>CM075446.1:9277746-10477746 GCA_037832335.1 Carallia pectinifolia
ATTTCAAAAAAATTTTACCGAACTTAATAAGGATATCTCCTTGTGGCATTCAACCCAGACTTATCACCCTCCTTCTTTCTTTCTAGGGTGTGGTGTCTACTAAATCTTCTTATACCTTTGGTATGCGTCTCCTTATAAACGTTTGGTCAAAGTTCTTTCAAATCTGATTTGGCTTTTCTTGGGTTGTAACTCTAATCTCATTCGTGAGTCTTCTAGTGTATCCGTGGGGTTTGTGTCTCTTTATAAGTGTTGGGTTTTCCGGTGATATCCATGGGGTTGGCATCACATTGCAATTCAAACTGCTAAACTACATTAGTCCCTCAAATATGACATAAGTACCTAAACCTCTAAGTTTAAAAACATTACACTTAATTAGGAACCCCTTCAATAGTGGTTTTCTTTTTTTTTTTAAATCTCGAATCCCCACACGCCTGGTATTATATCACCTACATATATATGCCATTGAGTTCATACTCTAGTTTAACTTAAGACTACTTCTATTCAACCTCCACTAATCCAAAGCATCTAGCAACCTCTGCAAAATGAATAGCACAATGCACAAGACTATTTGTGTGTATCGAAGACTGTGTGGTGTGGCTTCAATAAGTTAACTGCATCTTATTACTTTTATGCATAATACACAACATTGTTTATGTTTCCAATTACCTGTCTTTTCCATTTTTAGGTTTTATTTGTCCTATTAAACTCCTTTTTAAATTTCAAATTTTAAATTGAAAACTTGAACCCCTAACATTAAAAAAACCAATTTCAAATTCTTGAATTTTTGTTAATAACAGAATTTGATGGGCCTACATTGACATCAAAAAGGTAATACTACGATGAACCTTCTAAGTCTCCGTAGTAAGGCTGCTTTTTTTTTTTATTAAGAGACTATTGAGCTACGAGCTACACTATAAGAGTAGTTCTCTCATTCATAGGATTAGAACCTAAAATTTAATATAAAAAAAGTCTAAATTTTAATCCTAAAGTGTTCTTTGAGGGACTGAAATCTAATACTAAGCTTCAAAAATTTTTCATGCATTTTGAATTGATCGATGGATAAATATTTTTTTTAAACTGTTAAGAGATCTGATAGATTATGAGCTACACAATAGGATAACTATCCATATTTTTATAGTCTCATACCCCCTTTCAAGATTAAAACCATAGTTATTAAACCCGGTCGGATGTTGACCCGGTCAAGCGACTGGGTCAGTGGGTCATTGGGTCAACCAGTGGGTCATTGGGTCAACCAGTGGGTCATTAATTTTAAAAAAAAAGAATATATCAAATAATATATATATTTTTTTTTGTACAATTTAATACAATAACGACATTTTTACAAGTTAAAAAGTAATTTATATCAATTAAAATTTTGATAAAAATTCTTAAAAAATTATTTTTCAATGTAAATTGTAACATATTACTTAATATATGAAGTTATGAACAACGTTAAATTATTATATACAGAAAAATATATAATGAAAAGTGAAAAATTCTTAAATTATACAAGAAAATATTATATAATATTGTTTAATATTATGAAAATATTATTTTTATCGTTCACACAGTAAAAAGATAAAAATATAATAAATTTTAGTATGTAAATATTATGTAAATATTATTGTTCCTGTAATAAAAAGTGAAAAAAAATATACAATTTTTACTGTACAAATACTGTTTATTATTAAAAAATATTATTTTTACTGTTTACACAGTAAATAATGAAAAAATATATTTTTTTTTATTATTTAATTGTCCCGGAGTACTGTTTATTTTTACTGTTCATTATTAAAAAAATATTATTTTTACTGTTTGCACAGTAAAAAGTACAAAAAAAATAATTTTTTATTATTTAATTGACCCGGGTACTGTTCATGCAACCTGGCCCGGCCCAGTGCCCGGGTCACCGGGCCGCCGGTCCGACCGGCCGGGCCGGGCCGAGTTTAATAACTATGATTAAAACCCAATGCCTCCAAAAAGGACGTTTAACTTTAGATTCATTGGGTGTCCCTCAAAGGACAATTTATTTCTCCAATAATTCCAATATGAAGCCATATACCACTAAACATAGAACAACTATAGAACTAGAACCTATCTTAAGAACACAATTAACAAATTAATTTTTTTTTTCTAAATTTTGACTTACTTGCCCAAAAACACTTGATTTGTAGTAAGAACGGTGTATTTTAGAACATACATGTACACAACTTGTAATGGGCGTAAAAAAAAACATTTTTTACTAGGCTGTTGCAAAATTATTTTCATGTTCATCGTAAAATTATATCGTTCTTATTGCACAATCATATGTATTTTAACCAGAAATTTTGAAAATTCAAAGAAAAAAAATACTAACATGTAGGCCCATATGTCACATCCACTTTTGTTCAGCCTATCACAAAAAATCCTATTGCCATTTATATTATCCCTTTCTCTAATTGTCTTGTCTAGTTGGGTCCAAACTAAAGGCCCAAAAAGCAAAATGCAAATCGAAATGGATATGTCATTTCAAATTTTGAGACCTTACTTTGCTACACACTTGATAAATCCTTTCATAGTGGCATAAATGAACTAACATATTCGTTAAAAATTCGGTCACTCAACTTGATAATGAACAAGGCTAGAATAAAAGGGAGACTCGACTCGTTTAAGCTCGTGAATAGTTCGTTTAAAAATTATTTAAGAATCATCTTATAGTCTTTAAAATTTTTGTTTAGTATATCTTTAAAATATGTTTGAAAGACTTATTCGAGTTATGTAAACAACTTTTTGCAAAACTAAGATTAAAATTATTCACAACAACTCTTCACAAATCTCACAAATGTAAGCACGTGGTGCACTGAGACTTGCTTTTGTATTTATAATTATGCACTGAAAATAAACACTTACTTTTTAATTAGTTAGTTTTATTGAAATGAACATTTTTATCAATTTAATTCTATTTAAAACAATAATTTTTATAATTTTAATTATTTTTATTAATATTATCAAGTTAAATGATCTATTTATGAAAGCTCGAAACTTGGCTTGATAAAAAAAATAAGCTCAACTTCACTCAGCTCATTAGTTAAACTAATCAAATTTGAACATGTTAAAGGTCAACTCAACTCGACTCTTTTACACCCCAATTCAATCCTGGGATTTATTCACATTTATTATTCATTAGCTAAGTTAATGCCTAACAGACCCCACAGATAAAATCCTATATATAAGAGAATTAACACCTATTAATGTTACTAAATGTGAGAGTATTTGGATGTTTATGTGGTAGCATTTATTATTCACATTTTTGAACTTAATTTTTGTCTTTTCAAGACTTTTTTAATAGTTTCTTAACAATTGTAGTTTTTCTTAGTATCTTAGTAGAATTAAAATTTCAATCTCAATAGATTTAACATTCTAATATGCATATAGTCATATTTTTCACATTATAAAAGTATAAATATTTTTTACTTGCATTATTATTTATTTGCTTTCTCTTAACTAAATTTCTCAATTACATTTTTGAATTTTTTTACCCAAACAATTTTCCACCAAGGTTAGTGCTTATGATTGATTATTATATATATTGCTGACTAAAATTATGATTATAAAGATATCAAATAATTTAATCAAAAATTGTCTCCTTAGCTTAATTTCTTATATTTGTTCCTTTTCTTTTTTTTTTTCCTACTCAGGAATCAAAGAAATTGAGACTCAAACATTGCAACTTTAGAGCACACCATATTTTAATATGCACAAAAAGCAATTTCTTTAAATTTGGCACTTGATATTTTGACACTAAAGGGACATGCCTAAGATTTTGGCTTCCATCGAAATTCAGAGTTGTTGTCCTATTACACACTTCGTGTAATATCTCAAAAATCTATATTTTTTGTTTATTTCAAAGTCTACATTAGGTTTTTGGTATATATAAAATTTTTTAGTATAGTCAAGAGTTGATTAGACTAACTAAATGTAGCATTTAGAATAGCAGTGAATGTTGAATTTTCCTATTGATATTGAAAATTCCTATTGGTTAGAATAAATTTATATGGTTAGAATATCTTTTTCTTTTTTCTTTCCCTCTTCTCCTTCCTTAATGATGCTCAGCGCTTTCTTTTTCTTTTGGCTCTACATTTTCCTCCTCTTCCATTTTCCTAATCACACAACTCCCTTTGGTAGCCCCTACTTATCATCCTTGACCTCCGCCATGTTAACAACATTATTTTCCTTTCTCCAATACATCAAGCACTCATTCTTCCTCTCTTTCTGTCTCATTCTCTCTCTTATTATTTGAAGCCTAAATTTAATTTTCCAACAACACCCCTATCCAAATCAAGTGAAAATCGATAAAATAATGCTTCTACCAGTCGAAGGAGCATATTTAGCAAGGGATTTGAGAGAACTAAAGCTTGGAGTAGAGGATTGGTTCAACAATCAAACCCTAGGTTGGGAATTTCGCACTTGAGGTAAGTTTTTTATGTTTTTATTTTAAGTTTCATTTAATGGGTGATAAAATTGAGTGCAAAAGTGAATATGATGATTGAATAACTTAAATTTAATGTTGAACACATAGAGAATGAAAAGAATTGTGTTTGATTGAGGAAGGAAGAGGAAATTATAAGTTTCGAACAATCTATTTTGGTCAGAATTGACAATCTGTTTAGTATGTGAAAATTTAGGGGACGACTCATGATAGAGGCTAGTGTGTTCCTGCAAAATTTTAGAATTTTTGGAGTAGTACAGATAGGTGAATTGATGGCTGAATGCGAACTACTTTCTTGGATGTTTGCTATTGGACAGCATGCATTGTGGGATTTTTAGTTAATTATTAGCTTTGAATTTTGACAGGAAATTTATACTGGACTTAGTGGACATAGATTCTTATGTTCACAAAAATTTTCATGGTCAAATACCGTCAGGAAGTATTTTTAACATTTCCTCGAAATATACTGTCAGTTTTGACAAATTTGGTAAAAGTCTGCATTTCAGACAAAGAGAGTTCATAATTGAAAGAGAATGAGCAACTACACATTGGGGGGTCTGAGGGACAATTTCATCAATTATAGTTATACTTGTAATTTTTATTGTCTCAAGATTGATATTTATATCTTCACTTGTACACTTCATAGGTTCGACAGAGGTCACATCACCATCTTCTCAACCATAGTCATGATAAAAAAGTTTTCTTATGATTTGTGAATGGTTATAATATATGTAATGTATTAGGTGTATTGTTTGTATATTTATTTAAATTATTGCATGGTTATTATTAAGTAAAAAGAGAATTATTTGTATAAAATTCGAATACTAACAATTAATTGGCTTGTTCATTGTTTCTAAAATAATTAGAAACCCCTCAATAGAGGAGAGTGGCTTATCAGAACCAACCTATATATGTATATAGTTGATTTTGTTTTATTACAATATGAATATTTGGTTTATGAGACTTTTGATATCATTGGAAACCCTAAGGTATTTCTCGATCGAATTTTGGTTTTGTTTGAACTGGGTATGTGACGTTATTTACCAGTTATTATTAGATAAGAAATTATGAGATTGAACCATCTCGGTGGGTTATTTTCTATTATGGATTATTTATTTGATTAAAGGAAAAAAATTTTAATTAAAATCAACCTTTCAAAAATATGATAATGGAAAATTGATTTGTTTATAATTGCTATATTTTGTTATGTATTAACCCTCGTGGACATATCTAGATTGAGTTGTGATTATTAATTACTCAGCTACTGGATAAGTCAGTATCCGATGTGCACATCGCAATTAATATGTCTATTTTGTGCTTGGGTTGTGACGGGAGAAATTGTGGGCGATAACGGTTAGCTAGCCACGATATAATATATTTATATATATTATACTTTAGATATAATCAAATAGAACTGTTTCTCCTCGATACATCTTTTGTTCTATATCTGGAATTTTGAATATTACATATATTTACATATAGGGGTAGTGCTCAATTGCTTTTCTAGCTGTTAATTTATTTTCTACCATATATATTTTCGTATCGTAGAATATCATACTTTATTATGTTATTCTTATCTGATTAAACTCCTCTCTCATACTATACATATTATGGCTGCTTACTGGGTAGTGGTACTCATCACATAATTTTTAACATTTTTCAACTAACTAGTGATTGATGCGGCCATCCTCCGACATTATTGGATTCCTAGCAAAGATTTGAGATATGCATTGTAGTTTATTTTGATTATTCTCATCATTAGTGCTTCGCCAGACATTTTGCTTTTGCAATTATGTAGTTGGGAACTTTGATGTTATTTCTTTCTATTTTGGGCTGTGAATTATAGGCTTATGCTTATTGACATTTTGAACTTACATTTAAGATCATGCATTTTATTATTATAGAATTGGTAGATAATATGTTCATTTTCATAGCTATAAATGTTATGGTCTATAGTCTGCCCTAAACCATGGGCTATCATTTTATTTCTTTCCACTAATAGCATTAAGAAATTCTTAATTATCATTCTGGTAATTTTCACAATGGATTATGTTTGATTGTTATCTATTGATACTTGTTTATTTTAGCCCAATAAAACAAATATTTGTTTATATGTTTAAAACTCATGCAACTCATAAATGCATAATTAATAAAAATGAAAGAAAATTTAAAAAAGGGGGAAAAAAAAGGGTTAATGCATTAAACTCCATGTGGTTTGGTTGTTTTGCGTTTTATTTCTCTAAAGTTTCAATTTTGGCGTAAGACTTCTTTATAGTTTTCAATTTTTGCAATTTATCCCACTAACAGTAATTTGTTAAATCTATTGACAAAAATTGGCTAGAACTACATTATTTTATGATTGCATAAATTTTATCATATTTGGCGTACAAGCTGACCATAGAATCTATCTCAGACATCTTTATAACAATATACGCAGTGCACTGAAAATCACAAAGACTGTGAAAGATATAATGTGGAATATAGCTAAGTATACACCTAAGTTCAATTTGAGATATGACATATTTTGATAATTTTGATAGAGAAATAAAAGTTAATTATTACAAAACGATCTAATTGGGCCAATTTCTATTAATTGATTTAACAAAATCTTGGCTAGAGGGTTACAAGAAAGTCAAATGCTTAAACTGAAACTATAGAGAAGCAAAAATTTGTTGACAGGTTAATCGTTAAATAAATAAAAAATTTGTCTCATTCAGAAGTATAGTCGGTCAAAAAGACAAAGTACTCTTCTAAATGGCTGATAAACACAAGAAGGGTTAACACTAGCATCGCAACGCTGAGCTAAGCCATTGTCAGCAGGGGTGGCACATCCTCCGTCGCTACGCACCGACCATTACGAGCATAGTATTAAGCAAATTCTTCTCAACTTTGGACTCTCAGCATTTCTTGCTAAGATTCGCTTACCGTTTTGGTTTATCGAGTCCCCTTTTGTTAGGAAAAATACTCTCCTTTTGTAGTGGCCTAGTCAATAGTGCAAAAGGGGGAAGCAAAGGAGTCGTCATTGGCCATAATTGTTTTCCTAAGGACTTCGTGTTCTACCAATGTGAAGCTTGACCTTTCTGCAACAAGATTAAAAGTAACGCTTTTTCACTTTCAAGCATATATATATACATACATACATACATACATACATGTAGGAAACAAAAGTGTTGTTTTAGTTTTTAGGTTGTTGTTAATAAATTTCTAGTAAACGTAGGGGCTCATTTTATTATGGAAAATAGCATGATAGTTTCACTTAAATAGTTTCAAAGTAGTTACAAAATAAAATAGGCTTTTAGATGATGGATGAATTAATAAAAATATAAAAATTGTCTAGTTATTTCTTGTCACTTATCTAAAGCCACCTAATGTTAGTCTTCTATACTATTTGTCTTTTTTTTTAGGTTCAAACATTTTAATCTGTAACGAGAGCACTTTAGGCTCAATCACCTCTTTGTATTGTTGTAAATTATTATTATATATTTTAAAAGGCTAATTATCACATATAAGACTTGGTCAACTAGCCATTATATGACTGTTGGACTAACCGTTTATGACTGTTGAGCTAGTCGTTATTTGACTGTTATTTAGCCGTTATGTGTCATTATATATTTAACTGTTACTAGCCGTTATAATTTATTAAAAATTTTATTCTTACTTATGAGACATAAAACCATACCTATTATAAAAAGACCATCCCTCATCTTCCAAGTAGCCATAAGGTATGTGAGTATATTTTCTCCTTTGTTTATACATGAGAGGCTTATGCTGCTAGTTTAGTCTTTAAATAAAACTGTTTATGTTACCTCATTATTTGAAGTGCACATTAGTGCGAAAGTCTGTCATATCCTAAAAGGATAGCCGCTGCGACCTACTGCACTGAGACTACTCATCTACGGCGATGGAAACTATACTTAATAACAGTACATTTGCACGCTTCAGATATGGTATCCTTTTCTTCTTTAATTTTATTTATTTGTTTATTCTGTTTTATATATTTATATATTTCGTTGATTATTCAACATCGTTAATTTACTTTTAATTTATTTATCTAAATTTTATACCTATTTTTATTGATAATTTTCCAACAATCTTAAGGATAGTCTGTTAATTATTTGATTATTATATTATGTTGTGTAATTATTTATTTTGTTATATGCTTATACAAAAGCAAACCTCTTGTAAAAGATTTTGCACAATTTATTATGTGCTTGGGATCATGATGAGGATTATATTATAATTAAACGACTAATGGGGTATGGTATACGAATGGTAGGGAATTTAGATGTCTCCACTCCAAAGGTAATCTCATACTTGAATGGTAATAAATCTTTTCATGTACTTTCTCTGTTAAACATTATGGGAGATACATGTTTTAAGTAGGTGGAAAGTAAGATCTATATGTTTCTACATACATATATATATACACGATTTTTAATCGGCCTTTCAATTATACAATATAATATTTTAGGTAAAATTTTCAAGACCTCCTTAATTTCCTTCTTATATCTTACCTTTAATATTCTTTACCAAACATGTTGCACAAGTGCCAAACATGTTAATATTCGCTGCTTACTCCTCTGTGCATATAGCTTTGTTAAAGTTTGAGAGAGCAATTATTGGTAACATCAACCAATTTAGATAAAATCTTTAAGATAACCTTGACTCCTCGCCAATCAAGTTTATTATTAAAGTTCATTGCAATTCTAATTCTTTAATTAAGCGTTAAAATTTTCTATGCACTTTATAATTATAAACCATATTTACAACTATATTTCCCAGTGGCAAGGGGCAATGAATTAGTGCTAGTAGCGAACGTGCATTCTCATATGTGGATGACTTGGGGCCAATAGGTCTGGCCAAATTCCTAGGCTACATGGTTTTTAAACGATTTCAACTGTGTCAACAATGCATCTTACTTAGTCTGAATACATATATGTGTGCATATTAAATCATCAATTTTGAGGTGACCTTTGAGGTGTATTTGATTTCTTTAGGATTATGCATCCAGCAGTGATATACTAATAATACATGAATTGATGCTTTACCATTTAACATGCATATTAAAATAGGTGTCGAGCTAATTAACGTGAGCTTTTGACCAACAGGAGATTGGCATTTGTTGTTCAATTTCTGTTTGCCATGAATATTGTTTCCCTTTGCACACTACCCTCTTATTACTATATCTGAATTTTATGATCACTATTAATCTTGGTCCACGTCCATATTTAGAGATTGAGTATGTAGACCAAAAATCTAAGAACTCATCTATGCAAAAACATAAATGATTGTCGTATCACTCGATTAAGTGGGAGTTGCAAGAAAGAGACAAGGTTGCAATTGTGCATCTGTTCGCACAGAAAGAGAGAGAGACTACAATTTTATAGTTTACTTGTTGTGCACCATATATGTGTCCCTGCTCAACATGAGGTATTATTATATTTAATTGGCTTGTGGAAGCAGAAGCCTTTGGTTTTCGTGCTAAATTCATTTGCTCTTGATCCTGAAGTCCTTTTATTTGCTTATTATGTTGGTTACATATTCTAAAAACGAAAATGGGCTAAGAAGACGGTGGTCATATGCTTTTGTATTTATATTTTTCTGCGTATTTTTCCTGCAAGTAGTTACGATGCTTGTATTGGCATTAGACATAGCTATTAAGGATGGTGGCTCTAATCCCACAAATGATGAGAGTCAAATGATTAGTGAAACGCTTGTTAAGAAAGCACAGGTTCTGAGACTATAAAGTTGATAGAAGACGGTGGCAATAGAAATGCTTACTTCTAGAATATGCTTGTTTTATAATTGCAGTGGATTCTTTGTGCTCATTGGCAGATGACAAGTTCTGGTAAAAGCTAAAATTAAACTTTAAGTTGCAAGACTTTTGAGTTGTGAAACAGAGTTTAAGAATGGACTCTTAGCTACTTATGGATTGGTCATGTGTTTATACATATTGATTTTAACCATTGTGAAGTATTTGATCTTACTGAGGTGCCAACACTTTGCCAAGTGATGATTCTTCTGTTCCAAATTTTTTGACTTTATAGTTGTTTCTTCTGGCCTATATATTATTGGGTTTCATAACTACTTCTGATTAAGGCCTTTATAAGAATGTGATGGAAATATGTTGTTCTAGCTAGTCATCCTGTTTGAGTATGATATGTTGTTCTTTTAAAGAATGTGTAGTTGTGTGAATCATTCATAGTATCATGTGATTAGGCCACATCTTGATCTCACTAGAGTCTAATCCTTAAAGTGGCTCGAGGTTCATAAGTTAGTAACCCTTGTTTATGAATTAAATCCCATATATAAGTGATGTTGTTTCTTGGGCGAGTTATGTTTTGTGGCACTGTGAATTTTAGTTGGTTTTCCAATCATGTGAACCATAATGTAGATGGATTGGATTATTTATATGAGAAAAGAAAAAAGAATTTACTGCTAAGAATATTAGCTTTTATTATTTTATTTAAAAGCTAATGGTCTAATTATTTTGATTTGGCCTGGAATCAAAAGAAAGAGACAAGAATCGTGTGTGTTTCCAAACGAAAGTGTGGGAGAAAATTAATGTGACGATGTCAATCCTTTTGGACATTGACTATTAAATGACGCAGGGACAATGTCCAACAAATTATCTATTCAGTTTCAAGTAATACTATATATGAAGAATTTTTCTTTTGATATCATATTACCTGTAGAGTTTCATATTCTTCACTTGCAAATTGATATTGATGATTTCTTCATTTTGGCGTATTCATTCATATGCTAATGGATTATGTGGATTTAAGTTTTCTGTTTAAACATGCTTACAAGATATGCTAAATGAGAGATGAAGAAATGAATCTGAAGCTTTGTGTGGGAAAACTGTCCCGCGGATCCTTGTGGTTCTATAAATCACATATAGAAAAAAGGTAAAATCTTACAGTTTGTTTTTGAGCCAACAAATACTTAAATATAAGTATGCAAGTTGAATGTGTCCTACTAGCTATATCCTAGGAATATATGAGAAATACCACGAACAAAGTATATATTTTATAGTATATTACTTGTTGCACTAAAAGAGCATAATGATGTTAGCTGAATTTTTGATTCATATGAGATAAATTCCATCAAATGGATTTGAATTCATATTTAAAGGTGAAATAGTGGCCTAAAAGTCTAATAAACAAATAATTATTACTTAGTCTACCATAAATTTTCATAAATTTTGAATTTATAGTCTTAAAGATGACTAATGTGGAGGCAAATTGGCTGAGAATGAATATTTCATTCTATGTGAAACCGACATTATGAGTGTCGATGATCTGTGTTATCCAAGCCTATATTGCTCTTATTAAAAGTAAATTGTGCGATGGAAAAAAATAGACATATTTATATAACTCATGAGTTAGTGAAGCTTATGCAGGAAAATATATTGAGATCTCTTATTTTATCAGAGATGAATTAGATTGATCCTCTAACTATCACTAAGCTATAAGTTAGTGAAAATTCATCGAGGGAAATGAGACGTATGTCTATAAAGGAATGGTCAAGAGTGATGAGAACCCAACCTATATGATAGGAGATCCCTTGAAGTAGGTGCATATGAGTGATAACAAGTCACTAATTAACCTTGTGAGCACTATCAAATTGCAAAGTCCCTTCCTATAATGTAGATAGTACAAAAATTCTGAGGTTTGAGGTTGAGTTATATACTCTTAAAGAATTATATAGCCCTTATGGGTGGTGTGTTACCGGAATGCACACTTGATAGAATCAATTATATGAGAGTGGAGTGGGGCCGCTCCTATGAGATCTTAGGCAAGATCTCTAAATCTCTCGTGAAAATAAATCAGACGTGCACAAGGCCTAACAGCGCCCAACCTCGTTAAACAGCATAGTCTTAGAGAATATAATATGGTAACAAGTTCATAGTTATTCATAAAGAAATTATGGTTTATAGAAATTTTTATTTCACCATACTTGTAAATATCAAAACTTGTACTCATAATTTTTGTTTCATAGCCCAAAAGGCACCAAAAATGATGTGTTGTGTTCTCATTGAATAATCCAACAATATTAGCCTTTTAAAATAGCGGGGGATTATTGTAAATTATTATTATATATTTTAAAAAGCTAATTATCACATAAAAGACTTGATCAAACTAACCGTTATATGACCGTTGGACCAACCGTTTATCATTGTTGAGCTAGCCGTTATTTGATTGTTATTTAACCGTTATGTGTTATTATATATTTAATTGTTATTAGTTGTTATAATTTATTGAAAACTTTATTCTTACTTATGAGACATAAAACCATACCTATTATAAAAAGATCATCCCTCATCTTCCAAGTAGCCATGAGGTGTATGAGTATATTTTCTCATTTGCTTATACATAAGAGACTTATGCTACTGATTTAGTCTTTAGATGAAGCTATTTCTGTTACCTCACTATTTGAACTGCACATTAGTGGGAAGGTCTTTCGTATCTTGGGAGGATAGCCGCTGTAACCTGCTGCATTAAGACTACTCGTCTACGGAGACGAAAACTATCATTAAGGACAGTGCATTTGCACGCTTCAGATACGATATCCTTTTCTTCTTTAATTTTAGTTATTTATTTATTCAGTTTTATATATTTATATATTCGTTGATTATTCAACATCGTTAATTTACTTTTAATTTATTTATCTAAATTTTATACCTATTTTTATTGATAATTTTCAAACATGTATTTCCTTTTGACAGTTTTGTGTGGAGAATAAATTTTTGTATTTATTTTCATTACCTATGTGCATTTGATTGCTTTATATGAAAATTCTTTCTTTTATGGATCATCGTGTACTAGTTTTTGAACTTTGACTCTTCGTTTAATTAGTCAATCAACCATGATGGATTTTTTTTAAATTATTCGATCTAAACAACTTATGCACTCTCTTGTTAGGGTTAGTTAAACAAGAACTTAGAATGCGTTGTTTTGGGGTAAAACTTTTGTTGTTAACTAAACAATTTCCTTTGCAACGGTCATATATTATTTTTTTGTGATGCTAATCATTTTTTTGTGATGCTAATCATTGAGACATCTTATGCATCTCCATTCCCTAATGATATTAAGATTATATTATGTGAATACAGTAAAAAATGCTTATTATTCAAAAATAGGGGAATTTTAATTCCTTTCTTTCTCCATTCATTTAGCATTATTGGATTATTACAATATTCCCTACAAAGTTGTGGAAGTTAATCCCATCAGTAGAAAAGAGCTCAGGTGATCTAATCACAAGAAAGTGCCTACACTAATAGTTGACGGAGAACAGATGGTCAAATCTTCAGGTTCTTTGTCATATTTTTGAAAAGTTTCTCTAATTTGGATGGTTAGATAATTTTTTATATGATTTAAAGCCAAAAATGTTCCTTACGTTTTATGTTTGTGATTTTAAGTTATATGTCCATAGATATAACCAACAACTTGTTCCAGAAGATGCATTGAGACAACTCTATCCCATACAATAATGAAGAAACAAAGTGAAGTGGGTATGATACTATGATTGAAATCATTTTTATACAAGTGAAATGATTACTTTCATGTTAATGGGATTCTTGATTTTAATAGATATTGTGGGAGTTATCATAAGCCAACCTTTCGAATGCCATTAAGTGTTTTTTTTTTTTTTTTTGTGATATAGGTGTTTTGGTATAGTTGTAAGCACTTTTATACATGTTTTTTTTGTTTATTTCTGTTATTTGAGATTTTAAATTCTCCAGTAGTTTTGTTTTTCTATTACATAACTGTCACTATAGCTTTCTTTAGTTTGTAATCAGTCGCTTCTTGTGCAATCATAGTAATGTAGGTAGGTGGATAACCACTTGGGGCACATTCTATCACAAAACATATACCGGAATAATTCTAAGGCTCTTGAATCGTATGGCTACATTACCACCGTGATGCTTTTATATGATTATTTGATGGAAGTGAACAATTCCTTTTTCACATGGTTTTGATATTTTTTTTCCTTTCCCATAACAATTTGTGAGTAAACAAACAAAATGGTCACAATTTACAAGATGTTTTTGGAGTGTCAAATAGCTTGGAAATATAGGGCTAGACAGAGGCATAGACCAAAGCATGTTGGTCAATAGAAAATGTAAACCTTATGTTGATTGCATTCTTAAAGTTGCTCATTTTAGCAAAGCCACATGATGAGTTCATAGTTTCTATTCACTTGCCAAACAAAATCTGGTGCTTTTTTGGAAAAAAAAAACATTTAATAATAATAACAAGGAATATCTTGCATCTTCTCTCAAAAATTACGAGGATTCATATAAAAGGAAATGAGGACTCTTTAACAAGGAATCTTTAAACGAAAAAAGTGCTATCTGAATCAAATGTGTCATGAGAGAGAGACCCAAGACATAAGTTTTCACTTGCTCATTCCCATATCAAAGATGACTTTTTAAGGCATGTTCTTGCGTGTCTAACACTAGTCTCTTCCCTCATTGTCTCAAAGAACAAAGTTTGGAAGAGAGTTTCTTACAATTTCTTTTTATGGTTTCTCAATGCATGGACTCTATCTACATTCTCTTATTACAAGCTATTATATGCAGCCTTAAGTCCCCTCCCATGGTACAATTCCTCTAAAACTACCTTTCATTTTTTTGATTCAAAAAGTAGAGAAGAATTAGCTAGAATGGTTGCAATTGATCATCTATATTTTAGTTTTGGTGGAAAATTAGGATTTAATTGTTATTGTCACCAAGAACCACAATAATGAGTACAATTCGTAAACTTTATTGTAAATATACAGAAGCGTTGGGTAGGTTTTTTAATCTTTTGATGGACGCATGAATATTTGATGTGATATTTAAGTGATGCTTGTCATTGAGTTGAAGAATATTGAAACATACAAACACGTCTTCTTACATTTATAATTTTTATGATCATCATACAGCATATAACATTTCTTTCATTATTCGTAACATTATAACATAGTATAATTTGCTGATAAAAGTTTTTTCAATTGATTTTTCAACGCATTTGTCGATACTAAAAGTATTGAAGAGTTGACAAAATGTTATAAACCGTTTACAGATGGTATATATTTTCTTCAAAGTTGCATGTCTCATATTTGAATTTATTTGTTCAACCTGGGTTTAAAGTGGTTGGCTTGTTTATTAAGTTGATTCGATATGTTTTTCAATATTTGTGGGGATATCCTACAATAGTAAAAATTGGGGTAAAATTTTGTCACATCAGTGACAAACACGAAAAAAATTTTCCAATGGATGTTCCAAATCATTGGAAGTCAACATATGAAATGTTGAAAGATACTCTAGATTATCAAGAGTTGTGGTGCACTTTCTTTAATACTCATATTTTGTCATTTTATCTCTAGAAGATAGTTTGATGTATGTTCAAAAATTTGTGAAGTTCTAAAAACTTTTAATAATGCCTTGTAATACTTTATCGGGTGTATATTACTTTGCATTTTGTTGTCATGTTATATGTTAACATTGCTAGCATTTTTACTGAGAATGAAAAAGATATTGATTTAGTCGTTGCAACTGCAGCCATGAAGGAAAATGATTAACTTATAATGCTGATATTCCTTTGATTGCCTTAATAGCTACTATTTTCGATCCATATTTTAAATTAGATGGTTTGATATCTTATCTAATTGCTTATTATGACTTTTTTTTTTAGAAAAATTACTTATTATGATTATTTGCCCTTAAGTGATAAATAGGATGCTTCCATTATAGCTACAAATGTCAAAAAATTTATATTAAAAATCTATAATGAATATTGTGTTCTATATTCTCATCTCATTCTCCAACAAGAATCCATTACCAATCAAAGTAGTTCTTGCAAGGTTTCTAAAGGTAAGGCAACTTTGTCAGAATTTTCTAATCCTAGAATTTTATATCAAAACTAGAACCATAATTACAAACTGAATAGGAGTACAAAATTGTGCATACATTTTGTCATCATATCATAGAGATTGATGATGAATATGAATCATAGTGCTACACGGCACCAAGAAGTACGAAAAGATCAGCTTCTTCCTTTCTGGAATAGTTGACAGTTAATGATTCACTATAATGGGAAAAACAGAACGTAATCTCTTGTGTAGAAAGGGGACCTGCCTCTTTATTTATATTGATACCCTAATTGAGTCGACCCATCAAGTGCTTAATAATATGCTCTACATCAATCAACTCTCTTAGTTCCAAGCCTAAAACCCAAACAGATTTTTATATTATACAACATACAAATGAGGTAAATAAGACTCATTGAATCACTTTATATTATCCAGGACAATATTGAGGTACACATTTAATGTAGTTTTAATAAAATAAGAAAATCTAATTAAATGTAGTCCAAATAAGAAGATATTCTTGCAAATTTTACTTCAAATTCAAAAGAAGCCAAAGATGTCAAGCTCACTAGCAACTGCTTTTAGTTTTGAAGATACAAATGTTGAATAATTTGATGTCTTAAAGTGGTGGCATAGATTTTCTTCTATGTATCAAATTTTGACGCCATCGCTAAGCATATCCTTGGAACCCAATCTCAATCGTTGCTGTTGAGCAGACATTTAGTTTATTTAGGGGGTAACATTCTTCATGAAACATGTTCAAGTTTATCGCTATTCTCATTAGAGGCACAAGCATGTCACAACGACTGGTCGAGAGCAAAAAAAAAATTGCAAGAGAATGATCGTGAATGTTTAAATGGAGATTTGTATGACTTTGCAACAGAAGGATCGACCATTGCTGAAGCAGGCTGAGTAACTGAAAGGGACTAAGACTACACATTATAAGTACAAACAAGATAAATGATAAATTAAAGTTTTGAAGGTAAAAGAACTACATGGGCTTTGATTTTTGATCTTCTAAATCCTCAAGAGGATACATAGGCAGCTTAATTAATATTTAATTAAGTCAAAACCCTTTTGTTATTTAAAATTTCTTTCTTTAATTTAATTGAAATTTAATTTTACAATTTTAAGTCTTTTTTTATTTTAGAAAAAGAAGTTACAACTAAATCAAATCGGTCTGAAATGAATCGAAACTAGAACCAAAACCAAAACTAGAACAAAAAATGGAACTGGAATCACTAATTAACTGAAATCGGACCAGACCATCCAAAAGACAGTTTGGTTAAGGTTTAAAATATCTTAGAGCTAAAACCAGTGATTCAAAGCCAAAACTAGATCAGAACCAAATCGCGGTCAAATCTAATTAGACCTGGTTCTAGCCTAACTAGTTTGAGAATATTTGTTTTATATCATTGAAGCAAGGGTCATTATAAGTCGACTGGAGAAAAAGATAATCATAATCCAATAGCATAAAATGTGGTCCATTTAACCAATAGTTCAAGTTTTGGTTCTAACTTCGATTTAACTGTTGGTTCTAGTTTTGGGTCCATTATCAATTTTGATTCAATTTCTGTTTGGTTTAATATAATCTCACCTTTTTCTGAAACAAAATTGAAATTTTAAAATTCTTACAAAGTAAAGGAAAATTTTGATTTATTTTATTTTAAAATTTTACAAACACCTTTTATTTTATTTTTTTAGTTTTTTTTTTTTTTTATAAACTACCAGTGATTGTTTATAGATAAAATAGTTGACTCAATTGACACCTTTAATATGGTTTGAACCCTCTATTTTACCTTAAACAATATGTAGTCGGGTCGGGAACATAGTAAATCCCCGGTGTGGTGCTCCAAATTGCAGGGTAAATTACATTTACATCCTATAAACAGAGCATAATTATAGATTGCATATATCATTTTAAGAAATTTGAACAAAAAAAAAAAGAATTATCAAATAGGGTAACAAATAACATCCATAGTTAATCTATCATTAACTAAAGTTAAAATTAATAACAAAAATGCCTTTGAACTGATATAAAGGGTCCAAATTGCCCATCTTTCAAAAATACAAGCCAATCGATGCCACTCTAGGATTCAAAAGCAAAATGCTTATAGAAAAGAACCAAAAGAACAAACAATACAACTAATATGCATGTCATCATCTTCTTCTTCCAACTTTTTTGTTGCAAGAACAGCAATTTGATGCTCGCAAGATGTCCTTCTTTAAAACTCCAAATGTCCTACATATATAAATATCCATTGTAAAACATTTAGTAAACAAGTAAAGCACAGAATATGCAACATCCAAGGGGAAAGTGAAATGTGATTCAAGTGGAGTAAAATCATGGTCAAATTAGGAGATGGCACAATTTACATTTCGGATCCAAACAACAAATCATAAAGAAAAGGAAAAACTTAAGTTATTTTATCCTTTGTGCAAGTAATAGGAGTTTATAGGCAAGGCTTCCTATGTTCTTTAAACAGTATCATAATCAAAAGTGTTATTTGTAAGTGAACTCAAACTAAACAAACAAGACCATAATCTTACACTTCAATGATCTATCTACTTGCTCTTATAGTTTCCTCTTCAAATTGAGATTCTATCTCGACAACATGCTTTCACTACCATTAAGGGTGTGTCAGTCTTCACTAAGCAGTATCCACAATCTACATTGAACACTATCTGTTGTTTGAAAAACATACTTTATATGCCTAAAAAAAATGGCAAAATAAATTGAGCATGGGAGACTGGCCTACAAAAACAACAACCATTTTTAAATGCAATTTAGTTGTAACTAATAGAATTGATCAGAAGATGTGCCTTTTCCTCATAAAAGATCCAATAAACCCAATTTATAACAATAGACATTAAAGAGAAGCAAAACAATTAGCTTCTTTTAATTTAAAGGGCTTATCAACGTTATAAAAATCATTTGGCAAGCATCTTACACTCCTTAATGTGGTAATTGCACTCTACTCGGAAAGAATTAAATAACCAGGAACCATAATCATAAAAAATGATAAATACTAAACGAATCAGACCATCTTATTGATGAAATAAGTACATGCAAAAACAACCAACATAAACTAAAAACAACATAAGTTTCATCCACTTGCATGTTTTCCACATTAAATGTTTAATGGACGGGAAAAAATCATAACTTATTTTATAATCAGCTATAGGGTCGCCAATTTGAAGGCACCTATACTATCAAAAGAATTAAGGGGATATTTGGTTTTGCTGTTGCTGATTGTTGTTAATGTTATTGATTGTTGATTGTTGTTGCTTATTACTGTTACTGACGAATAAAATAAAATCATAGTGTTTGGTTAAATTAACACTAGTTGTTGCAGATTAAACAATAAAATGACCATTTTAGATATCCTATTTCTATTTTACTAAAAAAAAATATCTTTTTATTTTTATGTAATTTAAACTAGTATTATGAAAATGTGTATTATGTATTTATAAATAAAAATAAATCAAATGTCTGAATTGAAGATCAATTACAATTTATAACAAATATTATTTTTTTAAAAAATTATTTTTACTATATATACTTGAAAAAAATATTATTATTTTTATTGTGTAAGTTACAGATCACACGATAAAAAATAAACAAAAGAGAAAAAGAGAGAAGAGAGGGAGGGCACCGTATGCGAAATAATATTATTTTAATAAATAATATTATTTTAATGATAAAGATATATGTTTCTTTTTTGTACATGATAAAGATATATGTTGATACCTACATGGAATTTTAATAAGTTATATTATTTTTTTATAGGGTAAAGGTAGATGGACTGAGGGGGAGAGAGATCGAGAGATGGACTGAATTAACCCTTATACACATTCTTAATAAATTTGTTGCACATCAATCTCAGCAGTTTTACACGTTATAAGTTTTTGAAAAAAAAATGTAAAAACTTATGAAACTTATGACTAAAGTTTATGTGTAACAGATTTATAAATAATGTACACTACACTTAAATTGGTCTAACACTCCATCCACGCCCCTCAGTCTAGCAACCTTTTTCCTTTAAAATATTGTACACCAAAAAAAGTTAAAAAAAAAAAAAACAAAATAATATTATTTTGTATATACCATACTATTCACAAAGATAAGTTACAAAAAAAAAAAAAAAAAAAAGAAATTACCTTATGTCTCTGCCCGTACTTTACCAAAAATGAAAAGTGCCCTTCCTATGATTAGCTTGCAGCATTGTACAATATGCAACTTTTTCAATTTCAATTTTGTAATTGTACAGTTTATTAATTGTTGATAAAAACAAAAAGTAAGGAGACCCCTATTTTTTTTATCAACTACTTTTGGAAGTATTCAACAACAATCAGCAGCATTCATGAAACTTAACCAAACACTAAAGGGTGTTTGGCTTAACTTTTAGAATGATACATTTGAATTTTATTTTTAAAAAATAGAGAGATAAGTGTTTGGTAAATTTTTATATTTTACTATTTGATTTTGCCTATTTCCTTATATAACAGCTAAAAGTAACTAATTGAAATGTAACTCAAAACTACTTTTTGTCATTTTTTGACTACATTTCACTTTTTAATATTAACAATATTTTATTTAGACTAAATTACTCTCATATAATATATATATATATATATATAACTCTATTATTTTTTCACTTATTACATGAATTAGATTTGTTAGTTATTACTTTATTTCATCAATAATTATATAAACACAAATTTTTCATTTTTCAATAATTTTCAAATAATATTTTTTTTCACTTCAAATTTTTATTAATATTAACACTTGAAAAAAATTTCAAATATTACAAATTTTTTTATGATCTAGTAAACATTAATAATTTTTTTTGAAAAAAGTTAAAAATGAAGTGAGAAAATTCTCAATATTATTTATAGAATATGATTCTAAAAATAAAAATTATAAAATATAAAAATAATTTTGTTGATATGATAAATTAATATAAATTAAATATTTAAATCAGTCATTTAATTATTCAATAACAATAGTAAGTATAAAATCAACTAAACACTTCATTTATTTTTTCAACAATCAACAATAAGAAATAGCAATCAGCAGCAACAATTAGCAACAGTAATATTGAACAGAGGAATGAAATAAGCCCCTAATTTCCTATTTTTAGAATAGCAATGGTAGGTTCCATACGCAAAACCAAATACTCCCTAAATGGCGCTAAAAATCGCTGGGAAAAAATCTAGAAAAAACCTAGTTCGATTCTATTCTTTATAGCCAATGAATGCATTTTATGAAAACTATAAAAATAAGCATAAAAAAATAGGGAAAATCGTGAAAAAAGAAGACCCAAATTAATAATCAAAAAAAGCTATTTGACTGTTTGTTAGGAACCTACTAAGTAACTGTTACTATACGCTGTGTCAGACGAAATTATACGATGTACCAGAGGAAATTATAAGTAAAAGGAACGACCTGCTAGATGAAATTATAGGACTTGTGTAACAACCAATCAAAATAAAAATTGGTTTTTTCATTGTTATTTTGTAATTTCCATATATATCATATAGTTTTGTCTAGCATGTTGTTTTTTTTTTTTTACTTATAGTTTTATCTAGCACATCGTATAGTTTCATCTGACACATCGTATAGTAGTAGCAAGTTAGTATCTTCCTAAAAATAACCATCTAATTGTGTCCTTAATAATTATACCCACAAGATAAGAAGTTCAATAAAATCACAACTATACACAGAATAAAAACTTATTTGTTTAATCTTTTTTGTTATTTTGGTTATGACGAGATAGTTGTGTGGCAAAGAGAGAGTGGAATTTGGCCATGTACTGTGTTTCATTTTGCATACATACAAGGATAGTATGGTCTTTTCATTTTCTCTATCCATGTTGACTAAGGGATAGGAATCATTTGAGATTTTTTAAAATTTCTTAAAATACTAGGATGGTGTTTGTTTAGAAAAAAAAAATAATGTGGGAATAGCAATCAATTACCTATTTTTCATTCTTATTGTTCGTTTTATAATAAATGAATTCTCATTCCCACAAAACAAGGAATGAGATTTCCCACTTTACGCGAATTATGATTCTCATATTTAATACATTAATAATTCTCATTCTCCTTTTGGCTACCTCTCACTTCTTTACTTTCTCATCTCTCCTCTATTTCTCTTCATTTTCTTTTTAATTTCTTATTATAAAATTTATTATTGAAATAGGTTGTGGTGATTTTTTATTTTTTTGTTATGAATAATTTTTATATTGATATTATATTCTTTTTCAGCTTTCAATAATAATAATAATAAATATTCTTATATAATAACAAAAATTAAATATTTCTAAACTTGTGATAATAATTAAATTATAAATAATAATAATTTTTTATAGTTATAAATATTATTTATTGATTGATAATAAATTATTTTATAATCTATACAATACTATTTTTGTGGTAATAATAATTATTATTATTTTTAATTTTTAATTTTATTTTTATGATAATTTAATATTTTAAATTTTACACAACATTGAAATATTTTTTTTATTTCATAATTTTCAATTCGATATTTATAATTTTTAATTTTAATAACATTTATCTTATTTTTAGCAACACATAAACATTATCGTAGATTTAATATTGATTTTGATTCCGAACTGAAACAAATAATTATGAGGGTTTTTTATTCTAATTCTAAAGTAAACCAAATATATTACAAGATAAGTAATTCAATTTTCAATTCCATTTGATTACGGTTTCGATTCTAATATCAATTATGGAATATCAATCAAACGGCCCTTAGATGAGATTTGTAATTATATTTTATTTTTTATTATAGAATGTGAAAATTTACCTCTAAGTCACACGATAGGAGTAGGATGTTGTTTCCCACAACTACCATTGGTTAATAATTCTTTATTAAGAGCTTATTTAACTTATCAATTGATTATTACTGTTATTGTACTAATTACTGATTATTATTACTGATTATTAAAATAAAATTATAATATTTAGTTAAATTAATATTTTTTGTTTGTTGTTTAAATTATAAAATGACTATTTTGTACATTATATATTTTTTTCACTTGCATCATTCTTGTAAAAGAAAAATCTATTTGTTTTACTTTGTCAATACGTTAGTGAATTTTGACTGCATAATATATATTACGGTTCTAAAAAAAATAATTTGCAATGAGGTATAAAAAAAAATAATCAATAATTTTTTGGACAAAAAAAAAATAATTTCATGAAAACTTTAAAAAATATTTTTAATAAAATTTCACATATAAACTAAAATATTATTTTATTTCTTTTAGTAACTACTAATATTATTTTCTACAAATAAAATAAAATACGTTAATTTATTAAAGAATTTAAAGTATAAAAAAATTCAATCTTACAAATAAAAAATAAAAAAAAGGTATTTTAGTCTAAAAATTTTATATCAATAGCCGGAAATTCTGAAAAATAAGAGTAACCTACGTTTATAAACAAAAGTTGATTGCACTGTTGATCAGCAATTAGTAATCCTTCTAAATATTTTATTAAATACTTATATTTCTATTTTTTTAAACCGAAAAACAAATACAACCCTCTACGTAGTAAAGTCAAACACCGCGTAATAGATAATTCCTCTGCTCCCGTTCTCTAATCTTCTTACAATTTCGATTTCAATTTCAATTATAGAATATAAACCAAGCGGCGCTAGAGGGGACTTGTAATTATATTTTACTTTTTATTATAGAATGTGAAAATTTACCTCCAAAGCACAAGACAGGAACAGGATGTTGTTTCCCACAACAACCGTCGGTTAATAATTCCTTATTAATAGAATTAGATAATTCCTCTGCTCTTTGTTGTTTAATCTTCTTCGTTTTGTTTACGTATTAGTCGTCTTTCGTTCGCCATCTCCCTCTGTTTCTCTCTCTCTCTCCTTCTCTGAGACAAGTGAGTGAAAACAAAAGAAAGTAAAATCCCAACAGATTAGATCAGATCAGATCGCAAGGCAGCGATGCAACAAGGAGGAGGAACAGATTACAACTCCTTCTATCAATACCCACCAGCATCTCACCTTACGAACCCTAACCCTAATTTCAATCCAAATCCCACCGCAGATCATCCCCACCACCATCAACAACATCAAGGAGGCTCCTCCTCCTCTTCCTCCTATGCCTCCGCACCGCCTTTCACCACTACCACCGGCGGTTTTTATCCCTCCGATTACTCTGTTTATCCTCCAAATTACCCTCCTCAGAATCCCACCGATCCTCCTGTCCCTCCTCCTCCTACGGCCCCTTCTTATGCCTCTCCCACAACAACTTTACCACAACCTCAGGTAGCCGCCCCCACTCCTCCCAGTAGCCTTCAATTGCAATTGCAGCAGCAACAGCCATCCTTTCCTCCCTACGATTCCCATGGCCCCTACCAACCTCCAACCACTCAGCAGTCCTATTACACCCCTCCTCCTCCTCCTCCTCCTCCTCCTCCTCCATTTGATCAGCATCATCATCATCAGTCGGCTCCTCTTGTTCACGGCCCTCCTACCTCCTCCATCGCTCCACATCCTAGCCCTACGCCTTACTCTTCCACCTACGCTGCGGCTGCACCACCTTACAATCAGTTAGGATCAACGGGGCCTCCTCCCGCATACGACAGTCCTTATGAGAATTCCCCACGGTTTGATCAGAGTATTGGGTATTCTGCCGATGACAAGTTTGGGACTTACCTTCGGAGTCGGTCTGATTTGGGGTCGGATCTGTACGGGAAGAGACCAGAAAGCATGTATGACGACTTTGGCCGTGGTGATGGCTATGGGGATGGCGTTTATGCCTACGAAGGTGGAAAGGTGGAGCCATATGGTGCCAGAGGCACGGCACCAAAGTCGTCCATGTGGTCTGGGTTTGATGATTATGGGAGAGCAATAAGCTTTCCCTCCGGAAAGGATTCGTCATCTGTGGGTTTGGGTTCTGGCTCGGGTTCCTCAAAGATTGTGCGAGCTGTGCCGAAAGTAGAAGCGCAGCAGGATGTCAAGAGTGGGGTTCAGAAGTTCAGGGTTAAGCTGTTGGCTGAAAGCGCAGGCCAGACTACCATGGATGTTCTCTGTCAGGTATGGCATTCTCTAGATTGAATTTGTTGCCTGCCTTCATTTTAATGGTCTAGGATAATTGAATTGCTTATCGACGACTTTGATATTTGTGCATTGTTGTATGTAAGATTTTAGTTATTCATTTTCTTGTCTTTGTAACACGATTTGATTGTTCTTTGACTTGACTTATTTTTACACTGATAGTGAGTTTGATGGTAATATGTGTGTCTAACACTGCGTGCAATTGGGTATGCCTTAGCAGTCAAATTTTGTTTGTATATAAGGCCTGTTCAATGTGAACGCGCTCATCTATTTATGGTGAACATGTGAAAATGAATGTAGGATAACTGGCTGAAACATGCTCCAAATTTTCTGATTGTATGCGTGGGTGATTAGTTTGCTTCTGTTACATTGTTTAGTCAGTGGGTATGAATGTCTTGTGCAACGGAACCCCGAACCATAATGTTTTTTTGCCCTGACGTACGAGCTCCACTGAAATGTGCTCTGCATTTTATATTATCGACTTTTTTTTTTTTCTTATGTTTTTCCTGTAGATTGGTTTGGATGGTATTCGTATGCTTGATCCCAGTACAGGTCGAACCTGGAGAATATATCCTCTTGAGAACATCACAAGATGCGAAGTAAGCCAGTTCTTCGTTTATGTCCACTTTATGAGTATCTTTGTCATTTTAGCTTCTTTAACACTCACATCATTTGTAGGTTTCTGATCCATCTACTTTGGCATTTTGGTCTAAGAGCTCTGTGGATATTGAGCCGAGACGTATCAGACTCCAATCAAATAGTTATACTACAAATGCTCTTCTTGATACAGTGACAGCAGCAACTGTGCAGGTTGGATGATCAAAAGACACGTTATGTCATGAGAGATTATTTATCCTTGGGTTGTCTTGTTATATGATGACTGCAAATTCTTTTGTAGATTGTTTACTGTTGATTAGTGTCACATGTATTTGTTTAAAAGCTCTTTCTATGTTGCAGTTTTACATACTTGTCTTCCTGATGTTTGTTAATGAAGCATCATTTCGTTTTCCCTGTCCTTAAAATACAGGTCAAGGAAATGGGTGGAACAAGTAGACCTTCTGATTCTTCAAGGACAACTGAACAGCCTACAGAGAAGAAGAAAGGTTTGGTTGATTGGATGAACTTGATGAAGCCAAACAATGAGGAGAAGGATCACTGGGTAAAAATAAACCATGCATCCTTTTCAATTGTCAACAGATGCATATTGGCTTTTGCATCTCGCTGCCTTTTTTATTTTTTATTTGTGAAACTTGATGTTCGTGGTTGCTTATATAATTATCCATGCGCAGGTACCTGATGAAGCTGTTTCAAAGTGTACAGCATGTGGAACAGATTTTGGGCCTTTTGTGCGCAAGGTAGATTTATTTTTTGTGGATGTTTATGTGTTGTTACTCTGTACAAGTTTTGTTGTAGATATAATATCTATCCCCTTCTCTATATATCTCAGCATCACTGCAGAAATTGTGGAGATATTTTCTGCGATAAATGTACCCACGGGAGAATTGCTCTTACCTCCGATGAGAATGCTCAGCCTGTTAGAGTTTGTGACCGCTGCATGGTGCGTACTATATTTTCATGTATATTCCTTTGCTCTTGTTGGGTGGATATGCCAGTGCATATTAGCATTCTACTGTATTCCATTTTGAAGTTATTTTTCTTGGTACTGATATGCTAGGGGGTGTGGAATCATTTTTCTTGTAAGGATGCAAAAGTAATATATCTTGATTACACAGAAAAAAATCCTTGTGCCATTGAATTTTTAGGTTCTTGTGGCTATGCATATATCCCAGATTGACTTTGGGATAAAATTTGATGAGAGTGTCCACCAGGTTCATGTGGCCAAAGATAAGTTGGAAATGATGCTAGAGACTGTAGTGTTCAGTCCTGTTTAGAGTCTTGTACTAATTTAGTAGACTGTATTGGTGGTATGGGCGATGAAGCTGCTGAAAGTTATTTCCCTTGAACTGGATGGCCTTGACAAGTTCTTTTTATGGGAAAATCATGGCTGTTTAGGCTACTTGTCCTGTCAGCAGTTCATGAAGAGTTGCTATCTTTCAGGCGGAAGTGACTCAGAGGTTAAGTAATGCCAAGGAAGCAGCTAATAAGTCGGCAGGATTGCGGAGTCATGAGGATCTTGCAAAGAAGCTTCAGGTGACAAATACAATTCTAGCTTTCCTGCTATGCTTGTTTTGTGGAGCCTAATTGCGATGTTTGTTGAAGTTTGTTTGAAATTCCAAATTAATATCTTTTGTTACCAAATAATTATGTAGATTTTAACAATCGATGACTTTTTGTGACAGGAGGAGATGGAGAAAAATCGGAAGTTATCATCAGGTAACTGGTTGATTGAAGATAATAAATATGATGGAAGAAGTTTTTTTTTAGTGACAGTCTGTAACTGAGGTCTATCCATTAATAAGTTGCCACTAGGATCAAAAAGTTCAAATTTAATTGTTTGTGGATGTAAACCATCCATGTGATGATCAAGAGGCATGGTTGTGGGTTAAGCCTAAATTTGGATTGCAAAAAGCCTGTCCAACATATATGAAAAAGCAAAAAGAAAAAGGATTTAGTGGAGCTGCCTTATTGTTCTTGTGATTTAGCTGCACACCATGCAAACTGAATCCAAATATTTAGTTCAGTTTAGTGATTTGCTTTCACAGGATCCAAGTCTGATGGGAGGCGGATGAAGGAAGTTGCCTGTCCCACTTGCACTGTCCATCTGCAGGTTTGAAAAGCTTTCTGGTGGTCATTAAGTATTTGTTTCTCCGTTTACTTAGTAGATTTGATTTTTGACATTGTTTACACTGTTGTACAGGTCCAGGTTCCCAGTTCGGGATCTGAGACTATTGAGTGTGGAGTCTGTCAACATCCATTCCTTGTTAGTGCTCGCTGATTTGGAACATCTAGTCCTATACTCACAAGGGTGCCGATTCCCAGAACATGTCTGAGGAAAAAAAGGAAAAAAAAAGGGTTGAACTGCTGTTGGATCCTAGTCGGTTATTCACAGTCGAATTAAGCTGGTTTTAGACAGTACTAATGTTGTATATGGTTTGATTGTCTATTTTGCAAAAACATTATGCTGTGAGAATATTGCTTCCGGAGCTTCCAGCAGTTTGTATTGGTTGTAGTTTGATTGGTAACGGTTATGATTGAATAAAAAACGAGTGTACATTTTTCAATTGAGTGTGCAAACTTTAGACGTCACTAATGACAAAGTGATAGAAACCGGCATTCAGCCAAGCATAAACTAGTTCGGATAGGACCGCTGAGTGAAAAATCATTTGCATCGGTTAGCATGAAATGGTCTTCCCACGAGGAGGGAAATTTATAATTGACACCTTAACTTTAAGGTATAATTATAAATTACATTTACTAGTTTTAAAAATTATAAAAAAAAAAAAAACATACTTTGATTAATAGCTGTTAGATAACATGGAAAATGTAAAAATAACTATAATGCCATATATATATATATATATAAAATTCAACTCAATCTCTTGAAGGCCTTACATAGCTCTAAAGCTAAAAGGCTTATAATTTTATAGTCGGAATTCTTGTCATGAACTAGCTGCCAAACCTACCATTCCTTCACAAAACCAAAAACTCAAATCCCAAACACTAAGATTAAAGAAAAGAAAGAAAAACCAACCAATAGCAGTAATGTTCATATCAAGATGCTTAAGGAAGGTCTTAGCACCCTCGACATATATGCTTCCCGGAGAGGCCCTTGTCATCGATTTTGAGCCCTCCCTAGAAGATCTTGGTGGAGACGACGATGTCAGGTCTTACTTCCAGCCGAGCTCACAAATGGCCTTACCCAAGCATTGCAAGATTGACTTGGCTTGATAGAGAGAGAGAGGAAGATGGGGAGCTTGAAAGAAAAAGGCTCTTGTCCATTGCCATCGGTACAAAGATGAGTATAAGGAGGATCGATGGGGAGCTTAATAGAGAGAAAAGTGGTTTCTGGCTTTCTTAGAAAGATGGTGGAGAGTCATATTGCTGGACAACTTGATAGAGAGTGACGATGTTAGAGAAGTGTTTGCTTGTTATATATCAACCAAGAATTAAATTGCAGGCAAAGATGAGCATGAGTTTGGCTAAAGATGAGAAGCAGTTTTTTTCAATAATAGAGAGAGTTATTTAGCCAATAATGTTGAGAGTTTTTTTTCAAAAATTTTTTTGCATTAAAGTTAATAAATGCAATAAGGAGAAAAAAAATTTTGCATTAAAATTAAGGAGTGAATTAAGGAGGAGCTTTCTCTCAACTACCTATTTATAATATTGATATTAGATATATATAAAGGGAAACAAACATAAATTATTATTTTTAAATTTTTTATAATTTTTTCTCACAATTTTTTTATTTATCTAAATAATTTATTTTTTTTACAATTTTTTCTCTTACAAATTATTATTCATTTTTTCATTCTAATCATTTTCTTTCTCTTAATTTTCTTATTTATCCAAAAAACTTATTTTTCTCATAACTTTTTTCTTTCACAAATTATTATTCATTTTTCTTTTTCATTATTTTTTTTCTCACAACTTTCTCACTTATCTAAATAAGTTTATTTGCAACTTTTTTTTCATAATTTTTTTTTCTACATATTTCTCTCAATCCAAACACACTATAAATTCATTTTGCAACTCTAGTTGCTTTCCATCTCCTTTGTCTTCTCTCAATTGAAAAAGAAAAAACAAACAACCACCAATCGTTGTGGTCTAGTGGTAAACGTCGAACGTTATCAAATCAAAAGTTTTGAGTTTGAAGGCTGTCAGGGCGTTTGGTGGGGCTAAACATAGAGTAATTTACCCATAGCATCCTCAACTTTGGCCTTATTACAAAAAACATACCGTGTTATCAGAAATTATAAAAAACATATTGAGACTAACGACAGTTAACCAAACAAGACGGAACATGTGAAAAGACAACAAAGCCTTCGTATATAAAGAAAATGATGGGGCCATCAGGCAAACCCAACCCTAATTTCTTCTTTTCTCTCAAACAGCCGATTCTCTCAAACTTTTGAACCCAAAATCATTCACAATCATCACCAAAATTATTGACTAAAATCTATCAAAATCTTTAATTATCGAGTAGCCCAGCATTCAAAATACTAAAATCTGTCTATTTATTTCGCCTTCTATCTGTTGCAGCCGACCGTCGCCCAAAAGATTCTTATTTGTTTCCCGACAAAAGAAGCCGTTGGGGACCATCACTTGTGGGGATTTGGGTTGTTCAGTTTCTCCATTTGAAAAGGTAAGCGTTTTTCTTTCTTATTATTAGTTTAATTATATATTTTTTTTCTACTGCAAAAAAAGTAAAATAAATATCATTTTAAATTTTTTTGTGACCTTGCATACCCATTTGTTTAATCAATTTTTTTTGGACATTTGATTTTCGGTGAGTATTTGTCTTACACGATTTGGATAAATTTGGACCTTGCATATTCTTTTCGGTAATTTTTTTTTAGACATTGACTAGACAATTTGGAAATTGGATGAATTGAGAAGGGGTGAATTTTGGTGGACATTTGTCATAGGCTACCAGACAAACAAAGTGTAATTTGATGCTTCTCAATTTGCTGACCCAAATGATTCGAGAATTCCCTTTTCTTATTCTCGAAAAGTTCAAATTTATTTGTTGTAGGTGTTTTAATTAATATTCTGAAGTGTGAGATTACAAAAAGAGCAATTTTTAAACATAAGTAATTGTTGGGCTAGCTTTAGTAAAGGGAAACAACGTTATGTTAGTTTTGGAGTTTAGGACCACTTTAATTTTTGTTTTAAGAGTTTGTCCAGTAAGTTTGTTTATTTCTGAATTCTCTGTTTGACAGGGACCACCATGTTTACTTTTGTCGTCCATTATGGAGACAAACAGGAAGTCTTAGAAATACCAGACAAAGACTATGCCAGTTTTATTGAGATTTTAAAGATCTGCAAGTTACTTTTTGATGTGGACAAAAAAGGATTCTCTCTTGCAACTAATAGGAGCATAGAAATTAAAAATGATGCTGATTTGCTGAAGGTAGTTGATAGTGAGAAGAGTGACAAACTACATTTATACCTCAAAGCAGATTCACACTCCAAGCCTCTACAGTTCAAGCTACCTGATGCACCGATTAGATCTGAAACCAAAGTTGATGAAGTTCTTTTGCAGCAGTTTGAGTTGTCCAAGATTGCTAGGAATTATGTCTTGTTGAGGCTTAAAGTTATAGATGAGGGTCCAAGTGGTAAAGATTATGGGAAAACATTTGGAGTTGATGTTCCATTGTAAATCTTGCATCCTGTGAGTGACAAGAATGAGCAACAGAATAAGGAAAAAGATGATGTGCATGGGCGCAAGGGTGTTAGTCCCAATCCTAGTGAAATGCAGAATCTTAGTGGACAATACACACCTAGTTCTGGAAAAAAGGTTAAACAACTAGCCAAAAAGTCTGTGGCTAAAACACCAAAGTCTAAGAAAAAGCTGGCTTATAGTGGGCAAACTATTAGTGCTTCACAACCCAGGAAGGTGACTTCAGATAGTCCTTCTAAGCAGGCTAAGAGCCCTGCAACTAAGAAGCAAGGTGGGTCACAGCCTGGGAAGGTGAGAAAACAAAGTGAAGAAATAAAGAAAAATGGGAAGAAAACTGAGGAGGGGTCTTGCATCAGTAGGAGTGAAGGACAAAAGCATCCAACTTTAGAAGAGAATGATGAGAGATCTGATGATAATGATAGTGACGATTCGGATTTTAGAGTTTCAGATGAAGAGTTTGTGTATACTGAATCCGATGATGATGAGTGGCTAAAAGAAGCTGTTGATGAGGATAAAATGCTAGATGCAAAAGCAGAAAGGATTGTTGATGGTATTAAACTTGGAGGTGGTTTTGATGGTAGTGACAGTAACGATTGGGACCTGGATAGTAATGAATCAGATAACACTGGTTCAGATGGAGAAATTTCGGTGGAAGAGGATGGGGAAGAGAAAAAAATTAATTTAAAAAAAGTTGATCCAACTTTTGGGATAAAAGGCAAAACATTTAGGCCACAGGAAGGAGGTAGAGTAGTTTTGGAGGTGATGCACATTTTTAAAGATGTGTATCATTTTAGAGAAGTATTGAAAGAATATACAGTTTGGGAAGGCATTAACTTCATTTATAGAAAAAATCAGAAGGAAGCAGTGAGGGCTAAATGTGCTGCAGATGGGTGCCCTTTTTATATATGGGCTTCTAAGGTAGCTGGTCATGGGAATACATTTATGATCAAGAAATTAATCAATAAGCACACTTGTGTCAGGCTGGAGAAAGTTAGGACAGCCACTGCAAAATGGATAGCAAGGATTCTGTTGCCTTTCCTTCGTGCAGATCCGGACATGAGCAATGAGCTAATGTTCAAGTGTTTGAAAGAACCCTATGGAGTTGAGCCACACCCACATAAGGTGTGGAGGGGTAAGCAAATAGCTATAGATTGGATTGATGGATCACATCATGATTCTTTCCTCAAGTTGCCCCAATATGTTGACCACCTAATAGCAACAAATCCTGGGATCATAGCTAAATTCAAATATGTGGAGAGAGATGTGAATGATACTTCCCCGCCCATATTTGAAAGAATATTTATATGTTACAAGGCATCTAGGGATGGATTTGTTGATGGTTGTAGGCCATTTATAGGGTTAGATGGATGCTTTTTAAAAGGTCCATATGGTGGTTGTCTTCTTTCAGCAGTCTCTGTAGATGGCAACATGGGGATCTTCCCAATTGCATTTGCCGTGGTGGAAAAAGAGAGCATTGACAGTTGGAATTGGTTCTTGGACCTTCTACCTGATGCAATTAGAGATGACATAGAAAGAAAGCCACTTACTTTCATGTCAAATAGACAAAAGGTCAGTAAGTTTTTCTAATTGATGTACTTTCTTTGTAATATGTTTAACGTCATATAATCTAATCTGTTTTTTATGCTTGGTGTAGGGAATTATAAATGCTGTAGATAAACACTTTGGTTGGGCAGTTCATAGAAAATGTGCTAGGCATTTGTATGCAAATTTTATATGTAAATGGCCTGGTTTAGAGTTAAGAAAGCTATTTTGGAATGCATGTAAGTCATACTGTCATAGTGACCACCAGAAGTCTATGCATGAAATTGCTATGGTTGTTGGAAATGATGATTCTGTTAAGTGGCTTAGGCACACAAAATCAGAAGAGTGGTGTAGATGGACATATGATGAGAGAGTGAAGTGTAACCATGTTACCAATAACATGACAGAATCCTTTAACCATTGGATTGGAAAATTTAGAAATAAACCCATCCTCACACTCTTAGAAAATATTCGAATGAAATTGATGGCTAGACTGCATAGGCGATATGCCAAGGCTGCATCTTGGCAGGGTAGGGTCACACCAAAAGTGAAGGAAATGTTAGAAAAGGTATCCACAGCTGCTAGGTTTTTGAAGTTGGTGCCAGCAAGTAATGAAGAATTTCAGGTCATTGAAGAATCTGATAAGTTGTCAGTAAATTTGAAAACAAAGAATTGTAGTTGTAGAGCATGGATAGTGAGTGAGATTCCATGCAAACATGTTGCAGCTTGTGCAAACTATATGAGGATGAACTTGGAGGATCTATGTGATGATTATTTCACTGTGAAGAACTATCTTGCTGCCCACAAGAATATGATCCACCCTCTTTTTGAAACAAACTTGGATCTTATTGAGGGAGTTAAACGGATACAACCTCCTCCCTTGAAGAGGAAACCTGGCAGGCCAAAAAGGTTGAGGACAAGGGAAAAGGGTGAGGAGAAACAACCCCGGATGAGGTCTTGCACAGTAACATGTGGGAGATGTAAGAAATATGGACACAATGCGAGAACATGTAAAGAGGTAAGTAATTAATATTATATATATACATATATTCTAATGTAATATGCACTTAGTTTAATTTACAAAATGGTGGTATGCAGCCTGTACCTGGGGGCAGTACAACTCCTAATACCCGACAAGGTAAAAAGAGAAAACAAACTAGCAAAGGTGATGGTAAGAAGTCAAAAAAGGTACATCTTATTTATGTATTTTGTGTTGCTGTTTATTTAGTTTAATTATTAGTAAATCCTCAATTATGTTTATGCTTTATTTTAGGATCATAACTTGCCATCTCAAGGAGCCTCACAAGAAGCTAGTATATCTCATTCACAGCCATCAGCATCACAACAAGCCCAATGAATTTTATGGTATGTTAAAATATGTATCCTTAATATGCAATTTTATTTAAATAAATAACAATTGAAACAATGATTAACACATAAAGTATGAGTGTACAACATATCAAAATCAGCCCAATCATCTTAACATAAGTAGTTTGCATTCATAAGTTATGTATTTTGTTATTTAACTTCCTAAGCTCTACTCTCACTAATTGCACTTCACCCATTATAGATGTTATGTCCACTTCAGTTTCTATTCTTGTTGTTGGATACTGAGTTTCATTAGCTTCTGCATGCTCTTCACTTTGCTTGTAAATGGGTACACACCAGCCTAGGAAGCTTGCACTGCAGTTCCTATCTTCACAGTAATAATATAGCTTATTTTTATTCTTTTCTGACTCACTCACTTTCACTGCTGCTCTTTTCTTGCATGTTTTGCATGAAATATTTCTGAACTTTGGCCCTTCAAAATTCATGGAGTTTGCGCTGGACATGGACATTTTGTTGGCTTCAAATAAAGATTTTGCTGTTTTTGCTGTAAAAGAGGGAGCTACCTGGCTGTAATTGAAGTTTCTGGCATGTTGAAGGAGGTTGTGAACGATGAAATTGTGTTGCTGTTTTGCTGTAAAAAAGAGAGATGACAATTTGGGTTTTTTGAAGGAGGTTGAGAAGGATGCTGGTGCTGGTTTTTATAAATGTAGGTCCAACGGTGCTTTGGCTGGAGAATCCAACGGTTATTTTTTGCTTTTGCAGATAAGAGACATATTTTGTTGTTTTGTAGTAGCCTATTGTTCTCTATTTTTGTTGACCCAACGGCTATATTTAGTCAATTATGTATTTAGGGTATTTTGGACCCTTTGTGGCAATTATAATGGCATTTTTGTTATTAAAATGGATGTCTACAAATGGCTCTTTAACGGAGTATGTTTTTTGTAACCGCATTCATAATTTGGTATGTTTTCTGTAATTTCTGATAATACGGTATGTTTTTTCTAATAAAGACAAAGTTAAGGATGGTGGAGGTAAATTTCCCGCTAAACATACTCCTCTCATTTGTAATACTAGGTTATACTGTAACCATCCAAGCAGTCCATAGGTTACCCTTGGAGCAGGGGCAATACTTCCTAACGGGATTGTGAGACACCACCCATATCTTCGTATTTTTATGACCAAAAAAAAAAAAAAACAACAAAGCTTTGATTTGGTTAGAAAATGTCAAATTTTCACTTCCAAAAGAATAAATTTCCAAGTAAATTAGGGATTTATAATTTGTTTATTCCTTTTTCTTGTGTTGTTCGTCTGTTTGTATCAATTTAGGGTTAATGTTAGAGTCTACATTTTTTTTTTTAAAAAGTAAAATCAATGGTTCGATTTTGTCTCTCTCACCTGGAAACACTCATTCATCTGAGGAATTGATTATGTATGTAAATTTACGTCAGTGTTGAATCTGTCATTGGCATTTTTTAGGATTTAGATTATTTTTTCCCTTTGGGTGTTGTTATTTTTGTTTCTTTTGTACTCAATCATGCTTTTTAATTTTTAGCGTTTAGATCGATCTCTTTGAGTTTCTGATTTTTGGAATATATTGTTTCAATAAATTATATTTTAGTATAAGTTTTGATGAGTATTTTTTCTTTTTTTTTTATAGTAATTTTGCTTAATTTTAATGCATACTCTTTATTTTTTGCAATTTTTAAACAGAGTCAACGACTGCATTTAATAGTCAAAGCTAAAATTGTTCACAATTGAAGTAAATCTATTAAAATTTAGGACTAAATTAAAATGACCTAAACGTATAAGACTTAATTGCAAAAACACCAAACGTAAAAGACTAATTTTTTGCTTATCCCTTAATTTATAGATATTAAAGTTTAATATATAATTTATGTTTGAACTCATCCAAGGCCAAGCTGAGGTTTTTATCACGTTACAATTATTATTGTGGTTTTAATCTGATATGATCAATCAACTTATTTTAGGAATTCTATTGTTTACATTATTGGATTTTGTCATTTAAGAGAAGGGAGACTTTTAGTTTTGCAGGATTTTCGGAGGCACATGAAGCCTCTATTTTTTTTGTTGAATACAGGAAATCGTTGCATTAATATAAATCAAGGTCCTACACAAATTCAATACAAAAGCATCAGAGGTACATGCACAAAGTAGGAATATAATTCGGCCAACCTGACTTATAGTTAATGTGGTTAAAACGATTGTTCATTAACAAGACACACAACCCGTTAAAACAAACCCTTCTAATGAGGGTACAAATCAGATTGCAACTAAATCTATCTAAAAACCAGATTCTTGATAGATCTAGCCTAACCGAAAATGCTGTCAAAGATAGCACATACTGCACTTTAGCGAATTCGTGGTGGAAATTAACCGGTTAAGTCGAGCAACGATTACTCAAAAAACTGAACTACAAGCATCACAAAACAAACTAACAACATACTACGTCATTGCAAGTTATACAATATAACCCTTCACAACCTAAACTAAAGTGGACAAAAATAGTAAATGGCAGTGTCGCCAGCGGTGGCCGGCAACGCCAACGACGGGGATGGCAGATAGCATGGGACATCCATATTTGATGGTGGTGAACAACTAGTTGACGATGGCAGTTTCAAAAACGGTGGTAGTGGCTGACGACGACTGCGGCGACGATGGTAGGGAGCAAGGGTATCTGAGTCTAGTAATGGCGGACAGCAAGGCAGCGATTGGTTCGAAAATGGTAGCAAAAGGTAGCGGCGGCTGCAGCATCAAAAATGATGGCGGAGAGGTAGCGGACCTAGATCTGGTGGAGAGAAAGTTGTGTGCGACTCGTATGTAAGCAAATTTAGAGAGAAATAAAACCAAAACAAGCATAGAGAGAAAGAGAAGAGACTGTGCAGGGGGATGAGAGGAAAGAAAAGGAAGAGGTTGGAGAGAGAGATAAGCAATCAAAGAGGAGGAGGGAGGAGAAGAGGAGAAGAAAGAGGGTCAAGAGAGAGTGATCGATGATAGTAGCTAGCTAGCAAACGTTGAACTTAAAGGGAGGCTTCATAGAGATTTGAAAGGTTTTGAATGGATGCCTACAATTGAAAACAAGCTGCACTTGTTTGTTCTCATCGGTGAGGTATTCAAAACTACATTTATATTTCAATTCCAATTTCAATTTCAATTTCAAAACAGAACAGAAGAGAAGATCAAACACAAAAGAACCAAAAAAAAAAAAAAAACAATCTGAATACCTCTATTCCCTATCTTTATTGTTTGGTGAATTTTGATTCATTAATTTCTCATAGGAGTGGCCTTGCTAAATAATATAATTGTATAAACAGAGTGATTTACTCTTTACAGGACAAAATAATGATAATAATAATTGTTAGATGTGCAGACATATAAGCTTTGGAGTTGAAATGAAAGTTGAAGAGAAATGTGAAAATGCATGTCTTTAGAGATTGTTTGACAAAGTTTTTTATAAGGTGCTGATTGTTAATAATGATTTTTAAAAATAGCTGAATGAAAAAGTAAAGATACATTACTTTTAACTTTTACCACCAGCTAATAAAAATAAAATTATAAAATTGACCTTCTTCTAGAAAGGATGCTATCACATTCCTCGGTAAAAAGGATGCTATGACACTGCAACACTATAATATAAAATTATAAAGTAGGACAGAGTCAAGACATGACACAATTATATAGTGCCAGAGCGACATAATAAATGTGTCGGTGAGATTTTGTTAGAAACAATTATTTTTTACTCTTTTTTTTTTTTGTAATCGCTGCATTGATAGGTATTGATTGAGTATCAAAAAAATAAAAATCAAATCTACAAATTTACCATTAAGAAGTATTGGTATGTTAATTTTTAATTAGTGAATGTAAAATACAAGGTAAAAAACGACTGTTGTAGCAAACTCCGTGTAGGTATTAAAATATTACTTCTATTATTTTCTCTTTTTAAAAAAAATGAATGTAAAATAGGATTTTCCTTTTTTTTCATTTTTCTTATTTTCTTTTATTTTTTTACTGTGTAAACAATAATATACTCAGTATAAATGATAATATTTTTTTGATATGGTAAAATATGCAATAAAAATAATATTTGTACATATAATAATATTTATTATAAATTATAGTTCATCTTCAAGTAGTATATGTAATAAATTTTTTCTTATAAATAAATGAGACACATTTTTATAGGATTAATTAGAAATAAAAAATTACCCATTATAATAAAACATAAATTAAAATTTTATTGCTTAATTTTTTAATTTAATCGAATATTGTTTAATTTTATTAAGGATAAAATTATTAATATGGTAATATCTACAATAAAAATAATATTTATGTAAATAATAATATTTATTATAAATTATAGTTCATCTTCAAGTAATATATGTAATAAATTTTTTCTTATAAATAAATGAGTCACATTGTTATAGGATTAATTAGAAATAAAAAATTACCCATTACCATAAAACATAAATTAAAATTTTATTATTTAATTTGTTAATTTAATCAAATATTATTTATTTTTATTAAAGATAAAATTACGTTTTACACTATCTAAATGGGAGGCAATTACGCTTTATATTGGGTATTTTTAACAATTGCATAATACATACCCTGTTACTCAAAACTAACTGGAATTATAAAAAGACCAAAATATCCCTTTAAATATAAAATAAAAAAGCCGGTCAATCCTATTCTCATCTCTTGTTCCTTCCCAATCTTACCATCGTCCGATCTGAAATCTCATCTCCTACATCGAATTAATTTACCAGTCCTTCGGGGTGGAAACAAGGGTGAATGATGTCGTTCATGTCCAGATAGAGATTGTCGAACTCGAAGCCGTTAGGATTGGGAAGGGAATGGTCCGCCGGAGGAGCTTCGACGGCGTCGGCCACCAAGAGCGGATTCCTCTCCACCGGCCATCTGTGGAATCCCATCCCGGTATTCTCATCCCTCTCTCCCAATCTCTATATAATTTAATTAATTAAATAATTAGTTAATTAATTGATTTTGGTAACACATTGCCACCCTCACTTTGCCGGCCACCATAATCGTGAGCTTAATTAATTTAACAGCTTAAAACCTCTCTTCTACAAAATTCTCAAAATTCTGAGAATTTTGTTATGTTTTCTTGATTTTAGTTTCGGAGGTTTCATCTTTCTTAGCTCTGGCTCTATCTACTTCTGTAAGAATAATAACAATTTGTTTATTGCTATTATAATTTTTTTTTGTTTTTTGGGGCCTGTGGTTTGTGATCCGGTAGAACTAAGGATATACACAAAAGGTTGAAACAAGTCCTTGTCTTTCGGAGGCAGGGAGGGAGGGAGAGAGAGAGGAGAAGAGGGCTTTTTCTTTTTGGGGATTTTGTGGTTAAGGTCGGAGAAGATAGAGAAGAAGAGCAAAGAATGAGACTTCAGAGTGTAATGGAGGCAATTATATCGGAAAAAATAAAAAAAATAAATAAAAAGAAAGAAAAAAAAAACTTCAAAAGTGAAGTGAACTAAACGGCCGGGGGGGCGGGGGGAACACGGGTAGGATTCTTACCCAAGCTGCTGTTGAGTGGTTTAACAACAAGTACTTTCATGGTAAATATTGTAGGGGTCTTTATAATTTTATTTAGCAACACAGGTATAGGGATTCTTTCTCTTTTGTTATCTTGGTTCAGATTTTCAATAATCCCTTATATTTGTTTTATGAATAGGTTCTCATGCTCTTCTCTTGTAGCAGTTATTCCAATGTAAATTTTGCAATTTTGTGGTGTGTGCAATCGTTGTGGAACTGCACGGCCTTCTTTTGCATCTGGTGATTGGAAGCAGAGAGTTTGGATTTTGGTTGCTGGAAACTTCAGTAGTTTTTTTTTCTCCCTTTGAAGTTGCTAAGGTATTTTGGGGACATTATAACATTTTAATGGCACGATTGTAATTATGTTGAACTTTAATTAACGGTGATTTACGGCAGGTTGTATTTTGATGCTGCATTTATACTACAAGTTGTTTCATGTAATTGTTAAAAATACTCGGTGTAAAGCGTAATTACCAAGGTAATTTACCTTTTTTATTAATTAGGAACACCAAGCTGTCGGCAACTTAAAATTTCAAAACAAAAACCTTCCTCTCTCCCACTGCACTGAAAGTGAGATAGAGAAACAAAGAAGAGCTTAAAAGAAACCAGCGGTTGAAAAGGTCGACGGCATTTGGTGGAGAGCATGGGCAAAGGTCAAGACAGCTTCTCCTTGATTTTTGTTTTTTTTTTTAATTTCTTTGTTTCTGTATTTTTTTTTTTTGTGAATTTTTTCATCAACAGTTGAAGATTTATGGCTATTTTTCTAGCTGTTTTTTGGGTCAAATTTGTGCACTATGGCTGTGAAATATCAAGTAAACTTGCTTCATTTATTGAAATCTTGCTAATTTTTTTTCTGGGTTTGTCTTGATTTTTTGAAATTCTTAGTGTTGGGTTTGGAGCAAAGTTCTTAACGACTTGTCTTCTCTGGTCATCTCCAAATTGTCGGAGACGGCTGAAAATTCCAGTTTGTCTTTGAAATTTGGCTCCGTACATCTCCGGCTGATGGGATGACTTTTCTTGACTGGTTTTCAAAGGCAGGCCATTTAGAGAGCCAAATTAGTCTTGGAGAGGAATTGGGGTCTTCGAGTTTGGATTTTGTTTTTTTTCCCCCTAAAAGGGTAATGGTAAAGGTTATTACTGGAGGTTATAGTTTCAAGTGTAAAGATAACTTCTTTGTGCATAATAAGGTTAAGTCTGTGTACCTTTCCCCAAACCCCACAATGAGAGCCTCATGCACTGTAAATGCCCTTAGTTTTTGTTGTTTTTGCGTCAAGTAGAGGAAGTGAAGGAAACTTTCAGAGCATGACATGAGGGCTTTGGATTAGAGGAAGGAGAAGAGGGAGTGATGTGAGTAGCGGTGTGCTTCTCAATGGCATTTTTGTTGATTTTGCAGTTGCCAAAGTCATTGCTAAAGTTTGTTATGTTCAAGGAGTGTTTGAATTCTAGAGTGGTAGGGAATGTTTCCATTTCACAAAGTTTCAACCAATTGTTTTTGGAGTGACCGAAACTTTCTAACTTCTTGAAAACGTGAAATAAGTTGAACAAAAGGATAAGAGATTTCAGAATGTTAATAGACGTTGTTTTAGATCATATGTTGTAGATTTTGAAATCCAAATATAGAGTTTGATTTAAAAAAAAAAAAGAAAGAATTACAGAGTTATTCTTTGCCCCCAAAAAAAAGATATTAAATTATTTTTTTTCAGTTTTTCCTTTCCTTTTTCTTTCCTTTTTTTATTGTATGTTTTTTCATAATTAGAAAAAAAAAAACATCGTTGCATATTTGGAGTCCAAAGCAAAAGTTGCCTCAAACAAAAATCAGAATGCAAAGGAAGAAGGACCTGCATCTGATGTGGATAATGCAACTCATGCTGGTGTTTTTTTTTTTTTTTTCTTTTCCTCCTTTTCTGCAATTTGATTTTATCTCTAGGATAGAAATAAGTCTTAATTTAACATGTTCAGTGCTTTTAGAATACAAGCATTATGAGTTTCTGACCAACTTATATGTACCTGTTGTCCTTGCTTATGATGCCGATTGTAGGCAACTCTAGGATTTCACAATAAAATCCCTTTGGTTGGAAGTTTTAGCGGCAGCTTCTGTTTCTCATTTTTCTATCACCACGAGATGCTGCGGCAGCAGCAACAGCAGAAGGAGGAAGAGGAGGAGAAAAAGAACAAGGTATTAGAAGTAGAAGAATCCGATTTCGACCCCAAAAAAATGCGCAAAACAAAGCCCGGTTTGAAGCGCCTCTATCTCACCCTAGTTCTCCTATTCTCCTTCCTTCTGGGTATGTATGTTTTCATGTATGAATGGGTGACTAAAAAATCGTTTCTTCCTTTTCCTCTCTTTTGTTTGCAATTATTTATGCTATGCATATATATATGGATCATTGTTGTTGTTGTTGTGCTGCAGGTTTTCCTTTGCTCTGGAAATCAGTGGAAATTTACCGCTCCTTGCTTCCCTATGACGAGATCGATTCCCTCTCCAAGCAACTCAGATCGAAGCCCCTTTTGTTTCCCTCCTCCCACTTCCATGCCATATTCCTTGACTACACTTCTTCTTTCACTAACCTCAACCTCAATCCAGATGATCTTCAACGCTCGATTATGGCCAAGATTACTAAACTGACCTCTCAAAAATACCAATGTGGCACTCTCTGTCATAATTTCACTCTCTCCGTCACTGTTGACTACTCTGATGCCGGCGGTGGGTGCACCCAATCCTCTAGCAATGACCGGTCCTGCTTATATGAATGTGGTGCGATTCATGCCTTTGATTTTGACTTCTTTGATGATGTGGCAACCGTTGATGATGCTATGGAATCTGCCTTGGGAGGTGGTCAGTGTTTGGGTTCTGGCCACATGGTGTACACTGTGGTGGTGGTGAATGGGGTTGATGCTGTAGACGAGGTGAGGCTGGTAGTGGGCAAGTACAGGCACGCTTGGTTTGTGATTGGGAAGGGTTTATTGGAAATCGAGTCACTGTTGGATAGGTTAGCAGAGGTATTTGTGAAGGTGTTTGTGAATGGAGGTAGAGAAGAGGGATTGATTCATGGGGAGTTCATGCCTGTTGGTGCTGATGGTAGGATTGTTCTCTCCTTCAATTTGCTTAATGCCAACCCTCATGATTGGATTTACGATTGGTAATAAGAGCCTTCTTCTAAGGCTCATTTTAAAACTTCAGTGTTCTTCTTATGTCTGTCGAGCTTCCTTAATCTTATTACTTCCTTTCCATTCCATTCATAGGGATTTTCAGAGAGTAGAGAAGACTCTGTTGGCCCCTATAATTGAAGCATTGAGACCGATAGCTAGCATTAGTGTGGAAAGCCAGGCAGTGAATTTAATTTTTCCTTCTGTTTATAAGAAACTTTTCTTGGCCATGTGATTTGTGCTTATTTAATTGTGGTGTCTTTGCTTACTGCATTTGCTTTGGTTAGGTTTTGTATCACACTCCAAAGTCCTCGTTTTCTTCCTGGGATGAAAAGTTGGGCAGCTACATTTTCAGCACCAAGGAGCTTCCATTCTTTGTATATTCCTTTAAGTTCCTTGCTATGCTTTGATATATAGTTAGAAATTTGGAAAATATGATCAATTCATTTCTTCAATCCTAAACTACTGTAGTCTAAATCCTTTGACATGTAGCTTCATTTGTGTGCACCAGTTTTCTATATGTTTGTAGTCAGTATATGTTCAATATCTTTATAGACTGATTTCCACGAGTGTTTTAACAGGTAAACTCAAATGAGTGGCACTTAGATACTTCTATTGCAGCGGGTGGGCGGTCAAATATATTGCAATTTGTGATGTATACCACCCTTATACTCTATCTCCTATTTTATCAAACTTGAGTAATATCTGGATTCTAGAGCTTTTCTCATTATTCTTAATTAATGAAATCGGTTAACATAGCATTTAATGTTTCATGGTCAACTCAGCACCTATTATATTTTGTTGGTCTGCATTATATTTTCATCTGGATGCCTTGCTTCAGATCTTGATGATTGAACATTGTTAAAAAAACAAAAAAAAAAAAATTTTATGGTATTGTCCTGGAATTGTCTTGAACTTTGAATTTCTTCTACTGTGGTATATCATTTTGTGGCACATTCTTCCTTGAAACATGCAATCAACGGCAAATAAAAAATCAATTTCGTTTTAATTCCTGCTATGTCAATTATTTTTCCTCCTTTTTGTTCCTCCAGATACATACCATCCGCAAAAGAATGCCCCCTCCTTCTACAGCTTCCCAATGGAGAGCTTTCAATGACAAATGGTTTTATATCTCCAGTTAGTTTTCTAACTTTTGGCTTGCCAATCATTCACTGCTTCTGATGTTCTAATTCTTTCTAATGACTTATTGCAGATGTGGGGTGGTGTCATGGTGTGGAACCCCAAAACTTGTTTAATGGATTCAGACAATAAGCTTCCTGACAGGCATATAATATCCCCCCAGGTCAGGTATTTACTTGAAGAGAAAGGTCAGAGTATTGGGTGTTTCGTCTGTTTGAAGCTAAACTTATGCTTTTTAACCATAAGTGATGCATGTAATATTATTGGCTCCATTTGGATTTGATTGATGATTCCCAAGTCAAGTTTAAATTCAAACGAATGTTTCTTGTTCTACTTTTGGATTGTCAATATTGACCACTGTACGTTTGAAATGGTAAGTGGGATCTCAACGCTTACCAAAGATAACTAAACTGTTGGTTAGATTATGAGTGGTGCATGATATGATTGGTGTCTTGAAAAACTAGATTTAGCAACTGTATTGTAGGATTTATGTTGCATGACAGAATAGTACCAATCTGAAAGTCGCTTATCAAGTTTCGTCTTGTATAATTTTATGGAGTACATTTCAAAATAGATCAACTTATGCTAAGGAAGTTCATGGATTCTGATGAAATCTCATGGGATAAGTTTTAATTTGCTTATTGATAATATGTTATATATAGGAAAAATTTTATCATTTCTTTTGCATTTTTGAGTGATCTGTGTTTTTGTAGTCAAAGAATAGTTCCAGAACCTGAATTGTTTATACCATGCTTTGCGATGACTAGAGACTCCATTTTCACTGACTCCATTTTCACTGATCGCTGTTGCCAATTGAGATATGTTCTGTTTGTTCCTCAAGTTTGATGCTTGCACATATAACAGGATCTTCAGATGATATTTGAAGTCTTTCTAGGACAGTTTCGGCAACTTTTTGGTCTAAAATCCGATAGCACTTATGTTGGTGCGTTGGGCACATATGACCTCTTAGCGAGTGAAAGAGGCTTTGCAGAATGGTAAGAAAAATGATCCTTTCAGAGACTAGGGTTGAATAGTTATGCTGGTAATCTCTCTTCATGTTATTTTATCATGGATTGTTGTGGCCGGTTATTTATGAAAGAAAAATTGCTGCAGACAACAATCATAAGCAGCCACAAAAAATTGTCCAACCACCTTATGGGGATTGTAGGTTTAAGTGGTTTTATTCTGTTAGTTTTCTCATTTGGTCTCCAAGGTTGTGATTCTTTAGTGTTGCATGGTTGCTCGAATAAATTTATTCTAATAATAAACTTTTTGGTGCATTGAAGGTTTCATTGTCAGACATGATTTTAGATTTATTCCTTGTCGTAATTTTCTGTAGGGAATTGGATGTCTTGGCACGACAGCACCTGTGCTTTAATCTCCATTCAAGTGCTACAACACTTGGGTCTCTTTCTCGCTTGGTATGTTTCAACTATTAATGAGTTGACCATCATGATTTTACTAGATTTTCTATCTTGCATGAATAAGGTTCTTCACGTAGGTACAATCTTTGCCAAGGATGATTATTATGGATGAGATAGGAAAGCAGGTGAGTTGCCTCAATCAGTATTTCTTTTTGGCATTTTATAATCACCAAGACTCAGTTTTTAGTGGATAATTCATATCATACCTGAACTTGGAGAATTAAGTTTGTTCTTAGAGGTATTTTATGATGATGGTATTTCTTTTGAGATTATACCAAATTTAAACTTGCCTAAATGAAAACTTGCACTTTTAGTAAACAAGATATGTATATTTATGATTTCCATGTTCTGTACTTTTAGCAGAATATGGGGAATGAGATTTTCACCTTCGCATCATTTGTCATAGTTTCAAGCAATTTAAATATCGTGGCATTTCTTGTAGATTGTGTATGGGTAGCTTCAGGGCCTTTTGGTTCTCTTTCAATAGTGACTCTTTTCTTCAAAAGCGTTCTGGTTTATGATATTTATTCGAAGTTTTTGTGTATTGAATATGTTAGTAGAAACAGCAATGATTTGATTTTAGGGTTTATTTATTTATTTGTTTATTTATTGATTTATTTGAGCAGGTACAGTTTTCCCTAGAAGCAGCAAAATCAGCTCAAAGCAATGCTTCTATTGGAGATTATGATACTTCTGCTGGTATGTTGCTACAGTACACTTTACACATCTAGATTTTTTTGTGCCTGTAACAAATGGTTTGTCAAATAAAGAAAAGTCCTAACCAGCAGTTACTCTCCTCGCTGTCAGTGTACTCAAGGCAAGCAAGATCGTTGGCAGAGGATGCCTTTTTCCATCCATCTATTATGTCCGTTAGCTACTATTCATTTGAGCATTGTTTTGCAGTCTACTCGGTACGTCTTACAAGAAACCATCTTATACGGTGCAAATCTTTGATTTACAAATCTCATTATATCGCTACATAAATTTTTGGCGGTTAAAATTGAGATGTATTAAATTTATGGTCACTTGGAGGCTTATGAAACTAATTATTACAGAAAAGCATGATATGGGGTTTGGGTGCTATTCTCAAGTTTTGTGGCTTTGTTCGTGCAGCCTTTCTTCCTGCCAGTTTCATTGCACGTCATTCTTGCAGCGCTGAGAGAATGTAGAAGATACAGGATAGAGAAATCAAAGTATTTACTATGGAAGGCTAAGACAAAGGTCGGATCTTAATTTTCTTTTTTTTTTTTGTTTTTTGGGGGGGGGGGGGGGGGGGGGGGGTGTGGTGGTTGTGATTTCACCACATTGCAAAGTTCAACGAATCAACGAGGATTTGGTTGTAGGAGTAAAAAGACACCAAATGCCATTAGAGACTCAAAGTCGGCCTTTTTAACGAGTCAGAGTTAGCCTGAGATTCTCTAATTGCGCCCCCCCTTTTTTTTTATTATTATTTTTAACACATCTCATAGTCTGATAAAATTGGCTGGAAGATTCGTGGAAGCCTAACAAAAGAAGAAACCGAAGAATTTAAACCACCTTGAAAATGATGACTTAACTGCAACTGTCTGATCTTTCTCGCCTAGAATTATACCATGTGGCCAGAAATGTAGGTGGTCAATCGCATCGCAGATTCACAAACTGTGGGACCCTGTTTCCGACGTATTTTACTAATCAAGATCCCCAATTAGAACATAGGTGGAACGAAACAAAGGCAATTTAATTTGTTTTAGATTGCTTCCTCGTATTGCAAGAATTCGACGAGCAAGGTCAAAACACTGCAAAAATAATGTTCAAAACCAACACGGTTCACGAAGCTGCAGATGAGGAAAGAAACGAAGGGGGATCAACACACATTATTCCCTTATGATCTAATTCTCTCACCAAGCCCCTAATCCTAGTCCTAGTCCAAGGTCACGCAGCCAAATTTGTATTGATCTCTCTTTTTTCTTCTTCTTCTTTTAGACCACCCAAAAAAGGGAGAGGAGATTAGTTGACTTTGGTCTGTCTGTCTATTTGTACTTGCTTTACTTATTTTCTCTCCCCTCGCTATAGTAGTCAAGAGACGTGAAATTTATATTTAATGATTTATTTATTATTTTTTTAATTTAATATAATTTTTATAATGGTTCATATCATCGTAATGTATACACACGGCATATCCCATTTAATGTTGTTTTATAAGATTGCTCTGTATATAAAGATCGCCTTCCAATCACCGCCTTATTATAAACTTAACAAGCCTCGCCCTTATTCAGAGTAAAAAAAAACCACTTTTTTCACGTTGGTTGGCGCCAACTGCCAATGCTGCATTTCTCACCCTCTCTCTCTCTCTCTCTCTCTCTCTCTCTCTCTCAGTCTCTGTTTTCGTTTAATTGCCCACGCTACAAAAGTTTGAAGATTTCTATGCATTTTTATTTTTCCTTTATCATCTGCAGACGTTTCCAACAATCGGTGGTACATGTTTGTGTGTCTGGATATATATATAACTATGTAAGCATGTAAAATTACAATGCGTAAAGTTGGCCATGGCCATGTGATATATTAATTTAGAAAAGGTCTAGATGAAATTTTAACATGGTGATGAAATTGAAACAAAAGCATACAAGTGAAATAATATTAATTTTTTGTACCTAATTGATGTGAGCTAATTTATCCTGGAATTAAAAGTTTAGATAAAATTAATTCTTTTTTATTATCACCCCTAAAATTAAGCTATGTCACACATGACCTTATGATAGAGTTCTTATGATAGAGTTGTTTGCTCTTAAAATATGTTAAGTCAAGTCAAAATCGAGTCAAGTTACTTCAGATTTAAGTTATTTTAGGTTAGATTGTTTTTGGATCAATTAGATTTGTCAAGTCAGGACACTAGGATTTGTGTTGAATTGGAGTTGACTACCGGTCGTTAAGTTACTATTTAAAAATTAATTTCTTGCTTTCATTCATTTTTTATTCTATTATATATTAGAGTATGCAAGAATTTTATTATTTTTTGTTTTCATATATTTAATTGAATTAGAAGTATTAATATTTTATTTATACTAATTTTTAATTTGTTAGTTATGATTGGTTGTAGGTAGGGGTGTTTGCGGGTCGGATTAGACGGTTTAGAAGAAAAAATTACAACCAAATTGTCATAGTGGTAGTTTAAAAATTTTAAATCATAACCAATTCGCTAACTATTCAAACTGTCCAAACCAATCAACTAAATGACGGATTGGTTTGGTTGGTTTTGTTGATTATACAACATAACTTTTGATTTTTTTTTTTTATTTAAGGTAAAATTTGAATGTATTAATTAAATATTTAATCAAAAAATTAGAGAAATTAGTTAGACATTCATTCAAATTTCAAAATTACAGTAATAAAAGATAATTTATGTGTAAAAGATAAATAAACAACTAATATTTCCCTAATTTTTCTTTACCATTGAACAATTTCATTATTATTACTACAACTAAAGCATGAGATTGTATGACTTTTTTACTTTTTTTTTTTTTTTAAATCTTCTCGTCAAAGCTAGCTACCTAATAGAGAAAAATTAGACATCACCATAAACCCGATACAAAGAATAAGAAAATATAGTTAGAAATATAGTCAATTCATATCAGTAATCTAATAGTTACAAATTCGTTAAATCAAAGTAACAACATTTTTAAATACCCAATTGCACACAAAATTTAAAATTTATTTTTGCAAAAAACAATAAAAACAGTGAGAGTGAGATAATATGTATAATGAAAACAAATAGATCTTTAACACAACAAAAATATAATCAAGTTAGACCACATTTTATATGTATAATATATATATATATTAATAAGGGCGGATTAGATCGATTAACTTTGGTTTTTAAAATTTCGAAATCGCTACCAATCCGCCTTTGGCGGTTTTGAAAAATTAAAAACCATAATTAACTTTTTTTCTTAGCGGTTTTAGCAGATGCGGATAGGGGCGATGTAAGTTAGACGATTTATGACGGATTGGACAGTTTATGAATAGCTCTAGTTGTAAGTATTAATGTTATTTTTTAATTTTTTGTCTTTAAAAAAATAATTTGCAACACACACACACACACACACACACACACACACACACACACACACACACACACACACACACACACACACACACACACACACACACACACACACACACACACACACACTCTTAAGTCTCTAAGAGTGAGAAAAGTCTAAATTTTAAGTCTAAATTTACTTTTCACACACACACACACACACACACACACACACACACACACACACACACACACACACACACACACACACACACTTAGGTCTGTAAGAGTGAGAAAAGTCTAAATTTACTTTCTTGATTCTAAAAGCCGCTTTCTTAAGTGGCATACTTTTTACTTATTCAATATATAGTATATAATTATTTTTTATAGAATTAATTAAATTTTATTTTATGATAATGAGTGCTTTTGATAAACTCACTACTTAAATGTAATTTCATTACATCATTACTCTCCTAAATCTTTTTTTTTTTTAGAATTAAATCTAATTTAATTCACTCTTAATTTAGTTTTGCTGTACAACCGAAGGTATTCTTCCATCACCAGGTGGGAAAACAATTATTTTTGTTTCTAAAATACTTCTTATTTTATTTAATTATAAATACTTTGTTTAATTGTTTTTTAAATCAAAGTTGGAGTAACTCTTATTTAAATACCTCATTTAACTATTTTTATAAGAGTAAACACACCATCAAAATAATGACGGGTCCGAGTGATCATTTTCACAATCGGTTACGATATTAATAAGTTTAAAATTTGATAGTGCGTTCTTGACATTTAATCTCAAATATTGGGCACCACTAAAAGAACTCAAATTTAAATTACAGAAAGAGGAAATATATTGAGTAACTACTGAACTACCACATTTGATAGGGAATTTGTTTGCTTAGACTGTCACCTTTCGTACATCTTATTTAAGAGTACCTTTTTTTTTTTAATTTTCTTAAACCGAAACAAACTAGTTAAAAAAAAATTAAAAAATCAAAATATTAACCTCTCACTTTTTAATATACTCTCAATATTATTTAAATTATAAATTTACAGCAGACTTAAAATTATAAATTCACAGCAGACTTAAATTTACTTTAATATCGACCACCTTCTAATGTCAACTCCTCCGAACGCACATCAGCTGTTAAGTAAAAGTCCAACAAACAGGCAACTATTTTTTCACATATTCCTTTAATTTAGTAGCATTAGGATTAAGAGGATTGTTAACGTGAATAACCTTTTATTTTTTTTTTATAATTATCAATATGTTGATAATATTTTTTAACAATAAATTTATAATATACTTAATTTTAATTTTTTACAATTAATTAACACATGCCACATATAATAATTACAAAAAAATAAAAAATAATTATCACTAATAAATTTTTAAAATAAAATATCCGATCAGATCAAAATTTAATCTCTATGCCTTTAAATGGGCCAGAACAATGATGATTATTACGCTATGAAAAAGCTAAAAGCAAAGAAGAAAATTGTATCGTAGCGAAAAAAGTAAAAAGATAATGAAGAAAGAAAAAGAATTAAAAAAAAAAAAAAAAAAAGGGAGGGAAAGGAAACGAGCGCTGCCATTGCTATACAGCGGAGCAGCAGGGAGGGACACCAAAATGCGCTTGCTTGGAATTGCCAACTTCTTCAGCCGAAAGTAAAAAAATCAAAAGCACGGTCCCCGTCCCGGTCCCGGTCCCCGTCCCCGTCCCCGTCCCCGTCTCCGCCCCCGGTCCCCGTCCGTTCTCTATCGGATCGTCTCAAATCCATCTAATCTAAATCTAATCTAATCTAATCTTTGCCTTTCAAATCTTAAAATAAAAAGCCCTCAACTCGCGGCCTAGGGTTTGCTATTTCTTTGTGTTGAAATGGAGCCTTTAGCTTCTGCAGTGGACAGAATTAAAGGGTTTGCTAAATCAAGCCAAGACTTCGTCGTCGACCTTCTCCACCGCCGCGCCGACTCTACTCGCCGTAATCCTGTACGTTTACTCGATTTCTGTTCTTTGATCGCTTCTCTTTTTTGCTTTTATTATTATTATTATTATTATTATTATTTTGGTTTGTGAACTCAGCAATTATTTTATTTCTTTAGTTGAAATGGGAGTTTTTATTTCTTTTTGTTGTTCTCTTGAAGGGTTTGTGACGCATTATTATATTATAAATACGATCAATACTCTTAAAATTGAGTGAATCATCATCCAGTATCATCCGAAGAAATGGCGATCGAATGTTGTGAAAATTGAGACAATTTTAAGTGCTTATATTTGGCATTGTTTTTACAGCCTGTAAATTTGTCAGTGTGTTCTGTAGGTGCTAATTTACGGCTTTCACAGTCAGTCATCTTCTGCATTCTGTAGGTGCTAATTTATGGCTTTCGCAATTAAACCATGCTTTGTCAAATTTGCTGGCTCCCTAGGTAGCTTCTCTGAGCTCTATGCTGGAGCTTTACCAATTGCTTTTGTTTCCCCCTCAGATTGAGATTCTGAAGCGATTGCAACAAGAAGCGTTTTCAGATCTGATGAAACTTAGAGACAGGCAAGACAATGTAGAAAGAGTGCTTTCCTTTCATAAGACATCCAAGGGAAGTCCATTCCAAGAAGTCAGTACCAATGTGATGGGAGAGGTTGATGTTCTGGGAGCTGCATTGATGGTCAGTGATATTGATCGGCAGCATTTTGATGCTCTTGACAGAGCCGGACTCAAAAGTGGAATTCGTTTAAGGTTCACTTTTGAAAAAACTGTCCGACAGAAAGATGCTCTTGTAGCAGAGTTTGTGGCCAGTCACAGAGGCACAGCGCATGGTGTTGATATCTCTGAAACCGCTCTCTCTCTTTCAAAAGTATTATATCTGGCCCATATTGCTGACTGGTTTTCAGCAATTGCAATCCCGATTGGAGCTCAATTTAGAGATCTTGGAATTATGGAGAATTCTTGCGAGAAGGTATAGTGTCTTTCTGGTGTTGTTTGTCTATTATTTCTATTAGAACGAGCCAATAAACTATGACGGAAGCATCAATCTAATTGATGAATTACTGACAAAAACATCTGCTGCACTTGATGGGATTATTTCATTGGTCAATGTGAAAGAAAATAGCTAATCTTGCCCCCTTCTGCATCTAAATTATGCTAGACTTTAGGAAACTTAGTGCCTTTCTTCTGCATTCTTTTTCCTCATTTTTGCTTATCAAATTCCATCAACAGCGTTGGTAGTTTCAATTGACCGTATTACTGAGCATTATGTTTACTATTTGGCATCTACATTTGCTTCTGCATTGTTGGTGCAGTGATGGCAAAGTTCTGATTGATATTCATGTGTATTTTCTTTCAGTAATAAATCAAGTGATTATGAATCAGGCTTGGAAAAATGCATATGCTAAAGTTAATGAAGATTCTTACTTTTCAATCTGCAGAGAAAGGGCCTGACTGATCATTCAACTGATGGACCATCCCTTTTAAAGAAGCATAATGGCAGCGTCATTGGCTTGACGGTGAGAAAGTCAAATGTCACTGCTTCAGTGGCTCATTCTTTTTCTGTTCGGAGCATGCAACTGTATGATGATGGAGTTGCGCATTGCCTTGGCACCTTCGGCCAAATTGTTTGTCAATTTTCAGGAAGAACAAAGTTATCACTTTTTGGTCACCATCTAGTAACAAAATCAATAAATCCTTATGTTAGCTTTGCGGCCCTTACCTTTCCCGTTGGCTTTTTGAAACATCATAGAGATCCTGAGACATCAATTAAACCATTGGCCGGAGTATCTCATGTGCCAATGGCAACTGACAGTCATCCGATAGTGTCAACTGGATCTATTGCACTGAAGCTGGAGACAGGATTGGAAGAGAATACTAGAATTGCTGGTTGGATTGAGATTGAAGATCTGAATAACAAGCGTGTACAATGGGCTGTCAACGTTTTTGATGATTCTGAAGATGAGTTCGGATGGGGTACGAGTGTTAGTGGGACGATGGAGGGTCCAAGCAGCTGGAGCCGTGTACAGGCTGAATCATACATAAAGTTGAATTTGGGGAAAAAGTTTAACTTGAAACCAGGGATTGCATATGTAGTTGATGGCAATGCCAGAATACTTGGCCTCACGCTTCGGTCCAGCTGGTCCTTTTGACCGGTGTGTCCATTTTAGCTGTTAATGCTTTCCCAAAGGAAACGAAAAAGAGATATATGGTTGATTTAATATCCAATTGCCGTCTGTCATCGGGTGATTTCACAAACTACACGGATTGGCACCCGCACTGCGTCACAGAATTCAGATCCACAGGAGTGGAGTGCATATAGGATAGGTCACTATAGTTCCTTGTTTTCTTCTTGGCCTCGCGTCGCGCATGTGAAAAACATTCACACTAGTTAGTAAGCAGCGGGTGCCGATTAGGTTAGGACAAACAAAAATTTGAAGATTGAAATATGAAATTAAAGAAAGCCGGCCTGATTTCGCAACTTAATTTGAGGGAGAAGAGGAAAGCCGGCCTGATTCAGCAAGATAGATAACCATGGTTGAGGGAGAGAGAGAAGGTTTTAGAGAGAGAGTGAAGCAAGGAAGGGGTCAGCAAAAGTGAGAAAAAAAAATCTTTGTGAAGGAGGCAGTGAAGTGAGAAAAGAAAAAATAAAATTTCATTTTAGGAAGATTAAATGACATGTCCAGTCACGTACGTAAACTTTGGTGAGTGGGATTACTACGTTGTCGTTAGTATTAAATGAAAATTTTATCTTAATTAATGTGTTTGACTTAATTGTGTTAATTTCTTAATGATGTTAATTCAAATTCTTAATTTTTAAAATTATTAACTTAAATTTTTTAAATCAAAAAATTATTGATCTAATATAAGACTTATGCTTATCCTTTCATGGATATCCTTCCAATACTCTTCGTCTAATACAACCTAAAGTATAATAACAACAATTACATGCGGACCAGTTAATATAATTTTACACGTTTACAATCTGTCAATTTTTTTTTTTTTTTCATACTTTTTTCCGTTTAAGTTTTTAATAAACTCTCTTCTTTACTTTTTTATGGGCTACTTTTTGTGGACTCCACCCTCGTGGATTTTTGCAGCCGCCCGGATGACGGACATCAAGTTTTTCTGATGAACTATAAAGAAAGTCTGTTTGCTCGTTTCGTTAAAAACTAAAACGAAAGAAAGAAAGAAGAATCGGAAAAGAAAGAAGACAACAAAAAAAAAAAAAAAACGGAAAAGGGAAGAGAGAGGAAGAAGAATAATGTCAAGCGGCAGGAAAGTAACGCTAAGGAGCTCGGACGGTGAGACGTTCGAGATGGAGGAGGCGGTGGCGCTGGAGTCGCAGACCCTAAAGCACATATTAGAGGACGACTGCGCCGACAACGCCATCCCTCTACCCAATGTCAACAGCAAGATCCTTTCAAAGGTCATCGAGTATTGCAAGAAGCACGTCGAGTCTGCCAAGTCCGACGATCGCGGCCCCTCCTCCTCCTCCGCCTCCTCCGAAGAGGACCTCAAGTCCTGGGACGCCGAGTTCGTCAATGTCGACCAGGCTACTCTCTTCGATCTCATCCTGGTTCGCCGCCCTTCTCTTCTCCTCCACTTCTTTTGATTTTCCGTTTTCTTTTTTTTTTTTTTTTTTGTTCCTTTAGGGTTGTGTTTTCTGCCCTACTCTTTGTTTGCCAATTAGCGTTTGGGGATCTTGTTTTGGCCCTTTTTGTTGGATTATCTTTGCCGATCAATTGGATTAGGAGTAGTGGGATTAAAAAAAAAAAAAAGAACTACGGATCTAGTTTTTCTTACTTCTTTTTTTTGGGGGGGGGGGGGCGGGGGGATGTTTACATTTTGGAATTTTTTTGGAAATTTGAGGAAAAAAAACCAGGGTAATTTTTTTTTTCATCCTCGATCTTATCACTTGTTTTCATTTTCATCAATCAACTTAATTTGATACACTTAGATCATGTAACTTCAACTTTCCTTAAATTATATCACTCCATTGATGTGGCTTGTTTACTTGTCAATTTTGTTATCATAATTTTCCTGCATGCCAATTTTTGATATAGAAAAATTCAGGTACATTATCTATCAGGAAGTAGTGAAATGACAGTGAAGCTTATTTCACTCAATTTGGGCTCTACGGGCTGAGACAAGTATCGTCATTTTTTACTAAAAAACATGGCAATGCGGACAAGATTCGATGGTAAAACTGTCACGTAGACCTGACATATTATCATTCTATTAGGGCGCCATCACTGAAATTGACGGAGTGGTGACATTGTAAAGACAGTTAAAGTTTGACGTTCATTGCATCAAATTAAATGTGAATGGTGAAAATGAAAACAAGTGATAACTTTGATGATAAAAAATGTATCCTACCAGAAAAAAAATCAACCGAGTTTTACTTTTCGTTGGTTTTCTCTTATACCCGCATTCCAGTCTGTCTACCCCTTTATGATTATCCTTCTGTTGAGACCAAAGAGGGTTAAATAAATGTTTTTGAATGTTGTTCATCAACTATTTTTTTTTTTTTTTTTTGTCTTCTAGTGAATGTGTAGCTGTCTTTTGTATTTCAGCTTTTAACATTAGCATATGTGATGCCCTTTCTATGCTTCAATTTATAATTTCTTCTTCTTTTCATTTATCAAAAAGTTGCAAAATTCAGCTTGTTCTTGCTGCAGTAGGCATGTGAGATGATAATTCTTTGGTTTTGCTAAACAAACACTGATGTAATATATTCTTGTAAGTTCAATTGAATGGGTTTGGCAGCGGGATAGTGGTTTTTTTGGATTTTTCTTTTCTTTTTTTTTGGGGAATGCGGGGTCTGACAGAACAAGCTGAAAGTCGAAGTTGGTGCTGCGTCATGGTTTGTCTTTTATTATTCAAGTCTAAAAGGATAAATGGATTCCATATTAATGAAGTAGGCGTGCAACCAAGGGACCTTGTGACTGGTTGAAGCTCCAAAGGTAGCTACTCTCTTCTCATCTCTACATCTGAATCGTCAGAGAATTTCAGGCACTGCAGCAGAGGTGCCCCTCATTCTCCTTTAGCTAATAGCAATTGAGGAAACTGGATTCCGGGAAGATGACTTCAGTTATCTAGGAGTGAGAACTTAACGTCCATCTATCAATCCAAATCGTTCAGTTAGTGTCCTGCAACTAGAATTATGCTTGTTTGGGGGTGGCATTTCCAGCTTCCTACCAAGAAGGTTCAGTACTTGTTTGTCTGGACCGAAGTCTGCGTTCATGTGACAAGTAAGAATCAAGAGCATTGGCTAAAGTGACACCAAAGCTACTTGCACAAGGAGGTTCAAGAGTGAAGAATAAAGCCAACTAGTTTTTTTTGTTTCTTTTGGTTGTTTCTTCTTCTTTTCTTTGTTTTACCATTCTTGCTTTTTCATAGATTTTTTCTTTCTTTCTTCTTGTTTTATTTTTTTTTTTTCTTGTTTTCCCTTTTTGTGCTTTTTCTTTCTTTTTCTCCTTGATCGATGATGCTTTGGAGGTTGAAGGGGCTACTTGTGTTAAGAAGAAATTTTTGTGCCTAACTGTAGCATCTGCCAGAACTTCTTTCAAGTTTTTTGTTCAAAATTTAGTTTATTCTCTCATAAACAATGACAGAGAGATACAGGTTTAACTCTCTTTCTTTCAGGCTGCTAATTATCTGAACATCAAGAGCTTGCTGGATCTCACATGTCAGACCGTTGCAGACATGATCAAAGGGAAACAACCTGAGGAGATTCGCAAGGCATTCAGCATCAAGAATGACTTTACACCTGAAGAGGAGGAGGAGGTTCGCAGAGAAAATCTGTGGGCTTTTGAGTGAAAGAAGTGAAAGAGCAGATTGGTTTTTCCATTCCAAGTTTGGTGCTTTGGGATTACTGGTCTGCTAAAAATTGTTGGTTTACTTTCTGCGCCCTCATCCTGGAACAATCACCAACTCTTACGTAATGTGGATATCATATCCTTGATGCTAAGTTCTTGCTTTAAGGTAGCTAACGTTGACCACTGTGATCTGCATTTTCTTTTCTTTTGATGCATTTTCTTTTCTGTTGGAATTTCTATGTGAACTTGGGGAAATTTCGGATTAACCTATTCATGTCTTTAATATGTACATCTTTGGTCCCATTGTCACATGCTTTCCAGAAACCAATAATCAAAGTCGTATGTTAATGCAAGAAGGAAGAGCGTGAGAGGCCAGTTACAGTTGAGCACTGTGCATGTTCAAACAGGACGATAGCCGCAAAGACAAACAGGACAATCATGTCAAAAAAAAAAAAAAAAAAAAAACAGGACCATAGCCGCAAAAATCTGTGTTAAAATCAAAGGGTGGACTGGAGATCAAGTTGTGAAATTGAAAAAACCATCATGTATGCAAAACATGACATAGGTTTCCAAACAACATTTAAAACTGTTTGGCGTGTATTCCGTTGGATGTATTGGTGGGACGCCTGCTTGCCGAAGTCAAGGAATAATTTCGAAATCATCTTTACGCAAGCACTGCCTGCTTAGGCGGATGCAACGAATGGGGTCCGGACTATTATATTTACCATTAGTCCATTGACCCAAACACGTTTGTCTCTTGTGGCGGTGCCGAGAAAATTACTTGGTAAGTCGGTCTCTCTCCATTTTTGGTGAATTCAAGTTTATCGGGAGCCACTGATTTTTATAGTGTCCGGTGCCTCGATAGTTGGAGTGTAAGTCGTAGAGCCATCTCCAGCAACGTTCATCAGAGTTCTGCTTTTGTTCCTACTTTGTTTTCCAATGAAGTTGGTAACTACTATAGATGGGTAGTCGATGTTAGACATTAAGATCAATGCTGGATTCCTTGGGGCATTCAAAACCGTCAGGAAGAGTTTTTGCGATGATTTTAACCGTGGATGTATTATATCCGTAATAACAAAGAAAGTTTAGGTAGTCAATGGCGGTGGCTTCATAGACCAGCCCTGGTTGCAAAGCTCCACTCGGACTCACCATTCCTCCGCCATAATCATATGCAGTGGCTACCGCACCTGAATCTGTTGTTATTGAGCCCTTCATATTGTTTGTTTGAGATGCTGCATGAGCGGACAGAAGAAAGACTGTCAATCATTGAAGGGTGCTTTCACTCTAAAATCCACATTTCTTTGTTAGTTTGCTAGTTCACAACCTGTTGCCATAATGGCTGATTGGATTGCAGGACTCCAGGTGGGATATTGTGTTTTGGCCACTGCAGCAATTCCATGACATGCGGACACGCCATGGCAGTTCCTGATAAGAAGTTGAATAACGGGGGTTTTTTACCTTTTACAGCATATTCTGTATCATTGCCCGACCATGCTGCAAGTATGTCAGCTCCCGGTGCTGCAATATCAGGCTGCCAACAGATAAAACAGGGAAACTATGTCAATAGATGTATGCTTTTTGATCAAATTTTGTGAAAATTCATTCAGTAATGGAAACAATCAGTCTGCATGGACAACGGTCCTTGCCTTGAGGATCTTCCTTGAGATAGAAGACGGGCCTCGAGATGAAAAGTATGCGACAGCAGGTGCTGGCTTGTATTTAGAGACAGTTACAGTAGGCAAAAACTGTTGCAACTGGATATCTAAATGGAAGGTTTCAAATTTGTCAGCAATATGTTTTTTAAAGCCAAAGAATATTTGTAATTGGTACATTTTCTGTTAAATTTACTGCGCGAAAGGCATACATCTTACCGAGTTGAATTTATGTAGGCAAGGATCTTAGCGGCATCATTTAAACTGATCACAGTCATCGGAAATTCCTTAAAATTGGAAGCGACTGCCCTTAATTGGTCGTCAGCCAAGAGTAGACCAATGGCACCCAAGCTTTGTATTTCATCCTTTTTCCCTCTCGGTGAATAGTCGTCATTGTCATTTGTACAGAGAAATATTTTTCCCTTAACTTTATCCTTGTCCAAAGAATCTGGGATGCAGTTGCTATAAGAACAGGAGGTATGACAAGGGTTGATAACAGTTCAGAGATGGCTAAAATTAGTGGGAATTTTGAGTGAATCATAACTTTTTTTTAATTTTTCAATACTATAATTATGATTTATGGAATTACTTTCAGGCAATACATATATAGGTAATGTCATCTTTACGGCGAAGAGGTGAATAAAGGGGAATCTGCTCGTGGGGGACTTGAGACATTGCGCACTTGGCAGCGTGATCGCCTGCATCACTTCTTTTGGTTGACTTTGCATCTATTAGTGGATGCACGGGTGATTTTTGGATGCTTGCAAAATTTATCCCTTCACCTTGAATTCAATGGGAAGAAAACTGTCGTGTTTGAAGGAGATTGTCCTTGAACATTGCAAGGCTCCTTTTGCTGGCATTTCTGTTATCATAGTTGGTGCCTCAACCTAGCAAAGAAGTAATCCTTTTGGAGTGGAAGTGTTTTAGTTCAATCTTTAGTCACTTGTTCTATTAGTTTAGTTGTATGATAGCTAGTTTAAGATATTTTGTTGTAAGCTCATGATTGAGCTAGTATTTAGTGGGTTTAGTTGATGCAGAGTATGGACCTTACTTGTAGTTGTGGTTAATCTCATTAGGTAAGCAATGTGCTTATCAAGAGTATGGCTCACTTGTACTTTGTTACTTGTTTTAGTGGCTGTAACCAATCATATAAATATATGAAATAAATGATATTTTGGTTTTGCCAATAGTGGTATCAGAGCTTTATATGATCTTAAAGGGCTTGTGTTTGTGAGTGAAACACAAGAGAAACAAGTGAGGGAGTGAGTTGAGAGGGTAAGCTTTTGTTTTAGATTTCATCTTAGTCTTCTTGTAGCTTTTTGTCATGGCTTCTGCAAACTACAATCCTTGGCCACCATTCAAGTTTTTTGGTGATAATTATGTGTAGTAGACTGTCCTTATGAAGACTCGCATGAAGGCTTATGACCTTTGGAAAGTAACTGAAAGTGAAGGAGAGCCACCTGCACTGCCAGCAAATCCCACAGTAGCACAATTGAAAAAACACAGTGAGCAAGTTGTTGAACACTTCAAAGCACTCTCTTGCATACAAACTTTTGTTAGTAAGAGCATTCTTTGAAGGATTATGGCTTGTAAGACAACACAACAAGCCTAGCAAAAGCTCAAGGAGGAGTTTGGAGAGTCAGATAAGTCAAGCTATGAGACTCTTGAACCTAAGAAGAGAGTATGATGCCTTAAAGATGAAAGACACAGAAACTATCAAGGAGTTTGGTGACAAATTGATGAAGAGTGTCAATCAAATGAGACTCCTTGGTGATGACATAACAAGCCAGAAGATAGTTGAGAAGGTTTTGGTGAGCTTACCTATGAAGTTTGAGGCCAAAGTAACTTCCCTCAAAGACTTTAAAGATATGTCACAGACTACTGTTGCTGAACTTTTTAATGCTTTACAAATTCATGAGCAAAGAAAAGCACTTAGTCAAGATGGAACTATTAACGGTGTTTTGATGGCAAAGACAAAGGGTAACACTCACTCAAAACAGCAAGTAGATGTGAAGATAGAGAAAAATGTAGCTAAAAATAGCAGAAGCAGCAACGAGAACAATTTGTGTCAAATTTGCAAGAGGTTTGGTGATTTTCCAAAGAACTGTTGGAGAAGACTAGACATAGTGTGCACGTTTTGTAATAAGAAAGGCCATATTGAAAGGATATGTAGGTCAAAAAGAAACCAACAGCAGGATCAACAGTCACATACAAAATTTGAGATAGCAAACACAACAGCAGCAATAGCAACAACAAGCTAAGGTTGCTGATGCTGTCAAGCATGAAATTGAGGAGGACCTCTTTGTGGCTTTTTGTTATTCGTCTTCCAAGTTGTGTGATTCATGGCTTATTGCTAGTGGATACACACATCACATGTCTCCATTGCCAAATTCCTTTAAGGAATTAGATAGGAGCAATATTTCCAAGGTGAAAATTGGAGATAGAAGGCTGTTGGAGGTTCAGGGAAGAGGAAGTGTTGCTGTTCATACATTCTTTGGTACAAAATATATTCAAGTTGTGTTATTTGTTCCTGAGATAAGTCAAATTTGTTAAGCGTGGCTCAATTGCTAGAAAGTTGTTATTCTCTATTGTTCAAAGGCAAAAGCTGTACAATTTTAGATTCAGTTGGAGATAAACTAATTATGGTGAAAATAAAAGGAAAAAGCTTTCCTTTGGACTTCACTGATGTGACTATGTCTGCTCTTAATGATTCTGTTGAAAGTTATGTCCAATGGCATAAAAGAATAGACCATGATCACACAGTAGCTTTGCAAAGTCTGCATAAGGATAAATTGATTCTTGATATGCCTAAGGTCACAAATATGGATGATGTTTGCAAGGCCTGTCAACTTGGCAAGCAAACAAGGGACTTTTTTCTGAGGAACCAAGCTTTAAGGGCCACTGATGGGTTGGACACTACTGATGAGGCGGCAAGCTCAAAGAAACAGGGCATAGGGGCTCAAGGAGAATGATAATTGTAGCTGATTTGTTGTGAGACTAAGAACAAATTTGTTGATATGTTTTCCAAGGCTTTAACTAAAAGAAAGTTTGAAGCTTTGAGGACTAAGTTGGGCATGCAATGTTGCAAGTCAGAAGAGGAGTGAAGGAGATTGTCCCTGAACATTCTAGGGCTCCTTTTGTTGGCATTTCTGTTATGATAGTGGGTGCCTCAACCTAGTAGAGAAGTTATCCTTTTGGAGTAGAAGTGTTCTAGTTCAATCTTTAGTCACTTATTCTATTGGTTTAGTTGTATGTTAGCTAGTTTAAGATATTTTGTTGTAATCTCATGATTGTGCTAGTATTTAGTAGGTTTAGTTGATGCAAAGTATGGACCTTGCTTGTAGTTGTGGTTAATCTCATTAGGTAAGCAATGTTCTTATCAAGAGTATGACTCACTTGTACTTTGTTACTTGTTTTGGTGGCTGTAACCTATCATATAAATGTATGAAATGAATGACATTTGGGGTGCCTAGTGCCCCGAAAAATTTCTTTCTAGTTTTCCCTCATTTTCTCTTCTCTACCTTGTTGTTTAGGTTCACTATTCAGGTTCATATAAGCTTGGTTTTGCCAAAAATGTTTCAAAATAAAACATTGAGTTTGAGTAAAGTTGAGGAGATTCAAGAGTCTTCCAAAATTAGGCCCCTGATATTAAAAATATGTCTGCTAACGTGCAAGTTCAGCATATGTCAGTTGTCATAATAAAAGCATGTGCTCACTTTGATCAAGTTCTTACTGCCTAAACCAATGTCAGACTCAAAATCCCTGTCAATGGTAGTAGCAGCTATCAATACAATTTGCAATAGCATCATCAACTGTTGCTAAAATACTCGAACTGTGACATCCATATAGTCTGCATACACTGTAGACAACAATCCTTGACGTAGGGGATCCACCTTTTGCGATGCCTATTGCGAGGCCATAGTAAGATGCTCCTTGCACTGTGGTTCCTACGGTAGTTGCAGCTACATGGGTACCATGCCCAATTATATCTCTAACTGTATTATATTTCTCATCATCATTATTAGGGTTGACGTAGAATCTTCCTCCAATTATTTTTCTACTCAATGTGGATCATGAATAGAAAACCAAAGTGTTAATGATGAAACTGTATATTGAGGTCAGTATCGATGAACGAGTTGAATACGTATAATACCTATTGCAGTTGGATGAGTTGAATCGCTGCCCTGCCCCAAAGGTTCCTTTCCAGCGTGAAGGTATTGGACCCATGTCCTTGTCATTGAAAGTTTCCGATTTTGGCCAAATACTTAAGATTACATAAAACTTTGCTTAAACCCCAGTTTCATATCTTAACATATACGACTAATACCTTTTCCAGGTGTATGCAACAATTACTTTAGGTTCACCTGTATTAATGATTCCAATGATTGTGCTTGATCCACGTGAGGAGGAGCCAGGGTCTAACTCTGACCTCGCGCTACTGTCGATCTTTACATCAGTTTGGTATTTCAAGAAATCTAATGAACGAGTTGTGTGGAGATAGAAGATGGGATCAAAAAAAATCGATACGACTTCGGGTTCCTGGGACAATGCTTGGGCCTCAGCTGCTGATGTGCGAGTGACAAACCCTGAGATTCTATGTCTCTATCTGTGCACTAAAGTGTTATGTCTCCTGTTACAGAAGATGTGTGCTACTCAGGTTAAAGTCAAAACATTGCGTATCGTGTCACCATCCTGGAATGATATTGGATTATTTTGAACGGTAGAAACACAAATATTAATGCTTTTAAGACTCACTTTGTTAGCAAAGAGCTCAGAAGTTGGGCCTAGAGCTCGTCTTTCTTTGCAGAGGAACCACCAGCTGTCGAACTAGCAGCAGCTTCCATGTATACAATATAAACACCATTCTTCGAGTCTTGCACAGCTTCTACTACATCCGTAAAAAATGACACCGTGAAGATAGAGTATGATAAAAAAATGGATCCGTAAAGCTTCCATGTATGCTTGAGTTAGCACATCCAAGTTATAATTTTAGAGGAATTGGTGCAGGCAAAATGTCAAAAGCACAATTTATAAGAGCATGGATACCGGGATGCATTTTTTAGCCACATTTTTGGACAAATGTCACTGTGAATAAAATATTATTATTATTTTTTCTTGTAAAAAAAAAAATTGTTTTTCAACCAGATCGATAGAACGTGTAACGGTACCAGTAGAATATGCAATCCACCATTGAAAAACATAATGACATCCTGTACACATACTATTACTATAATTGCATGTTTTATTGGTTTTGTTATACATTCAATTGTTATCGTAGCACAACCAATTACCTTTTTGCAAAAAAAATAAAAAAGAATATTTTATTCCAATGACATCAAATGAAGTCACTGTATTAGAAAACACAGCTAAAAGCTGTGTCCCGCTGCCTTTACTGAATTTATAATGGTAAGACATATGGTGCTTTATTTTGGCATTAGTGTGTGTGGAGAGAGAAAGAGAGAGACAAAAAGAAATTGTCCACTCACCCCATTCTCCAACTCGAAATGTCCAACCAATTAAAATGCGCTAATTATATAAAATATCTTTGACCATGGACAGATGGTGGTGGTGGTGGAGGAGGAGGTACGAGGACGTAGAAGTAAGTGGTAAAGATGAACAATATTTCTATAAGCAGACCCTCACAAGCACACTAGACATGTATCATGTATGTATTATCTAGAACACAAATATATATATGTATGTATGTGTGTGTGTGTGTGTGTATAGTTGCTATCATATTGCTCTCTATATGTGAATACACACGCAAGTAGTGCTCAATTTATATATCTAGCTGAGGCAATTGAGCTGAGTTAGTCATTTTCCATTTATAATGTTGGTTGTCTATCAACACAAAGATTTAGATTAGAGTTAGATTAGGATTTGACCCCGTGTGTGTGTATGTGAGGGGGGGGGGGATAACTAGGGTAACATCAGGATTGTAATGAAAGATTGGTAGAAAAATTTGGTTCACAAAGTCCTACAACTTTGTCCCCGTCTCTTTAAGTAAAAATTACAAAATTGACTAGTTAGTATTTGGACAATTGCAAAAATTGTGAAATAATACCCAGCTTTTGTAAGCAAAGGTAGTAATATGATACAATGCATTGCCTTAAGTGCGCTTTGTTAACCAAAATTCTAAATATGGAATCTAAAATTAAAAATTGTAATATGCAAGATCGTTTTAAGTTGTGTGTCAAACATCACTAATTTTTAAGGCAATATTCGGTTTCCAATTACTACACCAGAGTCAATGCAAAATCTCTCTTAAGATAAAATGAAGTCCTTGATTGTACCATGCAGATGTAAAATCAAAACGAAGAGAAGAATTATTTTTTTGATAGTATTGTTTTAATTGTCTAATAATTTTTTTGCAGTAAAATCTTAAGACAATTGTTCCATCTATTTTTCATCAATTTTCAATTAAGGAGGGCGACCATATATATAGAAGTTTAAGGGTTATTATTGAAGGAAATGTTGTTTAAATTTAATAGACACAACATATTTGATGTATTTTTTTTTTATCAAAGGACATTTTTCTTTAACTTCCAAACAACCACCTTTAGTGTCTTTTCAATCTACGATTTTTTTTAACACAAAAAATCGTTGCATTAATATCATTCAAAATCATATATAGATCTGGCGCAAAGACATCACAAAAGACTTGCACAAAGTAGGAACACAACACAGCCAAATTGGCTTATGACTAATATGGTTAAACAGACTATTTGTTAATTGGGCACAAAGCTTGTTTAGACAAAACCTAAAGAGGATACCTACCAAACTGTAGCTAAACTTACCTAAAAACAAGATTTTAGATAATATAGTCCAGTCGTATGAAACTGCCGAGGGCAACACTTTTTGCACTTTGGCAAACATGTAGCAGAAATCAATTGGGTACGTGACAACGATTTCCTAAAAGACAAAACTACAAACATAAAAATACAAACCAACAACACACAACACCCACCCCCTTCCCAACCAGATTTAGAGAGGATGAAGGTGACATATGGAGACAAAAGAGGCAGTAACAGCAACAGCAACGACAACGACAAAAATTGTGGGGGACAGCAAAGATACCTAGATTTGGTGGTTGGAAAGCCGTGAGTGATTTTTACGTAGTAGGATTTGGAGAGATATAAGGGACATCCAAACCTATCTCTCTCAAACCTCTCTTCTCTCATCAAGTTTGTAGATCACAATTCTCTTTGTCTTAATCTCTCATCTTCCTCTAGTTTTCCTCTCTTTCTTTTCCTTCCCCCTTCTTTTCTTCCTCTTCTCCTTCTCCGTACTTCCTCCTTTAATGGTGTGTTTGGAGTGCCGTGGAAAGGTTGGGAAAGGTGGAGAAAGAAAAAGATTGTGGTGAAGAAAATAAATTAGTTGCAGAAGTGGAGAAAGTTGAGAGAAAGAAAGTATAGAGAGAAAAAATGAATAGTAATTTGTGAGAAAAAAAGTGGTGAAGAAAATAAGTTGTTTCAATAAGTGTAGAAAGTTGAGGAAAAAAAAGTGTAGAGAAAAAAAAGTGAAAAGTAATGATTACAATTTTATTTCCTTCTCTTCCAAAGAAAGCACACCAAACAAGGTTTAAATGTACAAAAATTCATCTACAATGCTTTACGCGTGTTCGTATCAATAAAATATGGCTTTGTTAACTAGACATCTATCTATCTATCTAATCTAATAACAATATTATAAATTGGTAGCTTAGAGAAAGCTTCCCCTTAATCCAAGCTAAAAATTTATTGTTGTTCTTAAAAAAAATATGTGTGTTAATATAATTTTTAATGATTCCATTACAATATGTAACACTCCATTACTACGTATAATTATAGTTAATACCTTCCATTATTTCTAATTTAATAGTAAAAATGTGTTGCCTAAGTCTTATTATTTTTCATACTTAATTCCTTTACGACCATCCTCTTCAATTACTTTCTCCCTTTCATTCTCTTTAGAATTTCTCTCCCATTCTTTAATTAATTATTAATTAAAATTAATAACAAATTTAATTTTTCAACGGATGTATCCTTGTCTATCCTCAATTCTTCCCACATTGCTAAGCCCAAACATTTTCGGTAATATCTCTTTCACTTAAAGCATAAAAGATAAAAAAAAAATAAAGGCAATAATTTGTCTATCTTTGTATGTCTCTTTTACCCAAAATTGTTCTTTTAATTCTTTATTATTTTTAAATTATAATATAATATAAATATAAATATAACATAAATACAATTATTATTCCATTCATTCTAAGTATAATTTTACTATTTTAATATAATCTGATATAAATATTACATAACTATGATATAAATTTTTTAACGCTCAACGAATACAATTGGGTGCTAATAATTGCAATTCATGATTCTTTAATGATTATTAAGAGCTATTGATGACTACACTCCCTCAAGTTATTTTACTAATTACAATTTAATAGAAGCGCTTAACAGTTACAATAGGGCATTGCAATTCATGAATTTTCAATTATTATTAATTTATTTAAATATACTTTATATTATATTTAATTGAATTCATGTTAATATTTTTAGATAAATATTTAGAACCCGCGCAACGCGCAAGATCAATAGCACGCAATGTGTTTTTTTTTTTAGCGGCCATAAATCAATATTATGAAGGGAGCTTCCACTTATTTGTTGCACCCAATTCAATATCATGATAGCCTTTGTTTCTTTATTTTTGCAATTTGTGATCACAAGGTAAAGATTCATGTTTTTTATGTTGTGCAATTCTCTCTCTATTTTTTTTTTCATATCTCACAATTTTTTCTTTCCCTACGATTCTCTCTTTTGTGTTTTTTTTTTTTCATATAATGAATGTGAAATCTTTTTCATGATTTTTGACTTGGCTTATTATAGCATTTTAATTTAAGATCTATTTTTGCTCCTGTTAATGCTTAAGGAATTATGTATTCTTGGACTTGGACTATCGCATTAATATATAAAATGATTGTCACTTCCAATTAACATGTTTCTTGTTTTTTCTAATTATGTAGGATGTTGATGTCTTTAAAAATTTAACAAGCATGCAAATGATCCAAGAAGAAATGAGGAACTATAGAAAATTTAATGAATATAATCAATAAATTAGCAGTCATTGCCTCACCTGCGCAAATATGGATGAGATCCAATGTAACTGGAGGTTATAATCCTAACTAAAAGCTAATGGGTTTTGTTGAAGCATATTCTTTCTGTGATTATGTTGAACAAATAGGGTAGAATAATTCTCTTTTATTTGTTTTGTTCACCATCTCAAAACAAAATTGAATTGTAAAAGCCAAAATATATATCCTAAAATCAATTCACTATGAAATATACTATTTTGATTTCTCTACCTCAAGTATTTTTTCAATCAATTTTTACCTCTATGATTCTTTATTCATATAATTGTCAAGCTATTAAATGTAAAGATTTATTTCAGTAAACTAACAAAATTAATTTTTAATAATGTAATCATTTTAAAAAATTAATAATAACTATTTAAAACCTGCGCAATGCACAGGTTGATCTCTAGTTTATTTATAAATGAATTACAGCAACCTTATTTCTTTCAAATGTGAGACTTTTGTCTCACACAACTTTTGGAAATATACTAGTAATAATTCATCAATGACGATTAGAAATCCCCATCAAAATATTTTGTGAATCATGTTCTACTTTTTGGAATAATTACATGCGTTGGATCAATAATCTTATATGGTAGATTGAGTACAATTAATTAATATTTCTCCAAACCAAGAAATTGAGGGGAATATTTTTAGACTACCAAGACTTCTATATTTATTTTCATTGCAACTATTACATAGGATCCTTTGTCTGAAAAAATTTATAATTGAACATAATTGTTTCTTGTTTATATGGTAGACAGAAATATTAAATATCTAATAAATACAACACAACTGAGTTAGTCTTACTTCATGTATCATATTGATTTTCAAATTTTAGTTTCATATCTATCAAAAAAATGATTGTTCTTTCTCTTGTTCTAAAAAATTAAAAAATAGATATGAAGCCAATGAAGAAATTATGGGCCCCGAGTGAGATTATATGCAGCAGAGAAGCAGAGAGCAGGTACTCTCGTCGGCTATAAAATCAAACCAATAATAACGTGTTGATTAATTCCACGATGGCCTCAATTTTAGAGGGTAGCGTGTTGAATTAATTGGTTGTGTCCGTTACAAGGCAAAAGGTTGCAAAATCGAGTGATGAAAATCCATTGAAGATTGGCCTTATTTTTTGACACAATTACACAAACGTGGGTGGGTGCATCTATAACCATATGCTTAACACGTTTGACTCCAGGCCAATTGTAGAAGGGTCTGATAAACTTAGTGCTCTGTTAGTCATCAATGGTTTGGGAGTCAAATTAAGATCTATCATTACGCTCTTAATTGTCATATCCTAGACAGATATCATGTATCACAAAAGGTAATAACATAGTAGTGATTTAGTGTGCTTCGCCTGTCATAACTTGAGTTCAAGTTTCTTTTCTGTCTCACCTCTAACAAATAGAGATTTATGCTCAAGTATGATATTTAATTTTAAATTCGTTAACACAGAATCAGACATAGGAGAGGGTCACTTGTGTCTAACAATATTCCACGGGTAGATCCTCTCTATGAGGGAGGTTGAATGAGAATGTAAATGCAGGTGATCTCTGGCTTCAGCTTACAGATACAATAACTTATATACCGATGATACATCTTATTTTTTGAAGGAAAAAAAAGAAAAAAAAAAGGACAGATGACATATTCTTGTTCGGAATGTCTGTATCTTGCAGCCGGATGCACAATAGATGCATCAGCAACCAATGAATGCTTTATAAGAATTAAGAAATGGGCTCCATTATATAGGTAGATGAAATTTTCCTACTGCATTTATATTCGTTTTTTTTGTATAACCACGAGCGTTTTTTGTTTAACCACAAGAGACAAATGTGAAACAAAAAAATAATAATATTTTTTGTATCACTTTTTATCATTGTGATTACACAAAAAAATGCTCATAGTTGCACAGAAAAAACGCGCGTGGACGCAGCAAAAAAATTTCATCTGCCCACTAAGCTTTTTCCTTAAGAAATGTACATTGCAACTCAAGAAAGATACCCAACACATGCATATAATTATTTTGGATTTTAATACATGGACAGGTAAAATGCTTTATGCAGAAAGAGATACAGTTATCTCTTTTTTAGTATATTTTTTTACTTTTCTATTATATATCAATTTAACAGTATTGTACATCATAAGTAAAAAAAAAAAGACATTATAAAAACTTATGAAACTTATAATTAGAGTTGATGTGCAACAAACTTATGAATAATATATATAAAAAGTAACTATGTCACCTCTGCGTTATCTCTCACCTCATTCATCTATAATTACTGTAATTTTTAGTTGTTCCTTGTAAATTATTTGAGTACTAACTTTTGTGGCCATTCTCCAAGATTCAAGTACTTGGGAGGGGGAACGCCAAGGGATCAGACTCTTACCTCCTACTCTCAAATCCAACAATACGTAGGAATTTAGGGCATAGTTTCCAAAATTGGACGAGATAGATAGAAGAACTAGTGCTCAAAAATTTAAATCGATTTAATATTTTTATTTAACCGGATGAGGAATTCCGAAGACAATATGTTTCAGGACCTAAAACGATTTGGGCCAAATACTTAGAACCAATTTTATCTCATAAAGAAGGGGAAGGTTTACTACTATTATAATTAAAGACCCCTCCCCCAGTATCCTTTTTGCTATAAATGTTGGAATGAGACGTTGGCAAAATAAACTCTAGTTTTTGTGCGAATATATGGGATGATTGGATCACATTACTGGTATATTAAAGGGGAAGAGTAGTCTTTGCTATAAAATTAGCAAAGTCATCCCCCTCCTAGCATATTCCAAAAGAGCTTTTGAGCAAAAATGTCGTTTCGTAATCTCATGTCGTTGATGTATCAGTTGGTGATGGAGGTCTTTGCTTTATAAACTTAACAAGCCCTTCAATTTTCTCTAGTTTACCTACCCAGGCTTTGATATTTTTAGCCTAAATAAATTTATCTTTCTACAAATATATTTTATCAAATTTTACTAAAAAATAAAATTTTTAAAGATTAAACCGGAGGTTTAACCATTGACTCACGGTCTACCCGACTAAAAACTCAACTTCTTGTAAGGGTTAAGACTCAGGCCAAGTTCAAACATTAGGATTTGGATTGCATCGTACCAACCAATTGAGCTAGTCTAAGTCGACACCAAGTCTTTGAATTTGAGAGGAGGTCATTGGAATTCAGTTGAGTTAACCCAAGTAACCACTAAGTGGTTGAATTTGAAGGGAGGTCATAAATTGAAGTCCTCATCCCTCCAACATTAGGCAGGATTGCCCTTCAATGGTCAATGGTCAATGGTCAAGGATCTTAGATCTTTTCCATTAACAACTATCACTGAGCTAAAACCAAAAAAAAAAAATCTTTGCTCATGTTTGTTTGTGGTGTCCTCCTGGTTGGGTTAATAGAGCCACCTATTCTTCTTCCACTAATTTATTACAATATTAACAAAAGAAGAACAACAAAATTTTGAATCCACACTTCAATTGGAACATTTTTTGCATGCCTTCCACTTGTGACCCATAAGAGTTCTTGCTCAACCCAAACTCATGTCTGATATGAGCGGGCCCATACGACCCCACGGGCCAGTCCACTCTCAAGCCCAATGTTTTGAAACCTTTCAGAGATTTTGGTCAAACTAGCTTTTTTTGACTAGCCATTTTTTGCTGTTAGAGAACCAATAGTTACAACCATTACATACTGTTAAACATTAGTCGTTATGATTATTAAACCCAGCCTTGATACTCATTATTCTCTTTTATGTGAACTTATATCCAGACCACTATAAAAAAGACCCAAACATGACAACTAGAGACACTTCTTCCCAAACATAACAACTAGAGACACTTCTTCTTCTTCCTACTCACTTCTAAAATTTGTTGGGTTTTACAAGCTTGTGCTGTTTCTATCACCCCACTTGTGAAGTGCATACCAGTGAGAAGGTCTATCGTATCCTGGGAGGGTAGTCTCCATTATACCTATTGCACTGTGACTATTTTGTAAACAGGGGCGCAAATCTATCCTTAAGGACAGTGTATCTGCACGCTTTAGATTTTATACACATATGCTTATTTTTATTTTGTTGCATCCAAATTTGGTCCCTTTTGTTTATTGTTATTCCTGATTATTTCTAACACCCGATGACCTTCTCAATGAGCTCCCACCCATGCGGGACATACAACATGTCATTGACTTAGTTTTTGGTTCACAGTTGCCTAATCTTCCACGTTATAGGATGAACCCAAAGGAATATGAAAAGTTAAATAGGCAAGTGGAAGCATTACTGTCTAAGAGCTTTGTGCAACATAGTCTTAGTCCTTGTATTGTTTCTACTTTATTGACCCCTAAGAAAGATGGATTATAGAGTATGTGTGTTGATAGTCGGGCTATCAACAAGATCACTATCAAGTACTGATTTCCCGTTCCTAGGCTAGAGGACATGTTGGATATGGTAGCTGGTTTTAGTTGGTATTCCAAAATAGACATTCGTAGTGAATATCATCAGATATGCATTCAGCCTAGAGATGAGTGGAAGACTACTTTTAAGACATAAGATAGATTATACAAGTAGCTAGTTATACCCTTTGGGTTGTCAAATGCTCCTAGTACATTTATAAGGGTTATAACTCATGTCCTGAAGCCATTTATAAATTGGTTTTTGGTGGTTTACTTTGATAACATCCTGATCTACAGTAAGTCCAAGAAAAAACACTTGAATCACCTGCAGTTAGTTTTTCTCACTCTTAGAGAAGTTAAATTATATGCTAACATTAAGAAGTGTACTTTTCTGCAACTTAAGGTGTTATTTTTAGGATTTATTATTTCTGCCTGTGGTACAACTGCAGATCCTGAAAAGGTTCAAGTCATTTGAAAGTAGCATGAGCCTAAGTCTCTTATTGAAACCCATAGTTTTCATGGTTTAGTCTCCTTCTACCGAAGGTTCATTAGGGGATTCAGTACTACTATGACCCCTATCACTGATTGTTTGAAAAAAGGAGATTTCCAATGGTCTAGTAAAGCTGCTATAGCTTTTCAACAAATCAAAAAGCAAATCAGTGAAGCTTCCATTCTGAGTCATCCCAACTTCAACAAGGTGTTTGAAGTTGCTTGTGATGCTCCAAGAGTTGGCATTGGAGGAGTTCTAAGTTAGAAAAGACACCCCATTGCCTTTTTCAGTGAAAAACTCAATGAAGTGAAGTAGGTATTCTACATATAATAAGGAGTTTTAAGCTGTTGTTCAGTTTCTGCGTCATTGGAGGTACTATCTGCTTCCCAAAGAGTTTGTTTTATTTTCTAACCATCAAGCTTTGCATTATTTAAATTTTCAGAAAAAATTGAGTGTTAAACATGCTAAATATGTTGAATTTTTTAATGAGTATTCTTTTATACACAAACATTGTTCTAGTATGGAAAATAAAGCTGCTGATACTTTGAGTCAAGTTGTGTGTGTCCTTCAGGAGTTGCATGCTCATGTTATAGGTTTTGAGAGGTTACATGATGAGTACCTTACTTGTTTTGATTTTGGTCTAATATTTCAGTCTGCTAGTAATAAAAATTGGAGGGACTATATTAATTTTATTGTGCATGATTAATTTTTGTTTAAAGCTAACAAGTTATGCATTCTACATACATTACTTTGTAACTTTTTGGTTTGGAAAATACATACTAGTGGGTTAGCTGGTCACTTAGAAAGATATAAGATTATTACACTTGTTGAGAATATGTTCTACTGGCCTTCCTTGAAAAAAGATGCGTATAGAATTGTGTCATAGTATCGCTCTCGTCAAGTTGCTAAAATTAGAAAGCATAACACTAGTTTGTATACACCACTTCCTGTTCCACATGCACCTTGGCGTGATGTTAGTATGAATTTTGTATTTAGTTTATCTAAGACAGCTCGTAATAATAATTACATTCTTGTGGTTGTGGATAGATTTTATAAAATGTCTTGTTTAATTCTATATAATAAGTTCATTGATGCATCTCATATTGCAAAGCTGTTTTTCAGAGAAGTTGTTAGATTACATGGTTTGCCTGTTTTTGTTGTGTCTGATAGAAATATTAAATTTGTTTGTTAATTTTGGAAAACACTTTAAAAATTTTTTGGGACTTATTTGAAATTTTTATTTGCATTTCATCCTCAAATAGATTATCAAACTGACGTAGTTAACAAAAGTTTGAGAGATTTATTTAGGTGTCTAGTGGGTGAAACACAGGGTAACTAGGACTTGATATTACCAACAACTAAGTTTGTTTACGATAATTTTGTTAATTGGTCTACTAATAAGAGTCTTTTTGAGATTGCCCATGGTTATACCCTCACACACCTGTTGACTTTGTTCCCCTTCTTCCTAATGTTCAATCTTCTAAGCCTGCTGAAAATTTTGCTACACACATTCATAACTTGCATGCTGAGATTATGCATAAGATTGCATTAAATATTATTGATTATAAATTTGCTGCTGATGTTCATCGTGAAGATAAACATTTTAATGTGGATGATTTTGTCATGGTTTTCATTCGTCCTAAGTGATTCCTTAAAAACAAGCTCAAAAAGTTACAAGCTCGAGTTATTGATCTATACTCCATCATTAAAAAATTGGATCTAAGACACTTTCGAGCCTCCACCTTTATCTTCTAGTCTCTCTGTAGGTACTGTTGTATCTAAAGTGCCTACTTTTGCTATACGTACTGAGAATATTGAGACTATCCTATATGATGATTATGTTGCTTCTTCTCATAGAGGATTTCGACGCTTTTTTATCTAGTGGAAATGTTGTCTTGCCTCTAATATTACTTGGTTCATAGGGATGATTTTCGATTGATGGATCCTAAGCTCATTGATGCTTACTTGGCATCTTCTTCGATAGACTTGAGTTCTTTTCAATTAGAGGGGAAAGATGCAGTTACTAATAAAAATTTCTTCTCCCGAAAAAAATTCTGAAAATTTCTATCTAAGTAAAATTTATTGTTAGTTATTTAATTGTTATCCTAATTTATGTCGTATTTCAATTATTTAGTTGGATTGTATATAGATCGTATTTATCTATTAACGATTATTCATTTTTATTTAAGTTTTGTTAAATTATATAACTAAAACTCGTGACATTATTATTTTTTAAACTTATGATATTAATTAAACATTAATTTGAGAATATTTTTCAAGCAAATTCTCATATTTTTTTTGAGTAAATTCTCGAATATTTTTAATTGTCAAGCAAATTCCTACTTCCTTATTTAAGTTGTTTTTCGTTCTCATTCTACGTTTAAAAATGTATTACTTGCAGACATTCGAAACTTTTTACATTGCGCCGGGCAACCGCAGCAAAATTAGGGCGATAATATGCTAACTACTATCGGGCAGGCGTCGGAATTCATCGATCATTTCAGGCAACCATCATCAATATAGGAACTTCAGCTTCTAATGGACTCCCGTTTCTCTTGCACATGCTTAACAATAAATACGGCTTGAATTTTGCCTTCCCAAGTATACCAATAACGGAAAAGAGACTGATAAAAAATAAAAAATAAAAAAGGAAGAGGAAATAATCATCCAAGTCAAACCACGCTATACAAAAAACCAAAAGCCTCATAAATCTGTCGAGTCGCCCGAATTTTTTCTTCAGTTTTTTTTTTTTGGGGGGGGGGGGGGGAGGGGTACCTCTTTACTTTCCTAAATAAATGTCTATATGTTTCTTATTTTGATCTCCTCCATGCGCCTCATCAATCCTATCAAAACCAGGCACGACAATGGAACAAAAAAAAACAAATATGCTGCCCTCCTTCCGTCAGCATTTCATAACACTTTCTTCCTCCAAGAACAAATGTACCATCCTGTTCTTTAGCTCGATGGCAGCATTAAGTCATCAGATTTTTGACCTTGTTATCTCGTTGAGAGATTAGTGACGTAGACAATCAACTCATTTGAACATGCTCCCCACAAGGAGATGACTTGGCTGCCATACTATCTTGGCTACCACTCAATTCATCCACAGCAATCTTTTGAAAAGAAGTAGCCAGCATATCGTAGCCTGATTCACCAGTGGATTGCAGACCTGGACTGGTGACACGCCGATTAGAACTAGTTATCCATTTCATCCAGTCATTACGCCTCCTAACTTTGTCATCCTGCATTGATTTTCAATATTTAAGTTAACTAGATATCTCCAAACAGCAAATCACAGAATTTCAATATACCATTGGTTGTCCCCAAGGAGACATCTCAACAAGTAAGAACTCGGCAGTCCAACTTAAGAGACATATGATTAAAACCCCATGAGATGCAGGGTTGGAATTTGCAAGATAGAAACGACCACCTCCCCATTGCAAAGACCAAATGCAATGGTCCTCCCCACAAGCCCAAAGGAACTTTTAGTATAATGAAGCGTGTACCTCTTCCAGATTCCTTGTCATAATGACATTAGGAGACATCCCACTAGCTAAAGGTTTGACTGTCCACCTTAGAGATCTTTAGTTAAAACTCCACTAGAATGGACTTGGGTACAGAAATTTGTGAGACACAAAGGGCCTAGCATAGCCCGAATCCGATGTGGCTCCCAACCAAAAAGAAATTTCTAAAACAATGTTACAGCTGGTGTTGGTACTATTGCCTTTGCACATTTATTGATAGTCAAATAACCAATGTTACTCGCCATGTGGTCGCATATAAACTTCAATTTTCAAAAGCTGAAATCACAAGATTAATCAATTTCAATCCAACATTTGGCAGGGGTTTCTGATTTTATGGTAGATTCTAAAACAAGTAAAAAGAAAAGTACCTGCACTTCTAGAAAGGTTGAAGCCCTCAATGAATCCAATATTAACTGAATATCGTCTGTCATACTTTTAACCTACAAAAGGATGGCCAACAGGCAAACTTGAACGCAAGCAAATTAAGAAACATAATCCAACAGCAAAAAAATAACCAGGCCCAAGCACGGCATAAACTAACCTGTATTTTACATATAAGAATATTTTGGATGCGCATCAAACCCGCCAACAAAAACTATACACAAACCCCACCATTCACAGTACAGATGTAATAAAGTTCTACGAAAGATGCTAACAAGAAGCTATTGGCCACAAACATTCAAATTTCCCTTTAGGATTGCCAATTTAATCAGTAAATGAGCTTGATATTTAACCAAAACCATCGATGAACAGAATAAAACTTCTGCCATCGTAAGCCACTAGAATTAAGAGACTTTTATGATAATGTTCAAATTTATAAAAGCTATTTCCACAAAAGGAAGTTGCTTTTAATCAATCAGTGTCTCATGAAATAGCTTCAAGTTCATGCAAGGAACCACAGAAGACTCCCTATTCAACCATCTAGCAAATAATATGACAAAACTCAAAAATCAACGAGGAACACTACATTAAACATTACACCAAAATAGATCTTTCAAAACATGTCCAAAGCAATGACAGAATAGTAGATAGGGGAGAGAGCTGGAAAACATTAAGAAAAATAAATAAGACAACAAGTAACAACATCCTAAATATAAGAGAGGACCAAACAACAAAGAGAAGGAAATTACAGAAAGAGGCGATAAATGATGCCAAAACATGTTCATACAAAGAAGCCTATCAGATAACTTTCAAAGACTCTTAAACAGGAAACTCTGAGGTCAATTCTACTAGTGGGCCAAGATTGAGGCACGCACAACCTCAAATGCACCTCAATTAAAAGCACAACAAACACTCCAAAGCCAACAATGTGCCTGCCCGGCGGGGGTGTGGGGCGGGGGTATCAAGTGGCGGTGGGAGGCAATTGTGAGTTTAAAAAACACATATTGCATGAGAAAGCCCAGATTAAACAGCCCTATAGCAGAGGAGATATGCTCACATCACATTACCAACTTTGAAAAAGTATGCAATTGTATTCCTACACGCAAGGGACCAAACAATTAGGATCAACCTTAATCCTTACTTATTATAAAATCTAAGCATCTCCCTTTCTTCTTAATGCCTCCATGGTGCTCTACTCTCACCCTCATAACTACAACTTGAAATCATATAGCTCCCACTCTGACACTTGTCTTGCCTTGAGCAACTATGGAAAACACTTACCATAGCACATAAAATTATGCCAATCTTTTGCTACAAGTATAAATTTACTGATCACTATCTGGAACCCGGGACGCTCTTCTTTCTCAAATTTATAAAATCCTCCAAAGCTCTCAACTTGCTTCAAAAATATAAAGAGCAGAATCCTCCTTTAACATGTCATAAAAGCTTGGATCTAATTCGTTCAAGCATCACAAGTAGTTACCTTCCACAAACAAGCACCTTCAACACTCAATCAACAGACAAGCAACCAATAATGTTTCATGATTGGAAAGCCGGGAACCAAACAATTCCAGCAATAGTTTAAAACAAGCAACTTCATATATTGAGAATGTGATGTACGACAAGTTGATCCAAACATCTCAAGCAGAAAGTTCAAAACAATGAGCTAGACTTCATACTATGATATCTGTATATGTTTCTCTTAACTTCAGAACATTGATTACTAATATTTTCACACTTGCTCGAAGTACAAAACTTTTAATGCTTTACATTCTATGCAGTTCTACATTCTGCAAGGTATCTAAGCTTGTCTGTTATAGGTGAATACAAAACATAACATCAGACTTTATGTGAGCTTAAGTTGCATTTTCAAACCGAGGCACTCAATTAAGATGAGCAAACAACTTGTGAAAAAATATGTGGCATCAAATTATTACAGGTTGGAATTTGGAACTTCGTGGCAAAGACCAGAATCCTCAATAGTACATGTCGCTTACCCGATTAAAGCCTGCTATCAAAGTAATTGGAACCCAGCCCAGCTCATCCATGTTTGACTTCAAAAATTCGTCTTTAACTAAATTAGCATCACTGCAATAAACAAATCAGAGTTGCAGTGCACAATTAATTAGTCAATAGACTATGGACAAGGAAGAGAAATTTTACCAGTTCACGAACCATAGCTTAATGAGATCAGGAACGTAAGGGTACCTGAAATAATATTCTATCTGATGCACTAACATAGCTGACAAAGGAAGCTCTGAGACAGGCAACATTGGAGGAGGTACTGGGGGATGAGGGATGAATGGCATGCCCCTAAAGGAATCCAGCGGCAGTGTAGGAACGTACACAAAATCTGAACACAAGATAACCATCACTTGGAAAAAAAAAATCAAAAGAATACGCAGGTAAATCTCTGGAAAACAATTTACCAGCAAAAGGCATGGGATTTCCGTATGGCGCCATGGGAGGAACAAATGTTGCTCTATTTGGTGGTGGCCTAACAAAGCCCCTGGGTGAAGCTCTCTGTGGATGCACCCGAGCATCTCTAGCATTCCCATGACGCCCACTGTCCTGATCACGTCTACCACTCGAATTGCTATGGTAGGTGCCTTCTCCACGTGGTCCAAAGCTGCCTCTCCGCAAAGAATTTCTGTGATCATTCACCAAAGGAGGTGGAGACACAAAACCCCCAACTGATCGGGGTTCCCAGTTGTTGCCCCTATATGAAGGCTCTCTAGGAGATTGATCTGGTATTGTCTGCACCAGATTACCATAACCAGCAGAAGGAATTGCAAATACAGGGAATGGAGGTGGTGGCGGCGGCGGCGGTGGAACAGGGTGAGCGAAGCCACCTTGCAAATGTCCGCCTCCAGAGTTATTGCCCCTGCCACCACTGTTGCTGCCACCACTACCACCGCCACCACCACCATGCCTCATGGGCCTCTGCCGAGCTGGCAAAGTGTGGTTTTGTGTAGAATTAGAATTTGCATTATTAGTAACTTGCTTCTGGGGTGAATTTGGAGTTACAGGCCCCTGTTACAATAGAAGCACATAAATTTGATTTTTCCTTCTTTTTTTTTTTTCCAAGTGATAAAACTCTTTAGTCAGCGAGAAAAAACAGGAAAAAAGAAATAAGAAAGCGGAAAAACAAAATTCACTTCAATTTCATTGGCAGAATAAATAATAAGACCGGACACTATCGGACTAACTAGGCAGGTCCCTCACCAGTGACAACTAAAACTCTACGATTTCAAAATCTTCTTTTCTTCTTTGTTTTTGTTTTTTTTTACCACAATAATTAGTTACCAAGCAAACAGAATTCTGACAGAAAAAATAATGGCAGCAAACCTGAGAATTAGGCGTTGATCCATCAGAAACAGTCTTGGAAGAAGATGACTCAGCAGCAGTAGGTGATGATTTAGGAGAAGGTTTAGTGGATTCTGACAAAGCAGGCCATGAAACCGCTCCCATGACAGGACTAAGCTCTGCTACACCATTTGACGGCTTATTCCAAGCCGCCTTCTTCGGCCTACCGGCATTGGCGTTATTACCATCAGAGCTCTCCGAGGCAACAGAATTCTCAACCGGAAGCGGCAGCGGCGGCGAGGAAGCTGGCTTCCGAGGGGAGCAATCAGTAAAAGAAGACTGCTCAGGCGCAGCAGTAGCAGGTGACGGGGAAGATGGCGGAGGCGGTGATGATGATGGAGAGTGATTGGCAGTCGGGACTGATTCAGGCTCACCTCTGACAACTTGAGCCCAAGGAGACGGCAGGTTCTTCCGCTTCTGGGGACTGTTAACAGCGTCGCCAGCGGAAACTCTGGAGCCACGCGGTGATTGCTGATTTTGAGACGTAGTCGCGGTCATGGCCCAGCTAGGGTTTTTTCCGATCGATGAGATAGTCAATCGATCAGTGTAAATTAAATTAAATTGAATTAAAAGAAAATTTTAAAAAAAAAAACACACACACACACACTATCAATACTATCCGGCACAAAAAAAAATTATTCCGCCGCTTAAAACAAAAATAATGGTAATATAGGAAAGGGAGATTTAAGGGTTTAATAAGTTTGAGAATGCAAGAATCGGGAAAGCGGAGACCGATCTAAGGCATGCAATTTTGCCGATACGCCGGCCGGAATACAGATGCAACCCCACAACCTTCCCCTCTCTCTCCTCCGCCAGCTCTGCCTCGCTCCTCTCTCTCGCGTGTACGTTTTTAGTTTTTTTGGTTTTTTTTGTTTTGTTTCTCTGCGGTTGTTTGTTAGGAGGAGAAGAAACACCTATGAAAGTAATTAATTATAATTAATATAATATATAGGAGAAATTTTGCTCGCCTTATTTTTTTAATAAAAGAAAAGATATATCTGCTTAATAATTAAATTTATGGGTTAAAATTAATTTTATATGGTTGACTCTCTATTTAATTATCTCTATAAGGCACACTCCCTATTGAAAAATTGTTAGAGTTTAAAATAATTTTCCTCTAAAATCTGTTACAGTATTAACAATTTTAAAATTTATCACTATACTCACATATAAATTTTTTTTTAATTTAAAAAGAGTGGCAGCACAAAAACTAAATATAAATTAAAATTAAAAAAATTACATCAGAATATCATTAGATTATGACTTCTGATAATTTATTAATTTAAGCTTAAGCTTACCCTAACCAACATGTTTTGAAAGTTTTTAATTTGATATTCCAATTTAAGCTAGTAAAAATTAAGAGCCTTCTTTCTTTCTGATTCCGCTAGGCGTTAGGTTTTCTAGATTGCCACGCCCCGCGCTCAAATTCCACTTCCGAATCCAATTCCACCCCCAAAAACTACCCTTATTTTTTTTCACGAAATTGCCCTCCAATTAATTAAATTTCTTTTTTTTAATTAGAGTAATATTAAATATCTCAAAAAAATATATTATAAAATATTTTAAAATATATAATTATGAAAATAATCGCTAACTCTTTTCTTTTTTTAATTTAATGATATTAGAAAAATTAACAATTCTTTTCATAATCATATATTTGGTAATATTTCATAATACAATTTTTAAAATATTTAACATTACTCTTTTAATTAATTAATTAATAGAGTTGAGCAAACTTCAGTCCTGTATTAAAGAGACATAGTAACAATCTGTCAAAGATATGAAGCATTAACTCGTTATAATGACAGTACCGTAAACTTCTATCTCTAACCTTGCAAATCCTAGATATGAGATTTTGTGGTATAAAGTTATCAAAATTAGTGTGTCACCGATTGGAGGTGGTATTTTTATTTTTTTTTAGTGTCTATTAACAGATTATTGAGTCATAAATTATATATTAAAGTAATTTTTATTATTTTTATAAAATCCAAATTTTCTTTACAGATTAGAATTTAAGACTTTTAAGAGATATCTCGTAAAGGCCTTTGAGAGGTGATATTTTAATTAGTAATCCGGCATATTTTTTCTCCTATTCATCTGGTTTTATTTTTTTTGGTCAAAAAAATGGTTTTAATATTATTACTTTATAAGACATAATTAGCAATCATATTTATACATGAACAATAAAGTATAAAATAACTATAATAATAAATTTTAAAATTTCATATTTTTCACATATAATTAGAATAAGAAATGTACTTTAATCCATATTAAACATATAGAACTTTGATGCAAAATAATAATAGTAGATGATTTCTCTTTTTTAACCCCTTCTTTAATGATGGTAAGACATTTTGTAAATGTTTGTATTTTAACTTAATGTTACCATACATTTGTCGAGATATTGTAAGGGTAAAGAGATGACTAAATTTCTATCTATAGATAATTGAGTCTCCCATCAAGACTTTATGAGTCTCTAACTCAAACGGTATTAACAGTATGTCAGTAAGTGTGAGGTCGAGAGTTCGAACCCTCAATCTCTCCAACTGTCCCTCTTCTCCTCAATCAGTTGGTCTAGATTTAGGAAAATTTAAAAAAAAAAAACCAATAATATTTAAACATTTACATTTATATCTATATGTAAATATATAAAACTGAAACTGAGAGAAATCTCAGTTTTTCTCTCTCTGACATGCGACGATTTCTTAAAAATTCGTAAATTAAAAATAATATTAAAAAATTTTATAATTATGAAAATTCTACCACAAATGGAATTAGAATTCACAATTAATATAAATTTAATTATAATCAAATAAAAATTTTATTAATTTATATATTCCTACTTTAACTATAGTTAAATTTATATAACTATAAATTTTATAATAAAATAAAATAATAAAAAAAAACTACTTCATGAATCCTCCTTTCTAAAAAAGACAAAAGATTAAAAAATTTATCAAATTTACCTATAATTTTTTCTCAAAAACAAAAAAACGCTACTTCTCAATTTATTTTCTAAAAAAGGAAAAAAATTCTTTTTATTTTCTTAAAAAAACTTAAAAAAATTCCTAAAAAATAATACTCAAAATTTAGATTTTTTAATTTTTTTTCAAATAAAATAAATTAAAAATAAAATTTTTTAAAAATATAATTAAATCTACGCACCTCACAGGTCTATTACTAGTCTAATAAGTATATAAAGTCAAAACTAAGAGAAAACTTCAGCTTTTCTCTCTCTGTTACTTGACAACTTCTCATAAATTCAAAATTTTAAAATATTAAAATATCTAATAATTATCAAAACTCTACTACAATGAAGATTATGATTTTATAAATCAATTAATATAAATGTAATTGTAATCTAATAAGGATTTTATTGATTCATTTAGTACTGTTTTGACTCTAATTAAATATTTATAATTATAAAATTTTCAACTACCAGAAAACAATAAAAAAAACTATTCTTGAATTCTCCTATTTAAAAAAGAAAAAATATGCTAACTAAAAAATATTAAGAAAATCTCTCAATAAATGACAAATATCTCAAATTTACCAATCCTTTCTTAAAAAAGAAAAAAAAATTACTTTAAGATTTTCTCAAATGAGGAGAAAATAAAAATCTTTATAACTATAAAAATCAAATAAGAAAAAAGACTAATAAAATTTATAGTTATAATCAAATAAGAATTTTATTGATATTTATATTCATACTTTAACTATAGTTAAATATCTATAACTCTAAATTTTATAATAAAATAAAATAATAAAAAGTTGAGAGATTCAAGACTCAATCGGTTCAACCGGTTTAACTGCGATTAAACCGGTAAAGTCGTCATTTAATATTAAATATATAAAAATTAAAATATATATGTATATAATATATGTAAAGAATAATATAAGATATAAATATTATATATATGTATATAGTAGAATACATATACTTCTAGATTTAATATATATTATTTACAATTTATTGTAAAGTAAAATTAAAAAACTAATAAATTAATATATGTAAATATATTAAAAACATAGTTTTATATATACATAATATAAATAAATTTTGATTGCTCATGAGTTAAATATTATATTTAAATTATATAGTTGTTTTTTTCAAATTGTATGATGAAAAATTTTAATAAAAGATAATAAGTATTTAAAACAAATTATATTTTAGGAACTATATTTATATAAAATATTAATTTTTATTTATATTAAATATATTATAGTTTAATATAAGAAAGTTGGGAAACTACATGATTCGAGGAATTTGTTGAGTTTTGCAGTATAATCCTTAAATTTTTGGTTTGAAGAACACAATAGGTTAAAAAAATTACTTTATAAATCATATATTTATATTTTAAATTAATCAACGAATATATGAAATAAAAGGTCTTTAATTTATGATTTCAAGAGAGACATATTTTTTTAGTAAAAAAAGTGATATTTCCTTGCATTATCAGTGTATTATATTTAGTAGTAAGAAAAAATTAAAAAAAAAACTAACAATGCTCGGTTACAAAAAAAATCACTATATATGTTATGAAGTATACTGTGGCTTAATTAATTTAGTTTTCTTTTTATTTTTTTTAAATCCCAAATCGACCCACCTGGAAGAACCGAGACTGGTTCACCGATTTTCGGTTGTTAGGCCAGTTCTCAGTTGAGGCGGTTTTTGATGCAAACCGAACCGGACTAGGGACTGATTCTCGATTTTTTCGATTGAACTGGTCAGTTCAGTCCGATTCTTACATCAATGGCTGGAATAAATTTTATCAATTTTTTTTTAACGCAAGAAAATAACAGTTCCTCAATTGTGTCATTTCTATAATTCCTTTGGCTAACCATTCGGCCATACTATGGCCAATAAACTTACAAAGGTAATTTAACTTCATATAGTGTTGCAGATTTATACACAAGAATTCTTTTATGGCACTATTCTTTGTCTCTTTTGTAGAAGACATTGAACACCCTTTTTAATATGCACCTCTTCTGACTAGAACTTTAATCTAAGAGCCCAAGGCCCCAATTTATAATCATCATATGGGCATAGCCTTATGACAAAAACTTAACAACTTCTTTGACTATAGACTGCCAAGTTGTGGGAATTGAATGTATACTTCCCACAACTCTTAATCCATTTATAATGTGATCCTAAAATATGAACAATAAAAACTTAACAAAAATTTATCAATTCACATACTCTAAATCTCTTCTTTATGTGTCATAAATTTGATGACCCAATAAGGGACAAGTTAATGACTTAGGCAACAATGAACTTAATGCAAAGAAAATAAGGGGGTGTTTGGGTTAACTTTTGAAGGGGTACATTTGCGTTTCATTTTTAAAAAGTAGGATATAAGTGTTTGGTAAACTTTTTAATGTTACTGTTTGATTCTCCTTATTTCTTTATTTGACTTCCTAACAGCAGTTGATTGAAAAACAGTTTCGAGCTACTTTTTGCTACTTTTTGAATTACTTTTCACTTTTTAATATTAATAATAATTTATATAGACTAAATTACCCTTAAAGAATATTTATAAAATTTTGCTATTATTTTTTTTACTTGGCAAATGAATTAGATATGTTAATTTATTTTATTAGTATTTATATAATTTCAATAATTTTTTTTTTCAAGTATTCTTAAATAATATTTTTTTTCACTTCAATTTTCTGTAATATTGACATTTATAAAAAAAATCTCAAACATAATAATTTTTATCATTTAATAAAAATTAATATTTTTTTAAAAAAGTTAAAAATTAAGTAAAATAATTCTCAATATTATTTATAAAATATTATTTTAAAATATAAAATTATAAAATATAAAAATAAAATTTTTAATATGATATATCTACACAAATTATATGTCTAAATTAGATATTTCATTATTCAACAGTAACAGCAAGTATAAAATTAACCAAACACTTCATTAATTTTATCAGCAATCAGCAATAGTAAGTAGGAATCAACAATCAGCAATCAGCAACAACAATCAGTAACAGCAATCAGTTAACCTAAACAGGCCCTAAATATAAAAAAAATGTTAAACTCAAAATTTTCTTGACCCAAACGGCTAATGGGACTTTTGAAATTCTATCCTTGTAGAGATGTTCTTAATATAAGGAATTAACAATTCCTCAAAGTCAAATTCTTTAACGACACACCCACGGCTTTAATGTTCATAAGCATAGACTATTTAACGTTTCAAATATAATGGGAATATCTTAACATGAAAGAAATTATTAATCTTTAATGAAAAAACATGAGTCCTTAAACTATACTCTAATACCACATGTAAGATATGATTGCAATTATACTTTTGCATGAACAATTATGCATAAAAAAACTATTATAATGAATCTTAGAACTTGAAGTTTTTCATATATAATTAGAATGAAAAACGTACCTTAATTCATATGAACCTCATACAAATTTTGATGCGGAATACTAATAGTGTATGATTGCTCTCTCATGATCCCTTCCTTAATGATGGTAAGATATTATGTAAATGTTTCTACTTTAATGTTAATATTATCAGACATTTGTCAGGATATTGTAAGGGGTAGAGAGAGGATCAAATTGCTATTCATATATAAATAAGTCACATATCAAGATTTTGTGCAAGGTTATGTCTCTTCACCAATAAATAATTACATAATGAGTCATATCTCTTCACTAACCAATAAGTATTTATGTTATTTATTAAATCATTTATAACGTTATCATATAAAATAATATTTGATAAAATAACCTTAAGTATCATGTGGGACATTAATTGTCTTACATATTATTACCCATTATTTATGTTGAGAGCGTGATGTTAGATTTCAAACTTGTTAACACCAAGATTGAAGATGGAAGAGGCCCATCCAGGCTTTACAATACTTTAATCGTGAGTTTGTCCTATGAATATGGTTAAATGCGTGGGCATTTGATTGAAATTTTTTTTACAATGAGCATATAAATGAGTGATTCTTATTTTTAGTATTTAGTAAGGGTAATCTCATTTTCATTCCTTAACTTATGGTAATGGAATGCCCTATATAGGATAGTTAGTCATTCTCCTCTTCCTTTAAATAATTTCATTCTCATCCCCTTTTTTTTTTTTTTCTTAATAATAACATACACACACACACACACACACGCACACACACACATACTTTTGAAAAATATGTAAACAATTATACAAGTAAGATTTATTTTTGGCATTTATCATAATATAATCTTATATGTAAAATATCAATAAAAATATATGTAATAATAAGGATAATAATATAATAATGATTATAATAATAAATAATTGAATTGTGTATTATAAAGACATTAAGAATTTAAAAATTATGATAACAATTAATAATAATGATAATATGAAAAATAGGCTTTTTTCAAAAATATTAATAGATAATAATAATAATAATAATAATAATAATAATAATAATAACAACTTATTAACAATGACTGTAAAATGAATATATTAAATCTAAAATTTAAATATTTACAAAAATATTTTATTTAAAAATAATTATTTGTCAATTAATAATTAACAGTATAAAGTAAATTTTTATAATAATAATAATAATAATAATATTAATAATAATAATAATAATAATAATAATATTATTATTATTATTATTATTATTATTATTAAACAACAATTTTCAATTTTCAATTATTAAAATGAATATATTTTTTTTTATAAAATATTAAAATAAAATACATTTTATTATTATTATTATTGCTACTACTAGTAGATTAATTGTTGATGATAATATTATTTACAATTTTCTTTTGATAATAATTTTAATAATTTTAATTTTGATTTTATATATTATTTTGTATTTCATAATTTTTAATTTACATTTATTTTTTTAAAATTTTAATAACATTTCTTTTATATTAATTGTAACTAATATTATGGTATATTTAATATTGATTCTAATTTCAAATTGAAACAAATAGTTACAAAGGGAATTTGATTCTGATTCTGGATTAAATTGAATATATTTTAAAATTAGCTATTTTATTTCTGATTTCACTTGAATCTTATTCTTATTTTAATTTCAATTCTGAACCACGATTCAAATGACCCTGATCTCGATCTAGAAGTGTTATAACAAACATCCCCACGAATTCCCTTTTTTTTTTTAAGGATTAAGAAAATAAAATAAAGTAAAAGTGTCTAGTAGAGATGGTTGGATCATTTTGTGTTCAAACTATTTTTTACTTCTATCGTTTTTCTGTTTGCATTATCAAAACTCCCTAATGTTCGAGTCAAGATCAACCCATGGGTTACCTTGATATTTTTTTTCAAAATTAATTAATTAGTCGTTTTGACTAATTATTTTCTTATTATGTATTAGAATATGCCAAAAGTATATTATTTATTTTTAATATTTTTAAACACTATCTTGAATCTAAATTATATATGTGTATAAAATATAAGACTAATTAAACGTGAAATAAAATCAGATTGATTCTCTGCCTACTTTTCTTAAATATTCGTCAATATTCTGACTATTCAAGGGAAGTGAAAAAGAGATTAACAGTCATCTGCTTTCAGAAAAGATCAGTTATATACATTTAAAAGATTTATAATATATTATTAATTTTAAAAATTTGATAGTTATACAAATTTAATAATACACATAGGTATGATGCTTAAAAGCAAAGAGTTTAAAACCATAGAAATTGTGCCTTTTGTAAATAGAGAGTCCGTACACAAGTTTATTCTTTTTTGAAGTATTTAGTCTTTTTTAATTATACTCTTTTATTTTGTTTTTATTCTGTCACACTCAATAGAGAAACAAAAGGACTATAAATAGATATATCATTATTTTGGTGTCGAAGTCTTATAAAAATGAGAATTGCCGACCTTTGAGTGCAATTTGAAATGTCAATTTTAGTAATTGAAAATGACCAATTAGGTTAACGACAAATCTATAATTTTATTATTGTTATTATTTTCTTAAAATAACAATAGAAGTAAAATGGAAGATTATAGTATTTGAATGGTGATCTAATCCATTTCAATTTTGAAAATTTCAAGTTGTGTGAGTTCAGGTCATTTTAGTTCACACCAAGAATATAAGGCCATAACTGTAATTGTTTTGGGAGCATTCAAGTCTAGTTGTAATATGACACGTTTAGTCAATATCATATGTAGTTTAAGGCCTTGGGTGTATGAAAGTATTTGGACGAACATGCACTAGTATAATTGTAAATTCAACACATAAATTTGAAGAGGAATTTCCTTGCATTTATGTTTTTTTTTTTGGCCTGAAACGCTAGTATCCAGAAGTCTATTGGACTCTAACTAATCCAGTTTGAGCCGGGTGAACCCATTAAGGTGGCAAAGCTCTCCTAGCGCCTATTTTCTCCATACACAAGACGCGAACTCGAGATCTTATTTAAGGGGAATCAACCTCCTCGCCACTTAAACTAAAAGGCGTTGGTTGCATTTATGTTTTTAATAGCTATGTTTGGTCAAAAAAAGAGAAACTATAAGTTTGGAGACATGAGAATATTTTTGGATTATGTCATTTAAGATTTTTATCTCATTTACTTTTAATTATGTTATAATCCCAAAAAACATCTTCCAAATGTAGCTGTTGTCTCCAATGCAAGAGATCATCCATTGATCTATTATTAAATTTCACTAGTGTCGAGATCATCCACTGGTCTATTATTAAATTTTACTAGTGTCTTATTTACATTTAGTTAGTTAAAATATCTATATATTCCACCAAAGTTAATCAAAAGCATAAACATGTAACAATGTCGAAGCATTAATGGTCTAGATCAAGTCTGCAAACAAATTAATACATATGTTAAAAGCTTAGTTGCTTGATTTGATAAAATTTCGGTCATTTAGTGGTGCAGTTGCTGATAAAGATTTCTGTTTTCAGAAGAAATTTTGAAAATTTCATTCCACGTAAAATTTGTTAGTTAGTTATCTAGTCATTTATCCTAATTTGGGTTGTGTTTTAATTATTTAGTTAGTTCGTATTTAGATTGTGTTTATCTGTTAGCGGTTATTCTGTATCTATTTAGATTTTATTTTTAATTGTTAATCTCAATAAATAGAGCTTAGAACCTTTGTTATTTTTCAGACTTATTTATGTAATTGAATATTGAATATTGATTTAATTATTTGTTCAGTGGATTCTCGTATCTTTTTGGGTGGATTCCCGAATATTCTAGTTGTCGGGTGGATTCCTGATTTAGGGTTGCTCTTCGTTACTCGTCTTACATCAGTTTGGTATCAGAGCAAAACTTCGATCCAACCCGTTTCGATCCAAATCCGCACAAACTAAACATCCAAATTATGTTTCCTAACCTCTTTTCTGCAAAATCGTACACAAATACCATCAAATTCACAAAAAAATAAAAATAAAAATCACAAAAAGCCTTCAGTTCTTTTCGCTGCCATTGCTTCACTAGAACATCGCCACCACCCTGTACGCATCGTCGCTAGCCACCGGCGACACTCAAAACCCACCTTCTCAGAACTAATAGTCCCCAATCTGCACAACCCTACCCTTCACCTGCCGGAAGTCCACATGAACATCTCTGAATGGCCACTGGAAATCACTGCTTTCCCTATTGCACCGTCGCTGTCAATCTATGCAACCGTTAGCCGTCAACATTTCCTTTTGGTCTGAAAGGGTTCCCCATCATCTGATCTAATTGTTTCCGTCATTGTCACACGCCCGGATCAATTGTCCTTGACACCATCTGACCATCATTCTCAAAGCGCCGCCATTGTTCCGTCATGTGCAACCCATTGCTCCCTTTGCCGGTGCTACTCAAGCGTTCGTCCAAACTCCTTGGTCTTCCCAACCGTCGTCGGAGCACCGCCCATCGTCGAAGCTTGCCCTTGCCGCCTACTGACGCGATCATAGATTGGCAGAAGGTGCAAGTTTGGTAAACTTGCTGCTGAGGTGTTTTCTTTCAATTAAAAATTGTGATTGATCTTTTAATTAGTTTAATATTTTTGAGTAAATTTGCTTTAGGTAAAAACAAAATCCAGTAAATCAGAAATAGTCTTTCATAACCTTTTTACTGTTTTGTCCCTTTATTTTGACAGTTTTTTACTTTTACCATAATTTTCCTACGTTACATATTTTTAACATAATTGTTTGTTTATTCCCCCTTTATATTTGTTTCTTTATTCCCTAGCTTACGTTGATCGTAAAATTATCATTCATTCACCATATTTTATTTTTTATTATGTGCATCATAATATCTTACAATTTTTATTACTTTTTTGCAATTCGTATTGATCTCAACATAATCATTCTTTCCTACTAAAATGTTTTAATAAGAAAGATACTGTCAAATCCGCTACCAAACCTACCTTTGAAATAGATGAGATATGAGCCAAAATGCAAGCCGCACAATCTACCTATCAGTAGTCCGATACCAATAGTCTTAGAAATAATTTTGCCAATTTGTCTACCTAATTGAATGCTATTTTGAAACGTTTGAATAAACAACTAATGGAAGAGTTTGTTGAACAACCAATTGGGGCAACCCATGCTAAAAGTTCTGTTAATACCCAATTTTTTTACGCCTTACTTATAGGACCCTAAAAATTTAGTCACCTTGAGACTAACTATTAGGTTTTCCTCCGATAGAAACCTATTTGAATATATTAATGAAGGTGATTTTTATCATGTTGCATGTCCTACTCGTCAAGTCTCTAAAGGTACATGTAGACATCTTATTCATGATTTTCATGATGATGTGCATACTCAAGTTCATGATAGGTATCATAGGCCACAACACATGAGTGCACGCCCATATCACAATGACTTCACTAAAAAGATCAAGTTAGGTACTCCTAAATATAATGATGTATTAAATGCTGATGTGTTTATAGACTAGCTTGATAGTTTAGAGGACTATTTTGAAGGATATGACATGAATGATATTGAGCATGTCCATTTTGCAAGATGAAATTGGTAGGGTCAGTTAAAAAATTTTGGCAGAATGAGCTTCATAAATTTAAGCGTTTATGTGAGCCTTCTATTATCTTATGGAAAGTCACGAAAATGAAGTTCAAAGCTAAATATGTTCCCACCTATCACAGGAATCAACTTTATAGACAGCTCCTAAATCTTAGGCAAACGACTTCTAGTGTCACTACTTATATATCTAAATTCAAAGAGCTTCTTTTTATGTGTGAGTTGTATGAAGGCCCTTACCTTACTGTCAACCATTTTATTAATGGTATTAAGCTTGTGGTTTATAAGGAGGTTCTTTTGGTTGGGCCTGATTCTTTAAAAGAGACCTATCACAAGGCTTTAGAGTTTGATAAGTACATCAAGCCCTCTCATTCATGCGTTCGTTCCCTTTTATTAGAGCGCATGCAACCAAAACCTCATTTGTTTTAGTCTCACTTTTCAGTCCAAACCTGTAAATCTGTCAACTCCTTTGCATTCCACTCCTACCACTTCTTGTCCAGTAGGCTCTACTTTCGAATCTCATGCGAGTAACTTTCCCATTGAGTGTTTTCGTTATCACAAAAAGGGTCACATTGCCTCTCGTTATCCTAACTGTGCTCTCACTATGGAAAAGGAGTTTGTTGGAGTTTGTTGATCTCTTAAAGAGTGAAAATCAGGTTGTTGATCCTTTAGAGTACTCTGGTAAAGATGATAAATTCATAAAGGACTTTGAAGATGATAACCAGCATTGCACTATTGTTAAGTATATTTTGTTTACTGTTGTAGACAATGATACGTGGAAACGCACGAGCATATTCAATACCTACATTAGATCTGGAGATTACAGTTATAAGCTGGTTATTGATGGAAGGAGTACCATGAATGTTGTTGCGAAGTCTGCTGAGGTTAAACCTTAAAGCAGAACGACATTCACAACTATTTCCAGTAGCTTGGGTGAATAAAATCACCTTACCAGTCACTAAGCAGTGCTTAGTTTCCATTCAGTTAGGTAATTATAAGGATAAGGCTTATTGTGATATTTTGCCTATGGATGCAACTCATATTCTCTTAGGTCACCCTTGGCTCTACAACCTTAATATGGCAAATCATGGTCTACAGAATACCTATGTCTTCAAGTATGGAGGCAAGAATATCATTCTAAACCCAACTAAGTCTGTTGTTAAGGACACGAGACTGAAACACAAATCTCTTCCCCCTATTTCTGCCAATAAAGGTTTTTACATTTTGGACCATAAGGCCTTTGAGAGGGAGTTAGAGAATAATGACTTTTTGGTAGTTGTTGTTTCTAAAGAAGTCAGTCCACAGTCGAGCACATCTTAAGTTGTTCTTCCTTCTACTTTTGATAAATTGTTAGAGGAATTTCTGGACATTATACTCGATGACCTTCCCAATGAACTCCTACCCATGTGGGACATACAACATGCCATTAATTTAGTTCATAGTTCACAATTACCTAATCTTCCACATTACATAATGAACCCAAAAGAACGTGAAGAGTTAAATAGGCAAATGGAAGCATTGCTGTCTAAGGGCTTTCTGTGACATAGCCTTATCCCTTGTTGTTGTTCTGACTTTGTTGACCCCTAAGAAAGGTGGGTCATAAAGGGTGTGTGTTGATAGTCGGGTTATCAACAAAATCACTATCAAGTACTGATTTCTCATTCTAGGCTAGAGGACACATTGGATATGCTAGCTATTTTAGTTGGTATTCTAAGATAGATCTTCGTTGTTGGTATCATCAAATACGCATTCGGCCTAGGGATGAGTGGAATACTGCATTTAAGACGTAGGATAGACTATATGAGTGGCTAGTCATGGCCTTTGCGTTGTCAAATACTCCCAATACATTTATGAGTTATAACTCATGTCCTAAAGCCATTTATAAATCAATTTCTAGTAGTTTACTCCAACGACATCCTAATCTACAGTAATTTTAAGAAAGAGCACTTGGATCACCTACGGTTAATTTTTCTTACTCTTAGGGAATTTAAACCGTATGTTAGCCTTAAAAAGTGTAAATTTTTGTAGCTTGAGGTGTTATTCTTAAGATGTATTGTTTCTGCCTATGGTATAACTACAGATCTTGAAAAAAGTTCGGGTCATTTGAGAGTGGTCTGAACCTAAGTCTCTTACTAAAGCCCATAGCTTTCATGGCTTAACCTCCTTTTATCGGAGATTCATTAGGGGATTCAGTTTTATTATGGCCTCTATCACTGATTGCTTAAAAAAGGGAGATTTTTAGTGGTCTAAGAAAACTTATATAGCTTTTAAAGATATCAAAAAGCAAACCAGTGAAACTCCCATATTCAGTCATCCTGATTTCAACAATGTGTTTGAAGTTATTTGTGATGCTTCAGCAGTTGGCATTGGAGGAGTCTTGAATCAGAAAGAATACCACATTGCCTTTTTGAACAAAAAACTTAGTGAAGCGAAGTAAAAGTATTCTACATATGATAAGCAATTTTATGTTGTCGTTCAATCTCTGCGTCATTGGAGGTACTATCTACTTTCCAAAGAGTTTGTTTTGTTTTCTAACCATCAGGCACTATGTTATTTAAATTTTCAGAAGAAATTGAATGCTAAGCATGCTAAATGGGTTAAATTTCTTAATAAATATTCTTTTGTACTTAAACATTGTTTTGGTATGGAAAATAAAGCTGCTGATGCTCTGAGTTGAGTTGTGTGTGTCCTTCAGTAGTTGCATGCGCATGTTGTCAGGTTTGAGGGGTTGCATGATGAGTACCCTACTTGTTCTAATTTTGGTCTTATATTTCAGTCTGTTAATGATGGAAATCGTAGAGACTATATTGATTTTGTTATACATGATAGATTTCTACTTAGAGCTAACAAGTTGTACATTTTACGTACATCACTTTGTGACTTTTTGGTTTGGGAAATGCATGCTGGTGAGCTTGTCACTTAGGAAGGGATAAGACCATTGCACTTGTTGAGGATAGATTTTACTAGCCTTCCTTGAAGAGAGATGTGTCTAGGATTGTGTCACAGTATCGCATTTATCAAGTTGCAAAACTAAAAAGCATAACACTGGTTGGTACACACTACTTCCTATTCCACATGCACATTGGCGTGATGTTAGTATGGACTTTATTCTTGGTTTGCCTAGAATAGCTCGTGGTAATGATTGCATTCTTGTGGTTATAGATAGGTTTTCTAAAACAGCTCATTTTATTCTATGTAATAAATTCACCGATGCATCTCATATTACAAAGTTGTTTTTCAGAAAATTTGTTAGATTATACAATTTGCCTATTTCTATTGTGTCTGATAGAGATATTAAATTTGTTAGTTACATTTGGAAAGCACTTTAAAAATTATTTGGGACTTGTTTGAAATTTTTATCTGCATTTCATCCTCAAATACATAGTCAAACTGAAGTAGTTAATTGAAGTTTGGAGATTTACTTAGGTGTTTACTGGTTGATAAACAAGGTAACTAGGACTTAATTTTACCAACAGCTGAGTTTGCTTACAATAATTCTATTAATTGATCCACCAATAAAAGTCCTTTTGAAATTGTTTATAGTTATATCCTTCGCATACTTGTTGACCCTGTTCTATTTCTTCCTGATCTTCGATTGAAAACTTTGCTACATACATTTATAACCTGCATGCTGAGATTAGGCGTAAGATTGCATTAAGTAATGTTAATTATAAGCTTGTTGTTGATGTGCATCGTCAAGATAAACATTATAATATGGGTGATTTTGTCATGGTTCACATTTGTCCTGAGCAATTCCCTGAAAACAAGCTCGACCCATACCCCATCATTGAAAAACTTGGATCTAATGCATATTTACTTGATTTACTAGCTGACTTGAATATTAGTCTTATTTTTAATGTAGAGGATTTACCACCTCACCAAGGCACTTTCTAACCTCCTTCTTTGCCTTCTTATCTCCTTGCAGGTACTGCCATGTCAAAGGCATCTTCTTTGGCTCCACGTGCTGAGGATATTGAGACTATCCTAAATAATGAGTACGTTGCTTCTTCTCTTAGAGGATTTTGACACTTCCTTGTCTAGTAGAAAGGTTGTCCTACCTCTGATGCTACTTGGGTTCCTGAGGATGATATTTGCTTGATGGATCCTAAGTTCCTTGATGTTTACTTGACGTCTTCGTCGACGGAGTCGAGTTATTTTCAATCAGAGGAGAATTATGCAGTTGCTAATTAGGAGTACTTCTCTTAGAAGAAATGCCGAAAGTTTTGGTCTACGTAGGATTTGTTAGTTAGTTATCTAGTCGTTTATCCTAATTCGGGTTGTGTTTCGGTTATTTAATTAGATCGTATATATCTGTTAGCAGTTATTTCGTATCTGTTTAGGTTTTATTTTCATCTGTTAAGCTTTATAAATAGAGTTTGGAACCTTTGTTATTTTTTAAACTTGTTTATGCAATTGAATATTGAATATCGGTTCAGTTATTTGTTGAGTAGATTTTTGTATCTTTTCAGGTGGATTCCCGAGTGTTTTAATTGTCGGGTGGATTCCTGACTTAGGGTTATTCTTCGTTACTCATCCTACATTATTTAGTTAAACGAACGACACTTAAGTCCTTTAACCATCATTTTTACCTACACCCTGTCTACAACTTTTGTTCTAATATTTTCTTTCTTGTCTTTCTAATGTTTTTCTATTCTCATTTCTTTTCTTATTTTTTCTCTTCACATTCTATATATGTATCATTGGAAAAAGTAATTAACAACAAATATCAAAAATAGACAATAAATAGCTAAAACAAAACAACAAAAGTATAAATGTCACCCAACAAAACCTAAATCACGAGCATGGGAGAGGTGAGGAGTATGTTGTGTCAGATACAAATAAGCATCCAACATGCCACGAACGTGTGTCATATACAATATATATATATATATATTGGATAAGAGAATGTTGTGTGTTTGATACATTATAAATAAATTTTTATTTGTTCGTGATCAAATTTTCTGAATTTTATATAAAAATGATAGATGCACACCTGAAGTACTCAGAGGGGCCATGACTCTATGCTAGATTGTAGTAGAGGTTGGCAACGATGACGATGTGGACACTCAAATGCTTACTTGCCTTTTATCGTGATTGTTGTTAAAAGAGTGAGGCCAAAGAAGTGCAAGAATGAAGAAACAAAAAGAAGAAAAGGAAGGGCGGGATGGCTAGACCAAAAATAGATAAAAATCAAACAAATGTTGAAATATGAAAGGTAAAAATTTATTTTTTACTTATAAATTTTTTTTAAAAATGTATTTCGCCCAACGAGGGCTATATAAAACCTAAAATCTAAAGAACAAAGAGAATAAGAATAGAAAATGAGAGACTTAAGGTATGGGAATTCTGAATTTTGGGTTTCGTATAGTCTTTATTAGGTGAAATATATATTTTTTTTTAATTTTCGTATACACTTCTATATACATTTAAGGAGGTGTTTGTTTAGGGGGAAAAAATGTGGGAATGAGAATCAACTACCCATTTCCCATTTTTATTGTTTGTTTAATAAAAAGTTAATTTCCATTCCTTTAAAATAGGGAATGAGATTCCCACATTGAAGGAATCTTGATTCCTATATTCAATGCATTAATGATTCTCATTCCCTTCTTAACTACTTCTAGCTACCCCACTTTCTCATTCTTTCTCATGTTTTGTTTAAAATTAAAAAAAAAAATTGCTTCCCTCGTTGGTCTTTCTCTCTTCTATTTGTCTTTTTTTTTCTTTCTTATTAAAAAATTTATTATTGAAATTGACTGTGGATAATTTTTTTTTATTTTGATATTATATATTTTTCTCTTTTTAATAATAATAATAATAATAAATGATTTTATAATACAATAAGACTAAATATTTCTAAACTTATGATAATAATTAAATTATAAACTATAATAATTTTTTATGGTTATAATTGTCATTGATTTATTGATAATCAATTATTTTATTATTTATACAACACTATTTCTGTTATAATATTTATTATTATTATTATTATTATTATTATTATTATGAGTTTTTATCATAATTTTTAATTTTAATTTTATTATAATTTAATATTTTTAATTTGACATTACATTATAATATTTTTTTTGTATTTCATAATTTTCAATTTAATATTTATAATTTTTAATTTTAATAATATTTATTTTATTTTTAGCGTGATATAAATATTATCGTAAATTTAATATTGATTCCGATTTCAGAGTAAATCAAATATCTATAAAGGATTTTGACTCTGATTCCAGAGTAAACCAAACATGTTCTAAAATAAGTGATTCTATTTCCGATTCTGATTAATTCTGATTCCTATTCCGATTCCAATTCTAAATTATAAACCAAACGGCCCCTAAAGGCGTATTTCTTATTTTTTATAATATTAAAATGTGGTCATATATAGAATTTACCAGTCAAATGACCCTCAGTCCAAAATTAGATTTGATTCAAATGAAATTACTAATGTTTAGGATTTAAATAAAATAACTTTAAATTAAATTGAATAAAAATGCAAATCGTATGTAGTGATCCCGACTAGGGCCAAGGCACATGCCTGGGCACTCTCCTTTTACGGGTTTTGACTTCTGACGACCTTAAATTTTTAGGCCGTTTATTACTTCATAAAATGACTCGAATGTAGTGATAAAAAAAATTAATTTATTGATAATTAAGTATAATTCAATCAAAATTTTTCCATATAATAAAAAAATAAGCATGTTTCACGTGTAAGCTTATATGTATAGTCATGTTCTGATCATGTTTGTTTCCCAAATTTTTTAAAGTTGGCATGTCTATACTTTATAGATTATATGTCTAGAAATTCTACTAAAAGAAAGCATTGTTTTACGCACCAAATCTAGTTATATTCCAAATGTTTAAGCTCACAATTTTAATGATCTCCAAACTAATTATTTAGTTGTCTCTCAACATATGAGAATAATTTTTTAAAAAAATTTTGTTACAAAATATTGATTCTTCCCATTATTTTTTTTCCCCTTTACTATATAATTTTTGTTACGAATTGCATTTTTCAATTTTTTTTCTAAATCCAATATGTTAGTGAACAAGTTTTTATTTATTAAAGGATTTGATTGAAAATAATTTGTTAGAAAAATATTACGATCACAAGTTGATACATGTGCAAAAAATGCTATTATGCTAGTAAACAAACTTACTTTAGAGGCCTTATTCTAATTATCTGTGGGTGTTTTCTTTTTCAGACGTGAGATTTTTCTTTTTCCTTTTTTTTTTGGTCAAACAATCAAAGACAGGATTTAGACAGATTTACACCTGAAATCTACAAGAAGTTTCGATCGAAGTTTCCTTGGCCTCAAAGGCCAACTGCCATAGGACAACATTCCTGCTTCGGGTTCCATTTCAGCCATTTCTTCGTTTTAGCGCAATAGATCCCATTCATTTTTCAGTTGCTCGAAAGAAATTTCGGTAAAGTTTCCGGCTCAAGTGTAGAGGCAGTGTTGAATATTGATAGGTAGGAGTGTTTACGGTTCAGTTAACTGAATTAAATTATTATAACTATTCTTAAATTTATTCTCGAACCGAAAATTCGATTAACTGAAAGTCTGTTAACTGAAAATTTCTGTTCGGTTTCATTTAATTATTCGATTAACTGAATTTAATAATAAAAAAATTTTAAATTATAATCTAAATGGAAAAAAAAAATTTGATATATGTTTTTTTAAAAATTATAACTATCATTATATATAAAAAATAAATAAGTAATTATTTGAGATATAATAATATTTTATTAATATTTATTTTTTAACAATGTTGCATTAGTAATATTTTTTCTATTATTAGGAAAAAAAGAAAAACTATATATAACAGCATTTTGGTTGAGTTCGGTTAATTATAATTTTTTAATAGTAGGAACTGAAATTGAATTGAAAATTTCAATTTTTACTCGGTTTAATTAATTGATTATAAAATCGGTTTCGTAAAATGAAAATTCGATTCAGTTCGGTTAAATTTTCTGGGTTAATTGAAATTTTCAATGTTTTTAAACATCTCCACCAAGAGGGAGAAGGGCCTTTGTAAAGATTTGAATGGAGGAGTTTTGACAATTTATAGACTTTTTACGTTTTCTGAATTAATTTATATGGTAGCTCTAAGGAGACCTAGTCAACTGCAATTTTATAAGTACTAGTAAATGCAATAGAATCATTAAGTTGTTCTTTTGACAGGAAACTTAAATTCCGTTTCAACCTTCTCAATTTGTATTGATGCGGGAAAGGACTTTACCAAGCCACTCGGGTCCCGTTGTCATTGGGAAATGTTCCTGGAAGGGAGCGTGAAACAGGTTTGAAGACAACAACCTGCGAATGGGACCTAACAAACCAAAGTGTCACACGTGCAAACTAATTTCCCCAACAGAAAAATTTTGTGGCTACAAAATTTGGTGGCTACAAGTTATATGTAAACAGAACAAATTATAATGTAATAGAGTAATTACAAAAAAAATATATGACATATTAAATAAAATTGTAAAAATTATATGAATAATTATTAAGAACTAAAATTTTTTAATTTGAGAAATATATAACTATTTAGACATGTTGTATATTTTCTTTTGATATGTCGTATATTTTTTTTATAAGTACAACAAAACTCCGTATATTTCACCTATTATATTATTTTTACAGTCATTTACAGCTACCAAATTTTACAACTACGTGGTATTGCTCTTTGCACAAATGAACTTCATAACTTGCGGAAACTAATATTGTGAGTTGTGACTGAGGTAGCTGTCCTTTTGCTGCTTTTCTAGGGAATGTTTAGTTTTACTAATGGAAGTTGATGGGAGTTGCTGTTTGTGGTTGGAAATCAAAAAATAAGATAAAAGGTGTTTGGTTAAATTTTTTATATGTTGATGTTGCTGCTAATAGATGCTCCTAAATGTTGCTGATAAAAAATGTTGGGTCAAACTGCTTTTAAATATTATCAGCAGCTGTTAGAATAAATAATTACAAAACTACCCTCCATTATGAAAAAGTGAAGAAATTGTATATAAAAAAAAAAGGGCGTGCATACTTGTTAGCTTCAGATAAGAGTCCCACCAGAAAATCAAATATGATTATTTTAAATAAAAAATTATTATTTCCTATTTTTGACAAAAAAAAAAAGAAATTGCATGCCCTTAACAGAAACACGACCCATACCATTTCGTTTTTTTTTTTAATTGTGTAAACACTAATCAGAACATATAAGAATAATAATATTCTTTAAACATGATTATTTATAATTTAAAAATAATATTTTTATTGTGTAAATTATAATTGATTCTCAAGTCACATATTTAATAATTTTTTTATTTATAAATATATAAGATATATTTTATAAGATTAATTTGATTAATTAAAGATAAAATGATTATCTATTATAATAAAATAAAAATATAATGTGTATAATAATTATTTTATTATTTAATCAGTAATAGTAAATATTAATTTAATTAAATACTTTAATTTAATTTTATTCATTAATAATAATAAAATAATAATCAATAATAATAATAATTAACAAGTAATAATTAATATTAATAATTACAAACAGTTAAACCAAATATTTCCTCAGACCTTTGGTGACGGTTATTTCCCATGACAAATATCCGTTCCAATGCTTCCTTCATCTTTCATTTCATTATGACTTTCCACCATGCTGGCGGGCGACGGCTGCTATCACAATCATGTGTACTTTTCAAATTTTCTAAGTCCATCTAGTCATGGCTTCAATGCGTCGTCATGAAATTCAACAAGTCCGAATAGTATAATCTTATCATATTGTTAGGTTTGAGCGGTAACAAGCCATCCAGAAATAATTATGAACATCTATCAATTTTCAAAACTCTCTTACTTGAGTTCGAATTCGTGTACTGAGACTCTCATGAATAAAAGAAAATTTATATGTGAGTATAGTATTGAGTTTTATATTTATTAATATTGAATTAGATTTGAGAGAGATTCGTTTTAGACCCAATAGTATTTCAATATGAGGTCTTCTATATGAGAGATTAAATGAGAACGTCAACGATATAAAAATTGGCCTCATTCTACAGATATAATAATCTTCATACTATCCTTATAATTGATATTTTTTAGTGTTAAAAAAAATCAATTTTCAACGAAGGGAAAAGAAAAAGAAAAAGAAGAAAGATCTAAAAGTCAATATGCTTACATTACATCTTATGTGGGCAAAAAGGAAATGGGAAAAGTTATGTACTAGGGTCAAACGGATTGATCACTGAGAGACTGATGCGGTGGAATGTGAGGTCTGCGTGGGTCTCTCCCTTTTTAATTTTAAATGAAATGTGCGTATAACCAAGTAAAATATGCATCTGAACTACCAAAATATGGATACAACTAACCAAAATGAGCTGTTGGCACATTATTGTTGGCTATATGCATATTGTGGTTGCTGATATGCACATCCAAGAGTTGGTTGTACATTTAATTTGTGTGTTTGCACATCACATGTTTTTAGAAAATTGAACGGTGAAATAAATAAAAAAAAATTATTTTTTTAGGAAAAAAAAAAAGAGCGATGCAAGGATCCACATAACATTTGCGGAAAAAGAATGTGCTAGTTATTGCCTTCCGAATGGTTGTAACCATTATAAAAATGTGAGAGTGCTGGGTCAAGTTGCCACAAAATAATTAAAAGCCATGGTGGCGAAGGGTAAAGAGTTATCTTTTCTTTATCTTTTTTTTTTTTTTTTTTTTAATAATCAAGAGCAAAGACTTTGAATATTTACATGTAGCTGGGGGATACTTCTTAAGTTACGGTCTCTACTCTCGATGATTACTTCTATCTCCACACATTCTCTCTATATTTTTTTCCCTGTATTTTTACCTCATTTGATACTTCATTTATCTTGTGTCTTCTCTCCATTTTTTCTCTCTTTCCATTCCATATTTTCTCTTTTTCATCTTTGAAATTTTCTTTTAGCTATTTTAACATTGTCTTTCTCAACTCTCTCCTCTATCTCTGTATGTATCTCGTCTCTACCCTCTTTCTCTCTCCTCTCTCCTCTCTCTCTCTCTCTCTCTCTCCCCCTTCTCCCTCTACATTTTTTTTTATCATATCTGTCTACACTTTCTCTATTTTTTCCATCTCTCTTAACATTCCCTCTGTACATTCTCTTTCTACATTAGTTATTTGAGAAAACTATTATTAACAAGGGTAGTTAAGAGAAGACCTAGGTAAATTTAGTATTGTATCTATAGAGATTTTACTAAAATAAATCATTATTTACACTCACCGAAGTTAATTATCTTCTAAATGCTTAGTTCCACAATACTAATGACCTTGAAACTAATTATTTAATTATTTTTTATCTATACGAGAATATGTTTTTAATTGCTCTTGCAAATGTTTTATTCTTATCAATATTCTTTTTCCCCGCTGCAATATAGGATTTGTTACAAATTACGTTTTCAGTTTCTTTTTCAAAAAGGTTATATTAGTGAACGTTGTTTCTATTTATTTTAGAATTTTTCTTGTAGACTATTTATTAGAAAAATATTAAGACTCACAAGCCCATACATGGGCAACCCAATTGTAAAAAATGCTCGTAAACTAAAAATAGGAGATGTTATAATCTACAGACAAAAACAAAAATACTTGTTGGACATATCTTTTATGGGACTCACCATACACAATTATCAAAGAAAATTTTTATTAATAAACAATGGCATGTACTACAATGTGTAACAATGAAATACCACTCTTCTAACTATAAATCTAAGTTTTTGTTTTGTTTTTTCTAGTAATAATCTCAATGTATCTAAAAAAAGATGTGTCCGTTCTGTTGCTCCGCTATGATCTATTAGCACTTCTAAAATGACGCGTGTCTAATATTGGATACAATACTTCCCGAACATGTGTCGAAAATTTCGTAACATGTCCAATAAAAAAATAAAAATACAAAATAATTCAGACATATGTGTCAGACACTTTTGATTCCCTTGTCGGACAAATCTAATATACATGTTAGACACTTTTAAAGATCATACATATAATTCTTCTACCTAATAAATACACTAATGAATAGTTGGATCATAAAAAATTCATAATTGATAAATATTTACTATTTTTTGAATTATGGTAACTATTATAATTTTTTGAACCAATTAACTATTTAAATTTATAATTGCTTAAATATAATTTTATACATATAATATTCTTTTAAAATCCTTAACAAAATATTAATTATATCACAAAATATCAGAATAATTATTATAAATTATATCGGTAAAAAATAATAAATTTATCTGAATCGTGTCATATATGTATCTCATATCCGTATCCGTGCATCATAGTTGCTCTATTATTCGAATCTAAGGTGTTTTACATTTTTTTTTTTGTGTAAAACCGCTCAATATCCAGTTTAATTAACTGATTAATCTGAATCGACCCAAATTATTTATTTTAACGGCCCAAAAGGCTAAACTGCCATATGATCTACTTCACAAATTTGTTATATATCTATATGAGCTTTATTAGGGAGTTATACACATAGTTATTAAACCCAGCCCAACCCGGCCGGTCGGACCGGTGGCCCGGTGACCTGGGCACTGGGTCGGGCCGATTCGCATGAACATTAACCAGGTCATTTGAATAATGAAAAATTATTTTTTTTTTCACTTTTTACTGTGCAAACAATAAAAATAATATTTTTTTAATGATGAACATTGGTCAAACAGTAAAAAATTATAATTTTTTCACTTTTTACTGTGTAAACAGTAAAAATAATATTTTTTTAATGATAAACAGTGTTTAAACAGTAAAAATTATAAATTTTTTTCATTTTTTACTACTTGAACAATAATATTTGTATAATATTTACACACTAAAATTTATTTTTTTAACTTTTTACTGTGTGAATGATAAAAATATTATTTTTCATAATACTAAACAGTATTACACAATATTTTTTTTGATAATTTAATAATTTTTTTACTTTTTATAATCTATTTTTTTGTATGCAATAATTTAATATTGTTCATATATCAAATAATATGTTACAATTGACGTTAAAAAATAATTTTTTAAGAATTTTTATCAAAATTTTGATTAATATAGACTACTTTTTAATTTATGAAAATGTAGTTATTGTGCTAAATTGTACAAAAAAATTATATATATTATTTGATATATTCATTTTTTTTTAAATTAATGACTCATTGGTTAAACCAATGACTCACTGGTTGAACTAATAACTGGTTGAACCAATAACCCCTTAACACTGTCGCCTGACCAGGTCAATGTCCAAACTGATTTTAATAACTATGGTTATACATTTTTGCTTGAGGCTTGCTCCATACGTTTTTTTTTTTTTTTTTTTTTGAGGAGATCTTCCCAAAATAAGCGCTGAGTAGAATAAGTGTGGAACAAAATACGTGGCTCTCAACCATTACCGTATCCATAGTACTGTACTACAAATTTGATTTGAGTTTGGACACTGAGTCCGCTTTTCTGACTCTTTTTACTTCATCTGAAAAATTGTCTTCTTATTGGTCTGTCACACCCTCGCGTCAACGTTCATGCAAAATTCCTGGTCTAAGTTCCATTTCAGCCATTTCTTTGTCTCAGCCTAATAGAAGCCATTCATTTTTTGATTGTTGGGAAGAAATTTTGCTAAATTTCCCGTTCAAGTGCAGGAACTTTGATAGGCAGCAATTGGGAAATCGGCCGTAGAGAAAAATTTAATGCAATGCGGAGCTTTGATGTATTACTTGTTTTGTTTGTTTGTTTGCTTTTTTTTATTTGGTTCTTTGAAAGCTTCACGGAGATGTGCTAAATTTCAATTTTATAAGTAGGGAATCCTAAATTTTTTTTTTTAAGGAAAAAAAGTACATTTCAAATATATTAGTTATCATATCCCTAAAATAAAATCAGAAGTCATCTATTGACATTCTCATTCAATTTCTCCTATAAAAAATTCTAAAGTATAGTTATTAGACCCAACCAAACCCGGCCGGTTGGATCGAAACCCTGGCGACCCGAATATTAGACCGGGCGGGGTCACATAATTAGACTAAAGAGTATATAACCTAGTCAAAACTTGATCAAACTCGACCAAATGCGGTTAAACCAGTAACCTGATAAAACTAAAACTCGATCGAATTTTTACCAATTCAAAAAATCATCCTTTTTTTTTTCTAATTCAAAAATATTGAATTTTTTTATCTACATTTTGACACTTATCTCATAATAGTTTGTTGCTTATTTCAATTAATAATAAATTAATATCTATTTGTTACAATAAATTTATCTATTTTAAATTTTTTTTGAACTCTTTAGTCATTAGAATTTGGAGGTTCATTTTAAATTCTTATAAAATATAAGTTGTCTGAGAAAAAATGGGTATATTGAGTTAATACTAGTTGAATAGAAAACGCAAATTAAGATTTAAGATAAAATGAGAGATAAGTTTTTTAAATATTATTCAATGAATAGAAATAAATATATTATATTATAAGAATAATGTATTGGTCTAATTTTTACATTCTAGGATTAAAAATTTTATTTATTATAATTTATGTGATGTAAATATTTTATTAAATTATTATTATTATTATAATTTTTATTATTTATATAGTTTAATCATTGACCTGACGTTTAAATCAATAACTTAATGATTAAATCAATAATCCGATAACTTTACATTTTAACCGAATTATCAGCTGAACTGGGTCTAATAATTATGTTCTAAAGTCTTTGAGTTGTTTTTTAAACAGCAGACTTCAATTTCAATTGACATTTGACCTTATCAGCTTTGGGAAAACCAATCAGGTTTCGTGGGGAAATTTTCGTGGAAAGGATCGTGAAACAAGTTTCGAGACAACAACCATATGAATGAGACCTTTCGGCGGCCCTCGGGGCCAGGGGGGTGGGGCATGGTGGGGAATAGAAACCGAACAAACCGAATTGACACCCGAAAACTAGTGCGTACAAACGAACTTTTTTTTTTTTTTAGCAAGTGCACAAACGAACTTCAGAACTAGCGGAAACTAATTTTGTGAGGTTTTTAAGGTAGTTGTACTTACATTTTATTTGAAAAAGGAGACAAAAAAGAAGTAAGTGAAAGATAAGAAAAAATGAATAATGTACGATGTGAAAATTTTTCACCGATCTATAAAATTCTTTTTTTTCAATTTTAAGAAGAAAGTTGTTGATTCCTTACTTTATTCATAAAATTACCCATGTATTCATATTAATTTGTTTACTAACATTTATCAATTTTTATACAAGCATAATTGAAATTGTAATATGTATTATTTTTTTATCTTATTTTTATTAATCTTAACAATAAATTTTTTATTTTCTTTCTAACACTATTGTTTTTGAAATATTGAGAAGAATAAAACAATTTTTTTCTTTCACTTTTCATTCTTTTTATTTTTTTTTATTCATTAGAAGATCTATTAAATTGTAAATTAAACATTAGATGAATTTATCCTTATTTTGTAAATCTCCTATTTCTTCATAAAATTAGAATTTGAGGCCTTAAAGTTAAGAAATATAAATTCTTATCTATTAGAATGTTTCTTCAAAAAACTTCGTTCCTTTCATTTTTATTTACCCATTCTTTTTTTTTTTTGGGTCAAAATTTACCAATCTCCACTCTTCTATTTTGTTGTCCACATAAAGGATTGATGAAAACAATAAATGGATCTTTCGATTTTTGGTAACAGTTAATTCCCATTATAAAACTCTGTTCCAGTTCTTCTTTCATTTTCCGCTTTTCTATGGGCTTTCCTTGTTGAAAGTTAACTGAAGACTTGCCAACAGAAACTTCAGAAAGTCGAGTCTAATCATTTAAAGGCCGGCTGCTAAGGCGGAGAATTGTTCGACCATCATGTAATTTTCTTCATAGAATTATGATTTCATCATAGATTTTTTTAAAAATAATACTGGAAAAAAGAATATAAAGAAAAGTGAAATAATCTAACATAATTGTGCCTTCTCTTGGCATTATAACTCCTATAAGATCTGTATAAAGAAGAGCACCAATAGTTAAAAGGAGGAGAATCCCAAATCCGAAAGGGAGCATCAAAGGTCACTTTAACATTAATCATGAAATCTGCTCAGAGATTTTATCATAAAACTAAATGAGTATAGCAAAAACATGTTTAATGGTACAATTTCATCAGATTGTTAAGTTTGAGCAGTAACAAGCCATAAATAATTATTTATGAAGCAAACATGAAATAAGAGCTAAACAAATTTGACTGATGGAATTTCATGAATATGATGGGATACAAAGTTGTAAGGGGAAAAAAAATGGGATATATAATTTTTTGATCCTAAATTTTTATATTTTTATCATATAAGTTTTAAATTTTTTTGACATTTCATTTGAATTTTAAATTTTTTGATTTTTTTACTAAATTAGTCATTTCATTTACGAAAAATGATCAATTTATTAATAAATGAGTTTAAATTAATAAAAATTATTAAAAATAGATCAAATAAATGAATTAAATATTTTTTTATTAATAAATATGCACATAAAATATTTTTTTAATCAATAAATATACAAATTAAATATACAAAATACATATTTTTTGATGAAAAAATTTTCAATTAGTATATTTTACCTTTTTTAAAATAATTTTTGTAAAGCCAAAATTATTTTTTAATAGATTGATCATTTTTTGTTAACAAATGAACTAATTTGGTACGAAATCAAAAAATTTAGAATTCAAATGAAATTTAAAAAATGTTTAAGATTTATATGTAAAAAAATTATAAAAGTTTAGAACTTATAAAATAGATATTAAAAAAAAAAAACTAAAAGTCAATATGCTAAACAGCGATCTTTTCAGGATATAAAGGAAAAAAAAACAAAAAAAAAACGTTTTTTCTGCTGAAACAAAAGAGACAAGAATTCACCTAACGTTAACAAGAAAATGTGCTAGTAATTGCCTTCGGATGGTTGTAACCACCATATGATGTGAAAGTGCTGTATCAAGTTCCCACTCAACAATTAAAGAGCCTTAGTGGCGAAGACCAAGGACTTTTGAAGTCTTACGGTCAGCAGCCATGATACTTCTTGGATGGCTTCATTAAATTACTTACACACACACCCCCTCCAATTGACGCTTTTAAATAGCCATGAGACTCAAACTTAAGGGAGCAGAGCAACGACTCCATTTCATTTCATTTCATGTGAAAGAATTCTACATATTCCGATCCCCTGCGTCCGTCTTTCCCACATTAATTCCAAACTCGTCATGGCCCAAACGACTCCTAACCACACACAAACTGTTTCAGGGTGGGCCGCTCACGACTCCTCCGGCACTATCACCCCCTATATTTTCCAAAGAAGGCGTGTCTTTTTTTATTATTGTTTCCTTTAATTTGCTTAGTTTAGTTTTCATTAATTTAGTGCTTTCTTTTTTCGGGTGCATCAATTATGCCTTTTTTTTAAAAAAAAAAAAAAACTAACCATATGGGCCCAAAATTCGTTATTTGATTCACAGAGAGAATGGCGTGAACGATGTAACCATAAAAATCTTGTATTGTGGGATATGCCACACTGACCTCCACTACGCAAAGAATGATTGGGGTATCACCATGTACCCGGTTGTTCCCGGGTAAGACTTCTTTTTTCTTCTTATTTTATGTTCTCTCCTGTGGCTATAGTGTTTTTTCGCTTTCAAGAAACATTCTCATCTTCGCTCAATATATGTATGTATACCCATACGCTTGTACCCAGGCATGAAATTACAGGGGTAATCACCAAGGTGGGGAGCAACGTAAAGAAATTCAAGGTGGGAGATAAAGTTGGAGTTGGCTGCTTGGCAGCCTCGTGTTTGGACTGTGAGTTCTGCAGGAATTCTCAGGAGAACTACTGTGACCACCTACAGTTTACCTACAATGGCATTTTCTGGGACGGAAGCATCACCTATGGTGGCTACTCCAAAATGTTGGTCGCAGATCACAGGTATATAATACAAATTATAATGGCCACCTTATTTTTTTCCGCTCTTTAATTCATGCTAGTAGAAATTAGATGAGACTTTCTGATTGTTAGATATAGAATTATGTAAATACATGATTTATTATCATGTGATTATAATTTCTCGAGCATGAAATTAAATGTATCAATTCTTTAATTAATCTGGGACTGGGAATGATATATATATATATTAATGACGCGCGTGAAGGTACGTGGTGCGCATACCGGATAACCTGCCAATGGATGCAGCGGCACCCCTGCTGTGTGCCGGAATTACGGTATTCAGCCCCTTGAAAGACAACAATTTGCTTGAGTTAACTGGGAAAAAAATTGGTATAGTGGGTCTAGGGGGTCTAGGCCATGTTGCAGTGAAATTCTGTAAAGCTTTCGGCCACCATGTAACCGTGATCAGCACATCTCCATCCAAAGAAACAGAAGCCAAAGACCGCTTGGGGGCAGATGATTTCGTAGTCAGCACTAACGCCCAACAAATGCAGGTTAATTAGCTTCGATTCCCCCACAGACTTCCTCTGTTCTGTTCTGTTAACAAATTATATTATATGTCGACATTTTTTTTAGCTTCTTTGTAAATTAAATTTTTTCCGGTTACCCTTAATTTAACCTGACATACAAGTAAAACAGGCAAGCAAGAGGACCCTGGATTTTATACTGGACACCGTGTCAGCCAAGCACTCCTTCGGGCCATTCTTGGAATTACTCAAGGTCAATGGGACATTAGCAGTCGTGGGTGCTCCGGACAGGCCCTTTGACCTCCCCTCTTTTCCGCTCATTTTTGGTAATCGAAATATCCATTGCTTCCCTATTTCTTCAAAACTTTGGGTTAGATCAAGTGTAAACTAACGATAATCATTTTTGTTTTTTGTTTTTTTGGTGGGATTCTTGCAGGCAAGAGAACAATAAAGGGCAGCATCATAGGAGGGATAAGAGAGACAGAAGAGATGCTGGAAGTCTGTGGAAAACATAATATTACTTGTGACATTGAGATTACCACACCAGAGAATATCAACCAAGCAATGGACCGCCTTGCAAGAAACGATGTTAGATACCGCTTTGTCATTGACATTGCTGGACAGTCATCAAGCTTTTAATGTCGCACAAGTTTTTCTTCTTGTATCCCATCTTCTCTTCTTGTGCTTCTTTCATATGTTGCGTTTATGTAGAATTTCTCATATGCCAAACAAATTTTTTTTGTTGAGAATTTTCACAATAACTCTGCCTAACAAAAAAGAAAAATTTCTCTCTTAAAAACGGGATTAATAAATTCCAGCCAAGATTTTTTTTTTATCCGAATGAACTACCAAAATAGCGATAGATAAATGAATTGTGAGAGTAACTGCTGTCAATCCTCCTAGCCAAAATTTATTAGTAGATTCAACTGATTATTCTGTTCAACCAGATTTTGATATGGCCTAGTAGCCCCAAATGGTAAACGGAGAAATAGACTCAGTAGTTGCATTTGCAAATGGCTTTGGGCTTGGACCAAAGACTGCTTGAATGTTTTCTTTTTTCCTTTCCCTGGGAGAATTATTTTTCTTTGTTCCTTTCAAAGCCCATCAGGTTATGAGTTATATAATGAGAATAGTTCTCTTCTCTTATAAATTTCACTCTTCTCTTCCTAAAATTTGAACCTGATACTTCTAAAATAGATATTTAAACTCTAACTACTATAATGTTCTCTAAAGGAAAGGACTCTCAGAGAATTGTTGTTCCTCCACACCGCATCATTTTGAGCTAAAAGAAAATAAATAACTTGGAGTCAAGTAAATTCAATTTTAGATATGAGTGAGAAAAAAAAATTAAATTGGAACTAATTTAAAAAAATTAAATGAGACTCATAATACATTAAACCCAATCTATGCTACAGTAAAACAAAAAGTAAATATAGCAAGTAACTTGAAATCAGCCAAGTTAACAGGAGCGTTGTAACATATGCCAAGTAATTTGGTTGCAGACCTCCATTGTAAGTTCCTATCTAGTGGGCATGGCACTTGGTTTTTATTAATTTTGACAAATGCATGTTCTAAACAGATTTATGGCACTCGGAAGGGGGATTTTACCTATATTCTATAGTTTAAAAATTGGTGTTGGGTTTTTAATCTTAAATTCCTCGAGAAACGAAAATCGACATTTAGACATTATAGATCATCTTATTGTGTTTTCATCTCATGATGCAATTGTTGTATCCCAAATTGTGCCTTTTGCAAAGAAGCAGAGAAAATGTGCTGTAAAGAGGGCCCATTATACCAATTCCTCCAAAAAGTTCAAATGTCTTAATTCTTCAAACCCAGTTACCCAAAACTCTCCAAACCTTCCAACACAGTTCTTTGAAAGAGTTCTCAACGCATTACGAATTCCCCAAACTGAGTACTGAACTTATCTACCCACAACCAGCACCATGGCCTCCCTCACTACCATACAAGTACGCCTTTGACTGGTAGCACTGCCATTCAAAATAGGAGATGGTGATTCCTCGACAATGCAGTCTCGCTTGCCTTCATTGGTTGCTCACACAGTCTGGTCTCAATCCTTCTTTGCCACCATAGAGCCCAACGAGACGGAGGCTATGAGGGATCACAAGTATAATTAGTTCCCTCATAACATAGTCCAATTAAACTGACAGACAAATAGAACCAACTCGTTTATACTACCTCAATCAGCAAATCTTTCCTCATAATCAAGCCAATCACTCGAAAGGCACAAGAGATCACAAATATAGGCCTCAATCTTAGTTGGCAAAATAAATTATATACCTAGACCACCATGGAAATGCAATTTTATCACAAAGACAATTCATCATAAGCAAATGGAGATAGGCAAAAAAATTAAAATTTGTTAATGACATATCTTTAGGGACAATGGATGAAGATAGTTTTGAAAATGGGGCAAGATCTATGTACATTTCCACGTCATTTGAAGTTAAATGAATATCCTCTATAGAAGTGCCTTTATTAGAAACAAAGAAAGAAGGGGAGAGCAAAAATGCAGTCTTTTTTGCCTTCGTTGTTGGCTCGCACAGTCCAGTCTCAATCCTTCTCTGCCACCATGGAGCCCAGCAAGACAGAGCCTACGACTACGTCTTCGGCCTCTCTCTGGGCCCGATTGGCCAAGGAATTGTCGTCTCCTATTCTGAATGATGGTGCTACCAGACAAAGGCGTACTAGTATAGTAGTGAAAGAGGCCGTCGTTGTGGTGGTGGAGGTGTTGTTCAATTGTGTTACTCAGATTTTTGTAATGTTTTCATTTTTTTTCCTTTTTTTTATTGGAACTTTTACCTTTTTTTCAAAAAAAATGTACTGATATTTTACACAAAAAAAAACCACGTGGCATGCTGATTTGTCCGAAAAGAATGATGAGTTATGCCACCTAGTGCCTTATAAGCATACTTAACGAAGAAGTTAGCAGAAGGTCGAATTTGATTAACGGAATTAATGTTTAGGATCAAATTTAATTAAAAAAAAAAGGAGGTTTTGGATTAGATTTAACAAAAGCCAAAATGTTGTGTGTGAAATTGATCTTTAAGCTAAGAATAAATGGAAAGAAAGTTTTAGTTCTTATTTTTATTTTCTTTTTGATTTTTCTCATATTTTTTTTTTCTATTAACCATCACCCTAGCCTAACTTACAAGCTTAATAAAGTCCTTTGGATCTTTGATAATGTGAATGTATACATTAATGGAAAGGGATATGAAAAGTAAGCCTGGAGAGTGTTTAATAAATTTATTGGGGTCAATTTTGTTCTTCATGGGTTGCATGATCTTAAGCAAAAACATATTGTGAATTTGAGTTTGGATGAACCAACACATGCACAGACTTCAATTTTCATGAGTAGATGTGGTTAGTGTCTGAATTACGAGATTTTCTTAATTGTATTTTGAATAATTTTTTTAATGAATTATGATCACTATTTTAAGGTAAGATGTGAAAACCCTAGTGAGTTGAATCGATATTGTTCTTTTCCTCAAGGGCGATCAAAGATTAAGTTTGGGGATAGTTGATATGCTTAGATCTATACTATATTTTACATCCTTAATTGCTTAATTTTGATTTTTTTGGATAAATAAATGAGAAAATTTTTCTTAAATAGTGTAAGTTCTTAAGTTGACTTATTATTTGTGGTGTGTAGGGAAAAGTAGATTGTTTTACAAAAAATTTGGTCTATCGACCATTGTAATTGGAAGATCAAAAGTTGAAATTTAACACAAAGTTTTGATCAGACTGAGTCATTAATCAACCAATCTAATAGAAAAGAAAAAATTGCTATTCTAGAAGTAAACATGAATGGATGGATGCTGGATGCAATCTTGTTCTGTTTTGCCACAGTTTTAAGGCCTAACCTGTTTTATCCCAAAAATGACTCTACTTGGCTAAAAAGAAAGATATTAATGTTTTCCATTTGAGGGCTAGATAGCTCCAAAATTTTAAGAGGGTTTTCCTTTAAAAGAAACAATTGGTGGATGAAAAAAAAGAGAGAAAGATAATCTTTTTTATCTTTGGACAGCAAAGGAAAAGCAAAAAAGAAGAAGACTATGAAGACAGTAGAACGAAAAGAAGAAAAGAAGATAAATGAACAAAGTATAGGAACTTCTATGGGAATTAATCAGATTTGTTCTCCTTCTTCATTGATTAGATACTATTTCTTTGTCAAGATTGATTGTTGAACTTGATTTTTTGCATAACTAAATTCCTTTTACTAAGGCCTTGAGGAGGCTAAGACATTTTTAAGGGTTTTGAGTAAATTGAATTGGGTTTTGTTAGTATATGATGTTGTGCTTAATGCTTCTAATTGATTGACCACCATTTGCATGATGTTCTGACTTTGATACGAATGCAGACCAAGTGGAAGATTAGGGAGACAAAGAATATTATATATTACAACGTTAAACTGACTAAATGCAGTAGGTTTAGTTTCATCATAAGGCTTTTAATGAAAAGGTGTTTTTTGTATCACTGTAAGCTAAGAATCTCACAAATCTATAATACATGTCTTATTTAATTAAATCCTCACAAAGTTATGAGGTTATTAAATAGAAACATAATTGTTATAGCATGGACCCAAGGATAACAATTAATTTAGGGGGTTTTGCCTCAACATATCCACTTTTTAATTAATTCAATCAAATAGTAAGACCTCATATACTAAAATAAAGTGAACAAATACAACTGGCTTTAGAAAAGGTAGAGTCCCTTATCGATGAAGATACACGTAGGTGCTGTGAAGGCTTTATCAAGCAATATTTTATTCTGGGGGATAGCAACCAAATATTGTCAATTCCCCTTATAGTAATTGTGAGTCGAGTGTCATTGCCATAGAGACTGGCATCTAAGTACTAGAACCTTATTCAATGTTTCTAAGTATTAGAACCTTGTAATTTAATTCATCAATATAATTAATCATTAATCTAAGAAATAAAATATACGAATAAATAGATGGTTGATTGAGTGTTTGTTTGAGAGATTTGATGCAAAGAGTAAATCACTAAAAGTAAGGGACCGCTTAGAAAAGGAGATCAATGCAAACGATATTGGGTGATTACTTGATGTCTCAATTGTGAAGAAGACTCTTTTGTCCAAATATGTAAAAAGGACAACTTTTGAAGATTGTTGAATCCTAGAGATTAATAATATTTTTCTTATTTAATTAAATTCTCACAAAGTTAGGGGACTATTAAATAGAAATATAATTGTTATAGCCTAGACCAAGGGGTAACAATTAACCTAGGTGGTTTTGCCTTGACATTTTCACTTCTTAATTAGTTTAATTGAAATCTAAAAAATTCATATTCTATATTTATGCCATTTCAGGTGTCTTAGCATATTAATTGATATTATCTTTGATCTTTGATTTAGTTGTTTTCTCATTTTCCAATTTTCAGCAATGGATTCTTAGGTTAGTGATTAATTGGGATGATTGTTAAATTACAATATTTTCCAATTAGGCTAAGTCAAGGAAAATTGAAGAAGGCTCCAATACTTTGATACTGAGTTCTTAGGAATTAGACTCGACTCACAATTACTATACTATCTTCTCAACTAGTATACTTGTTAGAGATGCATTACTAGAATTGTACATGGGATGTTCAGTCTTGGCATGGATACTTGATGGTAGATGGGCTATAGATTCATTAGATTCACCATATCTAGGAAACATGGGATCAATGTGCACACCTCTTTGAGAGCGAGAGACTGGAAAGTTAGAAGAAAACCTTTACTAGTCATCTAAAGAAAATGTTTAACCTTATTTGGTTCTTAAAGACTATGTTTTTTTTCTATCCACCTTATCTTGTAAAGAGGGAGGATGATGCTCCACAAAAACCTTCAAGAAGTTAGTTTATGCAAGGTGATATGCGCTCTTGACTATGTACATACCTTTCCTATCATAGTGCCATATAATTTTGTCTTTAAGTCCTCGAAAACTAGTTATCTATGACTATTTGAGACTTTGATTATGAATGAATTTTTCACTCCATAAAATACAAGTAAAATAAAATAAAGCGTTACATATTTTTTAAAATGATGTTTCATAAAAAAAATATTAAACTACTCTGTAATTCGATCAAAACCCTTATGTATTTCTATTAGAACAGCTGCCTATTCTCAATAAATCGCTGGATGAAAATTTGGTAATCGTAACAAAAAAAAAAATATCAAAACGACTACAATAGCAAATTTAAAAGTGTTTGCTTTGGCTATTAAACCGCTGCATATTTACATTATAACCGCTACGTATGAGTTAAAGAAAGCATTGCAATAGGTTGAAAAGGCTGCTATGTAAAAAAAAAAATCGTAACAATTTAATTTTCACTAGCAAAAACATAAAAAACCACTACGTAATATGTACTGCAGCATTGGCAAATGTAGCAGACCAAAAACTACTGCAATAGAGCTTATACAATAGTTTTTGACCACTACTAAAATTCAGTTTTGTTGTAGCACAATTCCTATATATCTTATATACAGATGATTATATTTTGATCTCACTTTAAAGTTCTAATAAAAGGACAATTAATGTTTGAACATTGAGTGTGGTAAGAACTATATAAAGAAAATTGATTGATTAATAAGTGATTCATCTTTTTAAAACAATTAGGAAAAATGTTCCAACATTCTTGCTTGTTATAGTTCAAGGAACTCTTGGCCAAAGTAGAATTTAAATTTGTGAATGAGTCTTTAAATATTATTTATGGAATCTTATGTTGGTCTCAGTACAACCCAAAAGGTGGGTGAATTGGGTGTTTTTTGATTTCACTCTCACGATTGTCTCAATTTTAACTCCAAGAGGTTGGTTGCAACAATAACGAATAATTGAATATAAACCGAGCAATATAAATGAATATGAACGCAACTAAAAAAATAAATAAGAGACAAGGAATAAGAGATTGCACTAAGTTTATAGTGGTTTGGCTCTAACTAGGAACGTACATATACTCTTCAAGGACCTTTCTTTGAGAGTTCAATCCACCAACTTTTTCTCTGTTACAGAGATAAAAACAACCCTTTACACTTTACTTTTGATCTCACAACCTAGAATCAACAAAGTTCCTGTGAAGCTTTAGTACAAGACCACTCTTGTTCTTTTCACAATTTCTAGAGCTCTTCTTCTCTCTTTGATCTTTTTCTACCTTCTTTCTTTTTTGCACTCCCTTGTGAAGTTCACAATGATACACAATATGAGCACTAAGTTCTCTAGGTAAACTAACAAAAGAGTATACTAGCTGTTTGGATGTTGATTTCCTTTCAAAACAAAAATCAATTCCAAATAAAGGAACTTGATCTCTAAAAAAACTTGAACTATTGGTCGACCGCTGCTAGGGTCCAGTTTTTGTAACTTCTACATCTTTGTTTTTTATCGTATCAATCGACCGTAGGTCTAGTCCGGTTGACCGACAAAAACTCTAAGTGAGATTCATCATCAGATTTCTTCTTGCATTGGCTGACTTTAGACACTTTTCTGTTGACCGCTCAAAACTCTCAGGAACTTTCAGCTTTCAGCTTCTCCGGCATCAGTCAACCGCAGACACTATTCGGTTGGTCGATCAAAACTCTCAAAAACTTTTGTAATCTGACTTCACTGAGCATCAGTCGACCGATCAAAAGTCTTAATGAAACATTGCTTCTTTCTTTTGCTACATCAGTTGTCCAATGGCATCGTTTAATCAACTGATCCAACTTTTCTATAGTTATTGTAATCTTTCCTTCTTTCATCAAGATCCTTCAAGATCTCACTTTGAACCTTTCTTAAATTGAGAATAAGGAAAAAGCACTACAAGATCTTTTTCCAACGATTAGCGCATTCAAATTCAAAAAATGAAGATCTTGCCAAATGAAATATGACCACAATTATATATTACCATATGAAACTTAATAAGCTCTCAATTAATCACCAACCAAATATAGGAAGAAAAAAAAAATATAAATGTGGATTAATCAATCTTGGGAAGACACGTAAATACCTAATGCTCAACAAATTCTAAAAATCTCTCATTTTTTATGTGACAACCATGATTGATTGAAGATGAACAAGGATGTGAAATGCAAAAGAATGTGCATGACTCCTTGAACATTGGCTCCCCTTTGCAAAAGTAATAAAAGCAAATATGCAACGTATATAACAACATATATCAAACTAGAAATATCATGTAATAGAGCAAATAATTTCAAAGCACAATAAGATTCTACACCTCCGGAGTCTCGATTCCAAGTACTGGAGTCATTTGGGATGCAAGAAAGGCGTTCAAAGTTGCATGCATGATATCCATACGGCTCTCCAAGTTGGCGAATCTCTCTGTGGAGGCAGCCTTTGGGTTATAAGTCATCAATGCTCCTCTATCCGATCGTGGCTCCATTTGGTGAGTGCCAACTGGAGAAAAAGAGAAAGACTAATTTTCTTAGCTCTGATCATCAAACGGTGGGTTAGCTATGGTTGCATGTCATTGATTTGGTGAGGATGAGAAGAGTGATTTTATCACTGGGTCCATCAGAAAGGCAGCAAAGCTTTCCAGTGGATTTTCCAATCAAAGAACAACCTATCAAGGAAACAGAGAAGTGGTAGAGATACACAGCTTTTCCTTCCCACAGACTGCACCAATTGATGATTGTTCGTGATTGTCGTCTCAACTGTCATTGGGCTTCGTATGTGGACTTGAAAAATAGTAAGGTTTGAGCCTGGGGGTTGCCCCCACGTAAATACTCCGATGCTCAAGTCAGTAAGAGGTCAAGCATGACCGAAAAGGCCTAGTGGTGTCCTCGCGAGTGGCTTGTAGTGGTGAGGCCTCGGAGGTAGGCACCCCGTCGGTCTATGTGTGAAGGTGCTTACAAGGGTGTGTTTTATGGAAGAAATCTGAGTTAGAGAAGTTGACTGTGAGAAGCTCAATCTGGATCGCATTAGGTATTTCATCGAGAGCCTTGGATCCTTTGGTCAAGCTTGCATCTCTTGCTCCACAGGCCGATAGCATAATGTTTGAAAAGACTTAAGCTCCAAGCATGATGGATGTGGCATGTGTTTATCAGAGGATAACTCAAGGCTTGTAGGAGCTCAAGCCTATAATGCGAGCCACCTGGTGAGCTTTATGTGAGCTGTCAAGGTGACCTGCTCGGCTTGCCTTCAGGCCCCTAGAGGCTGCTTGGCGAGACTTGGGCCTAAGCTTGTGACCTACATGCATTGCTTTAAACCCATGTTAGGTAATATCCATAAAAAGATAAAATTGTCTTTTTTCGTGACATGGCAACAAAATTTAAGTAGAAGCTTTAAAGAATGTTGAGAGTGGGCGTTGCTTCATTTAAAAAAAAAAAAAAAAAAGACCACTTATGAGATAGAATTGTCTTATTTAATTGAGGGCACCATTTAATTGTTTTCTTTCACCATTAGCATCTTTTCTAACGAGCATTTAATTTGTCTTCTAGAATTTGATCTCATGCAACTAGTATTTATTAAAAAATATTAACATAAATTCAATTAGATATAATATGAGATAGATTTTAAGAAATTAATAATAATTGAAAAATTATGAATTGTAATTATTGACACTCGATTGTAACTGTTTAGCGTTTAAGAATTTATATCATATTTATATCACACTAAATTTTAATTGATAAAATAATTAGAAGTAGTGTCTTTAATTGCAGTCATAATTGAAAATCATGAATTATAATTATTGATACTCATTTGCATTTATATTAAATTGTAATTAATAAAATAATAATTAGAAAATGTGAAATAATTATTGTATTTATGTATATTTATATCATATTTTTATATTTTAAAATAATTTTAAAAATAATAAAAAAATCTAAAAAAATTTAATTCTATGATGTGGCAGCTGTAAATGTAGGGAAGGTTTCTCTAAATTTCCTCAATATATTAATTAAATAGATGGATATATTGTAAAATCCTTCCTTTGTAACCGACTATATGGCCAACACTATAACTCGCATAATTAGAGTTTTTGACCTCTGCCTTCCCCTCTCTCCAATACAGTTGGAGTTTGTGAGACTTAGTTTTTTAGCATTATTTGTGTGGATGGGCTATTATAGAGTGGCATATGATTTGAAGATAAACATCTCATGGCTTCTATGAACTTTCTTGATAACTAAGATTGTGATTATGTTTTAAAAAATGACAGTCTGCTTTTAGGAAACATTTTTAACTACAGTCATAAATTATTATTATTATTTTTTTTTTATAAATATCATTTATGTTTCCTAACACACAGAATCTTACTTTCTACTGTACGATGTCCAGTTGGACGGCCAGAAATTTAACACAAAGGGGCATAATGCTGCCACGCTCACATTTCTGTGAGCTTTTATTCATTTGATCACTTAAAAGGTATAAATAAATAAAAAAACAAATCGAACGGGGAGACAAATGGTACAATATTTGATCACTTACTACAGGGTGGCTCCAATGGATCGATTATCTAACAACCTTACAGTTTAGCCTAATCTCTTGGCCGCCAGTGATGCCACTCATCTTGATCATGGACTTGACAAAAGCCTTTTCAAACTCCTCCTGGGAGCTGACAAATTTAGAAACCAGCGCCTTGGTTATGGGGTTTGTGAGCAGGGCCTGGTCCGAAGAGAATAGACTCCGGCCTTGTACGAGTAGCTTGTAGTATGTATTGTCGAATGTCGTCGGTGTAGAGTCCAGCGTGGCACCCGCATTCTTGACCTTGTTATGCGCGGGGCACACTTGCCTTAAACGCGCTGCAAATGTTTGTTTCAACGTTGGGTCGATGTCAAGAGTGGCATTGAAGTTATGGATTCGGTTCTGGAACGATGAACAGTGAGCAAAACCCAAAGTGTGTCCTCCTGGAAATCGAGTAATCACAGATTTTTGGGTTCAATATAAACTGAAACTAGAATGGAATTTGTGCATGATTTTGATGTTTCTCACGAAGCTTTGAAATCCCATGTTGCGGGCCTGATATAGAATGGCCATTACTGGATTGACTATATCATAAGATACAAATACCTGAGAGAGCCGCAAGATCTTGCAAGGAAAGACCCCTTTGAGAGAAGCTTTGCTGTAACTGAGAAAAATTGAAGGTGGGAGCTGGTAATTGCCTGGTCTCACTTGCCTTTGAGATTCTTCCATCTTTTCTTCCTTTTAGCACATCCCAAGTAGGACCCCCAGACTGGTACATACAGACCAAATCAAATTCCACAATCAGCAGCAACAGGTAAAACAAGCGGTAACTAATCCAAAAGTTATAAGCGCTTAAACTTAAGCCAAAGTCAAGCCATTACGAAAATGCGTATGCCTTTTAATTACTAATTACTAGCTCATATAGCAGGGTAAGTACTAATTTTTTATTTATTTACTTATTGTTTTTGGTGGAACTGACCAACGCTACTGCGTCTCTTGCAGCTAGAGCCAAAATATCGGCGCAAGAGACTACGCCAGGGCAAAGGCCTTCTATTGCTTTCTTTGAGTTGTCGATGACATAAAATGCATGCAGTGAAATATTAGGAGGCCCATCTTTCTCCGCCTTGTTATTTCCCTTCGACTCCAACAGCACAGAAGCATCACAACCCTTCAACATATATCAATGCAAAGAATTTAACAATGTTTAATTAATTTTGTCAAAAACTTGCACAAACTTATGTGTGATACATGTACACACATATATATGTATCTAGATATAATGAATCCTTATTGAGCATTTAGAGCAAAATGGACATGAAAATGGTTACTCTAATGAAACAATCATGAAAGTGCATTCGAAGCAGAGCAGCCGCAACTGTTTTGTCATTCATCATTGCTCTTTTCACGGTGTTAGTAACGGTGGCCTCAAGCCGAGGGCAGGTATGCTTGTAGTAGTTTACACTAAGTGCTCTCACGGGAGAAGAAAGGGAAATCACAAGAAGAAGGGCTAAAACAACAGCGACTAATGCTGCCATATTTTAAACTCGTGAACTAATTAACTAGGAGCTATTTTGCTCAATTTGAAATAGGTTTCCGTGGAATCTGAAACAGAGAAGATTGATACTTATAGCTAAAATCTACAAGGGAGACAAGAATAGGAGTTAGTTAGACAGAGATAAGGTCGTTCGAGAATTTGGTGATCAAGAACATTCATTATTAGTGGAGTAGTGGTGAAGCATGTGATGCACATAAAAATAAAAGCAAATGTCACTTCGATTTGTTAACGAATTAGTTTTTGGGCGCTGGTACGGACCCAAATTAGGGAGCCGAATTTTGCAGCTCTGAGTCTAATAAGAAATGCAACCATTCTGTTAACAAAAACATGACTACATTGATAAAATGTAAAATAAAAAAATTTAAAATTTAAATTTAAAATTTAAAGTTAGATAGTTATTATTCTATAATTTAAAATATAGATCTCATATAATATGAACTAAAAAAAATTTTTTTCTTTGAAAAAGATTTTTTAAGAAAAATTTTTTTTTCCTAAAAATAACAATTCTTACTTAACATATGAAAATAATTGCACTCTTTTAGTAAGCACTTGCACTTTGAAACATGAGTTCAGCTCCCCTATTCGGCTGGTCAGTTCGGGTCCAAACATTTTTTCTTATGGGGTGTTTAGGTTAGATTTTGAAAGGGTGTATTTGCATTTTATTTTTAAAAAGTATGAAAATAGGTATTTAGTAAACTTTTTAGTATTGTTGTTTGATTCTGTTTATTTCTTTATTTAACTTCTTAACAGCAGCTGATTGAAAAGCAGTCCAGGATTACTTTTTACTACTTTTTAGATTACTTTTTACTTTTTAATATTAATAATAATTTATATGAACTAAATTACCTTTAAAGAATATTTATATAATTTTACTATTATTTTTTTACTTGACATATAAATTAGATATGTTAATTTATTTTATTAGTATTTACATAACTTCAATAATTTTTTTTCAAGTATTCTTAAATAATATTTTTTTTCACTTCAATTTTCTTTAATATTGATATTTATAAAAAAATCTCAAATATAATAATTTTTATCATTTAATAAAAATTAATGTTTTTTTAAAAAATTTATAAATTAAGTAAATAATTCTCAATGTTATTTATAAAATATTATTCTAAAATATAAAATTATAAAATATAAAAATAAAATTTTTAATATGATATATCTACACAAATTATATGTCAAAATTAGACATTTCATTATTCAACAGTAACAGCAAGTATAAAATTAACTAAATACTTTATTAATTTTATCAGTAATCAGTAACAGTAAGTAGGAATCAGCAATCAGCAGTAGTAATCAGTAACAGCAATCAGTAACAATAACATTTAACAGTTAATACAAACAGACCCTTAATTTTTCAGCTGCCATTCATTTTTTATAAGTAAAGGCTTGGTTGTAATATTAAACACTCATATTTAAAATTGAAATAACATTACTCATATTTTATGTAAGTAAAATTAGAGATCTTAAAATTTTTAAATACAGTGTCGCTTGATATTCATAATTAATTTATAATTTTTCATGCCACATATATGGACCTAGAAACTTGTTTGACTAGCGATAAAATATATTCACAGGAAATTAAATCATTTCACATGAATTAATGGGTTGTTTTTGTTTTTTTTTAATTATTTTTTGAAGAAGAATTTGGTGTTGTGACTTTAGTTCGCCGTACAGCTCTTTCGATCATCTGTGTTAGTGATGTTATAGTTTATGTGTGGTGGCTACTACAGACGTGGAAAAGGTATCGTCATTCCCATCTGTCACCTCATCTAATCAGCGAGGTTAATTTGTAACAGGAAAACAGCTTCTTGAAACTTTTTTGTTTTTTTGGTCATTGAAACATATATATATATATATATATATATATATATATATATATATATATATATATATATATATATATCTATATATATAGACTAAAATTTAAAATATAAATTACCATTCTTTAATGGCTAATGTTTTTTTTTCTAATTATATCTTTGTAATGAATCTACCAAAACATATGTCCATCAAATTATTCCCTTTGTAAGAAGCATCGTAGACTTACTAAAAGTGTTATGAGACAATACGATAATTTATTGATTGCAAATTTATATTTGTTTAATGTATTATCACAATCAACAATAGAGAGTACAAATATATTATCTACGACCATGATATTAGTATATTAATAACACATATAGTCAATATCCAGAGAAAGCTGCATCCATTTAATAAAATTTTAAATATGAGTCTTGTTATATCTTTACTAAATTTCTTTTTTTTTCTTTTAAATAACCTAAGACATATGAATGTGTTGTGGAGAGTTGGCGATATTCGTGTTGAAGTTAATGAATTAGACATTGTAATATATATTGGAACAAGGAAATGCGTGTTTCTTTTTAACCTAGTTTTTTTTTTTCCTTTTTTCATAGTGAGTCATCAACTGTTCATTTACTAACTTTTAAATGCCTACAGCTTAGTTTGCCGCAAGGCGAATGGTAGAGGGATGTCTTATGCCTAGATGGCTTCGTCCGCAAGATTGGCAGCATACTTAGGTAGATAATGTGCCACCACGTTGGCTGTTCTTTACGTTTTGAGCTTATGACATTAGAGTTTGTATTTTTGGTTACGGACAAACTAATAGGACTTGACTTGGGTGTAAGAGATGACGGTGAACTCAACTAATAAGTGAGATACAATTTATATGGTTAACTTGAAACTCAGTTTGATAAGCTTCTTTTAATAACTAACTTTTTATCAATTATTTTCGGTGACTTGTCTAACGGAAGACCCATTTCTGGCAGAAACATATTAGTTTTTTTTTTTGTTTTGGGAGGGGGGAGGGGGTACAGAATGTACAGCTGCTTCCTTTGAACCTCCTTTAGTGTTTTTTTTTGGGGTGGGGGGAAATACTTTCTTTGAACCAACCTAACCTGATTACAAATTAAGCAATGACTTGTGGCATTAGAAAAGTACAATGATCCAGGCTGCCAAAGATTCTAATGAAGAACTGTTTGCTGAATGGTTAAACTACCCCGTAAACTGTGCACCTTAATTTATTTTTGTGTTATCATCAACGGCTGGATTAAGCTCTGCTCATGTCGGTTTAATATGATTTTCACATATTAGGAGATATTAATTTCAGGTTACTATTTTGAAATCGGTAGACCAGATTTAATTAGTAAATCCCACAGTCAGAGTAGCCCAAATGCAAAAGTGGTTTAGACTGTAACATTGTGTGTTAATTGTATGTGGATTCATATTTCTCAATATATATAACAATTCTCATTTTATAAATATAATAATGAGAATTTAATGTATATATATATCTCACATATATATATATATATAATAGACTCGTGCTACGCACATTTTTTATAATTTAATGTTAATTTTATTATTTATATAATTGTTATTGTACTATATATGAAACATTAAATATATTTCATATTGTAAGTAATCATGTCTCATATTATAGTTTTTTTTTAATCATCGCTTTGTTTAAAAATTAAGACTAATGGTTAGCTTATGGATAATCACAACAATTAATATCAGCAACCTTAATTGAAAAAAGATTATTAAACACATAAAAATTTTATTATTAGCAACCTTAAATAGGCTTCTATTTAATTTTCTAAAAAATAAAATTTATGAGTTACTCTTTTATTAGGGAATTTAAAAAACCTAATAAGCACTTAAATTGTAATAGTTTTTTCTTTTCTAAAAAATTTAAATAGTATAATTTTTCCTTTTATAAGAAAAATATAAAAAGAGAATTCAATTATTATATTTTCCTTTTCAAAAAGGGGAAAATATAAAAAAAATTAAATTTAAAATTTTTTTTTTGCCTTTCAAAGAAAACAGAAAAGAAAACTTAAGAGAAGTTTTTTTTTTCTTTTTTCTTTTATTTCGGTTCTTTCAGAAAATTGACACCTGCTAGAAAGAAAAAAATTTATCAATAAGTTACTAACCTGGAATTAATCATAAATAAGAAATTATGTTCTAATCAACAAAACATACTTCTCAACAATCATAGGGAATTAATTAGAATTCTTTTCGGCCTCACTATAAAGGAATCACAAATAAGTTAAGACAGTCGTTGGGTTCCAATTATTGATGTATTAATTTTTTTCAAAGTGATTAAAAAACAATTTTGGAGCTTTGCTATTTAAGAAATATACTCTTAAAAAAAATTCTAAACCAAATAAAAACACCGTGAAGTCATCAGTGGTTGGTGCCCCACAGTTTTGGCTTCAATACAGAAATATGAAATGCTGTATTAGAATATTTCTATCCACCTGCCATATAGACATACTGATGCGTCATTGAAAAGGGCCAGGTTAACTGATTTATACCTCTCGATGCAATTACACTAAAAAATTTCGAGCATATATGCTCCTAACTCCACGACACTCATTTGTTGTAGTTGTAGATGAAGGAGAAAAGAAAAAACAAAAAAATACGTCGATGTCGATATTTTCCTAATCAAATCATTAGTGCAATAATTAAATTAATCGATCAAGCCAATGCCACTATTTAACAATAATAATTTCTTATAATAATAAAAATGACACCGTTAGACAGTGAATTAGGATGATAATGTTAGACAGCAAATTACGTAAAAAAATTACTCTTCATATTTCATGCCATAAATCCCTTACCTTTCAAACCTATGCTAGGACCGTTTGCATAGTGATTTATGAATGATATCGTTAGACATTTTGATTTTCATGCGCATTTGCTAATCAAAACTGGAGGTCACGTCACTCCACCGTTACAACCCAAATGCATGCCAGGTTCAACTAAGTTTTTCTTGTTGTTACTCTGAACTTCATGTGGTCAAATCTATTGCACCTTTGCTTAATTATAGAAGACATTGACTGCTTGCGACAATTATGTGAAATTACATAGAAAAATAATTCTATTTCTACAGTGTCCAACCGCGCACGAGAGCACTTTGCGATCATTGAATGCAACTCGAATTTTACATCATCTTTTTTAGGAGAATTTCTATTTTGACTGTTTTTTTTTTTTTTTTGGAGTATTACTTATTTAGTTTCATCCATAAAAGTCATGGATTCTAGACAAGGCAAGGCATTATATTTGAATTTTCCTAGGTTTGAACTTTGAGCTAATGAAAGTAGCTCCTGAGGCCGGCCATAAGCTATTCACACAAGAATTTCCTCCGAGAATAAACTGGGATGTCAAATATGAAAAAAAAAACCCGATATTCGGACTTGCTAACGTGAAGGAGGTTTTTCTTGGGCTAAAATATTAATTTGGTGCCCAACGTTTAAATTATTGTTTAATTATAAACACAAAGTTTTATTTTGTAAATTTGATTTTTCACATTTTTATTATAGAATACTATTATCTACTCATAATGTCATTAGACAACTTTTTAGTAGGATGTCATGTAGTTAAAAATATGATGATATGCCAATTTTTTTAATTTTTATTCAATTTCCCTGATTTTTAAAATTTAAGGAAAAGCTAATGAAAAAAATCAATAAAAAAGGTTAAGTTCATTACATTTTTAATGACATAATATCCTATTAAGAGGTGATAGGTAAATAGTGTCTTCATAAATTTAATAGTTAAATAATAAAAAATATCTAATTATTCTATAGCAAAAACATAAGAGATTAAAAAAACTAAAAATTTATTTGTGTAATTAAACAGTAACTCAAAAGTTAGACATCATATTGCCTTTTTCTTTCTCTTTCTTTCTTTAATTAGTTTGTGCCGAAAAGTCTCCTTATGGTTCATCTAGAAGTCATCAATTCTTGTGTTTGTGCAGAGGCTCTGGGTCCTAGAAAGTTAATTAGTAGACTAAATGTACAACTAACATGAAAATTTGGGGTAGATTAGTTCTCATCACTTAGTACATCTTTTACATGTGGTCACAATCCTTACTAACGGACTATAACGTGCTACTCCGATTGTTTTTTTTTTTTTCTAATAATTGTTCCAGGAACATTATCATATTTGAGTTCAAAGTGGACCACTTCAAGTTTAGATCATTTCAAATTGGGTTACCTGTAGGTCATGAGTTTGAGTTGGGCTTGCACTCAAGTCACACGTGTTTGGATCAACTCACACGTTTATATACTATTATATTCATTTTTAAAAAATAAATTATTTTCTCTGTTGACTAATCTTTTATTTTATCATACATTCAAATGTGTAAATTATGTTATTATTTACATACATGATATATTATTAGATAAAATTATTTATTATAGTTATTATTTATAGATACAAATTATATATTATTTATATTGTCATTATATTATTATAGGTGAAATTGTTTATTTTTAATTTTTGTGTATATCAATTTGAAGTAAAATCATAATGTATATTTAAGTATTACTACGTATACATATATTATTTATAACATTTATATACATATATGATTTTATATATATGCATAATTATTATACTTATATATATTTTTATCTTTTTAAAATTTATATATATGCTTAATTTAGGTAGTGTTGCTCTTATTTTTACAAAGAGACTGTTTTTTGTGATTTAATTCTATAACCCAGAAGTTATAATAGAGTAATATTTTTGTTATATCAAAACTTGTCCTTTAAAATGACTATATATGTATAATAAATGAAAATTGTATAAATTAAATATAAATGTTTCTATAATATATAAAATTAAAATAGTGTATTTATGTAATGTATATATAAAACCACTTGAGGTAGTATTTTGATGGTAATCTTTGGAATCCTAGTGACAGTGTATAGAAGTTTTGACTTCCGAATTTGTTCAGTTTAACCATGGATTATATTTTGTTGGTTTCAGATTCGACAATAGCTGTGGTCAACTTAAAGAGACCCGCTCGAACCCAAACGGAGGTCACTCTGATTTCAGCTCATAAATCAGATGATTGACTTAGTCGCAATAGATCTTTTTTCTTCTAGTATAAAAAAATGTAACATGCATATAGTTGTTATATATTAATAAAATAATATGTAAAAATATAAGAAAATTATTAAATAATAACTAAAAACTATTTCAAAAGCAAAAGTCATGTTTTTCGACTCGATTTCGAATTGAATTGCTTTTAAATTTTAACATATTTAATTTAAATTCAATTCAAATTTATCAAAGAGATTCAAATCAATCTATTCAATTAAGTCAAAATTTAACACCTCATGTTCCAAAAGAAACGGCCGCACTAAAGAATTCACCACTTGGTTCAGACAGAATGTTGGAATCCAATTATTGATGTGTTAATTTTTTCAAAGTGATTAAAAAGACAGTTTTGGAGCTTTGTTATTTAAGAAACACTCCTAAAAAAAATTCTAAACCAGATAACACCGCCGAGAAGTCGTCGGTGGGGGTGGCCCACAGTTTTGGCTTCTGTACAGAAATATGAAATGCTGTACCCACCTCTCATATAAGCGTAGTGATGCGTCATTGAAAAGGGCCATGTTGACTGATTTATGTCTCTGGATGCAATTACACTAAAAAATTTGCGAGCATATATTCGAGCATATATGCTACTAACTCCACGACGCTCATTTGGTGTATAGTTGTAGACGAAGAAGAAAAGAAAAATTAAAAAACAGTGTCCACGTCCATAGTTTTCTAATCACATCGTTAGTGCAAGAATTAAATTGATTGATCAAGCCAGCGTTTTAACAATGATCTTTTCTTGTAATATTAAGGATGATGATGTTAGAAAGTGAATTATGTAATAAAAGTACTCTTCATAGTTCATACCATAGATCCCTTCCCTTTCAAACCTGTCCTAAGACCATTTGCATAGTGATTTATGAATGATATCGGCAGAAATTTTGATTTTCATGCGCATTTGCTTATCAAAATTGGAGGTCGCGTTAACCCGCTGATACATCACATATGCATGCGAGGTTCAGCAGCAACAGCTACAACAGCCTTGAACTGCAAAACCAAACACCCCTTAAAGATTTTCTTTTTGTTACTCTTAACTTACTTTGTTCAAATCTATTGCAACTTGAAAGATTATTTTGCACACTAATCTTCTTTTCCGTAAATGAAATATTTACGTCTTTCAGGTATTTAAGGAAAGACTTTTAGATTTGTATTATAGGAAAGAATTTTAGATTTGATCATTCTTCTGGCAATTACAAAATTTACTCCTTAAATGTGAATTATATTATTCTAATTTATGTAATTATAATTACAAGGTCCTAACACGTTGAATTTGAACTTCGCAAACATTTAAAGGAAAATTGATATATAGATACAAAATGATGATACATACCTATTTTTGAATCCTAATTATTGATTATACAGTGTGTCAAGTATAATTAACAGTTCAGATTTAAATAATAAGCTCGTTTTATTTTTTTGTGCCTAATTTTTATATTTATATAGTAGGACACATATTTAAACTGAGCTATTGTAGCATTTCAAATATTTCCGTAGATGAAATACATTTGAGAAGCATTATGCAATGAATGGCAAGAATTCAAGGTTTTGAAAGAGAATAGATCGTTGATCATGAAAAGGAGGTATTGTCTACATATGAAGATTGGCCATATGTGGTGAGATTTTAAGCGTAAGTTGTATACTCAAAGAATCTCACATTGAAAAAGATAGGACATAATAAATAACATATACATAAGAAGGATGCTGTTGGCATATTTTAATAGTGCTGATTACTTTGCAGGGTTTAGAATTCAAGTTTCAAGTTTTAGTTTGAGTTATTGAAGTTTGAATAAGGCTAACAAGTTTATCCCAGATTTATCTAGTTTCATTATCTGGAAAGTTTATTTGCAATTTTAAATTTGAAAGTTTGTTAATAGTATTTGAATTTGTAATTAGTTTATCTTGCAAGTTTCTTATATAAAAAAGCCAGTTTATCATTAAAAGTTAGAAGAAAAAATCATTTGATCTCCTTCTTCTTGCTGCAAAAATTAGAATCCTTTTTGGAGAGTATGAGAATCATATTTAAAGAATTAAGGGCAATTTCCAGTATACAAAAAGTCCACCCCAAGAAGGAGTGTTGGCAGATTTTAATGGTGTTGTCATCTTGCAGTTAAGATCAGGTTTAAATTTCAAATATCAAATTTCAGTTTAAGTTGTTGACATTTGAATAAGTCTAATTAACTTAATTTGAATTTATGTAGTTTGATTATCTAGTAGATTTATCTAAAATTTTAAATTTAAAAATTTGTTAGTAGCATTTAAATTTGTAATTAATTTATCTTGTAAGCTTCTTGTATAAAAAAACTAGTTTATCATTAAAAGTTAGAATAATAAGTCATTTGATATCATTCTCCTTGCTGCTATCTCTATTACAAGCTTTCAAAACCATCAAACCCAAACATTCAATACCTTAAAGTTTTGAATTGATATGTGTTGTCAAGTCTATAAGTCTTTTGCTTACATAGTCCCTGCAAGACATTCTTCATGGTTATGGGCTTGCACGTTTCCCTCTACAAGTAGTATCAAAGTCGAAGGTGCGACAAAGGACGAGTATGAACAACGAATGTTTCTTTTGGTTGCTTGCCTCACAAAGAAGGAAGAGACTGATTATACTCGCCCCAAAAAGACCTGATTAGAGTGGTAAGACATAGCTCTAAAAGAAGAGTGGTGACAAGTGTGGCTTCAGAGCGGCTTTTAGAGCACTGGCAAATGCAAACTCTAGATCATTGTTATCAAACCCGGACCGGACCGGCCTGTTCAACCGGTCGGACCGGTGACCGGTCAGAAGTCCGGTCCGGATTATAACTCAAATTCTCTGCAGACCGGACCGGTTCAACCGGTCGGACCGGTGAACCGGTCCCGGGTTGACCGGGTTGGTTATTTTAATAATTAAGAAAAAATTTCACACAACTTTGTATAATTTAGTTTTCGAACCCTTGACCTCCAACATGAAAGATAAGTCTCATACCACTAAACCAACTTATAACTTGTTGTTATCTTTTTTTTTTTTTTACTTATTATTTTCTCAAATGTTTCATATAATACACATACTATTTTATATTTCTTATAAATTAATACTTACTATTTTCTTTTTTTTGTTAAAATAATTATTAATTTTTTTAAATTATTAATTCTATCCTATAATAAATTCTAAATCATATATTTTAAATTTATAAATGTAAGTATTCTAATACATACATATGTATTATAATATTACATTTTACATATAGATTTTGATGTATAATATATATAAATATTTTTTTATATATTTAATATTAAATACCGATTTTAATACCAGTTCGACCGGTTGAACCGATTTTTTTATTTAATAATTATATATAAGTATTATTTTATTAAATTATTTTTATAAATATATATATTAATAAATACCGGTTCAAATACCGGTTCGACCGGTTGAACCGGTTGAACCTTGACCCACTAATGTTTCCGGTTCGATGACCGGTCCGGTTCTGACAACCTTGCTCTAGATTAGGTAGAGCATGACCTTACTCGCGCACGGACTTTGTGGAGTGTAATGGGCTCTTGGTGAGTTCAAGGAAAGCAAGTCCAATATAGAAGAAACTCACATGTCAAGGAGAAATTATTAAGATTTTAAGTGTGAATTATTTGATCAAAGAAGCCTACATTATAAAAGAGATAGAGAAGCAAGTAATCCATAAATGCCTTAAAGTTTTGAGTTGATAGATAGTATTAAGTCCACAAATCTATTACTTATTTAGTCTCTAATCAATATTCTCCCCGATTATGGCTCTCGCATTTTTCAACAAAGTGAATAAAAGTTTAATGATGCAAAATTTTGTGACAGTGAGCCTATAGTGCGTAGAGACCGAAATCGGCGCTATCAAACAGAGCTAACTTAGCAATCAGTTAGTAACTTGAAAGACGGAATTTTCAAACTCATTCCAGATTCTAGCCAACGCTCCAAACGAAAAGTATTCATACCAGCAATGGCTAGGAAGCCACTTTTGTATAAGTGAGTTTGTAAACAAGGGATTTTTAAGCCTTGAACAAGAATACAAACTGAATATCTACTAATGAGAGAAAAGAAAGATAAAAGTGTGCTAACTGGGAAAAATCTTGTGTTCTTTGCTAAAAGGTTTGGTGAAGCTTTCTAAGGTCAAGAGACCTAGATTATAAGAGCAAGAGTGATCTGGTGTGAGATTTTGATTAGGTAATCAAAAAGAAAGGAGCAAGTTTTCTCTAGTATGGCTTGGTTAATTGACCCTTTGTTGTAATGGTTCATGGCCGATTGTGAACATCCAAAAGAAGTTTAGGGAGTAGACTAGCTTACAGAGAAATCAAATCACCATAAATCTCGTGTACTTGATTTTTTTGCCTCTTATTCTCTTGTTTAACTTGTATATGCACATTGTAATTGTAATTCACATGCGGACTGCTCACTCGTTATAGCTTTTACATGAATACTTGTTCCTGAGCTTATAATTGAGTTTAAGCTTTTGATTTTGTCATTATCCTTTAGACAAGCAACTTATTCTCACTTAGATTGTCATACACATGTAGGCCAACAAAATTAAAGCAAGTTAGATGATTGCATGATTACCTAACAAAAGGCATTCAAACGATTAAAATAAAATTAAAAAAAAAAAAAAAGAATCAACAAAACGACAAGACAAAGAATTTGACGCAATTTCTTTCTTTCTTTTTTTTTTTTTTTTTTGGTTTTTCCAATAAAAATAACCTAACACAAATTATGTACTTCAAGTCCTCCCTCAAAAAAAAAAAAAAAAGTTGATTCAAGTCTAAGCAAAATACTTTATTTCTCAAATGGATGTAAAAACAAATAACTAGTTGTTTAGGACTCTAAACTCAAATCTACTTTAGAGTGTCACGAATCAATTTCAAACATGAAGCAAATTCTTAAACTAAAATAAAATAGTGTCAAATGATAATCCGAACTTTAAAAAAACACTGTAATTATTTCTTAAATTAATTTAAATAATATAAATTATAATTCAACTATGTCTTTCAGTTCAACATTTAATCGATAAATAAAGACATCTCAACTTAATACAAGAAGTGCACCCTGCACGTAATGCGAACCATCGACTAGTACTAGTATATATCGCCTAAATAGTTAATAACTTCCTTCATTTTGCTATTTTGTTGTAAAGCTTCCTTGTATTGTAGAAAAACTTGTCAATAGCCATTATTAAGTTTCAAGCCTAATCAGACGCCTATAAAAAATGAGGAGAAATTGAGAAACCCTTAATTTCCAATGACAGATATTGACAATGAATCACATTTTTCACAATAGATACAAAAAATCTCCAGCCCAGTACTTACTGTTGTGCAAATTAAACCATTCATTCACGACTAGGTTCAATTCAACCATTTAGATGTGCGGAGAGCATATAAATATCGGAGGGCCTGTAGAAAGAAGCCGGAAAATGTGTCTTGACGTAACCATGGATGAAACTGGTTCCCTGTATAATGGTAAGGTCAGGCAGCAGCTTTATTCTGAACATCAAAACGGTTTTTCTTCATTACCATATATTGGCAGAGGGACAGGACTTCAGCACCCAATGCATTCTGATCCTTAGACATAACTCATTAGGATCCTGAAAGCTAAGGCGTTCAAGAAATGAAGTGCGCAGAGGATCCTATCACCTGCCACCCTTGGCGAAAATCAATGGATCAATGATCTTTCGCCAGCCATGATAATCCACGGGGGTGTCAGCATCAGACAATACAAATCCGTTGACAAAGAAGCTCGGCGTACCAAATACCCCTCTTGAAGTGCTATACTGCATGGCACAAGCAAAATGAATGGAATGTAACGTATGCACAGTGACAGGAAAATGATGTAATATAACAAGATGTCCTACCCCAGTGACTGACAGGTATACGGATTGAAAGAATGTTATAGACTGTGTACATGGAGAAGAGAAAGTTACAGACTAGCGAAAGAAAAAAGAGGAATAAAGTATCTAAGAAATTGCAGTTTTTCTAACGGAACAATAAGGGCGTCAATGTTTCATAGGAAATTAAGAAATCTTGTCAAGTACTATAGAAGAACACAAAATTATTCAGATTGTGATAATTTCAGTTCCTGACAATGTAGTTACACAAATATATAATTGTTCACCAACAAAAATTTAGAGATCCATCACTCTTACCTTAAAAGAAACCCTCGTCTTGATATCAGTTTTTGTGTCGTTGAAACCAGTTTTAATTGCTGAATAATAGGTACTTCCAATTGCTGCAGTTGTAAACTTCACAGTCTCTTTCACAACAGTATGTCTGGACAAGTTGAGCGTTTGGGCCGTGTAAAATCTCTCCTATTTTAAAATTTATCAAACAAGTTAGTTAATCAAACTCAAATAGCTGTAAGGACACCTAAACAGCAGCAAAAAAAAAAAAAAAAAAAAAACACACACACACACACACAATGGAGAAAGAACCAGGAAGATCACACACAAGAGCCCCTCGAAAGAATTCAATTTTTATTTCAAATATGCGGCATAATAATAAATAATCAATCGACATAAACCAAAAGCCACATTGAAATCCCGTAGCCTCATTTGTTGTGTGAAGACCAACAATTACCAATTGCAAAATCCAGAACCAATTCTGATTTTGGGGCTCAAGTACAACGAGCTAAGAGGCAATGTCTGTGATATTATTTTCGTCTGATGGCTTACAATTATTTATTATTCGTGAGATATAAAAGAAAAAAGCTATCAACAACTTTAGAATGAAGCACATACATATGATTGGGTATAAAATAGATTAATTACCTGACCAGCAAAGAACTTTTCCAATAAGGGGAAAGTCAAAGAGGGGCTCAGCCCATTGACAATATGCAGAGCACGGGAAGCAACAAACGCATTGTCGTGGTAGCTGCATTAAAGAAAAATGAGCATCAAACCAATCCACGGCAGAAAATTAAAATACACGCACACACATAATTAAACTAACACATAATTAAAGTAAAAGCATACATACATAGGCTAGAGGTTTTGTCCCGAAATTTGTATTTTTAAAAAAAAAAAACAGTTGTAATTTCACTCTGGACGAATCTCAGTATAAAAATTGTCGGGAGACAAATTTTTTCTCTTAAAATAAATAAAAGACATAATAAAAGCGCACGCTTTCCAATCAATCATCTATATGGCACGAATTCATACAGAAAGCAGAGGATACCATCAGTATGTGTGTGTGTGTGTGTAGTGGGTTGTTTACGTGTGAATTAATAGTAGATTGGAAGGGTTGGGAACGGGGAAGAAGAGAGTTACTGACGGCAAGGGGAGGAGGTGAACGACGGCCCAAAGGCGAGAGGCGTGGTAGTAGTGAAGGGCTTGTTTAAGAGGGGGCCAGGAGTCCCTGCTGTAGGGGCAGAGAGGGTCATAGAATGCCTCGATCAGGATGGAGTCAGATTCGCCTCTCCGATTCTGGTAAACAAATCCATCGTACCTCGCCGGCGGCACAATCTGCCCTTGTACGCTCATTTTGGACACGTTGAGGAAGACCATGACGAAGAATATCACAGCCGTGGCGAACTGCCTTTGCATCTTTTTTTCAATTGATCTTTCCTTCTTTTTTTTTTTTGGTTCGTTTTTTCTGTCGCTTATTTTCTTGTTTAGCAATGGCGAAATCAACTCTATATTAATCCTCATAAAATGGTCACTACTTAAATTCCAAAAGGAGAAGGGGTCTGTTCATGGGTGGCACACGCATGTACGTTACCCCCCTCTACATGTCTAAATTCCAAAAGGCAAAGGAAAATCTTTATGGTCAAATAAATTTTTTTTATTATTTTTATACGTAATTTTTTTATATAATTATAAGGGTATTTTATGTAATTATAATAATAAAAAATAATATAAAAAATATTATTATTTTTTGTTGTATATTTTTTATTTTTAATTGTACAAAAAATACTTCTGATTATATAAAAAAAATTTGTGTAAACACAATAAAAAAAATTTATTTAGCCATGTAAAATAGTCTGACACTGCTTATCGCCACTCGTTTGTCTTGTTTTAAAATAAAAAAACAAAAAAAGCCACCGGCTTGCGCTTCACTCTGGTTCACAAATTCTGATGTTGGCCGATGCGGCGTGGGTCCCGTATTCCGTAGATTATTTCTTTTTTTTTTTTTTTCAATAAGGGGGATTATTTGACTTTATTGGTAATAAGTAAAGTTATAGTAATCGTATCGGTTATCAAATTGAAAATATTAGTAAATTAAAATTTAATTGGTTGAATTGGTATTTTAATTAATATTTAATAATATATATATTTATATAAGTAATTAAAAAAATAATAATTATATATAGTGATTAAATATTAAATTTTTTAATTGTAAAAATTAAATTAAAAATTTTAATAGATTTAGGATTAAATTAAATTTTTTAATTAAATATTATGTTTAAATTATAATTTAAATAATATTTAGGATTAAATTATAATTTATAAATTTTTTTAATTTTATTAAACCGGTCTAACCGGTCCGATTTTTGATCAGTTTTAACAAGTTTTTACAAGTCCGAGTCAATGTCCAAAATTTGTTTAAACCGAACCGAATCACCGGCCGGTCACTGATTAAACCAGTCCAACCAGTCGATCTTGTCCAATTTTTTAAACACTAGTAACAAGTTTTATATTCTTCTTGTGTGTTTTTTTTTTAATGCTTAAACAGTACAAAAATAAGTTAACTCGCAACTTAACTCATAGGCAGCAGTCCAACACAAAACGAATTAAATTCTATAGATGATTAAGTATCTATTAATCCACTAGATTTGCCATTCATATTTCAAACAATTATAATTACAGGTAAAACAAAAAAAATATATAATTTTAGATACTGACAATAAAAATAATCTATTAAATTGTTAAGTATAATTGTCTCTTTCTAACTCTACTTGTCAAACTGCTCAAAAAAGTACTACATATAAAGGGAAAAATATTATATCCAATAAATATGAATATCCATACTAAAAATCCTTAGTTAATAAATAATGATAATAATTTTTACTTAAAATGAAATTAATCCTTAGTCCAAAAGTAATCTGGATCAATATAAAAAAAAATCAAACTTGATATCTACAATTAAAATATACTACAAATATTATACAATTACAAACTCTTTTTTGGGATAGAGTATTTTCAAACCAAAAAAAGAAAGTTAATCTGAAAAAAAGAAGCATACATCCGCAACAATATGAGTAAATGTGAATCACTCACCATACTCCAAACCATTTTCATTAAAGCATGATTTTACTTTTTTATTACACTATTCTAATGTGACATACTTGTCACTATGCAGTGGGTACAAATGTCATGCATTTCAAGAAATTTGACAAATGGATTAATACAATGTCTTGACTCATAATGCTTTTCATAATGTTCACCTCTTCTATCTGACTTTACAATTTTCTTCCTTTTATTTAATTTTCTTTCAACCTCAGGGAAAAAAGAAAAATGTTTACAGCAAACGTAACCTGTGCAAGCAATGCCAAGTTTGCACCCAAATCAGTACAAAGAGTGTAGGCTAGATTAGAATTCAACTGTAGATACTCTTTGCAAGCCAACAAAAGAACTGGCGGGACGCAGCAAAAGGAAAAGGGAAACAACAGAAAAAAGAGAAAGAATACAAAAACAATCCTCACTCCCCACTTGCCCAGATGAAATCAGCTATTCCCTCGATTATGCTGCACTAACTCAATGATTTGACCTGCTCAGTAATTAATCAGAAATTATACTTCGTTCTTCCACTCAATAAAATGAGACATAACGTATCAGAAATGTCAGAAGAAGAATTGAAGAATTCCAAGACTCAAGCATTAGGCATTTCCTTGATCCCTTAAAAAGGACTACTTGTACAAAAAAAAGTTACAGAGTCAATGGATGACATCGATACTTTGCCTTCTTCTTTATTTATTCATTGAGGTAGATATCCATCGTGTCTTTCTTTTTATTTTGTTCTTTTGGTTGAGACGTGGGAAGGGGGAGAGGGCAACTAGGCAACACATTGAACGAAATTTCATCTTTAAGAATTAACAGAATCTTGGTAAGTGACCAAAATGAATAACACAAGATTATCCGTAGTTAACATCCAACGACAAGCCATGAAATTGGCCTGCCCCTTTAGGTGGTGTCCAATTGTATATAGCACATGGTAGAAATAGCACTGAAATGCCATCAATTTCTTCTACAAAGGCCTGTATTTTGGTAAATCTCTTTAAATCAAAAGCAGGGTGAAACTTCATAACCCTGGCAAGAGCTAATTGGTCTCCAAGCATTCAAGAAGCCTTCATGTCCTTGGAACTGTACAAATTTAATACTTCTCGAAGGAAAATTTTTGCCTTGGAGCCAATTTGACAGTGTTCTGAAGAGACAAATTAAGCCATTTTTATCATGGAGATTGAGGGTTAATGAAAAAATTTAACAAAAAAGGAAAGTAAAACTTCTACCTTAAAACTGCATCCGGTGTCCCTCTCACTGCTATAAATCCCGAATTTAGAGGCTGATCCTCATTGTTCCGGAACGTAAGAGCTAGATGAAATTCAGGGTGGTTGTAGAAAATAGGTCTTAGGTCATCGACTAAAGCTATATCAGAGTCTCTGAAAATGTAATGAGTAGTACAACCTGGGTTCTGAGCAAGCTCCTTAAGCCCCATTTCTAGAAAAGTCTACATAGCCAAATGTATATTATATAAGAAGAAGTGATGGATTGAGGATGCCAATGACATAGAATTGGTAAATGAAACATGGGGGAAGAGGAAGCACAAGCAATTATAAGCCATCAATACATTAGGTTCAGCAATAAGTGCAATTGGACGTTTCAAAGGAAATGTAGAAAACAGGCAAAGAAACAGGGAAAAAAATAAAGGCACAATATCAAATTTCAATCTGATAAAGGTGGGAGAAAGTTAATCATAAACAGTTATTAAGAGAAGAACAACTAACAAAAATAGAAATATTTACCTATCTATCAATGCATTGTGCTCTTACAATGTAAGGCCTAATTTTTTGAGGCATCAACTTGTCTAGGGAATATGTACCCTGAATGGGATATACAGTAATACTATCTCTGTTCAACGACAGATCAGATGCTGGATCAGTTAGGAGGATTTCTTTGCTCTGTGGCACAATGTCACATGAAATTATGCATTAAGAACAATGATTTGGAATGACTCTCCAATATTGAACAATTGCAAAGCAACTCAACTCTGCAATAATGTTACAAAGGATTCTGGTAATGCTATACGTAAAGACAAATTTTTAAAATTTGAAAGGAAATATGAATTCAAAAGATCAAAATAACAGTGACACTATATGAAATATTAAATTTTGATAATTCAACTTCCTGGCACTTCTAACTTTTTTATTCTGTCTCAGTTCATAAACACGGAATTCACATTAGAGATCACCTGGATAAAGTTTACAAAGACATTCAAAATGGCCATGGATCTCTGTGAATTAGTATACCAAGCATTTCCAACAGAAACTAAATTGGATGATCCACTAGCATGAATGTTCAGGGAAGTTTTATAAATGGTAAACACAATAATAAATGAGATGCCATCCCTGATGTTGGAGGCACTGGAAGAGCATAAAGATTGGGTCTTGTTCAGAGCTTTGGAGCCTGCAAGATAGAGATAAAGCAAATTGACTAAACTAGATATTAATATGCAGGGAAGTAATTCAAAATGGAAGTAACAACAACAAAAAAGCCTTAGTCCAAAAGTTATCTAGTGTCAGCTAGATGAATCTTCTCTGATCATTCCGTTCTATCCCTAAAGAAAAGCAACAATCTAAAAAAAAAAACAAAAACAAAAATCTTGGCATTGCAAACGATTAGGCAAACCCTGACCAGCAGCGGGCCCAAGAACCAGATGTTCAAATTTGTTGCTCCGTTTCTTGCCTGGCTCTTTTACAACTGAGTTCCAGTTAAATTCTTGAACTAAAAAAAAATTGGAGCTCTCATTAAACCGTATAACAAAAAAAAAAAATTGCATGAATATGTGATCTCGATTTCCATAGCTACGAAATGAGATGATAAACAAACAACAAAAAACGTATAACCAAATTATTGTAAAAAGAAAAAAAAAAAAAAAAAAGAAGGAAAGAGAGTGAGAAGCAGAGGAGGATTACTAGAGAATAAATGAAAAGGAATGAGAAGTGGTAGAGGGAAGCAAAGAAGGAAACGACTCCATTTGCGGAAGCCGCCACCCCAAGATCTTAGCAACAGTGAAGCACAGAGCTGCCCCAAATACAAGAATGCTAGCATTTAGCAGAATTATAAGAAAGACAGAAAGAATAAAAAGAAAAAAGACAAATTTTTTTATAAACCGAATTGCTTTACTCAAATATATAAAGTAAGGATTTGAAAAATTTTCAAAGGAAAAGTAAAATTAAAAAGTTAATCAAACGTTACCTTGAAGAGTAAAAGAGGGAGGATCGAATCGACTCTTAGAAAGTCTGAAAAATCTCTAAAAGGAAACTGTAGACAGCGGCAGTGTGGGAAAGTGAAATTGTGACGCAAAGGCTTACGAGGCGCCCCTGCGGGGAACAGGAGACTACGCAGTTGGTGGACGGGCAGCGGAGCTGAGACTCAGAGGAAGAAGAGAGAGAGACAGAGGAATATTCTGCCATTTCCAAACAGGGCGCCATTGTGTTTCCAAAGGGATATGCCAGTAGGAGATCACAAAAACCATACGCCAATCACCTCCACAAGCCCAAGCCAGCTCTCCTATCAAATTAGACTCCAACCAAACAGAGAGTTCCCAACTAAAAAATTTGCTACTGTGCATTAGATGGAGTAAATCTTTCCTGCACAACTAAGCGACAATATTGTAACAAGTGAAGAAGTACTTTCTAAATGGCTTTGTTTGGTGAAGCTTCCTTGCGGCAAGTACGGGTTGTGAAGAAACGCGTAGATGTGTTCGTGACCATGCTGGGCAGTGCGTTAGGCTTTTAAAATCTAAGTTTCTCGTATCCAAAAAATATTGGCCAAACTAATGCACAACTTTTAAGCTAGATAGCGGGTATTCCTCTTACGGAAGATATTGGTAAGTATCTAGGGATGTCCAAAATTACAAGGAGTGTGTCTTCGGCCGTTTATCAAAAGCTTTTGCAAAAAGTTCAGGCTTGTTTTGTAGGTTGAAAGGCAAAACATATCTCTTTTGCTGGTCGGTTAACCTTTGTTAAGTTTGTGACTTCAGCTATTCTCATCTATCCGATGCAAACAGTTCCTTTACCAGTGATCACTTGTGACAAGCTTAATAAATTAAACTGGGGTTTCCTCTGACGGGAAACAGATGCAGCCAAGAAGGTTCACTTGGTTGTTTGGTGTGCTGTGTGCCAAATAAAGTCTCAAGGTGGTTTGGATGTCTGAGATGCGAGATTAGCCAATAAAGCTTTACTTGCCAAGCTTAGTTGGAGGTTTTATACGGAGGCTGATTCCTTCTTGGTGAGGTTGCTCAGGGCCAAATATTGTAGCAGGGTTATTGGTGGGGTTAAGTAAAAGAGATTAATTTCTCGGGCTTGGCTGTGTATAGTGCGTTTGCATGAATTGATTGAGTTAATTGGAAGTGTTATATTGGGGATGCTCAAACGGCTACATTTTGGAGTGATTTATGGTTGCTAGATTAGCCTTTATTTCACCATTCTCAAATTGAATTGTCTGTCGAGTCACTTGAGCTACAGGTGCAATCTTTTTTCGAGTTGTTGGGGTAAGATGGGATTAGAGTCAGTTGGAGCCTCTTCTACCTGTGGATATTCTGTAGAGTCTGGTAGAGTGTGTTTTTGCGTTGTGGGGTTGACAATCCTGACAGGCGCGATTAGAGAGGCTCAGCGGACGGGAGCTTCTCTGTTAGAGCAGCTTATGCCGCCGCAAGAGGCTAGCATGTGCTTCAATCTTAAATACCAAATTTAAAGGGTATTTGGCGGTTGAAATTTCCAGAAAAGATCAAATGCTTAGCTGCTTGGAGAGTTGGAAGAGACTTGGAGAGTTGGAAGAGAAGCGTAGCTGCTTCTAATTTATGTCCCCTTTGCCAATAATGCTATAAGATTTTGTAGACCTTCCATTTATGAAATTAAATCTAATTTACCTGGAGCTGGGGACCAAACTTTCTACAAAGCATCGAAAGAGGAAAAGAAAAAGTGTCCTGTTACGTGTTTAAACATCTTATTAGTATTTTTTAAGTAAAAAAAAATAAAATTCTACCTTCCATGTTTAGTGTTTTTTTTTTTACTTTTATCCACTTCTTTTTTTTTTTTTTAAATTCTCTATAGGTATTATTTTCATAATTGAAAAATAATTATTTCTGTCAAGTTATCATTATTTTTGCATACGTGTCAACTCGTTACTTTTTACAGTCATCTGTCACATAAACAAATAATACTGACGCGACAATTTTTTTAATTTTGTGTTTTCTTTTTGTGAAAATTCTTAGTTTTAATTTTATAATGTAAAAATAAAAAGAAAATTGAAAAAAAAAATTCTTAGTTTTAATTTTATAATGTAAAAACAAAAAGAAAATTGAAAAAAACTTTGTCCAAAAAAAATGCAAAAAGAATCCTACCATTTTATTTCCTTTTCTCTCCAGACATCTTCGTCAATGACAGAAACAGGTGACCTGAAGTTCAGGAATAACAACGTATCAGGATCTCTACAATGTCCAAATTAATAACCGAAACAAAAAAAAAAAAAAAAAAAAAGCCCAAATTGGATGTCAAAAATTTTTAAAACGAACTTAGCCGTTGTTTTTTAACAAAATAAAAAGAAACAAAGGAAAAATCAACTGGTCCAAACAAAGATCGGACGCGAACCACCGCCGCCGACAGAGGCGCGAGGTGTTTGAACCTCCAGACCTGGTCAAAGACAATCGCAACTTCTGTTATGGTGTTCCGCTTTTCTTTTTTTTTTTCTTTATTGAACTGAAATTTTTGTTGAACTTTCAATTTCTTGAACTGATTGATAGAGGTCGAGTTTTTTATTATATCTCTACAATCAGTTTCAATTTTTGGGGTTTTTTTCTTTTTTTCTTAAATTTTTCCTATTGTCCTTTATTGCAAGAACGACACCCTCAACAAGAGGAAAACGGCTGTCACCGGAGATTTCATGGCCACCAGAGAGTTGAGAACGAAAATCGAAAATAAAGCAAGAACAACTTCAACAAGAGGAAAACACGAGAGAATTGTGAATTTTGTGGTGATCTTTCCCCATACCGCCGTCCATCCTGTCGTCGCCGACAGCACTGTCACCGTGTTTTTCTGTAGCGCCTTGTTCTCCGTCCTTGGAGGCTTGGACTAATCCCAACAGTGAAACTGAAAATCACACAAGAAATTTTCTAAAAGAAAAAATAAAAATATTTCCCAAATTTCAGAATAAAAAAAAACAGCCATGTCAGCAAATGGATGACGTGTCAAAAAAACTCTGATGTGGCAGGTGACGAGGTGCCACACATGCCGAGATAACGACAACTTTATAGGTATAAGTATTTTTCAATTACGGAAATAATGTCATAAAGAAATTTTTAAACAAAAAAAAAAAAAGTGAGTAAAAACAAAAATATTGAAATATAAAAAGTTAAATTTTTATTTTTTTTCATTTTAATATATTTTTCTTAATAATAACATTAATTTTTGATTTATCTTATTTTTTAATTTTTTTTTTTTGTTTAGAATCGTCCAGTATCCAGTCTAATCTGAATTGATTCGGATAGGACTTTGAAGGGCGGCAAAAGTCTCACAGTGAATATTTAACGCGATTGTATTTTCAAAAACTCGAATTCGAGACCTTTACTTAAAAGATGACAAGTTTCTACTACTTATACCAGCACTCACTGATTATTTTCTTATGTTTACTTGTGCATATGTGCAGGAACACATCTTGAGGGTAGTGGGCCGTAGCCCCTCTGGGTTTTTTAAGTTATATATTTGTTGGGACAATTCATTTAGGTCCATAACTAACTACAGTGGCAAGCACCATATGCTCCTCCTAACATGTTGGAGGTTCGAGCCCTTAAACTCCATTTTTGTTTCTTTTTGGTTTCTTTCTATCTTTATCTTTATTTTTTTTCTTTTTCTTTTAAAGAGCAACCAGTTTGTTTCTCCACTTTAAAAATTATCTTTTTTTTTGGAAGAAATAATACATAAAAATTGAAAATTTATAACATTACAACTGATAGAGATTATTATAATATTTATTATTCATAATAATTAATATAATTTTTATTTTTATTATATATATTAATTTTGTTATTGTATTATACTATAATATTCACCCTCCTCAAAATTTTTTCTTGATCCGTTCCTACATATATTAACAAAGTTATAGTATTGTGGTCAATCTTTATTGTGTATATGTGCATGCATTTCTCCTGAATATTAGATTATAAAAATTTTCTTCGCAAGTAACATGGATGAACAAGTTAGTTATTAATAAAATTATGTATATATAAAAATGTAATTAAATTACTATTGGTATTATATCTTAAATAATAAACTATAAAGTTTTTGGGGTACAAAAATAATAAACTATTTGTATACTGATTTAGTGGTCAGTTATTTTTTTGAAGAATACAACAAAATTGTAATATTTATATTAAATTTGTGATTAACTCAACAAGCGCGTAAAAATTGCCGAATATATAACTTAAAAATTAAAAAAAAATAAAGAAAAAGGCTAGCTCGTGCCATTGTCCCACGCTCTGCCATGCCAGAGTAAAAGTTGCCCCTTTACAGTTAAAATGACCGGTTAAAAAAGACAAGTCTCTTAAATAATAATTGGCAAAAAAAAAAAAAAAAAATTGCCTTTAATCTTTCAGTGTTTTTTAATTTTTATTCATTTTATGTTTTTTAGAATCCCCCGTCGACGTTACTTCCTTAACTAAAAAACACTATTTACTGTCAACCTGCCGTCATCTCTGCAGTGCAATCTTGGTCTTTATTTGTAAGTCAATGTTTCCAATTTACACTTGCTTCTCTGCTCCTTGATGTTGTAGTCATAGTTTTAAAAACCGGACCGGACCGGCCGGTCGGACCGAAAAACCGGTGAACCGGAGGTCGGACCGGTCTGGTTCACTGATAAAACCGGAACAGGAAATGAACCGCCCGAAAATCGGTGAACCGGCCGGTCGGACCGGAAAACCGGTGAACCGGTCGGTCGGACCGGAAAACCAGTAACTCCAAAACCGGTGAACCGGCCGGTCGGACCGGCGAACCGGCAACCATGTCATCTTGATCAAAACGACGTCGTTTTATTTATTTTTTTGGATTAAAAATGAGAATAAATAATATTTATTTATATTAATGAAAAATGTAATATTTTTGAATTATATATTGACTCTATAATATTTATTTTTGATATGAATATTCGATTAATAGTTCTATAATATTTTATTTTTGATATTTATACTTTATTAATTTATTTAATTAGAAAATTATCATAAATATTTTGTATTTTAATTTTATTTTAAATTTAAGTAGACTCATATTCTATTTTTTATGATTATACTCATTGTTTGTTATAAAAAAAAAAAATTATAAGTATTAATTATTATTTTATCAAATCAGAATTGACCCGCCGGTTCAACCGCCGGTTTTCCGGTTGGACCGCTAAACCACTAACCCAGTCTTCTTACCGGTTCAATAACCGGTCCGGTTTTTAAAACTATGGTTGTAGTTAAACCTCAGAACAATGTTTAGATTTAGTAAATGCAATATTGATAATGTCCCTGCATTATTCACTACTTCATATGTGCGCCATCGTTCTTGTGAGATGTATGTATACATCAGACCATGTTTGTAGCTGGGATGGATGGCTTTGTCACTAACGGATCAGCAGACCTTAAAAGTTAGCATATGAATCATTTGGCAATTTGTTCCTGAAACTAATTTCCATATTTTGACCTTGGATTAATTTTACTGTTATGATTTTATTTGAATATTACAGTTTCTTCAGAGTTTCATCCTTTCAAACTACTTATAGATGGCATTCAACGGACAATGTGCAGTCATCTGGATCTAGTTGACTGCACTGTAAGGTCATGAATTATGGCTTGTGCATTACAAGCACTTCAGTACTGCACCTGCGGGTTATTGGTCTCTGGTGATATAGTTAAATTGTTTAATACAGAGATTTCCCGACACAGCAGAATGGCACATATATTTTAAAGCTGAATCAGCCGAGTACACTAACAGAGTACGCGCGACCACAGATACCCGATGACAACAAAACAAAGCTCTAACAATGATAGGGAAAAGCCAGATCATTTTCAAGTCACAATAACTCCAGCCACTGAAGCTCCAAAAAGGAAAAAGGAAATGGAAGGTGCATTTGTCAAGCGGTCACCATTACAAAAGGTGAAAGAATCTTGCAAGCGAAGAACTCTTTTGCTTTTCTTACACTTACAGATCGGATGTTCAATAACAGTATTTCAAAAGATGGAACAGTTATATTTTTGTTATGCATTCATTTCTTGCATTTACACCGGTATATCGATAAAACTCCTAGAAAGGAATACGATTCTTCGGCATCCCATCTGTTTCTGAAGTTCACCAATTTTTCAAAGCATTAACACCGTCATTGTAAAAGTCATTTGTAATCTGTCGACTGGGAATTGCCCTGCATATCAAGCATGTTGTCCAGAGTTCTTAATCTCTCAAGTCCATCGCCGATCAGAAAACGTATCCTTTGCTTGTCATTGCAATTACGGTTAATCTCCATCTCCTGTCTAATCGCCTGCATCAATTCAGCTGTAAAATCCATTGCAATATAACTCTTTCAATACTTATGACATGCAATATAAGAACAGTACTAAATTGAATACAACATTAAGCACACTTATCATTGCATACTATTGAGAGCAACTCTAGTCTGTTAAGGTCAGGCATGATTACGACGTGATGGTAGCTAATAAACTAGATAAGAAATTGGGAAGAACCAGAATTATTACCTGATGAACATTGAAAAAGGGAGAATCAAATAGAATAAACTAAAAAAGGATACATTAGTTAAGTATGAGGCGGACGCTACACTTCTATGCAGAAAGTAATACTCACTGGCACTGCTTAGGCAAGTGCACTTGCTAAAAGTTGATACACACTTGTGTCAAGAAAGTATGGAAGGAAAATTACACGACTCCCAAATCCTAAAAGGTCATCCTCTGCACTCATGGAAATTCACCATTTCTAGATAGTGCAAGCAGCAAACCAACAGAAATAATTTTGGAAGCAAGAATACTTTTTCGCATTTTCTAAATGGAAACCAACAAATGGAAAAGGGTAGCACATGGTCACTGATAGATAAAAAAACAAAAAGATACAAAACAGTAAAGACAATAGCTGTTGATTATGTCCTGAGCACCAGGACTATTTCCAGAATCTGTGAAGGTTCAATTAGGGGGACTTTCCAGGCTCCAACGAAGACCAACATGAGTGAACATTTGCGAAAAATAAAAAGAATCCATGAAAAGTTCGGGTAGCGCTTCACGATTGCCAATGGAAACAATTTTCAGTGACTTATTATGGGAAGCTGTTAAAAAAAGACAGTTAGCTCTACCTCTAGCATGATCAGGGGCTCTTCGGGTAATCCTTAGGGCTTGTCTGTACAGCTTCAGCACTCGAGCACGGAGAATGAAGTCCTGTAGATCAAAGGAGAGAACCATTGATGGATGGATTCTCTTCCTCCAGTAATGTGCTTTCCATGTCAATCACACAATCAAAGAGTAGAAATGAAAGCTCGTGCAAGAATCAAAAATTTCGGAAGGGAATTAAGCAATTTACAACACAAGATTTGTCAAAATCAGAGCTTTTAACTCCAAGACTAACACTCAATCAAACGCATTCTCCTGCTTCCATAAATCGCCGAACAATTGCAAACGAACTAATCCTAGCTATTTTCACTAGTACCAATCTTAAAGAAATTGCAAGTTTGAGACTAATGTATCCGATTCAAGGCAAAGGCAGCCAACCACAATCGCTTTCCCATTCGAGATCTAAAAGCAGAAGAAGAACAAGTATATATAATATTACCATATTAGCATACCTTGGTCAGTTGCACTCAGAGAGAGAGAGGAACAAAGACGTGATTAGGCTAGAATAATAGAGTTCTCACCGGAGGACTGGGCTTGATTTAGGTCAGGGCAGGAAGCCGGAGACTTTTCATTTGCCCAGGAACCATGTGGAATACACTACTTCGTGTTTTAGGTTTTTGGACTTTTGATACGACGGCGCTTTAACGACAAACCGGGATCGACAGGGCCCAGCTGTAGCCCCCAACAAATCCGTATCTTGTTCAAACTTTCAAGCTATAAACCCAACTTTTTTGAGAATGCAGGTTATTAAACTTGGCCGGATATCAACCCGGACAGAGTACTAAATTAATAAGTTATTAGTTTAATTAATGGATTAAGAGTTGGTTCGATCAGATTAATGTTTAGAATAATTTTTGATTTTTTTTCTTTGTACATCGTAGTAAATTCTTGCTCATGTGATTTTTTTAATACCTAAATAAAAGAAATAAGCATCTTTATTTTTCTTTGTAGACAGTAAAATCGTTCATTTCTTTTTTTTTTTTTTTTCAATCAGAATAAAACCTTGGTCGGTTTAACCAAGTCTCAAAGTCGACTAAGGGTCCGTTTGTTTACTGACGAAAATGAAATTTTGGAATATCATTTACTGAGAACAATGAAATTCTGGAATTTTATTTTCAATTACGGTGTTTGACTGTGGTGCTGAAAATATTATTCTGTATTTAGTGAAATTATGTAAAATAAAATACTTTATTATTATTTTATTATTTTTTACTGTACAAACAGTGAAAATATTATTATTTTCTTATTTTTTACTGTGTAAACAGTAAAAATATTATTATTTTACTATTTTTTACTGTGTAAAAAGTATCAATACAATATCAAAACAATGCTCCCCACGTTTTCCCTCAGAAAACGACATTCGCTCAAAAGCGCACGTCTTTTTTCATAAATACATACAGTTTTCATCTAATCACCCAACATTTGATTTTTCAAAATCTTTCAAATTCCTGACTCCAAACACTAAAAAATAATAAAAATTAAATCCAAAAATTAAAATTTCCTCAAACAAACATACTCTAAATTTCAAAAACACAGTCAAATTTTTTTGTCGACCGAGTTTTTCTTATTCAAAGGCCCAAGCAGTTTTGTTTGACTAAAATCGTTTAATCTAATGGCCAAGTCATCAGTCCGACTAATCAAACTGAGCTCAATTTAATATCTATGGATAAATCAACAAAAAGAATAAAACAAATCTGAGAGTGATGACCTTCTTGAGCTTTACATATTTAAAAAATAATATTTTAAATTTTAAAATTTTTTGGTCCTATTATCGTGGAATGAACACCATTTTTCTAGTCATAAATTTATAATTAAAATGAAATTAATAATATATAAATAAAAAGAGATCAGAGAAAATCTCTTAAATAAAAAACAAAAAAAAGCACCATCTTTCTAATCCTTTCCTGACCAGTCAAATCATGTAACATGTGCAATAAACACGACACAATATTCGACAATACAATAAAAATATGCAACAAAAATTAAAAAAAAAAGTAATATGGACAATAATAGATAAAAATATGATAAAATATGTAACAAGATATTAAAAAAAAATTTAATAAGTATGGTTAAATCAATTCAATCGTGTTGGTGTATAATTACTAAGTTATGACACTTTTTCTTAATATTTTGCTGACATATTTATTTCCCTGGTACATATTTTGTTAAATTTATTGCACCTACTTGACAATTTTGGCAAAATTTTATGAAATTAAAAAATTTTACTTTTTAATTATGCGGGGCGGGGTTTGAAGTGATGTCACCGTGATGTAATATTAATAAGTCCTTGGCCGAATTCATCACAAATTTATTGAAGGGTTTGACTAAGTAAACATGTTTAATGAGTTACGTAAAAAGTATGTAATTAAATTAATAATATTTAATAATTTATCTAATTTTTATTTTTTAAAAATTTAATACACTTTTTATTATTCAACGATCTAAATTATTACATATTTATCATATTTTCACCTATAAACAGTGAGAGCTTGGTAAGGTAGAAAGTGACGTGGCATCTATCAAAAAAATATATAATAAGGATAAATAAAAAAAAAAAAAGGAGAAGAGAAGGAAATTTTTATTGTTTCCTTGGCGGGTAATTTTCAATTGAGCTACCAAAATTTTCATCACATGAAAATGTTATTATATGTCCAGTAATATCGTCCGAAATTGAATTGCTCTTACATTTTTTTTTTTCCTTATGTGCGCGTGGTAAGCAAATAAAATTTAAATTATGTCGTAAAATAATTTGAAAATTGGCGTAACAAGTTTTGTTAAATGACCAGTTGTCTTTCGTTGGTTGCCTCTTCTTCAAATAGAGGAGCATGATAAATAGACCTCAACTTCCGGACTCGATTAACATTTTAAACGGCCCTCATTTTCGGGACAAAGAACATTATCATGGTAGTGTTCTGTAACTGACTAAATATCTGATCGAAGTGTACGAGTCGAACTCCTTTATCTCATATCCTCCAATTGGCCACGAGACCACTAGGGATATCCGACTTGCAGGACCAACAACCAGTGGCGAATTCAGGATTTGGAGTGAGGGAGGGTAAATGGGTATTGGAATTATTTTTTTCAATTTTTCATTAGAAACAGTAAAATAAATGGAAAATAATATAATTTTATTAATAAATAGTAACTTACATAGTATAATAATACTATTTCAATTATACACAACAATTTTCCAATTGAAAAAAAAATAGAGTGGGAATAAAATATAAAATAAAAAATTTTGTTAGAACAAAGTATATATTTTAGTGTGGGTTATAGTATAAATTTCAACTTTTTCATACCATTTTTTTTCAATGGGGGCAATTAAGAGGAGCAATAGGCTAAAATTAGTATAAGTTATACCAAATTTTTGTTTTTCTCAGGTTGGGCAACTGCATTTGGATCCGCCAACGCCAACAACCATTTGATGTCACTACATGTAGTTTCTTGTATTTTGTTGATACCATGCAAAAATCTTCAAAACTTTAGAGTTTCAATGGCCTGTATAATTCGAAGGAAGAGAAACATATGACATCACTGACTCATTGTTGGTTGAGGCCTTCGTCCTTCATGACGTAGAGTATAGTATTAGGATTTTATATGTGAGTTGTTACATTAAAATATTCCACATCGAAAAAAAAAGGAAAGAGTAAGTAACTTACAAGTGATAAGGACTCATATTCTTAATGTTTTAAAGTTTTGGGTTAAGATATGGTGTCAAACTCATTTCTATGTTGCTTACTTGAACCCTACTCAAAGGTCTCCCCGTTTTGGGCTCTCGCATTTCTCTACAAATGGTATGAGAGCCGATGGTTCGACAAGGGACAAATATGGACAATGCACATTAGTTCTTGTGGATGTTACTCTCGCATAACCTAGTTTGGTTCTTGGAGTATTTGACATGGTGATGATTCTATATTAAAGCTCTACAGCCCTGCTTTCAACTGCTCGCTATTGGGCTATTGGGCTTGGTAGAATGGCGCGCGTTCAAGTGGAGCAGGCCTGGTGTACAGAGACTCACACTTGAGGGAGAGATTATTAAGATTTCATGTGTGAGTTGTTATACTAAAATATCCCACATCTGGAAAGAAAGGGAAAAGAAAGTAACTTATAAGTGATAAAAACCTATATTTCTAATGCTTTAAGGTTTTCGATTAAAATGTGGTGTCAATCCCATTTCTATGTTGCTTATTTGGACCCTATTCGTATTTCTCCCCATTTTGGGCTCTCGTGTTTCCCTACACATAGCCATAGCGTTATTTTGTAACCAACCAAACATTTGAGCTAGGCGTACAACTTTAGCTTCTTATGTCATTCTCCCCCACTTTTTCATGAGATCACTAAGGATTTATTACTTGGAAGACCAATCGTCATTTGATGCCATTAAAGTTTGTACAATACTTTCTAAAAATTATACTTCACATTTTCCAAATTTAATGTCACATGCAACTTTTTGGATTCTACTAATACCATATGAAAACCTTCCTAACTTTTGATTTATGGGTTCTATATAAGTTAAGGCTTGAGATACCAGTGGTTCACCAAAATACTTCCAATCGCAGCTCTCATCTTTTGCAACGAAAGATCCTTTGGTAGGTCCATTATGATGTTTGTAAACCAACGAAGATAAATTCTCTTAATGGAAGTAAACAATTTTTTCTATTCCTAGATGACTACTCAAAGGTGACATGGATGTACTTTATTGAAGCAAAAGTTTGAAGCATTTGAAATGTTCAAGAAGTTTAAAACTTCCATCAAAACTCATTATGGCGAAATATTGAAGACCTTGAGTTTAAATGATGGAAAGAATTATGTCTTTAGAGAATTCAATCAATTTTTTGATGACTTAGGGATCTAGCAGCAATTAACATTAAATTACACTCCTCAGCAAAATGGGGTAATAAAGAGATAAAATATATTAATTTTAGAGATGATTAGATGCATGATTTTTGAGAAGAAACTACACAAAAGTTATTTTGGGCAGAAATAGCTAAAATTATTATGTATTCATAAAACAAATTGCCTACTCGAGTTGTTGAGGCAAAAAACTACTTAAAGCTTGGAGCAAGATCTAACCATCAGTCAAACACTTTTTAAGTGTTTGATGTTTTGTGCTACAGACATTTTCGGATCTTAAAAGAAGCAAGTTGGATAAGAATGTGAACAAAACAATAGGGAAAATCATTGTTAGTAGAGATCTAAAGGTTAATGAAAGCACCTTTTAAGACTCAAATGAGTCTCAAACTAAAAAATAATCAATTATAAAAGTTTTTGATGTACAATATCATATTATGAGTTGGAACATTAAGTTATTGTGACCTTCCCGACAAAGGATCAAGACATTTATCTGAGGTTTATTAGAGGTATTATAGAGTCATTGTGGAATAAGTTGCTTATGTCAAAACTCGGCAAGTCAAAGAATGGAAAAAAGTTATGAAGGAAGAATTCCAATGATCAAGAATAACCAAACCTAGAAATTGGTGGACAAACTAAGAAAAAAACAAGTGATCAATTGGAGTGAAGTGGGTTATGGTAGGAGTATTTACAAACTGCCTAGTCCACCAAAAACTGCCCATGCAAAGAGTGTGAACTCATGTCCACCAAAACCAAGAGGAAAAAAATATTTGCAGTTTTTAATGTTTCAAATTTACCAAGGGCAGATTGGTGGCGGATTGGAGATTTCATCTATTAACATTTACTTTGTCAAAATGCTGCCAAGCTTCACTTTTCCATCTAGATTTTGTTTGAGAAGCGAATGTGCCCTCATTTTTTGTGGAATCAACTGCAATTGGAGTCTCTACTATTTTATGAGACATTTCTTGAGTCAAATACTGAATGCCATCATTTGAATTTGATTCAATTGTCCTATACAAAAAATATGAAAGACCTAGAAACATATTTCAGTGACACAATGTAAGGAAAAGAATTTAAAAAACAAAAAAAAAAAACAGAAAGATTATATATTTTTATATCTTAGCAAAAAAAAACGAAAAAAAAAAAATGACACTCGTAGAGCGCCTGGAGGCAATTGACTAATTGAGAAGTTTTCTTTTGTTTTTTTTTTTTTTTTTTGAGCAAGACAAATAGGGACATTGCCTACACAACTTCTATAGTGGCTCTGTTACTTCAGCACTGGTTGCAAATAGTCAGCTAGTATAATGAGTTACGTAACTTCGTTTAAATAGTATCAAAATAGCAGCACAATGTCGTCTAACGATATCTAATAATTTATTTTTTTATTTTTCTGAATTCGATCATTTGACAACTTATATTATTTTAAAATTATTTGAAGCTCCCAAATTTGTTTGAGCAGAATATCAGTGTCTATTAAATTAAGTTGACACAATTGCATGCAACATCAATTTGATTTTGCCTCCCATTTGAATCAACGCTTACCTAAGATATTTTGCATTTTCAAGAACTATATATAGACAATACTGACCAAAATTAAGAACTACCTAAAATTTGTTTGCATGTTTTTTACTTTTTCTTGGGCTCTACGAAATCATTTCCTAGTAAAAATATCATTATCATAAAAACAAATTCATAATAACTTGTCCAAATTGGATGCAATGGTAGCAGTGTAGCTAGCACATAGCAGCACTACATACTATTAAATTACGCTGCTATAAGTAGAGAGCTACAGCCATAGGATTAAGAACTAAAGATGCCTAATAGATTAAAGGGGAGACTTCTACATACCTTCTCTAGGTTCGGCACGAATTCATTGTTTCAACCCAACTTTTTTTTTTTTCTTCCAAGTTTGTTACCATCTAATAATTAAACTATTCCATTATATGAAAAAAAAAAAAAAAGGCGTACACAAAACTTACATTATTGTGTTAAAAGAAGACAGATTTCAGTAAATTAACTTTTAAAAAAAACAAAAAAATATTGGGTAAAATTTTGATCACATACAATTGTAGTAAAATATATAAAATAAGAATAATTCGTTCAAGTTTTCTCTTTTTTTTTAGAATCAGCAGAGATTAACAACATAGAGATGAATACAGTAATAAAAAATGAAAATAAGATCAAAATTAAAAATAAATAGTTACTGTGATGGAACTTTAAAAGATTGATCCATTGCGAACTGACTTAGGATCGGAGCTTAGGCAGCAGAACAAGGTAAATATTTTATGTCTCAATATAAATAAGATTAAGGTTAGAGATTTTTTTTTAAACTGGGATTAAGGTTAGAGTTTAAATTGCTAAAAAATGGTTGAATTCATGAATTGCAGGCAGGCTGTGGGTAACTTGAATGAAATTACTATTTTATCCTTAAAATATTATATAATTAGCTTTTGTTAAAAGTTAAAACCATAATCGGTCAAAAAAAAAAAAAAAGTTAAAACCATAAAGTGGCCGTAGACACCAGCGCCGCTGGCAGCCAAGGTAAGGTAAAAGAGGAAAAAACAGGGTTTAAATGAAATTACTATTTATCCTTAAAATATTATATAATTATCATAAAAGTATAATATTGTAAATAAATAAAACGGGGCGAGGACGCGGATGGAGCAAAGCCTATCAATCCAATCCCCGTCTTCATCCCCGTGGAAGAAAAAAAAAAAAGGATTGGTAATCCCCACTCTGATCCTCAGCCAAAATATGTTAACCCCCTCCCCATCGAAGCAGGGCCAAACAGGTCCCTGCAGAGAAGAAGATTTTTGCCATTCCTACCAGAGAAATTCATAATCAATAATTTAAGACGAGAAAATTAAATAGAAAGAACAAAGAAGTAGGTCAGAAAAATGAAGCATGTTAGTTCTAGAGCACTGGGCAAAGGAGAACGTTAAAGGATAATTATTAATAAATGATTAAGTCATTTTTTATTGAGAAATAAATGGACAATAAGTAGGTTACCGTTTTTTGATCAAAAATTAATGAGCCCCGATTTTGCTCTTTGCATGTTACTATTCTTGTTTTTGATTAAATATTGGAAATTTTAATTAATTAGAAGAGTGCATTAGGAATGAATTTTTTATCATCTTTCCATTAATATGGAAAGTTTTCCAATTAAATTACCTAATTAAGGTTGAATAACCGTTTTCTAGATAATAAAGGAAAGTGAGTTATTAAAACATTATATATAGATTTTACTAGAATATGTCAACAGTCAAATATGAAAATTATCAATATAAGGAAATAATTGAATTCCAAATATCATATTGTAATAGATATTCGTCACCTCATTAAGATTTAGCTATAAATAAGGAATATATGAGAGAAAATTTCTTTTTAGATTCCTAAATATAGTATTGACTATGAAATAAACATTAATAACAATTTTTACGTATTTTTATATAATAATAAATGATCATAATTAAATAAAATGAATCTGTATTCAAACAATGCCTTTATCTAAGATCTTTGAAATAAAATTTATATTCATATTTTTTTACCAAAAAAATTCATATTCAAATTTGGCAGGGTTCTAATTCTACCCAAAGTCGAAACTGTAACCAAGAATCGAAATTTGATTCATGCTTTCGGTTAAAGGGTTTGGACAACCATAATCCTTAATGTAATGAAACTGTAACTGAAACAATTGGTTGTAAAATTTTTATAAGATAAAAGTTTTTAAAAATATGATACTTATTAATTTTAATTTTTTTTTAGTGAATAAAAGTTATTCATAATTTAATATTATTTTTAATTTTTTATTTAAATGAACTTCACGTATTATGTAATATAAAATTATGAATAAGTTACAGTCACATAAAAAAAATTAAAATAAAAATTACCTAAAAATAGACGATTAGAAAAATACATTCTAATTATTCTTTTGTTTTATCAACGGTAGCAGATTAATATGATAATGACAAATTTGTCGTTTATTGAAGAAGGCATGTGATGCGTTCCTACGTTGTATTCTTACTCTCTCTTTTCTTTTTAGACTCTTTCTTGGATCAAAAAAAAAAAAAAAAAAAAAAAAAAAAAAAAAAAAAAAAAAAAAAAAGACAATCCACACACACAAAAACAAGGTTATTGTCTTTTGATTCCACTTTTTTTTTTTTTGTAAACAGTAAAATAAATAGTAAAATAATATTATATTATTATAAATAATAATTTATATTATAAAAATAATATTATTTTAATAGTTACAAAGTGACCTCTCATTTTTTTTAATTTTTTTATTTTTATTGTATAAACAGTAACTTGTACAGTAAAAATAATAATTTTTTATCATAATAATATATATAATAAAAATAATATTTCTTAAAAATAATAATATTTATTAAAACATTATAGTTGATCTAAGAGTCACAAATTTAGAAAATTTATATTTATAAATACATAAGATACATTTTTATAAAACAAGTTTAAATTAACTACAAGTAAAAAAATTATCTATTATAATAAAATAAAAAATAACATGTCTAAAATTATCATTTTATTATTTAATCAGTAATAACTAATGTTAATTTAGTAAGAAAAAACAATCGACTAAGATAAAATCACTAAATTTCAAGAGAATAAGCAAACAGGTCATTCGAGTATTTTATTTAATCCATTAATTTCATTTTGATTATAATTTGTTTACAGTTTTACAATTAATAATGTTCAAAATTAACTTATTCTACGGGTCAATTGTAGTTCCTACTTCATGTAGAGCTTAAACTAAACCGAACCATGGCCACAAGACATATTCTTTTCATATCTTTGCATGGCATATACTAACATTGTGTTTGGATAAAATTTTAAGAGGAGAGGAAAGTGAGGGAAGGAAAGTGGAGGAGAATATTATTGGAAGAGAAAAATATTTTTTATTATCTCTTATATTTAAAAAGCAGATGATGAGAAAGAGAAAATTTACAAATTTTTTTTTTGAAAAATGATGAAAAGTGAGGAAAAGAAAAATAAAATATATTAAAATACTAATTTTACCCTTCATGATAAAAAAACATCTTATTTGTAAACCATATAAAAAAAACTCTATAAATCAATTTTAATAATTTTTCGGATGATTGCAATCGGATCGTCACCAATTCAATAAAGCCAGCAAACAATCAAAGAGAAATCAATTAATAAAAGCGAAATATAATCAGAGAAGCAAATGCCTCTTCCTCTAGTGCATTACCGATCTGAAATGAGAGAAGATGATCAGAGAATGAGAGCTGAAGTAAAGAGGCGTGAAACAGCGAGCGGCCACAGAGGGCTCGACTACGTCCGTGCTGCCACTAGAGAGGGGTCGGCTAGAAGTGAGAACGAAATTTTAGAGGAGGTAAGATTTCTTTCATTTAATGTAAAATTGTAATTTTATAATCATACCAAAGATAATTAAGTTACTTCATAAATTTGATAAAAATTTAATAATTTTTAGTGCGTTAAAAAATTTAAAAAAATTAATAATTTTCTTTGATTTTATTTTTCAAATATTTCTTAAACGCAGGTTTATCTTCATCTTTTCATTTTCTTTTCCCCCTCTCCAATTTTTCCCTCTCAAACATAGTGTAAGAGGACTCAAAAGACTGCCCATTCTAGTTCCAAGATAATATTATATCAATTTATTTATGAGACGCCTGCAACCCATCGCATCCCCAGATACAATTGTGTCACCATCGACAGAGGAATGTAGCAATCTCATAGATTCTCGCTATTAAAAGCAACGTAAATAAATTCATTCATTGGGGCAAATACAATCTCATGGTCATGGAGGACCCATAAGATATCCCACAGAATTCATAAGCCCGTAACAGTACCCACCTACAAATAAATATAGTTTCCAAAGCCAGCCAGCCAGCCTGCCTTTCACCCAGAGTAACTAACTGGCAAACATGTTTGTTTTATGGCATTATAGTACATACATCAGATTCTATATTTTAGATAACGACGGTCATGTGGCGTTGCCGCTGCACGGAATGTTCCAGATGCCTGCTTTAATGATTGCCATTATTGTTTTTCCTTTTGTTTAATCTCCTCTGCACTCCTCCATCCAAAATGACGTCTGCGATTGGAAACCGCTGACCGAATCAATCAAAATTCCCTTCTATTCTATGTCGTTAAACCTAAACTAATGGCCAAATAATCTTAGTTTAAAAACTTTTGGAAAGAAGCTCCAAACCTCGAAATCTTACATGATCCCATAAAACTGAATATGAATAGGTTATTGGGGTGAATAGATCTTGCATCAACTACACTCTGAGCCAAGCGGGGTTTACTAGGCACCCACGCCTCCTTCCCCCAAAACCACCCCCCCCCCCCAACCCCACAATCAAAAAAATAAAAAAAAACAAAACAAAGATGACAGCAGAACCGAGTATAATAATACCTCTGTTTTTGGCCTATTCTGTTCGGTTAATCCTAAAAACAAGTACATCCAAACATATAATATATTGCCGTTAAAAGCCAAATTTCACACATCACACCCGCCATAAGCAAAACTCCATCTCAATTAATTAATCCGGCTTCCTAAGAACAAAAGTATACTCCATTTGAAAAAAGAAACATAAGCTGAAAAGATCCACAAAGGCCCTTCCATCAGCCAGAAAAACAATGCGAAGAATAATCAGAAAAAGCTTAACGATTTTGACCAAATCCACACACTATAACAAGCTTAACAACACAGCCAAAGCCAAAAAGATCCACAGCCGGCCGCCTAAAAGTAAACCTTTTTGTTTTTTTTCTGTCCTTCCAAATTGACTTTGCAAAAGTGGATTTTTCTAATTTCAATCCATGTGCTGGCTGGGTATTATCTGTGTCAGCTGAGCAGAGTTTGGCAAATTGTTGTTTGTTCTCACATTACACTGATTTGCCGCCTAAACCTAACCCCCTTTCTCCTTGATATAAATTCCTCATCTTCTAATCTATCTTTTCAATTATGGATTCTATCACTACTCTTTAGCAAGCACAAAATTCACACCCATCAACAGAACAATTGTGGCCATCATGAAAAAGGACATGGGGGAAATTTGGCTAAAGAGAGATCCTTGAGATCATAAATATAAGAGATCAATCAAAGCAGAGTATGGAGAATGGTTCTTTGTTTTTTTTTTTTTTTTTTTTTTGTGCCTGCACAATGTAGTAGTGCTATATATATTATTGTTCAGTTTCCTACTAAAGCCCTCAACATCGTCATCAAAAACAAACAAGTACTAACTAACAACGACAAATATATAAAATTTGGAAATGCATAAATTCTTCAAGTCCTGATCCTTGACCATCAACACAGTTTAAAAGCCATTATCTAGCCACGCAAGTATACGTAAATCCAAAAGCAAGAAAAAAACACAAGATTACCAACATTCAATGAAACAAAATCTAAAGCATTTAAGATTAAAAGATACAAGAAAATGAAAAATCAAGGTAGCAGACGGTTTTCCGCAGGGAATCGAAGCAAGGAAGGAAGGAGTAACCGGTAGGACATCATGACTGTAAAACATACTATTATTACCTTAAACTAGTCGAGTTGTTGTTGTTGCTGTTGGGTAAGAATATGAAGGCTTCTCAGGCTTTTTGCAGAGGACCATATGCATCGGAGTGAAAATCCCAGTCTCCCCGCCCCTGGTCAGGTAATCGGCGGTCTTGAAAAGCATCTCATGGACATCGACGGTCCCCTTTGGTGCTATCCCCAAGGCCGCCAAGACAGTGACGACAATGTGATTCCTCCAGTAGGCGATCCTACCCATCTTAAGCCTGCTCCACCAGGGCAGCGCCGGCGGCTTCGCCAAGTCCTTCTCTTTCACCACCTCGAACCCTACTTTCCTCGCCGTCTCCGCAATTTCGGCGTAGCTTCTGAGCCCAGGCAGCGCATCCCCCCTTTCGATGCCTTGAATGATCTCCACGTGCTCAGGATCGCTGGCCCTGTACTTGCCTGTTGTGACCCACTCGTACGAAACGTAGAGAGATCCGGGCTTCAAGACCCTGAATATCTCCGCGTACACCTCTTCCAGCTTCGGCGCGTGGCAAGTCGCCTCGATCGAGTACGCGCCGTCGAAGCTGTTGTCGGGGAAAGGCATCTGGAGGAAGTTGCCACAGACGACTTCGCACAGAGAATCCAAACCGGCCTTTTTGTTGTGCAAACGCGCACGGTCCACCTGGTAGTCGTTGATGGTGATGCCGACGACATTGGCCCGCGAGTGGGCGGCTATGGCACGCATGGGACCGCCAACGCCGCATCCGACGTCCAGGATTCGGTCTCCGGGCTTGACGTCGATGAGATCGACGGCCATCTCCTCGTGGAGGCGCGTGGCCTCGCGGTGGGACTTGCCGGGGATGGAAGGGGAGAAGTGGAAGGACTGGCCCCAACCCCACTCGTATATATCGGTGACTAAGTTGTAGAAAGTGTCGACAAAATCGGGGACTTTGTCGGCGGTTTCAATCTCCTTGGGGCGGCGAAAGAAGGACCAGTACTGCCTGTAGTTGTCGCCGACCTTCTCGGAGGATATGGAACCGCCGGAGAGATCTAGGGCGCGCTTTCCTTTCTGCTCGGCCGGTCCGAGAATGCATATGAACCAGTAGAGCCCACCGGCCAGCAAAGCCGCCGTACAGAGGAGGAGAGAAAGAGAATCCATTTGGCTCTGCGTCTTCGTGTCTGTGTGCGTGAGTCCAGAAGTAGGCACTATCTGCCTGGCTGCGCCTCACGCCTTCACCCTTCGCCTCCTCCTTCTTATTATCTTTTGATGCGCTCCCCCCTCTCTTCCTTTTTTTTCTTTTTCTCCTTTCTTTTAATTATTATATATCGATTATTTAATTGCTTTTTCTGCACACACGCGCAACCCGTGTTGGCTGGACTATTCTGTTGGAACATTTGGAACAAGGAACGTTAGATTGACACACGTGGACGACCGGATGGTTGTTGCTCTTGCATTTCAATGGAAACAAGATCACCCAGAAATACTTAGTAAAAATATAAAGTACACATTTTATTAATTTCATAATTTATTATTTTTTACAATTTAATACACTATTTTTTATTCAACTGTGTGGATGTTTTTAAAAAATTTTCTTTCTAAAACATTGTTAATAAGCAGAATTTACTTTCACATTTCAAGCGTCTATAACAATAATTATACTTTTAACTAGTCACTAGGTTATCTTTCAAAATAAATATTCGCATTTGCAACATATTACATAAAACAAAAGAATCTTATAAATGTATATTAACAGAAAATTAGACCCTTTCTATACAAAGTTTTGATAATATTTGTTAACAAATTATTTTAATTGTATTTTATTCAGAATAAAAAAAAAGCACTTAAGTATTATTTTTTAAAAAAATTTAGAAATAATCCATTTTAGGCTAAATTTGCCTTTGAAATTAATTATATTTATAATTGCAAATCAATTAGCTAAATTAAATTTATTTTACGAATTTTTTACTTTTTTAAGAAAAAAATGAAAATTTTTTTCTTTTTAGGAATATTAAAAAAAGAAAATTTGATAGTATTTATTCTTCTTTTTTTTTCCATGTTGATGAAACTTGAGAGCAGTTGTTTCCTTCCTTTTTCTTTTTTTTTTTCTTTTTTTGTTTTTCCTTTTGCCAAAAGGAGAATTTAAGAGTTGTTTTTTCTTCCTTTTAAGGCAAGAATAGAAGTGTGTAGAGGTGTTACCCCATTCTGCTGAAAATTCGGTCAAGTTGCGTGATTTGCAAAATTTTGTGGACGTATTAATTGATTTAGGAAGAACAGTTTTCGGTGCAATGATCAGATTCTTCTTAGATAAAAGAGGGTAATAAAAATACGAAGTTATTTTGTTTTAACGCGTCTCAAAGGAAGAAATGCTATACAACTTGAAGACTTGGGAGTCCAGACGATGTCTAGCATCACATTAATATTGATAGAGAAATTTCTGACATTCTAATTTCCTATTCTAGTGAATTGTTTACTTCTGAGACTCTTGCTAATTGGAGTTCCGTTTTGGATGGCATTGATTGCGGCATGAAAACCAACATGAATGCTCCTTTGAAAGCCCTGTATACTCGGTCTAAGGGGTTTGCAGCATTACATCAGATGCGGACTAGATGGTATGCTTGTTTTATTAGGCCAAAGGTTTTGGCCTATTGTTGGTCGTGGGGTGATCCATACGGTCCTCAATATTTGAACAGTAAAGGTCATTCAAAACTCTGCAACCACACCTTTGTATGTATGTTTAATCCCAAAGAATTCATCTCCTTAAACTTACAAAGATTTTTGTCCCATCAGTCTTTGTAACGTAATTTTTACCAAAGTTCTTAAAGCTCCAATTGGATATAATCCAAGTTTTACAGAGCAGAGCATTATGCAATCACCTTGTCTTCTTGAAAATGGGTTGCATTGGCAAATTGTCACTGGCCAGAATGTAGGTATTTGGGAATTCGTGTTCTATCACTTTCTTTGGAATCTAAAAACGGTTTGGTTGCCTCTCTTATTGACACAGATATGCATTATTGGCAAAGAGAGTTGGTAGAGTCACTCTTTATTGCCTCTGAAAGTGCACAAATTCACTCCATCCTCTTACTATAATAAACTTAGTAATTGCAGTCTCATAATTCAAACCAACATGCGAGTATCTGATGTTTCTCTTTTGTTTATAAAAACATATTGCACTTCATTTTCCTATCATACTGCTTATAGCCGGCTTGCCAACGATCTCAATAGCCTGCCCATACATAAAAATCCTTTGTTTTTCCAAAATGCTCAATTTAAGTTCCACCTTAGGGAAAGATAGGCACTCAATAATGCTATAATAAAATAACTGCCTTCGACTACTAAAACTTAATCCAAGCCAAAACATATGAGTTTTGTTGGAAAAAAGATTATAAAAGTATCAAAGAACAAGAATACCCCACTCCAATATGATAAAAACTTTAGAATCTCAAATCAACTAAACCATCCAAAGCATTTAAATTACATGTACGACGCCCCAACATGAAAAGATTGACAAATTTCTAAAGATCCAACAACCAATTCTCTTTTTGAGTAAGTTCCCAAGAAAGTGGAGGGAATTTTGATACAAGAATCGGAAAAAGATCAACTAATAATAAAAAAGTGAGCTTCTTACCTCGAGCTTTAAGTAGATTTTATATAGCTTTTTTAGTTTCCTAGAGTATAATAGTCATTTAAATCCTAAACCTTTATAAATTTTTACAATTGAGTTATAAACTTTTTAATTTTATTCAATTGAGTTCTATATCTTTTAAATCTTTTGCAATTGAGTCCTTTTGTTTGTTTGTTATTAATGGGCAAACTGTCAGAAGGACTCGATTATCAAAGATTTGAAAGATATAAGGCTCAATTAAAAAAATTAAAAGGTTGAAAACTCAATTGTAAAAATTCATATAAGTTTATAATTTAAATGAGCGTTATCTCGCTTCTTATTTTTCCTAGGTACATCATAGAGACTTCACAAATACTCAATGAATATATATGATTGAGTCCAAATTACAATTTAAACAAGGAAAATTAATATTGTATGAACTTCAGGAAGCAAGAAAAAGGCCGATTAAAATTTAGGATGGATTTATCAAAGAAAATAGAGACCGTCCATTAGATGTGAAGGGGTTTTTGGCTACACATGCGAGGGAGCAAAGTTTCTGATTTTTTTTTCCTCGGTGCTAACTAGATAGATATATGAAAAGAGGCAAAACTGTATTTTTGTAAATACCATCTATTTTGTTTAACTCTTGTTATACAACTAGTAAACGCTTTCTAAATAGAGGATTCATGAGAGCAAAAGGGTTCTCATTAAAGGTGTCAAAATCTAATCTGATTCGATGGATTGACCTAAACTCGCCCGAAAAAATACAACCTAAACCCGAGCCGAAAAAATAGTCTAACACGAAATGACCCGAACTTGAAACGACCCAAAAATCTTGGGTCAAACTTGAACTCAACCCTAACCCGACCCGTCTGACCCGAACTTTTTTTCTTAAGAGAACAAAAAAATAAAATAAAAAAATTGAGCATATTTTATATTATAAAAAGTATATATTCTACTATTTTCAATATAAATCTTAATTATAATTTTTTTTAGAATATTTTGAGATTTTTTTATACAGTTTTAAATTTTATTTTAATTTTTTAGAATATTTTAAAAGAAATTTATTCAATTATTTTTTGATTATATAATTTTCTTTGATTTTTAAGAATTTTTAGCAAAATTTTTGAAATTTTTAAAATTTTTAAAATTTTTAATAAAAAATGTCACGTCATCATTTTTTATGACGTGGCCAACCCGTAGGTTGATCCGAACTTGAACTGAACCCGAAATGATCTAACCCAAAATGATCCGAAAATAACTTAACTCATAAGCAACCCGACCCGAAATGACATAACCCGAACCCGACCTGATGACCTATTTTGACACCTATAATTTTCATAAAAAATTGAAAATGACATGGTTATAATAAACAATAAGTAAAACGAAAATGATATTTGGGCATAAAAAATCGACGCCCCAAAGTGTAGGGCCCACATGACTAATGTCATGATGACATGAGCCATATTGAAATAACTTTTGTTTTTTTTCGAATTTCTATATAAAAATCACTAGATGTGCATGAGAACCAAGAAAATATATAAGTAAACTGATTAAAAATGTGTATGAGGACATGTAAAAAGTGTAAAACTATCTTGTTACGATTATTACTAGTCCTTATATACATTGTATTCAACTCACTTGCGTATTTGATTGATTCTCGCACACATCAAACGAGTTTTTATTCAAAATAATCAAAATTATTTTATTTGAGGTAATGTCATAATGACGTCATTCTATAAGGACCCTATCGGGCTTGCTTCTAAGTAGTAATGGGACTCAAAGCAAAAATGCCTAGAAGCGTATGAATTGAGAAAGACATAAAAAAAAAAAAAAACTATTGTACTATGCATAACGGTAAAAATGAAAAACAACCATAAAACCACAGGGTAGAATGACCAAAACACTGTTAAAAGAACATTGTTAGATACTAGTTTTATTACTCGTGCTACATAGGGTTGTTTTTTGACATTAATTATAATTTTTGAGTAATTCTAAATTATCTTAGTAAATGTGTAGAAAAATAATTTCTATTTAACATTTTTCTGATGCAATCAAAAAATGAAAATCATACATAGAATATTTATTTTTAAATTATTTTATTGAGAAAAATAAAAACCATTTGAATCAGATGAATTTTAACATAAAAAAAATTGTCTCATTTAGCTAACCATGCGATAAACATTATATGAATAAATAATCAAGTGCACAAAGTAAAAGAGAATGTTACTTTTTTTTTTTTTTTGTCTTTGATGAGGGTCACAACCCATGCATAATAAAAGTATTACATACATTGCTTCAACTTATCACATGAGTCTCCTTCAAAATCAACCACCAAGGCAACATAACATAGCCCAGAGAAGCATCTATATATGGACAAATGATCTGGGTAGGCTTTGATAATCCGACCGACATATGCCTCAATAAAGTATGTAGCAATATACTACATTGTATACGCATCAGGAGAAGCCAATTGAGAAATTTACCCAAGTGCAATCTCTACATTTTCAATGTTACCAGTGGCCACATAATTTGTACAAGTGAGCAATAGATGGATCAAATATAAATGCGTTACCTCATATTTTAGCTTTGTAAGCTAGGAACATGGTAATTCCACACCAGGTGAAAGCGATAACATGGCGAAGAACTGGAGAGGCGATGATGTTGTAGAAGATGATCCATTATTTTGAAACATTGGCCCCAATTCCCCACCCCAATAAAAACTCATGTAAGTAAGGAACAAAAATAAATCGAGTATGAAAAAGAGAAGCAGGGACCAATCAACTTAGCAAGGACATGTGAACGATGAAAAATTTAGGACAACCAACATTCTAATATCATAAAAAATGGCATATTGTTTTACTACTCAACCATAGTACAAACCTTATAGCTCATATATAGACCCAAAAAAAAAAAAAAACCCTTCGAAATTGCTTAGAAGTGTGCATAATCCTAGAAAATGCAGCTAATCAAATATACACCAAAGGAGAGGATGATCATTTAGGAAAAAACAATCTAGAACTTCATAAAGAAACTTTGAAGGTCTAGTATGGGCCACAGGAACCAACTCCTAATAAAATGAAAACCATTTATCTAGGTTGTACGAATACAGATACGATGACACGGACACGGTGGACATGGACACAGGGACACGTCAATCTTAAAAAAATTAGGACACAGACACGGGATGGACACAGCGATATATATATACTAAAATTAAGCCAAATATATAATATACATCAAAAGCCACACATTATGCTAAGAATAAATCCTATAAGTAAATGAAACCATGAATTTAAAACTTTCAAAACATTAGATAATGCTCAGAGAACATGATACCAACCTATTCTGAGAAACGAATCCAAGTTGGAGTATATTGTAGTATCTACTAACTTGGGTGTTGGAATTATTACCTGTTAAGAATCATCAAGTCTCGCAACACATCGGCAATATATGGCATTGACAAGTTGGAGAAAAAAAAAAGTAAATGTTGAAGCAGAATATCACATAACTGCACAAGGCCAAAGATTATGCATAGTTTTCTAACGCTTTAAGATACACTAAGACACCTCGGAAAAAAGTGCAATCAGAATTATGTTGAAGGAGTCTTGTTGGTTTGAATTTTAATATATCACTATGAAAGCTAGAACTAGATGAAAAATTCAAGGCATTCCCACCCAAATTTGGGCATCAAACAACCAACAGTGTGACAATATAAAATAATCGAAAAATAACAAAATTTTATCGATTCCTCCAACTGAAATTTAAGAGTGATCTCTTCCAAAATTCTTCGATCTTCAAAGACCTAAAAAAAAGAGGAAATAAACTCAATGTCAACCATCAATTATAATACAACAAGTAAAAGCAAAAGTAACTAAAAGCATAGAATCCCACATATCATAAATTAAGTGAAGACAAGGTTTATCTGTATTAGCAACTCTAAGCATCTCATATATAAGCTCGATAAAACTGAAAATGTAATCAATCTTATACCACCACAAATCATCTAACAATTTTTCTCTCACTTGATGAGCTTTCCCAACATCATCTTCACGAGACAAAGACCACCTCTAACTAATAACCATAGACTACAGCCCATTCTTAGTTAATTTGAACATTTTCAACATCACAATCACTGATGCAAATCGGGTATCCGTGATAGCAAGCAATTTCAATTTGGAAAAATCATTAAACATGGCAAGTCTCATTGAATGATTCATGATAAAATTTTTGATAGCTACAGCATCCCTAACAACCTTAGTAATCCAATGGCATTCTTCATATATAAGTTCATTAGACTCTGTGTTTTTCGCAACACAAATATTCTTAAGAGCTAAGTTAAGAGTATGTACCACACATGGAGTCCAAAACATATGAGGATAAGTTTGTTGAACTAATAAATCAGTGCCTCTACAAATCGGTGCATTATCAGTAACAACTTGGATCACATAAGAAGGACCAACCTCTATTATCATCTATTTGATCAAATTGGAAATAAAATACTTGTCTTTAAATTCTCTTTCACAATTAATAGCACGTAAAAATATTGGTACACCTTCAGTAACAATCATAAAATTGATCAAATTTCTTCTTTGAGGATATGACCAACCATCACACACTATGCTAACTCCTTTTTCTCTCCATGTGCCTTTAATAGGATCAAGTAATCTTTCAATATTTGCTCTCTCTCTTTGAAGTAACTTGGTACGTAAAGTATTGTATCTCGGCGGCACATAACTTGCATTATATATGCAAAAAATTAGTAAAACAACTAATAATGCATGGATATCTGTATACACAATTATTACTTAAAATTACTTACCAGGAATATTTGTATTGACAGTAAAAGTAAAAGAACTTTTGTAATAAAGATTTTTAGTAAGACTAAATGGCAATCCACTTGAGAAAAACATTTTTGCAATTTCGTTATCTAGTTGCTCTCAAACTTGTAAATTGAAAGCCTTCTCTAAATTCGAATTTCCTACAACTTTTCTCTTTTTAGGCTCATATTCGATTTGTTTAAAAGAACTCATGTTTAATGTGCCCATGTGTGCAGAACAAGATAATTGACTTGAAGATGAATGATGAGGTAATGGGACCTCTTTCAGTAGAACTTGTTTTGCACGTAAGCCAGCTTCATCGACCATCATTTTCATCTCCCTCAATAGCTGATCAGAAACTTTGGGACATACTTTAATGTTATGGCCTGTAATTTTTAATAAATGTGCCTTCACTTTATAATATGATCCTTTGAAAGTGCGTCCACAAATATTACATTTAGAGGAAACATTTCCACCACCATCAATCTTCACAAGTTTGGTTACAAATTACCACAATGGCTTAGCATCATCCTCACTTTTTGTATCTTTAGTAATTTCAATACTAGTACTCATTGCTTATAAAAACAACAAAAAAACATACAATTAATAAAAATGAATTAACAGTTAAGCAGCAAAAACAAAGACCAATGGGTAAAGGAGGCTCTTACCACAATGAGGGCCTCAATTTTCAGGTTCTTACTTTCTAACTTTTTGTTCAGGATGTTAGTTTTGCGTCTCTAGACCTTTGTTGCAAGTGATTGACTCTTATAGATTGGGTGCACTTCTGTTGAAATTATGTAATGATATTATTATTGCATACCATAAATTTGCATCCCATAAGTACATTATTTGTCATTTTTCAGCCACCCAAGAAAAGGACATGTTGTTGTCTTTATCTCTCTATTAGGAAAAAAAGTTAATAAACAAAAGGAAAACCAGTTACCTACTTGCCTTCTAGTTCTACGTGCTAGGAATTCTTGTTGGATTATAGAACATCACGTGAACAACGAAAACCAAATTGATAGCATAAGCACAACGGGAACTAGTCCTTTGTTCCTCTTAATGAGTTTTTTGACAAAAAAAAAAAGCCAAAAACCCACACAGATTTTACTTTGATCAAAGTCTTGTGTTTATTTGGCAAGAACAATAGAGTTTTTTGAATATGCAAGAAGAACAACGAGTTAAATAATTAGCTGTAGACAAATGCAATAAATAAATCAAATTTATCAGAACATAATCGCAGCTCACTGCGAGAGACAAAAAGAGACAAGAGAATTAGAGAAATAGGTAGGCGATGGAATCCCGAATTCCAAACCGACAAGAATGAGTAGGTAATTTAGGATTTCCCTTGTGCGATTTATTAAAGTCTTCATTAATTTATTGAAGTAAGAAATAAAAAATTTAAATACCAAAATAAAAAAAAATTAAGGAAAAGATTAGTGATTCACCATGAAAGAAGAAGGAAGAGCAACCGAGATATGTTTTATAACTTCTGTTGATTGTGTTAATTACGATTGAATTGGGGCAAATCTCTTGGGGAGTCTTTTTTTTTTTTTCAATGAAAACTTTTGCTATTGTCGAAGAAGAAGAAAGTCGACAAGTACGACTTGATGAGGTTTTTTTTTTTAATTTTTTAAAAAAATTAAAATAAAAATATTAAAATATCCTTAAACGTGTCCTAAGCATGTCCAACACACGTTTTTAACGTATCAGACACGTGTGTCCAATTTTTTTTTTAATTTTTTTTTGGACACTTATTCGCGTATCCAACACGTGTCCTAGGCATGTCAAGCGTGTATCTGTGTCCTCTGCGTGTCCAACACTTACACGGCTCCAAATTTGGAGTGTCCGTGCACCTAGCCATTTATCTAAGTCCCTAGGTTACATTTAAAGCTTAGAATCAAAAAATAACAAATTACTTTAGATTGGCATACCATAAATGACAGCAACCAATAGGTATCAGTCATTGATAAAGAAAAACTCTGTCAATCAAAACATGCAGAAGATGATGTGAGTATAATATGACATTTCTAAAAACCTTTTTTATTATGCAAAAAACAAAGAACTTGCAAACTAATAAATTGTTACAGTATCTACACACCTTTCACAAGCAAAAATATTTGACAACATAACATAGTACTGCCCTTTTTTTGCTATACCAATTCCCATGTAGCTGGGATGTTGATCCATCTGGAAAATCTGCAGAGCCTTATGAGTTGCTATATCAAGCTTAAGAAATGTGTTACGTAAAAGTAAAGGTTAGACCATAAGCCAACCCTTTGTATTAATGTATTAACTAACTTTTCCATGTGTAGATTTTTGACCAAAAAAAATAGAGAGGGGAGAGGGACAGAGAAAAGACCATAATTAAATTCTACATGTCGAAGAATACAAAAAATCTCTACAACAGAATCAACTGTAATTGATGTATTCCCACATTCCTTTTACTCATTGTTATCCACAATCTTTTTACTCTCTAAATGGCTAGAATACCTCCACTAACTTGAACTTGAACCTCATTTTCATGTCTATCATAAATTGCAGCTACATAAAAAGGAGAATGATGCGGAGGATTTTTTTTTTTAATTTCGGTTGAAAAACATATTAACAACCTTTTCTTAGGAAAACTTATATCTTACAAATATGTTATCTTAGAAGTTTTCTTTCACATATTCAAACAGAGTGGATAGCCAGCAACACTAAGAAACTAAGAGCCTTACGGCTTTAGATAACACAAACTTAATAAATAAACATAGAAGTTCTCAGTTACTGATTTGCAGTATAAGAAGCAATTGAGTCATAATTTTTGCCAAACTTTTTAATTTTACATATGAAGAATGTGAATTGGCAAATAGCAAGTGCTACCAATTCTAGATGATGGATGTCAAATTCTACAGCATAAACATGATTTGACACTCTTGTTTATTAGAGATTTCAAAGATCTCATAGGAAGAGACGATAATACAATGTTATCATATTATGTAAATATTTTATTGTAACATAATTATAAGAGAAAAGCAAACCCTCAATGAACCGAACTTCAAATGCGGGAATGTCATCTTTCCAAGAAAACAAAAATCATGAAACAAAATTATGGACTTACATAGCAAATCCTCTCCTTAGTGTTTTTCCCTTAATCCATCCCCCTCACTCAAAGGTATATCAACCTATAAAAAGAGAGCCAAAAAAGCAAGCCATAAGAAGGAAAATAGAAGTAAGCAAGAGAGAGAGAGAGAGAGAGTGGGTGAGTAACTGAGTATATTCTAGTAAGAGCATAAACTGAATTTTATATCAAGTTTCAAGCTTCATCAACTAAATAATTTGCGACTTATGGATTGATAAAAAGAAATGTAGATCAGGTATCATTTTGTAAAAAATTCTTTATTATTAGCATAATCTTCATAGCTTTCCAGCCTGTGATCAGCGCTTGGGTTTAACCTTTGCCTCTGCCCCCTTGCCACTGCCGAAATTGTTAGTGGTAGCATTAGGCAATTGGCACTATAGTTCTCGTTCCTTTTAGCCTGTTGCCATGCATCAATAGACATTGCAAAGTCATATTTGGTTTAGAGGAACAATAAATAACAGAGTAAAATGAAATTTTTGAGGGCGAAAGAAAAGGGTAGATGTGGTAGAGGATCATCTTGTAGGTAGAGGTCTGGTATTTAGGTTAGGGTTTGTGCAATACCAGAGAAAGAAAAGGATACGAGAGTGAAGCTGAACAGTTGTGGACATAATAAAGAACGAATAGTTCTTTAGGATTACGAGAAACAATGGCTGGTGGTAAAATTGAAGGGTTTGAAGGTATTGAGCAATTAAAGGGTTTGAAATTGAATAAGAAGAGCCAAGAAAATAGAAAGATGTGAAGAGAAGTGATAGTTGAGAATCGAAAAAAAATGGCTTAAAAGTGTAGAGAAGTGTGCCAACTGTCTAATAGAAGTTTCAAATATAATATATGTCTATAGGTTATTAGTAGGGATAAGTTCTAATTTAGGTCTGTAACTTAGGAAAAGTCAATTTTAGGTCACTAACTTAAAACAAGGTCTAATTATGGTCACTTCCTTAAAAAAAATTCAGAAATAGGTCACTAACTTTGTTTTCGTTAAAACAATCGTTAAGTGCGTACATGGTGATGACGTGGCGCCACATGGCACCTAGACATACCAGGTCAACCAAAAATGCGGATGTGGCAGGCCCACACATCCACATCAGCATAATGCCACGTGGCAGAACACGAAGTTCAAGTTTGAGTTAGTAACTTACAAAAAGTTCATAATTAGGTCATTAACTTAAGAAAAGATCAACATTGAGTTAGTAATTTATGAGAACTTTATAATTGGATTACCAACCTAAAATATCAAAACCTTGATAACAATGGTAACTTCTATTAAAAAATAAAAAGTCTATTAAACATTTTCATTTACATTCGAAGCACTCACAATTAGATTAAAATTTAATAGGTTAACACAAAAATTGGAGTTTTCCTAACTTGCGAGTGAATAAATAATAAGCAGCATTTGGTTAACAAAAACAAAACGGATATATATCCATATGACAATGTGCAAAAAATAAAATTCTCTTTCACTAGAACTTAGTTCTGGATATTGGACTCATGAGTGAAAACATCGTGGACTGGCTCAAGAGTTTAGATGGACCCGTCGACTACTGTGCTACCCTGTGCTAATCAGCTTATGCTTCCTTGTCTAGATTTGCTTTTGCTTTCTTATGATGAGCTGCCTTCTCTTGCCCTCCTCTGGTTTTACTCCTGAAATAGTTGCTTTAGATTAAACATTGTAGGTCCCATGGTTGCTCTTGGTAGTGAGGGGACCTATTTCCTACTTCTTTTGGTCTACATTGTGAAAAAGGAAAGAACGAAAATCAAACATCACATATCACATATCACAAAAAAATACAGAATTTTTAATTAATGATGTAAGGAAAAAAAAAAACAAATTGATAGTTGACTAATTGGTTTTTGTGGCTTGGCAGGACGTGGAGTTGGAGGGTGTTTGCATCCCTTCTTGTTATCTCTAACTTGAAAGCAGTTTTGGCATATAATAATGATGCCTCTCTCCAAGAGCTTTTTTGTGTGGAAATATTGTTTTCCTTCAATTCTGATTCTTATGTTTTTGGGTCTGCCATGCACTATCCTTTCAAGGGGTACATCAATCGGAATATTGCCTATTTTTTCCCAAAAGTATTGCCCTTGAATGAGATATATCATGACAGAATATGTCTTCAAATACTTGTTTTGACTCAACCAAGGATGGAGATAATCTCTCGGGTCTTGCCTTTTATATAAAATTACAAAAATGGCATAGCAACATGAGATCCCTCACACATCCCAGCCCCTGCATGAACAAGTATGATTTCGCAAATCAACTATATATCTCACACCCTAATATGCAATCTCATATTCATTGCTTTTATTAAACACAACTTCACAATTAAAACTAGATTTTTTTTCCTCTGACAAATTTTCTTTTTATGAAATACCCAACTTCATCTTTCCATCTTTGGCAAATATCTCTATTTTTTTTCTCAACTTTGTCATGACCAACAACCTAGTGTCTTCAAGTAGGGCTGTTCAAAAATCGACCAACATGACCCAATCCGATCAATTCAATCCGCACCAATTCAAACCCACCAAAATCGTCAAGGTCTGGATTGGTTACGATTTCAAAATTTTAAAATCCACTAAAGACAGATTGGGTGCGGATTAAGGGTTTAATCTGCCCATATATATATATATCCTCTATCTGAGCCAAAGTGGAATTGTTTACCACATAAGCTACTTATCCAACTCCGCTCACGTTGTGTGCATCTCTATTAAACTCTACATGTATGCCTGCAGGAATCTCATGTTTGCATTAATAAAATCTCCAAGAAAAGATTGTTGGCCTTCAAAGTTGCTAGCAATGTGGGAAATCAAAAGCCCTCCTATGTCATATGCTTCTATCCCATGTCATATGCTTTATCCCATTCATCTCAGCATTTACTTTCCCATCTTGAAAATTATATATATATATATACTTGGCATTGTGAATTAAACTTATCGATATCAATCGGGCTGAGACCCTAATTAATTAAAAATATGAGGTCGAATCCTTGGCATTATGAATTATATACAGACTGCTCAGTAATCGACCTTAATATACCTTTTGCCGAGTAAAATCTGCCTAATATAGTTTTTTAATGGATCTTGATCAGTTCTCATGCATATTAAAATTTTGAATAAATATGATATATATATATTATAATGATAAAGTCGATAAGAACAAGTAAAAACATTGATGATTGATGATGGCTATAAATTGAAGAAAATTATAATTAATTTTTTATTGTGTACAATCTACCAAAAATCGTTTCAATCCAATCTGCAGCGGATTGGATTGAACGAATTGAGATGTATGGCAAATTGGGTGTGGATGGAGAATTATCTAATCCACCGATGATGGATTGAATGTGAATATACCTTCAAGCATGCTTATAATGCACTTGGTTCTTGCAACAACAATTCGGCCATTGAAGGCTTCACAAAGGTTGTAATCAATGATATCACATTTGATATCAATGTTAAAGAAGGACCTACACGATTTCTCTTTTTTATTTTTAAGTAAGTTATCATATGGCTCAGTAGATATTGTTTTCATCTCCAATAGATTCTGCTCTAAATCTAGAATGTTAGTTGACTTTGCACATGCTTAGAATAGCTCATTAAGGTCATTACCTTTATGCTTCTTTCTCTGAGTGGCATATATATACTTGGCACAGAATATGTGCTCTGCCCTTGGTGGTGTATCTCTTATAACCTTCAAAATACCCTTCAAAAATTTATAAAAAAAAAAAGAAATTAAGTCATGGGTCAGATATAGGTCAATAATCATGGAGAAAAGCACAATCAGGTTTGAAAGTTAAATATTAGTTCTGATTCATGTTTGTAACTTGATAATTAGTTCATATTCAAGTCTGTGTGTTGATAATTAGTTCTAAGTTAGGATGCAACAAATTGTTAAATGAAAATTGTACTAAAATAAGGAATCAACTATTCAATCAAAATAAATGAGCCAATTGAGGAAACAATATAGAGAGAGAGAGAGAGGGAACATAAAGTTTAGATAACTAAACTCTAATAAGCAAAGCCCTGCAACAAAATCATTAACTATTTAGTTGAGATAAAGATACTCACATGATGCTTATCAGAAATAACTCCTCATCCAGTACCATTGGCCATTCCCAAATCTTTATTCAGTAAAGCCACAAACCAGCACCAAGTGTTTTTGGTTTTAGCTTCAACAACTACCCATGTAACTGGGTACATCTAGTTGTTGTCATCCATTCCAACTGCAAACAACACTACATTTTTCACTGAACCTTTGAAAAAAGCCTCATCCAACCCAATCATCTTTATATACCCTCTTAGGAAGCCTTCCTTACAACAAGTGAAGGAAATATACATTTTATCAAATATAGGGCACTCCTTGCCTATGGTTAAGTCATGTTTATGGAGCACCATTGTGCTGCTAGGGTTGGATCTCAATATTTCATGCTTGTAGTCCCATAGTGCATCATATTCTTCAGCTATATTGCCATTAAAGTTATCTATCACCATTTTTCTCACCTTTTTCATCTTAGAAATGTTGACATCCAACCTCAACTGGTCTTTTACCATTTTTTTCATATCTAAACATTTTATTGATGCAATCCCAGTCAAATTCTATAAAAAATTTTGAGCAAGTCATTTCCCAGTAACTCTTTATGTTTTCAAAAACCTTTGCATAGGGATGATCTTCAGATAACTTGGTGAGCCTAAAGACTTGTTTACTTGATAGAGCTACTGACACCTTCCAAGGACAATTAGGTGCCTTACAATAAGCTCTCATCATTGTTCAACTATTCCTTGCATAAGCAATCTCAACTCTATTAACAATAGCGTACTTGAAAATGGCCTTTAAACTAAGCTACATCCTTAAACCGCATCCCAATGGCAAGAGAAGGATTTTTGGATTAAGGATCATAAACTAAGGTCTTGCTCTTTTTTCTAATTACGTCATCTTTATCACTTTTAGCACCAAAATCGATTGACTTATAACTGTCTTCCTCATATGAGTCAAAAATACTCTGTCTCACGTCCATCCTCTTCCCCCATCACGTGTTTGTGATTGTTTTGCTGCCTTTGCACCGTTAGTAGAGCCTACAGCCTAGTTCAAGTCTTTTGATGTGCTTTCTTGCCCACTAGTGTAGAAATTTTGCACATGTATTCGCACCTCTACGAGTTTGTCATCATCATCAAATAATCTATGGCTTGCATTTATGCATATTCGAGTTCATTCTCCTCATCATTATCCTCATCATCTCCACTTTCTTTTTCTAGTGCCTTCCTTTTCATATTATTTTCATTGACATGCATTTCTACCTATTTTTTCGTTTGTTGTGCCCCTTTGCAGTAGGTGCCTCTTTGTTTCTAATATCAATTATTTCTTCCTCGTCATACATATATGCGGTTTCAGTTTTAAGTGTCCCTCTCTAACTGGCTCTTTCTTGGTTTCATTTTCAACTCTTCCCTCTCTAAATAGTAGTTCATTCCTTTCACAATATTTTCTTCCTCGTTAGTGGGTTGGTGAACATTTGGGTTGCTACCTTGATTGCATCTAGATAGCATTTCCTCTATATATATGGCACCACTATGCTCCACATAACACTCAATTGGCATGCCCCCATTGTCCATCAAATAATTCAATAGATTCAATAAATCTGCAGCATTATCGATCTGTCTCAACCCATCACCCAAACTCTTGCTCGGTATTCTATAATACATCGTCACAACTTTATTCTCATTTGTCTCATCCCTCATCAACCAATTAGCAATTGCTTTAATGTCAAACACACACAACTTATCTGCATCAACGATGTCTACATGTGCATTACTCCCCTTTATAGGATACAGCAGGTCCGTGCACTAAGGCCCCACCACAAAAGATAATAATTGATCCATCAAAAGCTGTAATCATCCTAAAATAAAAAATTAAAGTAAAAGTTATAGTCAGATAAACAAACATTTAAAGAACCACCAAAAAGCAGAAAGAAACAAATACAGCATATGGGTCCACTTAGAAGGTATCAAATTTTTTTTTTTATTATACAGGGTCTATTGAATCAAATGTAGAAAAGGAAAAAGCTGTCAGTATTCCAAGACAATAAATTAGTAGTAGACAACAATTTTAAGTTAATAAATAAATAGTAAACAATTTCCCTTAAACTAGTTAACGATTGTAGTATAGATTGTAATCACTAAAGTCTATTAGATTAGTCAAGTATTCATAAAAATCCATGTTCTTAAAACGAGAGATAGGCAAAACACTAAAATTAGAAAGAAAATCTCAATTTAAAAAGATATATATTTTGAGAGGGAAGTGAAAATTTCTCAATGCAAAAGGACAAAATTTGAAGTCAAAACAACTCAATGTCCAAATAATGACTAACCAAAGGGAAGGCTACCCATAACTGGTCCAAAACTATTCCTCTCTTTTTTGGAACTATTCGTCCAATTAGAAACTAACAAAAAAAATTTTTTGTAGTCCAAATCGAACCCAAAACACCAAAGCAATTCTAATACGCCTTTTCTTTGTTATACAGTCTTCAAGAAAAGTGATAAAAAGGTCACATTTTGTTTCTTTCTCTCTTTCCTTTTTTTTTTTAGAAAGTAAAGTAGAATAAGAAAAAAAAAGGGAAAAATATCGGCAGTTGTTGACAAAACAGTAGCCAAATGCCCAGAGACCCGACAAAGCCCTCTCATCCTGGTAGTAAACAGTAAACAAAGGAAACAAACAAAGGAAAACAACAAAATGAAAAAACCCATGAATCTAAGACAAAGAAACTAAACAAAAATAACAAAATTTGTTTAAATAAATACAAGACTCTAAGACAAAAAAAAAAACAATAGGAAAAACCAAATCCCTAGAAAAAAAAGAATATAAAAAATGAGGATTCATTAAACCCAAGATAAAATCACAGAAACCCACCTCATCTCTTTAAGATGTTGATCTAAACTTCAAGCTCTTGCTTTTCGCTTTCAAAAAGGACCCTTCGGTTATGATTTTTTGTGGCAAAAAGGGGTTCTCATTGTGGGTTTTTTTTTTTTTTGGATTCTTTTGATTTTTTTGATTTTTTCGACTAAAGGTTTAGTTTTGAAGTTTACAGCATTGAAAGAGAAATTAGAGAAAATGTTGTAAGGTGGGAAAGATGCACTGACTAATCATGTTCTACCACGTGGCACTATGTTGATGTAGACATGTGGGCTTGTCACGTCAGCATTTTTTATTGACCTAGTATATGATGTTTGTCACGTAGGTGCCACGTGTTGCCATGTTATTGCCACATAAGCACTTAACAGTTGTTTTAACAAAAATAAAGGTAGTGACTATTTTTGAACTTTTTTTAATGGAAGTGACCTTAATTGGACTTTTTTAAGTTAGTGACTTAAAATTAAACTTTTCCTAAGTTACAGACCCAAATTAGGACTTATCCTATTATTAGTGCATAAAGAAGCTAAACCTTAATACATTAAGAAGGTGTTTGGGTTAGTGTTTATGAAAATACATTTGCATTTTATTTTTAAAAAGTAAGAAAATGAGTGTATGGTAAATTTTGTTGTCCTACTGTTTAATTCTGCTTATTTCCTTATACAACATCTAAAAAACAATTGATTGAAAAGTAACTCAAGATTACTTCTTACTGTTTTTTGGGCTACTTTTTAGTTTTTAATGTTAATAATAATTTATATAAACTAAATTATCCTCAAAGAATATTTATACAATTTCATTATTTTTTTATTTACCATCGGAATATGATTTGTTAGTTATTACTCAACTTCATAAATATTTGTATAAACACAATACTTTCATTTTTCAACAATTCTTAATTAATATTTCTCTCGCTTCAAATTTTTATTGATATTGATGCTTAAAAAAATATTTTAAACATTATTTTTTTTTACTATATAATAAACATTAATTGTTTTTCTGAAAAAATAAAAATTAAATGAGAAAATTCTCAATATTATTTATATATTTATTCTATAAGTAAAGACTATAAAATATTAAAAACAAATTGTTAATATGATACATTAATATAAATTAAATGTCTAAATCAGTCATTTAATTATTCAACAGTAACAATAAGTATAAAATTAATCAAACAATTCATTAGTTTTTTTAGTAATCAGTAACAAACAAAAACAATCAGTAACAGCAATTAACAGCAGCAATAAGTAACAATAATATTGAACAGGTAAACTAAATAGACCCTAAGAAGCTAAACCTTGATTTTTCTCAAAAAGAAAAGAAAAATGTTAAACCTGGGTTTTTTGTCCCCTCACAAAACCCTGATTTTTTTTTTTTTTTTCATTTGGAGGTCTTATTAAACTATAAATAAATAATAAGGATAGTTCCCTATTTTCCATAATTTCACATCTCACATCCTCACTTATTAAAATTAGAATCTGAGACTTGTAGAATAAATGTCCAATCACTCACAACGGGGTGTTTCCTCAAGAACAAACGAGCCTCATATGCATCACAATTCACAAGTAAGTCGACCAACTGCTGGGCAAATTGGCCCAATATATTGCGCCGTCCAATTAATGAAAGGCCTTAAAAGAGCCCAATTAGGTGTGATATTGGTGACGGTCCCTCAAAACTTAAGTTTCCCGTTGCCCAAACCCAGAGCTATGCCATTTCCCTTCAAACGAACATCGTAATCTCACGTCCTGAATCGTCCAGTTTTGAGGCCCACTGAAGAAAATATAGAAATTGGACTGAAAAAGAAAATCTTTATAACCGAAAAAAAAAAAAAAAAGACAGAAAATCTCTGGAGAAAAAGAAAAGGCTCTGTTGCGTAACTAACTTTCAACATGCACAAATAAATACCCAATCTATTTAACAGCATATAACAATATCACTTTCTACTCAAAGAACAAAAAGCATTAGATGTTCTAATCGCATAAAGGACAATTAAAGGGCCGTAATATATGGCTTCTGCCTATATTTCTGGGATACTAATTGACAAGAAGTTGGAGGAGGCGTAACCAAATAATTGACAAACAGCCAGGCTCCATTATAGATTTCTTCTTCGGGAAAAATTGCCGTTGCTTTGGTAAACCCCAGTTTTGGGGGCTTTGCAAGCACTGAAGTATTTGAGTTCGCTTGAAGCTACCGTAGGCGAACTTAACTCAGACTTGCACTCCTTGTTGCGTAACAATGCCCAGCACGCGTCAAAAAGTGGACCCTGCATTGAAAACATATTGGGACTAATTTTTCCTTTGCATAATCTTACAAGCAAAGCAACGGATCAACGGATCATTTACCAAATCATATCCGCAGTTTCTGTATCCATATCTACCCTTGAAAATAAACTGCGTTAAGTGTAACCACTCAGAATTTATCGTACAACAACTATCTCTGGAAAACATACTTTAAAAAAGAAAAGAGGAAACTAGGCCCAGTTTTTTTTTTTTTTTCCCCTGCTTTTGACAAACGCTTTCCACATCATTCAGCGAATGACTGCTTTTTTTCTTTTTTTCTTTTCCTTTTATTTATTCTCTTTCTTTTTTTTCTTTTTTACTTCGTAAAGAATGTAGAGAAGCCCGAAATTAAAAATAAACTAGCTATGCCTGTCTGGTATTGCACGTCTGTATAATGGGTTTATGCCTTTTTTAGAAAATATATATATATATATTTTATACAAACCAACATTTGTCATTGTAATTCAGTGAAATTGACGCGTATATGTTTCGTGGAATTAATGCCAATGTGCAATCTTTACTCGCATATCCTATTCATTGGTGGAAGTGTCAGCCCTGCAGCTATAAGTGTCACCTCGTAAGCACTCTGAGGCAGGGAGTGGCAAAACTTTCTTTAGCTCTCCTTGTTGACTAGCTCCTTTCCCACTTGTGTTAATTGGATAGAGGGTGTGCGTGAGGGAAAGAGAGCGATGGAGAAGTTGTCAGGTTTAAGTCAGCTGTTCATGACAGTTTTTCTGAACAACTTCTCTGCATTCATGGTGATCCCAGCCATGACTGATGTTACAATGTCTGCGCTCTGTCCTGGACGAGATGAATGCTCGTTGGCCATTTACCTGACCGGATTTCAACAAGCGGTAATGTTCCCCCCAACCAAACCTCTGTTTTCCCTTTCTCGCTTTATTTTCCTCATTTCAAAGTTGTATGCGTCAAAATGCTCATGTCATTATTATTTATTCTGTTCTCTGTTAACCTAGCGCGTAACAATACTAGGAGAATCCAACGCCAATTATGAATAATCGCTCAAATTCTCATGTTAATAACGTTCCTCTGTTAGTTAAAAGTTCTTTTGTTCCGTAACTAAACTCTCGTGTCATTAATGCAATCAAACGAAGTTTCCCTTCACTTTCACTTCACTCGCTTCCCTTTTGGCCCTACGTGCAACTGTACGGAGATGGAAACTGCCTGCCTTGAACTCGCACCCCACTTTGTCCACTCTTCCGACAAATAGCGGAGGCGGTCGAACTTGTACTTGAAATAGATTTAGATCAGAGGCCCAAATCCCACCCAATTACTCCGGGGGCTGCTACAATCATATAGCTTATCATCCAGCAGTTCACTTGGCGTGACCCACTTGAATGGTCCGACAAATAATTGGAACCTTCCTCCTTTCCTTTTTCTTGTCCTGTTTATGTAGCTAGTCAAAGCCAAGACAAAGAAAATCGACCATGTCTGTAGAGGCCAGTGGGAGCGGGGCAGCAAATAATTTTAGAGGTGGCAACAGATGATGTGACAAAAATAACCCGATTACTTAATCCAACATAAGTCGAAAGGTGCCGGTCGAAAGAGGCTGGCTACAGTTACGACTGACGAGCTCAGTCTCGTACTGATTTTTAAAAAATTATTTTTTATTCGACAAAAAAAATATTATTCTCCATGACTTTTTATTTAGAACATAAAAAAATGTTTTTTTTTTAGAAAAACAAAGATGAGAATAATTATTGTGGCAACACAACAATTTCACAATATTCAATTGAAATCATCAATATTTTCTAAATATTTAGTAGGAATCATTTATTTTCTTTTAAATTCGATTAAATGTATTACACAATCATATCAGACATCACTAATAGCATATATATCCCTTTTAGGTCTTTAGTTCGTTCAAAAATCAAAAATTCAAAACTCAAGTGACAAACAATATTATTTTCTTTCTCCGAAACTTCACACTCTGTCTCAAACTTAAAAACCGGTAACTTAAATTACCAACAACACCAAATTCGTAACTTAAAATAGGAAAAGTTTGAAACTTAATAAATGGCAAATCTAATAAACTTGAAATCATATGTGCATTCAAACCCAATGAATCCAAGACGGTACTCGAATTCTGATCTGTGGCTTCTAATTAATTTTTACTCATCATTCGCTCTACTAAAAACACAAATTCGTTCGGAGTGGCGAATAAAAAGCATCATATTGTAATCTAAACGCTAATGTTGGGAAGCAGACACAAGCGTTTTCTTTTCTTTTTCTTTTTTTTTTTTGGTCCATAAGCGTTTTCCTTTTTTTTTTTTTTTAGGTTTTTTGTTTTTTCTGGTGGTTGATGATATAATATGAAAAATCCATTTATTCAGCTTACTTTGTTTGCCAATAACTTCGGGAATTCGTGGAATTTGGATGGTTTCGACTTTTAGAATCATCTTCCATTAATTGATGATATAGGATTAAAATATTTTTTGTCACCGCAACGCAAGTGTCAGTTAATGAACATGTCGCGCTCAATGTAACATCAACCACCGCCAATAGTCATAACAGGAGAGCATTGGAAGTAAAGTTAGCCTTCAAAGTAACCGACTATTTTCTCAACAAATATGGTAGAAATAGAATAGTGGTGTTGATGTGTTCAAAAAAAGAATAGTGGTTTGGAGGTCATATGCTAAGCTAATAAAACGTCTGTTCTGTGTACGTACTGAAATTGACGTCCACTGTGCGTTATGCCTTTGCCCATGCGGTTCCCCCACAAATATATACCGTAATTGGGAAATGAAGTGTAGGATCAAAACTGTTAGACACCGTCCTACATGTAAAATCATTAACACAACACCTTTTTCTAGGCTGCAAATACCACCGGAATTCTCAAACGCTTGGTGGGTGTTCGTAATTCGTCTCTTTTTGGGTGTTTAAGTGGAGCTTTACATTACTTTGTCGCTTCATTCTTATTTTGTGGGAGCAAAAGGCTTCTGAAATCGAGAGAGAGAGAGAGAGAGAGAGAGAGGGAGAGAGAATGGAGAAGCTATCAACGTTGAGCCAGATCTTCTTGACGGTTTTTCTTTACGACTTCTCCTTGTTCATGGTCATCCCATCCATGACTGACATCACTATGTCAGCGCTTTGCCCTGGAGAAGAAGAGTGCTCCCTCGCCATTTATCTCTCCGGATTCCAACAAGCGGTAACGATTTTTTTGCTTCCCTTTTCTTCGTCAATCAAATATCAATTCAACCCCATCTTTTTAATTAGTTCTCTCTCTCTCTTTTTTTTTTCTTCATTTTTCTTTTTGTGGGGATTTTTTTTTTTTTTTTGTCAGAAATGTGCGGAACATGTGTTTGTTTATGTGTGCTTTTGTTCAAATCATCAAATTGCTCTCCATACCCCTTCTCCCTTCATCTCTTTTTTTATTTGGTCTTTAAGGGTCTTGAAAGGGAATTTAGAAGAGTTAGGATAGAATCCGCTTCTTTTTGACTGGAGGTCAGATGATTAATTGCGTCTAGACAAGTGATCATCTCCCTCTTATCTCCAATGAATTTATCAATTACTATAATAATTTTACGTGGCTTTATACCGTTAATTCAGTTATAGTCTAATTACTAATATATGGCGAGCCCAAAAAAAAAAAAAAAACAAAAGTCACGTAAAGTGCAAAGCTAAATTTGGAAGCTCGTACTGTGGGGTGCTCTTGCATAAAGACCCCTCCTGCCTCACGGTTTGGTCGCAGGGGAAGCTTCCTGTAATCCAAGAACAAGGTGGGGTCCGACAATTGGGAGGACCCAAGTTTTGTTCAGTCATCATATGTGACATGTACCATGTAGGCCTAGCAACACATGCTGTTGTGTACCGTCTCCAGCTCCTTTTGTTCTAATTAGAAACCGGATTTTCTTCTTGTCTTGCGGCTTTTCTTTTCTTTTTTTAAGAATTCCCCAGTATGTGTGATCATTTGTTCCTAACTTGTGCATCGTATGAATTTTTTTTTGGACGAATCATATGAATTATTTTCGGGGTCCATGTTTCATTATTTCCGAATAGCTCGAATACGTGACAGTTTGTTATTAATTATAGTTACATTATCAAGTTCAAGTCTTATTATAATTTATTTAGCTACTTTGTTTTTGGACATTGCTTGAACCCAAGACCTCGAGGCTGTCAACAATGTGACTGAACCTTCGAGCTAAAGGGAAGCAATTATTTAGCTACTTAGTTGAATCTAAGTTTCTTTACTTTGTCCTTTTCCATGATGTACTGAGAAGCGACGTAGGTTAAACTGTAGGAATTATTACTAGAAGTTAGACCTATAATTAAGAAATTATTTGAGGAGTTTAGCTCTCTGCACATAGAAAATTTTGTGTAGTCAAAGACGCGAAAATAAAAAGGGGTAATCGAATTAAATTGAATATTTCTATCATTAATATAAGTTTCCATCTAATTCTGTACAACTTCTTTTTTTTTTTTTTTTATATCCGTGTATCATTTGACTTGTAAATTACTGTTTACATTAGACAATATGCAATTTTTCTTACTTTGTACACCAAATGAATACTTAATTAACGACAATCACTGTTTGTTGAACAGGAAAAAAACTAAAAAAACTCATAATCACTAATTGTTTTCTAGTTCTGTGCAGATCATAGGAGTGGGAACATTGGTTATGACGCCTTTGGTAGGATATTTGTCCGACAAGTATGGGAGGAAAGCCTTGCTCACTGTCCCCATGATTCTTGCCATAATTCCGACAGGTAAAACACTAGTTGCCATAATTATGGCTGCCAGCATGTTTTATTTTTGACCAAAAGAAATAAAACATGCTAATAGCCATAATAGTAACCACTAGTTAGCATTAGAGTTTAAAATATTTAATCGAGTGGACCACACCACCAACCAAGAAGGGAACTTCGCTTTAGTGCCATTCCCATTAACAAATTCACAAAATTAAGGAGTCCTTGTTTATTTTGTTTTTACAAGAGAAACCAAAAGGTCATGGAAGTGGATTATAATTTTTTTTTTTGAGATTTTTTAGACTTAAAATCAACTGATTTGAAGAAGGGAAATAATTAAAAAAATTAATAATTTGAATTTTTATTTTTTTCCTATTATATTGTCAATAATATTTAAACTATAAGCACATAGTCATAGTCATGAACGTTGATTATAATTATTAAAATTATAATATAAGATTAAAAGATTTTTAACAAAATATTTTAATTAATTATATTAGAAATATAAGAGAAGAGACATTTTCTTTTGAAAGGGAAAGCATGAAATTTCATAGCCTTCTCGCTTTCTTACTTTTGGTTGCGGGATGGCAATTGGATGATTGACTAACTAATTAGGTGGTATTTGCTAGAAATATAAGTGCCGAATTATTTAAATATATGTATGCAGCTTAACTTGGCAAGCATGAGTCAAGAACTTGAAACTACATCTAGAATATGGAGTTACCAGAATTTTGCAACCAGTCCACTGATTTGCTATGTTGATTATTGAAATTGAATTCTAAACTTTTTTAAGAATTTGAAACCAATTCTAAACATTTAATTTTTATTTTATATAAACATTTTTTTTAATAGGAATTAGTCAAACTAGTATATATGTAATTTGACTTAATTGAGATTGCATAAAAAAAAAAAAAAACTCAAATATATCTTAAAAGCACATATCTACATCTATATACCTATTTACCGAATTTCTATTTTTTTTCTTACATTTAAAAGGCTAAAATCTTAAATTTTTCTTACGAGAATTTATAGCTTTTTTTTATATATAGGTAAAAGCTCAAGATTTGACGAAATACCCACATGAAGCATCTTTATATTTTAAAGATATATGTAGATTTTTTTTTATACTGCCTAAATTTAATCAAATTACCTGTCTAATCCCTAGAAAGAGAGGGGGAGAGAGAGAGGATTATGATTGATGGTATATTTCACATAGTACTGTTACGTGGATGGAAAGAAAGGGATGCGAAAATGATAGAAATTTTTTTTTTATAATCAGTTGATTTATTTATACAATAAAATGTTTACTTTTAAAAAAAATTAAATTTTTTTTAAATTTATTGTAATAAATTAAAATTTTATTACACAAAAAAAAAAACAGTTAGTTGAAAAAAAAAAATGTCGGTGTCTTTACTGTCCACTCAATCCCATCCGCCAAAATTTTCCGTATGGCACATTATCTTCTAGTTCAGGGATATGTTGCAAATAACATTTAATTCAAACTATTTAATGTTTTCGATTCAACTGCACACGATTTGTAACAGTAAAGATCTTTACTAGACTTTTTTTGGGTTAGTGGCGTATGTATGCCAACTTGACGTTTTAGTGACCCATTGGTAAATTCATCCCTAAAGAAAAACCCACGCCTTTGAAATTGGGTGGGGACTGGGGGAGGTAAACCTTTTACAAGTTTGCAAGCAATTAGCCCTCACCAGCCAGGATCTTCTTTTCATTTTGGCATTAGTCAAAAAGTGAACCTCGAGGCACCCTTTCCTTTCATCAACCAAAGAGACCATTTCCTTTCCTTTCCTTTGTTGTTAGACAATGACGTGTCCCACTACCCACTACCCACTACGAGCGTTTTATTGGCAACTTCCCCCGTCAAACGCATACAATATGGTCTGTTTCTCTTAGGATTGCCAATTTCTTCCATCTAACTTGGGACTTTGGAGGAATTCGAGATTGGACACCTAAAAACAGCATGAAGTTGGGTTGGGTTTTGCTTTTTGCTGAACCGATTAGTTGCCACTATTCTTTAATTGTGTTCTATCCGACCCCATCTATAATCTATACTAATAATATACTACTCTTCTCGGTCCCAAGAAGAAAGGATGTTTTAGGAATCTTGTTATTGTTGGGGGTAAAACTTTCTACTTTGACTCATCTCATAGCACACGCTAACTACTGAAATAAATAAAAATAGAAACAATAGAAAAGAGGTTTTGTTTAATTACATTTGTAAAAATGACATCATTGTGTATGTCATGAGACGCTAATGACTTTTTGTTAAAGACTAAGCACACTGCTTGATAAGACTAATCACACAGCCAATTTAATTACTATATTGACAGTGTTAAGCTCATTGCTGGAAATTGGCTTAACATGTGAATTTTTATATATATCTAAAAATCCAGTTACAAAGAAGTTTAGTTGGACTTGAACATTATTATATTATTTTTACAGCCATACTGGCCTACAGCAGGACAAGATATTTCTTCTATGCGTACTATGTATTCAAGACCCTAACAGCCATGGTTTGCGAAGGAAGCGTCCACTGCCTTGCACTCGCCTATGTGGTAATTAATCTCCCCTTCTTTTTTCTTTTTTCTTTCATATATATATATATATATATATATATCATATAGCTAGGCAATTCTTTTTCTTTATGTATATAGACATTTTACTTCCACTAATTAAGCTCAAATATCAGTACACAAAAATTTCCCACGCATATAAGCCTAAATCATTGTTATTGTTTTTACTTTCTGAATCATGTGACCAATCTTAATTAGAAAGCTTAACTCATGGGCCATGATTAATTAAAGAATATAAGCTAATTAGTTTTATATTGCTAGCTAACTATTATAAATAAGACCGCTTTGTTGGTTTAACTAACTGTGTGAACTAATAATTTAAAACTTATTTTTTTTGTTTGATAAGTTGAATTTAATAAAAATAACTAATACTTGTTTAATAACAGTTTCTTATATGCTATCAACTAAACCAAATACTCTTTAATTAGTTAATCTTAAAAAATGGTTTGTGACAACCCAAAAAGAGCAACAAAAAAAAAAAAATCCACTTATCCACCTAAAAAAATTTATGAATTATAGATGCATGTTTGTTTAGCTATAAATATCATAAATTTACTTTAATTAGAACTAGAAAGAGCATGATTACATGACCGCGTAAAAAATAGATGTAAAAGTCGACGCATTGCAATAAAGAGTTATATTTGTGCAACAAGTCTCTCAATTTTTACAACAAAATTTGAAACATTTTTCAACTATTTTTTCGTTGTAAAAATTGAGGAATTTGTTACACAAATATAATATTTTATTATAATAAGTCTATTCACGCGTCTAATTTTTTGTGTGTCCATATAATTTTTTTGAATTAAAAAATAAAAAAAAATTAATAACACGAACATATTTTGACAGCAACAAGTCAAGTCAAGCCAAGCCGTCGTTAACTTATACACAAACCATCACTTGCGCAAAAACACAACGGTCGATTAATTAGTCTTCCCTCCAAGTCTGGGTGGTCGCATGAGTTGATTTTGTATTCCCCTCCAAAAATTGTGTGCAGGCAGACAACGTACAAGAAGGGCGGCGAGCGGCGGCGTTTGGAATTCTTTCGGGCATTGGATCCGCTGCTTTCGTTTGTGGAAACCTCTCCGCACGCTTCCTCTCAACGCCCTCCACGTTCCAGGTCCCCCCCCCCCCAACCCTTTTTCTCTGTCTTTCGGTGCATCTTTCTGTGTGTTTTTTATTGTATATGGTTATTCGTAATATCCGCCTTATATTTTTTTTTGTTTTTCAACATGATTATTATTTTCAATAATATGCTTAATTATTGTAATGTTAAGTTGGCATGTTGAATCAAATATCTTTATAAATAATTAATTAATTGTAGGTAGCGGCTTCGGTGGGAATCGTAGCGACACTGTACATGCGGGCATTCTTACCGGATTCCGTGATTGATGATGATGAAGACCTTTCTGCACCTATAATAACCTCAAAGGGAAAGGGGAAAAATCGATGATCCTTGTGCCACTGAAAATTCAACTGACGATGTTCAAATTTTCAAAACAATGCCTTCTTTGGACGATATGCTCTGCTTTCTCAAGAGCAGGTCTCTCTTTAGCCATAAACCATAAACCATGAACCCTAAACCCTAAACCCCAATTTGGTTTTGATCATGAATTTCTTTTATATATATATATATATATATATTATGTTCAAAATAATATTCCTTGCGGGTCTTAATTATCTGGAATGAAGGGAAATTTACTGTCGAATAACACAGATCTTTATCTGTTAACAATTGCTCCACTTGCGTACTTATATTATCATTTTTGTGTATTTGTTTGCAGTGTAACCATTTCACAAGCTGCCGTTGTTGCATTTTTCAGCAATCTTGCTGAAGTTGGCCTTCATGCTTCGTTATTGGTACTTTCCTAATTTTGCGCGTCTGACCTCCAAGTATTATAAGGTTCTGCTCCCGGTTGTTAAACTTAATTGTCATAAATCAATGGATACGTCGTTCTGCCCTAATGTAACGATAAGAATGGGCATGGACCAACAGATGCTGGTTTGGGGTATCATTCAGGCTCATAAACATGTCTGTGTCAATTATATGCATATCAAGACATCCTAGCCATAGTACTTGATTGATAATTTGAACTCAAATTAGCCCGAGTTATGTTAGTTTTATGTGTAAGAAAACTTTGTTTCATATTTTAGGCCTCAAGAAAAGCAAGCAGAAATCCAAGCTCTGCTCATCTTTATTCATCTCTTGTGCTTTCTGTAATGTGTGCAAATATTTCCCAATCATAATGTCGGCTGAACTTCGATTGCACAAAATAATTGCCAACTTGAACATGCTTGATGCTACACTAGAAGAGGGGATGATGATCTTTGTAGAAAAATTAAGTTGTAAGGAAGAAGATAATTAAGAAGTCGATGTTGTAGCTTTTGCACCCCTTAGCTGAAGTGAAAGTTACAATTGCCTTTCAGGCATGTTAATGTTGCTGTTGATGCCAAAACCTGTAGCATCTACTTAATTTTCTCCCCCTTTCTCAATAATCATATACAGTACGCAATGCATCTATCAGTGTGACAGTGACCTATAGTCCTAGCTTACTTGCAGGCGTTGTTGGTGTGAGACACTGAACTGTAGTCCTAGCATACTTACGGGCATTGAAAGCAAATTTTAGATTAACATGAACTATTTTGAGTCGCCACTTGTTTTTTGGGCCCAGTTGAATTGAGGAAAGGGGATTTATCTGTAAGTGAAGTCTGAGATTTGAATTCGAGATCTCACCCTCAAGTTTTATATTCGGTGGCCACTAGGCTATGGCCGCTATGCCTAATGGTTGAGAACATCACTTCAAAGAATGGGGCCTTATGCATATGAGAGGAAGGTAATCAAAAAAAAAAAAAGGAAATGAGTTCTTTCTTTTTTCACTTAGGAGAGCTTATCAGACTGAAAGAGAGCCAATTGACTTCCATAATCCTAGTATACGTCCAGCTTTAAATAGAATAAGAACAAAATCTATTACTTAAGTTTTAAATTCTACGCTATTCATTTTCTGCCAAATAAATGGGGACATACTGCATTCATATTGGTCTCTACTGGTACCTGTCATTCCCCCAAATATCTCAAGTGCATAGGTCTGGCCTTGGTTTTTATTAATTCTAATCAAAAGTTTCATTAACAAATGTTCTAGCTTGTCTTTGATGTTTGGATAAATCGTTATTAAATTTTCAGACTTTAAACAGAAAAGAGAATAATTGAAGCTCATTGCCTTTTGCTTTGTAGTACTACTTAAAAGCACAGTTCCACTTCAGCAAGGATCAGTTTGCCGACCTAATGATAATTTCTGGGATTGCAGGAACTGTCTCACAGGTATGTCTTTCTTTATTTTTAGGTTGCAGTGTAAATTCCTTGTCTCCACATGAATAGGTTTTGTCTCTGTTGATCTAAAAGTAAGTGATCTTGCAGTTGCTTCTCATGCCCATACTGGCTCCTGCATTAGGAGAAGGAAGGCTCCTTTCAGTAGGGCTTTTCTTTGAATGTGCACATGTAAGTACCTCGTTTTCCATAATTGATCATGCAATGTCTTTAGCACAATATTCTTTAATCCTATAAAGTGCAAATCAGTTTGTCATTGAATGCTTATGTTCTTAAATGCAGATGCTTCTTTACAGCATTTCTTGGTCCTTCTGGGTAAATAGTCTGCTAACTAAGTAGCAAGTTCTGGTTCCCTCTGATTTTTTTGGCTACCTTATACATCAATGCTAACATTTTAGAAGTTTATAGGTCCCTTATGTTGCTGCAACGCTCTCTGCCTTGTTTGTGTTTTCACCACCATGTGTGAGTTCCTTGTTTTCGTTTCACAATATTATTATTTTTTTTCAATTATATTTAAACACTATGTTGTAAATAAAATTTCAAATTGATTTGCAGCTGCGGAGCATTGTGTCCAAGCAAGTTGGGCCTTGTGAGCAGGTAACATTTCTGAAAAGCAACTTCAGTGTTTATGCTTGCAATTTGTTCTTTGATATTATGTTTATTCAGACTGCAAAAAGACTTCTCGGTCCTAGTAAAGAATTATTTTCACATTGAAACATACATCTAAGAGAGGCAATATTATACTGCAATGTTTTTAGCTGGAAAATTAAGAATAGAAAGAAAAATTTGTTTTTGAGTTTTTGATTGAGAAAGTAGGCTAATTTTTAGACTCGCGCAAAGGGCTTCCTTTCCTAACAATGCCACAGGTCTCGTGACTTTCTTATGGTCCTGTTTGCTGCAAAATTTTTCGACAATGTCACTTCCTTATGCTCTTTCAGGGGAAGGCTCAAGGGTGCATTTCAGGCATTTGTTCTTTTTCCAATGTTATTTCTCCGTTGGCATTCTCTCCTTTAACAGGTGACAGGACATTACTGCAAAATATTATATATTGAAAGTCAACGAACTAATAAACTTGAACTATTTTTCAGCTTTGTTCTTATCTGAAAGAGCGCCATTCGAATTCCCTGGTTTCAGTATTATGTGTGCTGGATTTGTAGCGGTAAGATATTTAACATTATGAGGCTGATGCATGTATGCATTTTTTTCTAATCTCGCAATTCGTTACTTTCTCCTCTTTTGGTAGTTAACGTCAACATTAACATGATTTTTTTTTTTTTTTTTGAGCAATATTAACATGATCTTTGAGGACTTGTGCATTAGGTAATTATGCAGATTCTTTATGCTATATTCTTATATATTCCAATTTGCTAGTAACACCATGCCAGATATGGATCTGACTTTGTAAGTAACACAATTGTCTACAAAACTGTGCAACCTGGTAAACCCACATGCTTCAGATGAAGCCGTTGACTGGGGCATACCAAATTTATAAATGAAACTGCACAGGTACCCAATGTACCTGCAAAACGGGCTATGCGAGCCCAATTTTCACTCCTGTGGTTGTAATTTGGGAGTCATCATGATCAGTTCAGGTCCATCTATGTTCTGATTTTCACTTGTTGCGTAGAGGATGGTGTGAACCAAAAAAAAATTGGATTGTTCATTTTATTACCTTGTTGCTGATAAAATTTGCATTAGAGAACGTCATCTGAATCTTACTATAATGTGACATGTTCTTAGCTATGTTTATAAATTGATCATGATTTTGATCTGGCTTGATTATGACTTTATGCAGATGGTGGCCTTCATTCAAAGCATCTTGATAAGGGTGGCTCCTCCTATTTCAAGTCATAGAATCAGTAATTCCAACCATGTGGATGCGTAGTCAGCCATGAAAACCGATGGCTCTACCTACCATAGTAATAGTATATGTAGAAAACCGTGGCATGTTGCATTTTGCGCTGGGAATTAGGACATTCGGTAGAACGGGTTGACATTGCCAGCTAGCGTCATTGCAATCACGTAGACAAACATACATATATAGCTGTAAGACAAATTATATATTTGGTCCCATAGTTAGGAGGAAATAGGGACGTCTATTTTGTTGAGGAATGTTAATCATTAGTTGATAATGTATTTCTGGAACTTACAACACCGATGACAAATTACATTGGTGTCACAAATATGATTTGCCAGTTTTAGTTTGACAAAAATTGGCCGTCCCTTGTCACATAACTCAAAGGACAAAAAAAATTAAAAATATATATATACAATAAATAAAAAATACAAAATACGAGAAAGTAGTTTCTCTCTCCTCTCTTTTTCTCTGTTTTCGAAGGACAGTGAGATGAAGATTCTCGGAAGAACCACAGCGCTTATCTTGCCACCGTCAATGCCACTTCTAGTTTATCGCCCAAAGAACAAAATTTCCTTTCTATTTTCACCAATTTGTCGTTTCTTTTTCAAAATTTTCTAAATCAATTTGTAGAACACATAAACCTCGTAATAACTTATAATTCTAAATCTGAACTTGACGCAGCTAAGTTTCAGTATGGTTTTGGTTTTGAATCGCCAATTCTAATTTTAAAATATTGCAAACCTTAACTGAAATATTTTTTTGACGGTCTGGTCTGGTTTTAGTTAACTAACAGTTTCGCCTTTGGTTGCAGTTTCGATTTTGATTTCAATTTCAGTTCCACCTCCAATTTGGATTAACTTATGGTTATGGTTTAATTTAGTTGAATTCAAAGTGGTTTGAAATATGTTTTAACTTTTAATTTTTATTATGAAAAAAAGGGTAAAGATGCACAAAAACCATGGAACCATAAAAACCACTGAGATTTATCATCCATGTCAGCAATTTGGGACATTTCGATAAGTGTTTTTATGTGTTGAATAGCATTTTTCATATTTTTTTAGTTCGTAAAAGTAACGTTAGTTAGGAGTGTTTGTGCATTGAATTGAGTCGACTTAAGAATATTCGTATCTAATCTGACATCGGTAGGTTAAATAATTTTTTATCTGCACTCAATCTGTCATACAACCTAATCTATCAAATCCAATCCGCCAACAGCGGATTATATTGGATCGGTTCGAGCGGATTGGTATAATAAAAAAAATTATAACTTTTTTTAATTTATACACATCATCAATCATCAAGATTTTTACTTATTCTTACCAATTTTATTATTATAATATATATATCATATATATTCGTAATTTTAAATATTTATGAGAATTAATCAAAATTTACTGAAAAATTATATTAAATCAATTTTACTTGGTAAAAAGTACAAATTGTCAAACAAAAAATTTTTTATTTATTCTTCCGTTTGACAAATAAGATAGTATTCATCTCTCTCTCTCTTTTTTATAGTGTCTAATGTCTCACTTGTACTGCCAAAAAATAGACAGATAGAGATATTTTAATTTTTTCTTATTTTTTAAAATAAAATTACGTGGTAATAATTAGAGAACATAATGATAATACGTGAGTAATAAAATATTTTTTTACATCTAATTTTATTGATTTGTAAGATTATATGAAATGTTATTATTTAGTTTTAATCTGATTGATATCAATAAATTTAATTCAAAATATCAATTATATATATATATGGATTGAGTCGGATTGGACGGATTGAACCCTCCAATTCGTATTCAATCTGCCCTTTGTGGGTTGTAAAATTTTAAAATAACAATTAATTTTAATTTCGATAATTTTGACGAGTTCAAATTAATTTAAATTAAATTGATCGAATTGAGTTGGGTTGGTTAATTTTTAAATAACCCTAACGTTAGTCTGTCATGATTAGATAAAAAAATTTTGAGAAAGAAAATTAAATTCAAATTCCAGACTTTTCGAGGCACATTGTGTTTTTTTTTTTTGGGGGGGGGGGGAGTTGAAACCGTGTGTTTGGATTGCTGATTAAAAAAAGTAAAAAAAGGAAAAAAAGAAAGAAAGGAAAATTGTGTGGTCTAAGGCAGTTTTGCATGCTCGGGTTGGCGTGGTAAAAATATTTGAAAATTAAAGAGGACCTGTCAAATCAATGGAAAGAAATAAGAAAAAAATAGATATATAATGATTAAAATAATTTTAATATATTCTCTTTATTGTATGAGTATTTTTGTAATTTGAATTTATTATTTAATTATTTATAAAAATATTTTTATAATTTTATCTATATATTTATATATTTATATAATTTAAATATATAATTTTATTTTAATTATTTTTTAACAACTTTATTTTTATAACTTTTTTTAACTAAAATCTCATAAGTTAAAAGGTGATTGGATGATTTTGTCTTTTTTTTTTTTACAAACAAAAAACATACGTCACTGATACATAAGTCATTGCATACGTAGATCGAAGTTGGAGTCACCGTTATTATTTTCATTTAACATACTATATGGGTAGGATCTACTACTTAAGAATTATTAGAATCGAGCGTGACTCCTACAAATCGACCACAGCCTGAAAGAGTTATAAACAAATACCTATGTGTGCGCAACTTTACTGTTAAGTGTCAGAGAGTATTATCTACAATTTATGCAGACTGAAATTTGAACTCAAATTATAAATAGATAAAATACTCTCAATTACCACTACATTGCCACCTTAAAGAGTAACTCGGTGATTTTGTCTAAAAACTAAGAAAGTCTCTTTCTCACATCCTTCTCAGAGAAAGAAAAAGACATTGCACGCAAGAAAATTTTCAAACCATTTTACAACGGTTTCTTTTCCACAGTGAAGCCAAACCTGAGAATTTGCCTCGATTTTGGTAAACTTTCTCATTTGATTCTGTCTCGCCATTCGAGAATCCAAACAGATGGTAAAATAGAACTTAATCAGGAGTTTGAGTTGAATTGAAACCGGAACTGCCACTTCAAAAATTAAAACTACAACTTGAGTTGGGTTTTGGGTCATGACTAGGCGGTGGGTGGCATTAAACAACTGAAAACTGGTTGGCTGGACTCGCAAGCACACAGTAACAATCGTGGATCCTACGCTACACAACAAAATCTTCTGTTATGTTATGGCGATTTAAAAATGAAACCCCACCCGCTCTCGGCGCTCCACGCCCTTTATTTATTTATTTATTATTTATTTATATTAGTCATAACATATATATATATATATATTAATAATTTTTATTTTAATTTTTTTTTAATTAAGTATAATTTATTCATAATTTTACATCATATAATAAATAAAATTTACTTAAATAAAAAATTAAAAATAATATTTAAATAATATTAAATTATTAATTAATTTTACTCATTAAAAAAAATAAAATTTACAAATACAATTATTTACAATATATATATATATTAGCTGTAATATATTATTTTGGTTAATGTTAGTTACAATATTACAGGCGAAAGCCTGCCGGCAGTTGTTCATTTCAAGACAAGGTAGGGGGGAGGCATCTTTTCTTCATCTCACTTAACTGTCTTCCTGAACGCTTCGTCTGTCTTTGCCTATTCTTATATTTTAATAGTAAACTTAATACATCTCTCTCTCTCTCTCTCTTCAAGTCTCAACCACATTTGACATTTTCCCTTCCCTCCCATCCTCCCTCGTCCAGAGTCTTCCAGCCGACCTCTCGGTCTCGGAGTTGGCTTACGGCCGAGGGAGGGGGAGTAGGAGGCGGAGGAGGAGGAGGAGGCGGAGCACTCATTATTCGGTTGATCAACCGGCAGCTGCCCAGCAATCCATCCCTCATTGTCGATCTTTTTGGCACGATCTTCTTCTTCGCATCTAAAGACTTGAATCTTGGGCAAAGAAATGGAAAGAGGCGCCGCTGTGGTGTATCTCCACGGCGACCTCGACTTGAAAGTCGTCGAGGCTCGGCGCCTGCCAAACATGGACTTGGTTTCGGAGCGCCTTCGCCGATTTTTCACCACCTTTGATACGTGTCGTAAGCCGTTCTCCTCCGACGGAAGCAAGCGCTCGCACCACCACGGCAAGATCATTACCAGCGACCCCTACGTGACGGTCTGCGTGGCCAAGGCGACGGTGGCTCGCACGCGCGTCATCCCCAACTCACAGCACCCTATCTGGAACGAGCGTTTCAAGATTCCGCTCGCTCACCCTGCCAGCCACGTCGAGTTCTACGTCAAGGACGACGACATGTTCGGCGCCGATCTGATCGGAGTCTCGACCGTTCCCGTCGACGGGATTCTCTCCGGCGAAACGGTCAGCGATTGGTTCCCAATCATCGGATCGAACGGGAAGCCGCCGAAGCCTGATTGCGCATTGTTTGTGGAAATGAAGTTCGTGCCATGCGAGGAGAATCCATTCTTCAAAGACGGCATCGCAGCGAATCCAGATAAATTCGGCATCCCAAATTGCTACTTTCCGGCGCGTCAGGGAGGGCGCGTGACGCTGTATCAAGACGCGCACGTGCCGGATTCGTGTTTGCCCGACATTGAGTTGGAAAGCGGAGAGGTGTTTAAGCAGGAGAAGTGCTGGGAAGACATATGTCACGCCATATTGGAAGCGCATCATCTAGTGTACGTAGTGGGCTGGTCGGTTTACCACCGGGTGAGACTGGTGAGGGAGCCCACGCGGCCGCTGCCCTGCGGCGGCAATTTGAGTTTGGGGGATTTGCTCAAGTACAAGTCCCAAGAAGGCGTCAGGGTGTTGCTGTTAGTTTGGGATGATAAGACTTCCCACGACAAGTTTTTCGTCAAAACGGTATGTCGTTTTTGTCTTTCTTTTTCTTTTCGGTTTTTGGACAGCGTGGTCGTGGTTGGGAGTAATAATGACTTATATTATACATATAATCAGCAGTGCTTCAATTGAGTGAAATAAGTAACTATTCTATTTATTTATGAGGGATTTCTAATTTTTGCGCTTATTTAGTAAAGGAAATTTCTCAAAATGATTTTTATTATAAATAAAAATAGCAAGCACATCATTTAAATTTTATTTTGAGTTTTTTAATATGTGTGCTTTTTTTTTTTTTCCGCATTGTAGTCAATTTTATAATTACGCCAGTTTCTGTTTTTTATTTTTTTTTGTTCAGCTTTTCGTACTTCAAATGTCACCTTTCATACTAGCGCTTTTTTTTTTTTTTCTTCCTTCTCTAAAAGTTGAATTCTTAAGATTATGTTGTAACTTGTAACTTACGCCATTTTCCGGAAGAACAGTTTGTTGAGGGGTGGAGAATAAGTGCGTTCTCGGTAATTATGCATGTTCTTTACCAGGACCTTCAGAAAAAGCAATTGCATTTTTAGAAGTTAGAACACTAGATACAAGATAAGAAAAATTGATGATAAGTCACGTTGCTGAAATCCCCTTTGCTTGCAGGCTGGAGTGATGCAAACTCATGATGAGGAAACTCGCAGGTTTTTCAAGCATTCTTCTGTTAATTGTGTGCTGTCGCCACGTTATGCTAGCAGTAAGCTTAGCATTTTCAAGCAACAGGCATGCTTTACAATTATAACTTCGTATATTGTCTATTCCATTTCATACTTTAGTCAAGAGGACTTAATGTTCGTTTGTCATATCTTTCCATTAGTTGCTGCTTTGGCTTTTAGACAAAAGACCCATTTAATCTTACTGGTTGTACTAGTTGTAGCAGTCATCTGTCATCTTTCTTGATTATTAAGAAGTTCAATGAAGGCTATGAGAATAGAAAAGGAAAGGGATCCTTGAGTTTATTTTGGGGACTAAAATATTTCCATTTTGGTATGCATGATTTGCATAAAGAGCCATCAGCCAAAAGCATACTTTCATAGAATTTCCCCAAAATGTTTTGCTAAGGCTAAAGTAATTGACTAAAAAAAAAATAATCACAACAAAAATTAGGTCCCAGCAAATTAGTACTGTCATAGTTGAATGGTGATGAAAGCAGGAATTTCATGCTCTAACAAGGTGATACTTAGCTAAACAGACAGTCAATAAACGCAACAAAATAAGGTCCTAGAAAATTAGTACTGTCATAGTTCGGTTATGTGATGAAAGCAGGAACTACATGCTCTATCTATGTGATACTTAGCTAAACAGACAGTTCATATTCCTGCATCATGGTCAAATCAAAAGTCATTGATATGTTTATCTTTACTAATAAATGGAAATGTTGGTCTCTAAACTTTGTTCGACTATTGATGAACTTCCTTCACCACCAGCATTGCTGTCATTGATTGCTATAACATTTTTGTTTCAGGTTGTTGGTACTCTATTTACTCATCATCAGAAGTGTGTGATTGTGGATACACAAGCATGGGGAAATAACCGGAAGATAACTGCTTTTCTAGGAGGTCTAGATTTTTGTGATGGCCGCTATGATACACCTAGCCATCGGTTATTTCAGGATCTTGACACTATATTCCAGGATGATTATCACAATCCAACATTTCCTGTAAGTATGCTTTCTGTGGAAAGGACATGCTCATTCATTTTCCTGTCTTTCACTTTACCTAAATGTATGCAGCATATTAAATAAGGGTTGAATTGGTGCACGTATATTACCCACCTGTTGTATATATTCTCAAGAAAGAAAGCGATTACAGATATCTTATTAAATCAAATGCAGCAATTCAGATGCTTATGTACTTCCTTCTTACCAAACCAATTAATTTGAATGCAAACTGTATCCATTATTGTCCCTTGAGGCTGATAAGAAGAAACCTTCACAGTAACTCTTTAACTCTTATGTTATTTGATCCATACCACTCAGTTACTGTGCACATCCAGTTATAGGTGCTGGTAAGGAACTACAGCATTCAATTAAGTAATGACGTGGTGCCACCACAGAAACCAGTGTGATTTGTGGACTTGGAGCTCCTTGATTGATAGTCTCAGTAGAATGGTTCTGGTCTTAAATATTGATGAGTCCTGGTTTTATTTCCCAGACTCTGGCTCTTGAAAAGTCTTCTTCTCTTTACAAATTACAGGCAGCAACTAGGGGTCCTAGGCAACCATGGCATGATCTTCATTGCAAAATTGAAGGGCCTGCTGCATATGACGTGCTTATGAACTTTGAACAGCGATGGAGGAAAGCTTCAAAATGGTCAGAGTTTGGACAACGTTTCAAGAAAATTAAACGTTGGCATGATGATGCTTTAATAAAATTAGAAAGGATGTCATGGATTCTGAGTCCTTCCCAATCTGTTCCGAATGACAATCCTACGTTATGGGTGTCTACAGAAGATGACCCAGAAAACTGGCATGTACAGGTTGATAGCACTTGCTCACTTAAACCCTCTGTAACTTTTTCTTTCTTTGGTAATAACATAATCTTTAAAATTCTTCATAAACTGACAGGTCTTTCGATCTATAGATTCAGGGTCTTTGAAAGGATTTCCTAAAGATGTTTACGAAGCCGAGGCTCAGGTTAGTCTTTTGTACTCTGACGAAAATGTCTTGTTGGGGAGTTGCTATAGAGTCAGCAGTTTTCGATTGGTTGTAGTTGCTATAATGTATGGCATTCTCTTTATGTTGCAGAATCTTGTTTGTGGTAAAAATCTGGTAGTTGACAAAAGCGTTCAAATGGCATATATTCAGGCAATCAGATGTGCACAACATTTTATATACATTGAAAATCAATATTTCGTTGGTTCATCGTACTCATGGCCAGCCTACAAGGAAGCAGGTTATTCAACTACGCAAACTATAATTTTTTGCCATACCATGTTCACAACCTGATGAGCATATTATGCATTAATCTGTTATACTCAGAATATATCTTTGTACCTACCAAAGTATTCTTAATTTGTTGTCACTGTCTGAACAGTAATTTTTCCATTGTTTTTTTCTCTTGATCTTTTTAGATAAATATTTCCACAAAATTTTTATTCTCTGGTTTCATTAGGTGCTGACAATATAATTCCTATGGAATTGGCCTTGAAGATAGTGAGTAAAATTAGAGCCAAGGAGAGATTTGCCGTTTATATTGTCATACCAATGTGGGCTGAGGGTATTCCCACTTCTGCTCCTGTGCAGGAAATTCTCTTTTGGCAGGTATTGTAACATCCACTTGGTATCTTTAGGAAGTGTTACTCATGGTGATGGCTACACATTAGCTAAAAACTGAAATTTTGGGTCTCTTTTCCAACAAAAGGATAGTTAAAACAATAGGCTAAGATAGACCATATTTCAGCCGTTCCGGCTGCATCTCTGTAGGACCTTTTTCTGTCTCTTTCCCCACGTTTTCTTGAAAGTCATATTTATCCCCTTCTTTTGTGGGGTTATGCCATGGATTATTATTGTACTAAATGTATGTCAGAATCCTACATTCATTCTGGCATTCATAACACTTCCATTTGTTCTGACAAACACTACAATAATCACATACATGTCTCATAACATAGCATGTTATCCAGTTTTGATAGCCAACTACATCTGCTGACGCTGGATAAAATTTTACCCTTTTTTTGTTCCTCGAAAGGGATGTTGTCCAAGTGACAGAAGTGCCTATTGCTTTTACAGGGACAGACAATGCAAATGATGTACGAAGTCATAGCAAAAGAATTGAAATCCATGAATCTTGAAAACTCCGATCCTCAAGACTACTTAAATTTCTACTGTCTGGGGAATAGGGAAAAGGTCCCTAGAGAAGAGTTGGATCCGATTGCTTCTGGTGAATTGGTAATCAAACTATGAGAAGCTTAGTCTCCACTTGCTTGAGTATGCCGTTAAATAAATATTCATTTGATCTTGCCGCTCAGTCATGAAAGCGGAGGACCAGATTTTGTGACTCATTTTACACCCCATGATCATTTTGGTCCAAAGCTACTTAGAGGAACCTGTTTTGAGCAATCGGTTCCCTGCTCTCACTGGCTTTGGTTCTCTGCTCCTGTTTGTTTCTTAGAATGGAGTATTCGATTTGGGAAAAAAACCATTTCAAACTTCGATGCAAAATGACCATGTATGCTTGAGTTTGGTATTCTGTGGATAAAGAGCCTGATTAGTTCCTTTGGTAAGAGTCTCAACCGGCTGATGAAGAGATGTATTTGATATACAAATAGAAACATGTGGAATGAAGGGGACCTATATCTAGGTAATCAGGTCAAGAACCTTAAAACTGTGAAAGGAGCTTTGAGATAGTAAAGTATTGCCCTTATTGTACTTCTAATGAGACCATGACAAAACGCTTATGACTGAGATTTGGCTTTTGGGTACTACCTGATCGTAACTCCGAATTTGGAATGTGGCATGTTTAATTATTTGATTTAATGACCGCATATTTTTCTCCCTTGAGTTCTTTATTACTAGGTCTCCTATTGTGGATTTTGCATCACGAATAACTCAACATCTTTTTCTGGATCGCACATTGGAGTATATGTAAATTGATTTTTGGCATCATGCTTTTTTAAATTGTGAGAATCTTTACTTCACTGCTTTTCAGGTTTCAAATTCTGAGAGATTTCAACGCTTTATGATTTTTCAGGTTTCAAATTCTGAGAGATTTCAACGCTTTATGATTTATGTGCATGCCAAGGGAATGATAGTTGATGATGAATATGTGATACTGGGGTCTGCGAATATTAATCAACGTTCTATGGCTGGTTCAAGAGATACTGAGATAGCAATGGGTGCGTATCAGCCCAAGCACACTTGGGGTAACAAGCGGAGACATCCACATGGCCAGGTACATAATAGCTCTTTTGGCAATTAGCCAATTACCAAAGACATTACATTAGGTAGTCTGTTCTTAAATGCAATATTTAACAATATTTTTGTTATTTCCCCCACAACTGAGTCAGACCAAATGGAATCAAAATCAATGTGTCTACAGGTATATGGATACAGGATGTCTCTTTGGGCAGAACACCTGGGAATGGTGGATGACTTATTTAAAGAACCTGAAAGTTTGGATTGTGTGAGGGGTGTGAACCACATTGCCATGGAAAACTGGAAGAGGTTCATGGCAGATGATTTCACAGTGTTGCAGGGGCATCTTCTCAAGTATCCTGTAGAGGTAGATGGTAATGGCAAAGTGAGCCCGTTAGTGGGACTAGAGACTTTCCCAGATGTTGGTGGCAGGGTGCTTGGCACCCGCAGCGCTACCCTTCCTGATGCTTTGACTACTTAGCACCACCAAGTATTTCTATTTGGTCTCCCATGTTTACACACTCCGGCCAGTCAAATATGCAGCCTTTACTTTTAAGAGGCACAAGCTTGGACAAATTGTTACCCATTTTGGCAATTAACATTTTGTTGGACAATTTGGCATAAATTATGGAAAATATGATTATAATTTAAGGAATTATGTATATGAGAAATATAATTTTTTAATTTAATTTATTTTTTTAATATAAATTACATATTATTTTATATCACATAATAAATAAATTTATTTAAAATAAAAAATTAATAATATAAATTTTTATAATATAAAATTATGAATAAGTTATATTCATAAAAAATAAAAATAAAAATAGAAAGTATACAAAGTTTTTTCTTTTTTTTTTTTGAAAAAAAAAAACCCGTTATTTGGCCGGTTGTTAAACCAAGAACCAGATATGCAAACAAATCAAACTAAATGTAAACAAATATGGAGATGAGGAGAAAGGATGAACTCATATTCACCAAGTACAAATTTCTCACACACCCATATTAAAGATTTATGAATCCCTAAATTACTTTGCAAAAAGAGAAGGAAGAGAAAAAAGAGAGAATAAAAAGCCTCACGAAAGTAAGTAGTAAAGCTTTAGTTAACAGTGACTTTCCCCACCATGCCAGCTCCCTGGTGAGGGGCACAGTAGAAGTTGTATGAACCTTTTTCAGTCAAGGTGACGGCATAAGTCTCCCCAGGGGCATTGAGGAGGTCTTCCTCACCCATGGAGATTTTTGAAACATCGACCCCACTTGGGACTCCGTCCTCGTCGAAGAGCACGTTGTGTGGGAACCCGGCATTGTTTTTGAACACTATTTTCTCTCCAGAGGGTACCGAGAAATCGCTCGGAACAAAAACCAGTGACCCATCGTCACCTCCGAGCAAGATGGTGACGGCCATGGCATTGCTGGCGAGCATTGCGCTTGCCGCAGTGGCAACGAAAGCAACACCCACATCCTTCATTGAAGCCTTGACACGGAACCTTGGGACTGGAGAGGCTGCTGCTGGTGCCCTGACACTGGTGGCACCGAATTTGGCGGTTGTGCCACTGCTGGCAGCCTTAAGACCAGTGAAAGACGGGATGGCAACAGCTGCAGAGGTGACGGTGGTGGCCATTCTTGTCTTTGGCGTCCTTTCTGTGGAACCAGCTGTTAAGTTGCTTGAAGGCGATCAAGAGGAAAAGGAAGGGAAGGCGTTCTTTTAACAGCGATACGGATAGTGAGCTTGTAAGGTTGAGGAGGTAGGGGGCTCTTATTGTGTGTGGTTCAAATTTCGGCGTGGAGTAGGTGTTGGATAAGGGACATTAAGGTGAATGGGCAGAGCAATAGCAATGGGTTATCTAGCTGAGCTAGGCAGGCTCCAATTGTGTTATCTTCTCAGGATTGATCTTATTGGCTGGTCGGGATGCTACCTGATGAGGTGGCAGGATGGACGTACTCATATGAGGTGGAGAATCCGAATGGGGAAGGATGTGGTGTCCGTATACCACGACACAATTGGTGGAAGAGATAAGCCAACTGCTCAACAAGGACAATGGTCATATCTTTATACTACTACTTAACCATACCATCTCCTACAATATGTATGAGAAAATTTGTTTGCCTTCAACATTTATCTTTTGATCAGTATTTCAAAATAAAATAAAATAAATAATTTTTATAATAAAATTAATAATATTTATAATAAAAAAATAATAATTTACTTCTGTAAATATATCTCCATGTAATCATAAGCATAGTCATCGTTTGGCCCAAAAGCATTTGTGACACGGATATTTTCCCGGAATGTTACGGTGACAAGAATGTTAAGCTGACTAAGATGTTTGGTTGGACACTGATTAGGCCGTCTTTAGTCTCCTTTTTTTTTTTTTTTTTCACCCTACTGAATACTAATTATTATTAAATGACTAGGCACCCAGGAAGGAACTACTTCTAAATTACGTGGATATTCAATGGACCAGACCTTGTCTTGCTTCCTGGCTCGGGAGACGAGTACAACCCCGTGGTTAGTTCATCCAATGGAGAGGGAAAGAACAATTTTTGTTGATTGAACTAATGTTTCAGTGACCGCCTATCTTGTCTAGTATATATATATATTGTAAAGCCGAAACAAACTAAGTGCTTGGAATGAAATGAAAGTGGGTTATACAATATTTGTGTGCGTATATATATAAATATTTTCAGAATTAACATTTGCGAGTTCTAAATGAATGTAAACATTTTTGTTCATAATCATAAGAATAAAATCTCATTTTATTTATTTGATATTTTATGATAAATTGATCATTTTAACATAAAATATAAATACATATCGTTAAATATTACAAATAAATTATTTTTGATGGAATCTAAAATGTAATTTTATATTTTAAGTATTTAATTCTAGATTTAATATTTTTGAGTTATCAAATAATGGGTATAAAATTTAAAATAAAAAATAAATTGGACAAAAATACTTGGAATACAAGCCAACAAGGTCTACTGACGGTCGAATGATCAAGTTCACGATTCAATTGAAACTTTTGAAGATTGAACGAATCTGAAGTCCGATCAGATGATTCACTTATCCGACCTGTGCTCCGGGCTAATTTTTTGTTTCACTTCTTGTTGAAGCTGCTTCCCAAAGTTTGGAGTACTCTAATAATCACGGAAAGAAAAATTGAACTCATTTGGTTTTCCTTGGTGATTGTCGAATAATATTTATCTCCGTATGTAACAAAGGAAAAAAAAAAAAATTCAGAATGTAGATGCACATGTTCATTTAAATGCACATGTAACAAAGGAAAAAAAAAAAAATCACAGACCATGAAGACGTGAACATTTCTCCTTCAGTAACAAATTATAAATGCAGAATGTAGATGCACATGTTCATTTAAATCAATGTCCCGAAATCTTAAGATTGTCGGACTGCATTAAATAAAACCCATCAAAGTTATATCTCTCATCATCAGTGATCCACCTTACGTTTGTAAACCCTACATAACCATGTTTGTGAATGTGAGCTGTGGCATTTTCATAGCCAATACAAGACCTGCTGCAAAGTGATTGTGAAGAGCGGAAAAAATTCGAATATGATGAAATGGATTGCATATCACCCGAACGAAGATCTGTTGAAAACTAGAGACTACAATGAATTGCCATTTTTCCTTTTTCTCTGTACCGATTCTCACCCGGTTAAGCAGCTCCATGATCTTGAAGTTCTCTCTCTAGTAATTGAAGTCAATAGTAAGCAGACTAGAGATCCAACCACAAACTGAATAATAATCCCCGCATGAATTGCCTGTTTTATCGATCATATCAACATCAATAAATCAAGAACAAATTGCAATAGCAGGTTTCCAGCTTGGGAGCTAGTGGACTCCCACCATATTCCTCCGGACGGCAATCCCATTTTGGTTTGAACCTTGGCCCAACATGAACCACCATGTGGTAACAAGACGGAAACCTCATGTTTTTTGGGTAGGTGAACCTGAGAATCTTTCACGTCTCAACTATTAGTCCCAAAGGATTGACCCTATCGTCAAAACTACAAATTACTAGTATGAAGATTGCTATGTCTAGAAGACCATGGCTAGGAATCCCATCTCAAAGGTCATTCTAGGCGATTCGAAGTTTCACCTTTACAACCAGAAGGACAATTATGTACCCAAAAAATGACTCCACTATGTATTAGGGCACCTTAATGTCACTTAAAGTCCACCTAGCAGCTTATGTCCATAAAAATATTTCACTTTCCTTCTAATGAACTAGGCGTGGTAGTAATGGTAGCGAAGCTATCTTATTATAAAAATAATTTGCAGATGTCCAAGCCTGCAACAAAAAGCTCTTGCAGTTTCAGCATATAAGGAATAAAGTGCCACCCATCTTTATAAGCAGGAAACAATTCATACGACAATATTCTTACAAAAAAGTAGCTCTGAAGGAAGGGTGAGCCTTCATGGAACAATTAGGTTACTCCATTGTGATCTTGAAGTCATAGGTTCAATTCACAGAAACGACATCTGCAAAAATAGCATAAGACTGCATATACTCGACACTTTCCAAAACCCACAGTGTAGGAGTCCTGTGCACTACAATGCCCTTAGAAGTGGCTCTTTACAAGGGACAAATCATGAAAGTGAACAGCCAATAACAGTCCGAGTGCTATAGTCTGATTGTTCACCTAAAAATGCAATATAAATACTCCAAGCACATACCCAATTAAAATCAGCAATCTTTGTCAGTTCAGACAATGTGAGAAGCAAAAGCATGTTAATCTACTTGTCTTTCTTCTACCAAAACCAGTCTTGATCAATGAAATCCCATGCTCATGAAAATTCAATCAAGGACATCACCAGTTGACCTACTTATGCTGTCATATTATTATGTTGGAACGTCAACAATAAGGTCCGTAACATAAAGTTGCATTCCAACTATTTTGTAATTAGATTAGGACACTTCTTCTACCAAGATTAATTGCCTTGTTATTATGTACATCATTACAATAGGTATCAAACTACCATAACAGCTCCATCCGACTTACACCAATGTGTCTCGACAGCAAGCTGATAAATCAAAGAGAATGCTCTAACATAAAAAATACCCTTAACACCAAGTGAATGAATAACACCCATCTCATTACCCTTAATCATCCACCACTGAAAATTGAAAGCCAAATCGACATTCTTAGTTATGAACATAATTCTGGCAAAGGCCATAACAATCTTCACAAAAGAATAGACAGCAGTGCCACGAGAGAACTACAAATCGGACAATTTATGTAAAAAAAAATGTACACAAAAGATGGGGCATCCTTCAAACAGAGCCATTATATTTTTGAGCATTTGTATCATATGAAATATCAAAATAGAGCAATCATAATTTCGTCCATCGCCCTGCATTTAATAATGCCTAAAGCTCAATTTTATGAAAGTGTAACCCATAACCTTATTCAAGTTTACATTGTTTTAGAGTTTTACATATCAACTAAAGAAGTATTGCAAGCTGTTGAGCTCGCAATGAATCCACAACTATTGGTTTTGACGCTAATCCATGAATGGAAAACAACAAACAGAAAGAAAGAAAGAAACTAATGATGCTATACAAGAACCACACAAATCAGTTCCATATATCAGAAACACCATGTACACTGTACCAGCGCAGACACCATTTTGCCCATTCAGATTGGAAAACCATCGTTGCTACCATCGTTATCATCATTCTCCATATCAAAAAACTTGAATCCAACATCCCATTTTGGATCCATGTAATTGAATTCTGAGTTCACATAGCATTTCATCTCGTGGAACAGATTCAAATTGTCGACCAGCTTATGAAACACGTTGCATCCACAGCACTGCCATTCACATCAGCAAAAACCAGAAAAAAAAAAGGCAATAAGATTTCAAAAATAAATAATAAATGAACGGATAATGGCAAATTAATATCCGAAATATTCAAAGGAGAAAATCATATCATATCACAAATCAAACTGAAGTACCTGAACGAAGACAGTTCCATCGGTGTAGGCATGGGGATTGATAGCGCGAGTGGTCCTTTGGCCACAAACATTGCAAGTGAAGGCCACTCGCATTCGCCTACGCGGGGATTTAGTGAAGAGAGACCACGGAAAGGTGGAGACCTTTTCGGTATTGCATCCATCCTCTGGTCCGGCTGGGACAGAGGGTCCTTCCATGCCTGAACCTGTAGTCCACCCTCTAACCGACGCCGCACTCAGAACCAAACCCATCGCCGCATCCTGACAACCCAACCCAACCCCCGCAGAAATACCCCAAAAAAATTAAAAAAAAAACCCATAAACTACCAACTTGCCATCGAATTATATGCAAACCTAGCTCTAAAAATGGATATATATATATATTAAAAATATATAAAAAAAATTACTTTGGAGAGGGTAGGGTTATTGGAGAAAGGAACGATGCTGGTGTCGTTGGAGTCGGATCGGATATCAGAAGAGTCGTTTCCGTTCTCTAAAACAATCCAAATGGAAGCAATTACTTGAAAAGTACTAAAATTGAAAATAAATAAATAATAAAGGAGGCAAAAAAAAAAAAAAAAGACGACGAGGGGAAATGGATGTTAATTACTTTTGGAGCAGCCGTGGAATCGAAGGAGTCTGATTGGAGAGTCCATTCCCTTCCTCGGAGAGAAAAGGGGAAGAGAAGAAGACGAGGAAGCGACGATCGCAGCCGAGGAGCTCAGCGTTTCCATTGCCGATTTTCGCAAGTCTCCTCACGATTTTTCTTCTCTTTTATTTCCAAAATTTTCTAATATATCTATGGTGTGATATATTATATTAGAAACTGGTTAGAAACGTTATAAGTTTTTTATTTTTTATTTTTTTATTTTTATTATTATTACTATTAATTTTTATTTTCCTCTATAAGAATAAAAAAAATAGATAGAAAAAAAGATAGTAAGAGAAATGGTAAAAAGAATATAAATACAGTGAGAAAAATGAGAGAGAGAGAGAAAGAGGGTAGAGAGAAAATGAGTAGAGAGAATGGTTGAGAGAGAAAAAGAGAGAAAGAGAAAAGAAAGAGAATGAGTAGAGAAAATGACAAAAAGAGAAAAATGATAAAGAAAGAATGAGTAAACAAGAGTAGTAGAGAGAAAAATGAGAGAGAGAGAGAGAGAGGGTAGAGAGAGAATGAGTAGAGAAAATGAAAGAGAGAGAAAGAGAGAGAGAGAGAGAGTAGAGAAAGAACAAATAAAGAGAATGATAGAGAAAGAAAAAATGAGAGAGAGGGTAGAGAGAGAAAGAGTAGAGAGACTGGTAAAACAAGAAAAAAGAGAGAGTCTGGGAAGAGAGAGAATGAGTAGAGAGAGAAAAAGGAGGAAGAGAGAGTAGAAAGATAATAGTAGAGCGAGAAAAAGAAGAGAGAATGTAGGTTGACAGAAAAGAGAGAGAATCTGGGTAGACAGAGAATGATAGAGAGAAAAAAAGAGAGAGAGAGAGAGAGGGGAGAGAGAGAATGAGTAGAGAGAATGATAGAGCAAGAAAATGAAGAGAGAATGGTAGAGAGAGAAAAATGAGAGAGAGCGTGGGTATAGAGAGAATGAGTAGAGAGAATGACAGAAAGAGAAAAAGGAGAAAGAGTGTATAGAAAGAATGAGTAGAGAGAGAGAGGGTAGAAAGAGAATGATAGCGATAGAAAAAAGGGAGAGAGGGTAGAGAGAGAATAGTAGAGATAGAAAAAAAAGAGAGAGGGTAGAGAGAGAATGAGTAAAGAGAGAAAATAGAGAGAGTAGAGAGAGAATAGTAGAGATATAAAAAGGAGAGAGAGGATAGAGAGAGAATGAGTAGAGAGAGAAAGAGTAGTAAGAGAAAAAATATAGAGGAATAGAGAGAGGATGAGTAAAGAAAAATATAATAAAGAGGGTGGATAGAGGGAGAAAAGGTTGGGAGAGAAAGTATAGAAAAAAAAAGTAAAAAACAAAATCAGAAAACTAGTTTTTAACTAATAGCGTCTCCAAACCGGTCTTATTGTTTTCCCAATTTGTTTTTTTTCTTTCAAAAACACTTTTAACTTTTCAACAGAAAACAGAAAATAAAATCAATACCAAACATATTTTTTATTTTTTTGTTAAAAATAAACAAAAAATAGAAAACAGAAAATAAAATCCATTCCAAACGAGCCTTAGATTTTCTCTTAGTTTTTCAGAATATATCTTTATATTAAATTAAAAAAAAGAACTTTTTCATTTTTTCTTTTAAATACAATAAAGTAAAAATAATTTTTTAAAAAAATATAATTAAATCTGTGTATCATACAATTCTATATCTATACCTATGTATAAGTATATAAAGCCAAAACTCAGAAAAAATCTAAATCAATCTTTCTTTAGCATATGTCGATTTCTCATAAATTTGTAAATTAAAAATAATATTAAAATATTTTGTAATTATGAAAATTCTATCACAATTAGAATTAAAATTTATAATTTTAAAAATTTCCTTAAAAATAATACTCAAAATTTAGAATTTTTTATTTTTATTTTAAATAAAATAAAGTAAAATTAAATTTTTTTAAAAAATTATGATGAAATTTGTATATTACATGAGTCTATTACTAATCTATATGTAAGTATAGAAAGTCAAAATTGAGAGAAAATATCAGACTTTCTCTTTCTAACATGTGGTAATTTCTTATAAATTTGTAAATTATAAATAATATTAAAATATTTTATAATTATGAAAATTTTATTATAATCAGAATTATGATTATATGTAAATTGAATTGTAATCAAATAAGAATTCTAATTAAATTTTTTAATTTGATAAATTCTTAACAATTGTAATATTTTTTAGTATTATAATAAAAATTGGATTTCAATTTTAATAGATGTATAATTCTCATATATATACTCTTTCTCACATTATAAAAGCATAAGTATTTTTTTTTCATTAATTTTTTTCATTTCTTTTAACTAGATTTTTCAATTTTAAATTTTAGTTTTTTTCATAGACACAAATTCTCATCAAACTTGATGCTTATAATCCTCTTAACTAGAATTCAGTTTTTGTTAGTTTTTTTTTTCTCAATTATAATTGATTATTCCTTAGAGCTGTACAGCAATATTGGCGTTTTCTCATGTATCAAATCCCCAAAGCAAGATCGCTCGAGCAGCTGAGGCAAGGGAACTTTTAATTGATAAACCAAAGGTAATTTTTCTTTTAATTTAGCCTATATAGATTTTTCTTTGGTATATAATCGTAAATCGCAGACCTCTTTTTATAATCTATATATCATAAATTTCATAACCTGTTTTCTGTGTCCAATTGTGGTACATCTTTTTTTTATTTTTTTTATATCTTTTGTTCCATAACTTGGCACTATTTTAGTTGACAATTGTGAGATGAGATATACCAACAGACATCTGGAGTTGTTTTTTGAAGGGCCAAAACATTGTTTTCTTGAATAGCTTCAGTGAAATTTGCTTTAAAAAAAAAGGATTGCTTAGTTGGAACGATGACTATTGCATGGCTGGGTATTTATACGTGCATTATATTGAAAATTAGATACAATTTTTAAATTTTTTTTTATCAAATTTAGTACTTGTAAAAGACAAAAAAGAGAAAAATAAAATATTCTTAAATCCTTCTTTTTAAGACAGAAAATAGAGTAAAAATTCACATGTTTAATCTTAATTTTAAGATTTTTGAATTTTTTTAATTTAAAAAATTCTCAACGATTGTAATCTTTGTTAGTATTTTAATAGAAATAAGATTTTAATAATTATAACCTTTCTTAGTATTATATTAAAATTAAAATTTTAATTTGAACAGATTTTATGATTCTGCAAGCTTCTTTTTCAAAAGTACAAGTATCTTTGCCTATATTATAATTGTTTTGTTTTCTTTGAATTACATTTCTTAATTTCAATTTTTAGTTTTCACATCCAAATAATTTCTCATCAATGTTAGTACTTATAATTGGTTATAGTTATTTTAGTTTTTTATTATAATTTTTTTTTGTTTTTTAACATATAATTATGTGAGAATTTGTTTGGCGTTAAGAAGTTGGATATTCTCTTTTTCATTATTTTCTTTCACAATCTATTAATTAGATTTCTCAATTTTATATTTTAATATTTCCACCCAATTAGTGCTTATAATTTTTCTTGATTTTTCATGTTAGATATTCATAATAATCATAAATTTTACAAATATTACATTTATTGTATTTGAGTTTCAAATATTTTTGTTGCTTGCAATCATTAGGCCCTAAATAGTAGACATTTTGCATCCATTTGTCTTGATATTATCTTCTGGGTTAAATTTTGATTTTTTTTTAATTCAACAAATTTTAAGAATAAAAAATAATAGTCAATTTCTGTTTAATGACAAAATATATATCTAATTAATTAAAAAAATTTCGCTTATCGTACTGGTTATTTTCTAGTATAAGCATATAAAACCGAAGCTGAAAGAAAATCTTAGTGTTTCTCTCTCTGACATGTGGCGATTTATCATAAATTTGTAAATTAAAAATGATATTAAAATATTTTATAATTATAAAAATTATATCACAATTAAAATTAGGATTCACAATTAATATAAATCTAATTATAATTAAATAAGAATTCTATTAATTTATATATTCTTACTTTAACTATAGTTAAATCTCTATAGTTATAAATTTTATAATAAAATAAAATGATACAAAAAATTATTTTACAAATGCTCCTTTTTAGAAAATAAAAAAATTAAAAAAATCTCTCAAATTTACCTATAATTTTTTCCTCAAAGGAAAAAATAAACACTACTTCCAAATTTGTTTTTCTCAAAAATAAGAAAAGTTCTTTTTATTTTCTTAAAAAATTTTTAAAAATTCCTAAAAAAATAATACTCAAAATTTAGAATTTTTTTATTTTTTCTCTTACATAAAATAAAGTAAAAATAAACTTTTTAAAAAATATAATTAAATTCATACATCTCACTGGTCTATTTTTAGTTAAATATAAGGCTATGACCCTTACTTGTATGACTATCGATCAAAGTACGGGGATTGCGCAAAAATTCATAACTATTTACATATTAAAACATGATTTATTAATAATGAATAATATGATACTGATATTATGTGAATAGATCATTTAAATTGAAAGTTTTAAGTTATATACCTGCAGCCAAGAAAATTAGTTAGAATCTAAATCCACAGTAGGATCCTTATTTTGGGACCATGGAGCCTAGTCAGTAGTCACCAGAGACAAATTACCTGGAATTCATTGTGCCTTGCGTTTTGAAAGTCCTTGTCCAAATAGACTCCATGATTTCCAAATGCAGCAGCAGCCTCACTTTAAGTTTGCCGTAAAGCAAGGACATCAAAAATAATTCAGTTAAAAAAAAAGCATGAGCTCTTTTACGTTCATACAGTGCTTAGCCAATTACATCACAGAATTGTCTCTCCTCGAGTATGGTATGCTTTGCTATGCTCCATCCCTCATGGCAGCTTCAATTATTTTCATCCCTCTTTTACGTTCACCTGTATGCTTTGTCCGGATGTGTTAGGGAACTTCATCGGTTATGCTGTGGTAGCTATAATTCCACATTACCTGTAATCAGGGAGAAATACATTCAACATAAGGTTCCGTTTATTAGTTGGTTTGACAATAAACAATTCACTTACGTAACCAAATGTGCACCATAAATTTAATAAGACACTCAGGTTTATCTGTTAGGGCAATAAATTTCCTTTTTTTTTTGCTTTTTTTTGAGCTAAGGGCAATAAGTTTCTCAATAGGAGAATTTATTAGTCACTCTTTTATTACCTTTAATTATTAAAAAGCAATTAAATAAGTTTTTGCTCTTAAAAAGCTGAAAACTAATATGTAGGTAAATTGTAAATAATTTTTCCTTTCCTAAAAAAAAATTAATGTAATTTCTTTTAAGAAAAAAAGAAGAGTTTTTTAGGTGTCTATTTAAGTTGCTTAAGTAATGAATGCATAAGTTTTTTTCTGTTGGGTTAATATCTTAAAAAATCAATAACTTTGTGTAAATTAACAAATCTAATATCACCTTTAAAAATTCACAATTTAGGCTGGGTGGAATCTGTCAAAAGTAATAACTTGTTACAATAATATGAACCAAATGCTAACATGTAATATAAAAATATAACAATTAGAATTCATTTTAGATGTAAAAAAGTATCATTAAACTCGACGGTATGATAGATTTGTTAAGAAAAAATCATACAGAGTTTAAATTGTAAATTTTTAAAAGTAACATTATATTTATTAATTTACGAAAAAGTCATAATTTTTTTAAAAATTGACCTTTTTTTCTCTTGCCTTTTCTATTATATAGCTAATATATGATTAAAATCCAGAATATTTTTATTTTTTATTTTTAAAATATAAACTAGTGAGAAAAAAATCACGTGACAAGAGAGAAAAATGTTGAAAATTTTCTGTCAATTTCTCCTTTATATATATGTCCCTAGATCGCTGAGATATGGCTTGCTGTATCTATTGTATTATTGCAGGTTAATGTCCAAGGAATGCTCACTTATAACGCGTCACGTTGTAAGGCTGGCCAAACCGATTGAAAATCCCAGACATATGGGAAACTTTGTTGCGTCGTATGCATTTAAGCCACGATAATAAATTGGTACTAAAGCAATGACAATGATCAAGAATCCAACAAATACATTGACAAGGACATCTAAAGGGGTGGTAAGGGAACTTCCCAAGTACCCCGATATAGTGGACCAGTGGAGTGTAAACGAGCCAAATCCTGCGGCCATTTAGTCCGGAGCCCACTCGTTTCCAACCGACTGAATTTTTAAAGAACAGGCAGGCAATAGAAATCCCCGACACTGATGGCAAAACAAAACCTGGAATCACAAAATAACAGAAGCTGCACGAACAAACGAAGATAAAGAATTGCAGCCTGGTGCCCCCTCTCCTCACTCTTCTCCTTTCGTGGAAAGCCCTGCAGATCACGAATACCTAGTTAATCATTAAATAGATAATTTCACTTCCCTAGAGCAACAAAATTTATTGACAGAAAGATAAAAGTACCTAAGAAGGGAAACTTGGGTTAAAGTGGAAGGCCACCACATATAAGGTGATTCCACGAGAATTTTCTGAAATAAACCAGCCCATCCAAAGCCCATTAACTGAAACAGGGACAGCAAAACATTATCAACTTTCTGATGGTTATATATTTTATATCTTAATTTTTGTAGCAAACATTCAGACTTTTTTTTTTTTTTAAAGTTAAGATTAATTTTCAGACAAACAAAAGTGAGTTCAAATCTTAGTAAACATGCCCAATCCTTAAAAAAGGTAAATTACCAAAAGCATACCTGGGCCGTGAGGACAAGCAAAAAAGCGGATCGAGCATTGATTTCCGAATGATAAAAAGCTTTCATTGATGTGATTACCAGCACACTATATGCACCTCTTGCACTATGAGCAAACATGCCAGTCAGTGCATGTTCCTTCCGGTTGAATGGACCGGGATTAAGGTTGAATGCCCATCTCGTGAATGGGACTTTGACTGGTCGTGTTGGAAGATAAGCAGCCATCAAATATGCAAATGGCGTTGCAATCAGCTGCGCAACAATCGGACTGATCGTCACTCGGGCCTCCCGGAAGGCAAAGTATTGGTTGATGAAACAGGTAATCACAGATACCAAGATTCCAACAAAAACCACCCCAAAGGTTAACTCGTGGGCGGTGCGATCGTCATCAATTGGGACAGTCAACCTCACCTCCTCGATGGGATGATCGTTGACTTCATTCACTTCCTCTGCTGCAAAAATTGATGACCACAATATTTAGATCGGAAAAAAGTTAATGGCTATATTTTTGGTTAAATAATTTCGTCAATAATTTTTATATTTTTTTTAATAAAAATTTGTATTTTATTATCTATTTAAAAATAATAAATTATATATATATATATAATGACAATATATAACTAAATTATATAACAAAAAGTGTATGGCTTCCTTCAGATTAGACAGTCGGGTCAAAGCTGAAACTGGCACCCAGGTCATCAAAAGCCATTTTTTGGCTTTTGGTCAAGTAAACAAGGATAATCCGAGGAGCTGCCTACCTCTTGTGGCAAAAAAAAAACAGAGAAGCTGCCTACTTCTTGGATATAACTCAAGGTTTATGAAAAGCCATGAAAACTCAAAACATTTCAAGAAAACAAATAAGTTACCTGCAACAGGCGGTTGTTCCATATGAGAGCGTCCTGAGCGCCCTCTCTACGCACTTTCTCTACGAGTGGCTATTTGCTTGCAAACTCTGTTTTCTGTGACTGCTGAAGATGATCGTTTGGTGCAAATTTTGAGGGAGCACTGACTCTGCTTTCTTGTTCAAAGTCGCATTCAATGAACGAAGCTTTTAGGACGGCAGGCCCTGAAATTATATATTGAAACCTGAAACTGCAGGATGTGATTCAAGCCTCAAAAGTAGGGATTTTTTTTTTCGGTAGATAAACGTAGAACCCTTAATAGTTAAAAGTAGGGATTTTTTTGGATTTTTTTTCAGCACGTAAAAGTAGGGATATGATTGAAGCCTTAAAAGTAGGTTTTTTTTAAATTTTGTTTGGGAACATAAAAGGAGGGATATGATTGAAACTTTAAAAGTAGGGATTTTTTTGGGTTACACAAAAGTAGGGATAGCATCCTGGTGTCGTTAGACCTTTTGATGCGATTGACCTTATTTATCGTCGGCCTTCACCAGCCTTTATCCTTTCTGTTTTTTCTGTTTTTCTATTTTTTCTTTATCCTTTTCTTTTTTTTTTTGCGTTTCTTTATACGCCTCCATTCTGCTTTTCTATTTTTTTTTTCTGTTTCTTCATCCTATTTCCTTTCTTTTTTAGTCCAAATAAAAATTCAACTGCAATCATATCATATACATTACTAATAATACAAAAATCTGCACGATAAATAGATTTAATAATATTTGTTAATAAATTAATTTTTACTTATTTTATTTAAAAGAAAAAAAATTCTAATTTTAAGTTTTTTTAGGAATTTATAAAACTTTTTTAAGAAAATAGAAAAAAAAATTTCTTTTTAAGGAAAAAAAAAAGGAATTGGGAGTAGTGTTTTTTTTTCTCTTTTGGAAAAATTTTAATACTTCTTTTTTCCTTTTTTTAAAAAATATAGGTAAATTTGAAAATTTTTGGTTTATTTTTTTGTAAAAAGTTGGTTTTGAACAGAATAGTTTTTTCGTTTTCTGATTACTTTCTTTATTAAAAAGTTTTATAATTATTGGGATTTAATTAGAGTTAAAGTAGTATTATACAAATCTGTAGAATCTTTATTTGATTATAATTAAATTTATGGTAATTTATTTATAAAATCCTAATTTTGATTGCAATGAAATTTTCATAATTATAAAATACTTTGCTATTTTTAATTATTATTTTCTTTTATTATAAAATATTATAATTATAAAGATTTAATTAGAGTCAAAGTAGAATTATACAAATCAATAGAATCCTTAATTGATTATAATTAAATTTATATTAACTGATTATAGATCCCTAATCTTTTCCTAATTGTAATGCAATTTTTACAATGATAAGATATTTTAATATTTTTAATTTGTTAATTTATGAGAAGCCGCCATATGACAGAGAAAAAAAACGTTAATATTTTCTCTCAACTTCAATTTTAATAGACTCGCGCGATGCACCGATTTAATCATATTTTTTAAAAATTTTATTTTTAATTTATTTCATGTAAAAGAAAAGTAAAAAAAAAAATCGAAATTTTGAGCATTATTTTTTTAGGATTTTTTTAAAATTTTTTTAAGAAAATATAAAGAACTTTTTTTCCTTGTTAGGAACACAAATTTGGAAGTAGTGTTTTTTTTTTTCCTTTTGTAGAAAAAAATTATAGGTAAATTTGAGAGATTTTTTTAATATTTTTTCTTTTCTGAAAAGGAGGATTTGTGAAATAGTTTTTTTTTCTTTTTTATTATTTTATTTTATTATAAAATTTATAGTTATAGAGATTTAACTATAATCAAAATAGGAATATATAAATTAATAGAATTCTTATTTGATTATAATTAGAATTATATTAATTGTGAATCCTAATTCGAATTGTGATACAATTTTTAAAATTATAAAATATTTTAATATTATTTTTAATTTACAAATTTATGAGGAATCGTCACATATTAGAAAGAAAGACTGAGATTTTTTATCAGCTTTGACATTATATACTTACATAAATACGAGTAATAGCCTTGCGCCATGTTTGGATTTAATCATATTTATTAACAAATTTATTTCATTTTATTTAAAAAGATAAAAAGACAGTCTAATTTTGAGAAAATAAAATAATTTTTTTCTTTTTTAAAAAAATAAAAATTTGGAAGTAGTTTTTTTTATATAACATAATTCTTTTTTTTCCTTTTTAAGAAAAGAAAGATAAATTTGAGAGATTTTTCATTTATTGAGAAATTTTCTTAATATTTTTTTTGGTTAACATATTTTTTTTTTAAATAGGAGAATTCAAGAATAGTTTTTTTTATTGTTTTCTTTTACTAGAAAATAAAAAATGGACTATATGAATCAATAGGATCTTTATGAATCAATAGAATTCAAGAATATTTTTTATTTTTATTTTATAAATTCAAGAATTTTATTAGAGTCAAAGTAGTACTAATGAATCAATAAAATCTTTACTAGATTACAATTACATTTATATTAATGGATTTATAGAATGCTAATCCTCATTGTAATAAAATGTTGATAATTATAAGATATTTTAATATTTTTAATTTGTAAATTTATGAAAAGTCATCAAATAACAAAAAGAGAAAAGCTAAAGTTTTTTCTTAGTTACGACTCTATATACTTGCACTAATTATAGATCCGCGCGATGTGCGAATTTAATCATATTTTTTTAAAAAATTATTTTAACTTTATTTTATTTAAAAAAATAAAAAATGCTAAATTTTGAGCATTGGTTTTTTTATGAATTTTTTACAATTTCTTTTAAAAAATAAAAAGAACTTTTTTTTCCCTTTTTAGGAAAACAAATTTGGGAGTGGGGGTTTTTTTACGAAAAAATTATAAGTAAATTTGAGAGATTTTTTTAATCTTTTTTTTTTTCTAAAAATGAGGATTTGTGAAATAATTTTTTTAATTTTTATTATTTTATTTTATTATACAATTTATAGTTATCGACATTTAATTGTAATCAAAGAGGAATATATAAATCAATAGAACTCTTATTTGATTATGATTAGATTTATATTATTTGTGAATCGTAGTTCTAATTGTGATAGGCTTTTCATAATTATAAAATATTTTAATATTATTTTAAATTTATGAATTTATGAGGAATCACCACATCTCAGATAGAGAAAGATTGAGATTTTTTCTCAGTTTTGACTTTATATACTTAAACTAATAATAAACCGCCTGATGTGCGGATTCAATTATATTTTTTTAAAATTTTATTTTTACTTTATTTTATTTAAAACAAAAGGCAAAAAAAAATCTAAATTTTGAGTATTATTTTTTTAGGAAGTTTGAAAATTTATTTAAGAAAATAAAAAGAACTTTTTCTCCTTTCTAGGAAAAAAATTTGGAAGTATTGTTTTTTTTTAGAGGAAAAAAATTATAGATAAATTTAAAAGATTTTTTAATTTTTTTTCTTTCCTAAAAAGGAGGATTCATGAAACAATTTTTTTATTATTTCATTTTATTATAAAATTTATAGTTATAGAAATTTAACTATAAATAAAGTAAGAATATATAAATTAATAGAATTGTAATTTGCTTATAATTAAATTTACATTAATTGTGAATTATAATTCTAATTATGATAGAATTTTCATAATTATAAAATATTTTAATATTATTTTTAATTTACGAATTTATGAGGAATCATCACATGTCAGAAAGAGAAAGACTAAGATTTCTTTTCTATTTTTATTTTATATACTTACATATAGATATAGATATAGATATAGACCAGAAATAGACTCATCTTTTATAATTTAATATTTATTTTATTTATTTTAATTTTTGATTATATTATATATAAAACATTCATATATAAAGAGTTTTTTTTTTACAAAAAATATAAAGATACTTCATATATGGAGGAAAAAAGATTTAAACCACAAACATAGGAAAATTCATTTAGTGTTCAAATATAGACAGCAAAATATTAGGGTACATAGGAAGAAATATTTAGTGTTCAAATATAGACAGGGAAAATATTAATATATTAGGAGTTTAAAATATATTAATTTTCCCATCTATTAAAAAAATAATAAAAAGAGAATCGAATTATTTTTTTCCGTCATCAAAAAAAGAAAATATAAAAAGAATTAAATATTGTGTTTCTTTTCCTTCTCAAGAAAATAGAAAGAGAAATTTGGGAGAATTTTTTTCTCTTTATTTCCCTTAATTTGAGAAATTGTCACATGATTGAGAGGGAAAAGTTAAAATATTTTTCTCAACTTCTGTTTTATATATGTAATAATAGAGATTACATTACATTACACTAGAAATAGACCTGCACTACGAGCGGATTTTTAATAATCTAATATTTATTATATTTATATTATTTTTTTAACATATTACATAGAAAACATTCATAAATTAGAATATTTTTCTTAAAAAGTTTAAAGATACTTCAAATATGGAGTAAAAAAGTACGTTGCATGGACCCAATAAACCACATGCAGAGGAAAATTTTGTTAATGTTCAAATATAGACGACAAAATATTAAGATACCTAAAGAGAGTTATTTAGTGTTTAAATATAAATAGGAAAAAATATTAATATATTAGAGGTTTAAAATATATTAATTTTCTCATCTATTATTTTATTTGAACTTTCTTCAAAGATATTAGGGGTTCTTTGCGTATATGTTTTTATAGAGAAAAAAGTTTAGTGATTTTATTTAGATAGTTTCAAAATAGCTTCAAAATAACCTGTGTTAGACCAATTAGTCTTTGCAATTTTATCATGTAAATTATCATGAAGAAGCTGGCAAATCGTCTCAAGATGGTTCTTCTTCAAGTTATTTTAGAATCTCAAATTTTATTTGTCCCTGGTTGGCTCATTATCGGCAAGGTCTTAATTCCCTTTGAATTATTCTATTATATACAGCACAATTATCAATGTAAGAAAGGGTGGATAGCTTTAAAGCTTAACATGAGCAAAGTTTATGACAAGGTAAAATGGACTTTTTTAGAGCAAGTGATGCTCAAAATAGGATTTAGCTCTAAAAGGGCTTAAAATAAAATGATTTTTGTGACTTCAATATCTTGCTCTCTGGTTGTGAACTCTAAGTTGTAGGAGACCTTTTGTCCATCCGGAGGACTTCGTCATGGTGACCTCTCCCATATTTATCTTTGTTATATGTAGAGGATCTTTCTACTATATTAGCTAATACAAAAGGGCATGAAGTATTATATGGCATAAAGATTTACATAAGAGTGCCAACCATCTCACGTCTCTTTTTTGCTAACGACAACCTTAAGTTTACTCGAGCCTCAACATCAAATTGTATACGGTATAGTGGACTGAACTTTATATACTTCTATTATTTTAATCTAACCATGTTGGAAACAATCCAAGTAACTTGTTGTGCAGGATTGGTATTACTAGCCAAATTGGTTACGGCCTTATATCACCATAACAATTTCTTTCTTGATGCACAGCTCAAAAACAAACTACACTTGGTGACGCATATGGAGGCATGTTTTTTGCTGAAATATGACCTTAGTTGGTTGATTAATAATGAGATATACATATTTTAAATTTTAAACTTTTACATTTTTTTTATTTAAATCTTAAACTTTTCTAAAATTTCATTTGAATTCTAAACCTTTTCATTTTCTATCAAATCAGTCCATCTGTTGACAAAAAGTGATTAATCTATTAAAAAATGATTTTGAGCTGATAAAAAATTATTTGAAAAAAGAATTAGATACATAAATTGAATGTTTTTTTAATCAAAAAAATATGCATACTACCTATTTAATTTGTGTATTAATTGATTAAAAAATATAGTTGATGGAAAAAAATTTTTAATTCATTTGTTTGACCTTTTTTTTAATAATTTGAATTAAGTTAAACTCATTTATTAACAGATTGATCGTTTTTCGTAAACAAAAGGACTGATTTGATAAGAAATGAAAAGATTTAGAACTTAAATAAAATTTTAAAAAGGTTTAGAATTTAAATGTAAAAAATGTAAAGGTTTAGAATCTAAAATATACGCATTCCGATTAATAATGGATTGCAAATTAAGATTTGGTAGGACCCTTGGCTACTAGAACAAAATGGCTTCAAGGTTCTTTCGATGCGAGTGCCATTGGATTCTGAGTTTGTCTCTTCACTCATTGATTCAAATAAGAAGCAGTGGAAAGAAAGCCTTACCAAGCAATCCTTTATACCCTCCAAAATCTCACAAATTCCATCTATTCCTTTGAGTTTTGGGAGTTTGGAAGACAGACTTGTCTGACACTATGATCAGTTTCAGTTCGGCTTGTATACAATGCGTAGTGCTTATTGCCTGGCCCAATAAGGTGCCATTTTCAGTTTGTCGAGCCCTCATTATCAACTGGGCAACATAATCAATTGGTGTAACAAACTATGGCCTTTACACATTTCGGAAAAATTCAAGCATTTTATATGGCATGCCAACAGAGGATACTTGCCAATACTTCATAACTTGATTCGTAGGGGTCTGGCTATTGACGAGGTGTGCCAATGGTGTTGTGAGATAGCTGAAACAATTTCTCATACTTTACTCTAATGTACAACGACATTCGGTGTGCGGTTTTTGAACTCTCTTGGCTTACGACTACATGATAGACAACAGTTGGATTTTTTTGAGCGGTTTGGATTGTCATACAGATTGGGAACCTTTAAAGTGGTGGAAATGGTTTTAATGCTAGCTTGAGTTGTGTGGAAAGGTAGGAACGTAGTGGTATTGGAGAAAAAGCAACTCCAATCGCACCTTGTTCTTGAATTTGCACTCAATAGCAGATGCATTCATAGTTGAATTGCCCACCTTGAAAAAAAAAAAAAAACTTTAGGTTTATTTAGGTATTATTTATCTTAGTTTTAACCTATTGTTGCTCCTAAAATTGGAGCTTTGCCCTCCTGAATTTTATATTTATTCTCTTTTGTTTTTTTGCCTTACATGTATATAAATCTTGCTCTCTAAAAAAAAAAAAAAAATGGATCCGTTACTGTTTGCACTCAAATTATATTATGATTTTAAGTATGAGACACTTCCTTTATACACCCCGCTTGGCCTCCTAATACAACTACTCGCTGGACACCTCCAGCTTATAAGGCAGTGAAGCTTATAAGGGACTATAGAAGAGGCATAAGCGTGCTTTTGTTCGAGATGACAAAGGCAAACCACTTGTAACCTTATCTCAGAACCTGGAATGAGTCTATTCTCCAAATATTTTAGGGTTAATGGCCATTAAAGTAACATTATATCAGGGTGCATCTCATGCATTGACTAGTCATCTAGGCATTTCACTGACAATCTTCAGCCTCTTCTACCTTTGGACAACTGATAGAAGATATTAGAGCTTTCTATTTTAAGTTTGAAAGTTTCAACCTTCAACATATGAGTAGAGCTGCCAATGAGGTGGCTCACGCATTAGCAAAGGCAGGTTTGTCTAGGCTTGATGAAACTTTATGGAGTCGAGAAAGCCTGAGTCACGTTTTTATCTTGATTGACAAGGATGTCCTAAGCTTGCCTTTAATAAATAAAGAAGCATCCTTTTCTCAAAAAAGAAAAAAAAAAAAAAACATAGAGATGACTAGTAGTATATACATCTATGCAATATTTGTATTTTTCACCAGTTTATTTGCTTCATAAAAAGCATTATTTTTGAATCTTTTGTATAAATTTTGTTATATCAAATAACATCTTCTTGTCCTAGTACTTTTATGCTCTCTTATAGGGCTCCATTAAATGGCAAACAATAAGATAGAGGTATAAAAATATCATGTTTACAGTCGGTTAAGGAACATCCAGTTACTAAAAACTTGTACCTCTGTCTTCAGAATGGAGAGCAAAAACAGGTTTATTCGATTGGTTCTTTCTTTCTTTCTTCATTCCACAGTCTGATCTTTAACTGCCCAACCCCAACGCCATAACACCCAACACATCTAGTCTAGATTCTCTTACGAAGTTTGTTCTTGGTTTGGCCTCTCACTTTTTTTGTCTTTTTAATTTTGCAGATTTCAGTTTTCCCCTGTTCAGCAATTTTAGTTGGTTAATTTGTTGATACTTCAAGATCAGGAAAATGTATGCAATTTTATGGCATTATTCCTTACTCTGCGTACAGCTATACTTGGATGTTGCACAATTCTGCTCTCAAATGTTCTAGCTACCTTAGTTGCATCGTCCTTTTAGTGTAAAGCTTGACCCTTTTGGTTCCCCAGCACTCGTGCACAAAGTAAAAAATTTATACAATCTATGTAATGTTTCAATTGTAATAATTTATAATTTATAAAATTTCTTTTTTTCTTTGTCCTTGGAAGAAGTGTGTAGAATAAATTCCCTAAACTGCTCACAACCAATCTATGAAATAGGGGATCTATGAAATAGGGGATTGGTTTGGATAGTTTAGATAATTGACGGATTGTTGATGGTTAAGAAATTTCAATACGACCTGCAAACACCCTCAAATACAATTACAATTTCATTCACAAGAACACCCTCAAATACAATTACAATTTCATTTTCTTGTGAATGCATGTAGTTTTGGGCTACAGCTTCGAAGCTCATTGGGTGTACTGATGATTTTGTGGGGTGCAAGAATCTGCCGTTTGTGCTGTACCACGTGATCAAGTGGTTCCTGAAGACCCAGACTGCGTACTCCACGAGTCATGAGACAATTAATACCTATGAAGGTGCAGTTTGTCTTCCCATGTCAAGTCTAAGGTGGAAAGCATTCTAAACGGAGGAAACAGCATTTCAATCATGGCCATAACAAGCATGCATGAATTAGCCACCAAGGACTCGATCAAATTACATGATCCATTCTTTTATGTAATGTATTCACATGAATTTTCCTCCCCAAATGTCACTGCAAAGTATGTCATTCTTCCTGTTAACAGCTAGTTCTTACTTGTTATAAGGAAAAGAAATCAAGTTATTATTGACCTTAAAAATGCTTGTCAAATAACATGCCTATCTATGAAATGCCGAATTGTCAAAGTATGCAAAGAATAGTCTTCACATTCGAATGTTTTGCATGAATTGTTTGCAATCTTTCCCTCTCATGTTGTCCACTTATTTTGCTACAGGAAGTCCATTCTCTGCCCATGCTGAGAATCCGCCAGCGACATCCGTTATGTTAGTAAAACCCTGCAAATGCAAGTCTAGAATTAGAAAATTTTGTAAATAACTTGCCTTAGAAGACGTTACAAGTAATGAAGGAGACATAACAATCACAGATTCTTGCAGACAGACCACAAGTAGAACAAATTAAGACCAGTGTGTCCGCAGGAAGATGTATATTTCATTTTCCTATCCAGAGCTAATACCATTGAGTGACTCTAGGACCTCATTACCCAAGAACAAAAGAAACACGGTTTTTATGTTTAAGCAAGAGCAATTTGTAACCTCCAAGCCAAATGCAAAGGGAATGAGATGAAATGCTGACATTTGATAATATTGCAAACAGCAGTAAGCTGGATAAGCAAATCTAGCAATTAAACTGTTGCATATTCGCATATCAGATAATTTACTGGGCAGGATTCTGCAGCAGCATTCATCGACTTGACCATCTATATGCTCAGAAATTATATGACCAATGTTAGTCAATATACAAAATTTTCCTTAGAAAAATTTTGATGCCATAAGGTAGATGGAGAACTAGTGTCAGAAGAGGAAAGGAAACCGAGTGTGCAGGGATCCAATAACCATAATTAATCACTTACCGCAGTTTGCAGATCAGTTGCAGCCATGAGTGACCTCTTCCCACTCTGGCAACCCTGAGAAGCAACAGAGAAATGGACTCTAAGCAGTACATCAAAAACTCAAACTAAAAGAATTGTCCATAAACTTAATTGCTAATGCACTTACAACAACGATTTCATCATCCTTCTGGAATTGCGATGAAACTTCTTCCAAAAACTGGGGATTCTTGGACATTTCTGCACAGAGTAGGACAAGGGAAGAGAATTTGTACATTACGGTCAAATTTATGCATTATACAAACAGGAAATAATAAAGCACAACATGTATATGAAATTGGATATGGTTATATATCTAGAGATAGTTGTGCTGATGTACTTGCTCCAGTTTTGAACATGTAAGGAATGTTCATAGCCCCAGAAGGATGTCCAGCACTAAACTCCTCATGGGTCCTATAAAAAATAACATCCAAAGGATAACAATGTTATCAAAGTCAACAACTTACAGTAACAAGATAATATTCAAGCCTTAGAGGTGAGGTGCTCATGGAGCGTTGACTTAATTGAAATGCATAACTCTTAAATAATGGGGTAAACTTTAGCATCATTGAATTATGATCCAATATAACCGTAGCTCAAAAATTAAACGCAAGACATGTTAGGAAGCCTAAGTCGATGAGGTTTTCATCTGGACCGCTGCTCTACGAAAACAAAGAAACCCCATATCTACGGCCTGAATCTGATGGAGTCTAAAGAAAGTTACCTGACGTCCAGGTAACGGTGGCCACCTTGAAGAAGCTCGTATGCGACACGAACGGGAACTGAGCTCGGCTTTCCAGGAGGCGATTGCGCGTCTTCATCTTTTCCTTTATCAGAAACCGACCTGCATCAACTAATAACATTAACATTTTTTTTCTTTGAAAAAAAAGATGAAATTAATACTAAAATAAAATGGTTAAAGAATACCCATTTCACAATTCATACCCGAAGCCACAAGCCTTCACCCTCACAGTCAGAGCATGTCCTTGAGGTGCGACCCAGAACGCCGCCGCTTTTGCTGACAAGGTTCTCCTACTACTACTACTACTAGTAAATTCCCATCGAAGAAATTAGCAAATAATAACATGGGATGAGCAGATAGATCGACGCATTTGTATTTGAGACAAGACAATTAGATTACCTGATGCTGCCCTGATGATAAGGACGAGGAATTAGTAAAGTAAGAATCGAACGAGAAAGACAAGCAGAGGATGCGACGCCCGCCGCGGCCATATTCTATCCCTCTCTCCGTCTCGGACTCTCAGTCGGCTACAGCTATGGCCTATAGTTTCTGCTAAAGGATTATTGATTTGTGTATTGGGCTGTGGGCGGCAACTGGCAACCGAGATCACCGAGGTATTTCAAGTTCACATGTTCTCTCATACGTTAAATGCAAATTTTTTTTTTTTCCTTTTTATCCAGAATCCCGTATTGCCCGCGGCCTTTAGATTTTATTTATAACCCAACTTTTAAGCCCATAACAATGTGCCAGTTTTTTTTCAAGAAAATATTTACGTCTTACTTTCTAGTGTTTTGGTTAGGATCTTAAATAAAATAAAATAATATTAATAAGTTTTTATAATAAAATTGATATCATTTGAAATACAAAATAATAATTTGCAGTTTTAATTACAAAAATTAGTAATCTTATTATATCCAAAACATCAATTGAAACATCAAAAATTAAAACATGTATTGATACTCTTTTTTATATAACCAAACTAATCTCGCCCAATGACAATTTACAAGCCAGGGAATTGAACACATTGGCTTGGGTAGTTCAGGTAGTATCTGGTTTCTCAAAAAAAAAAAAACAAAAAAACAAAAAGACAAAGTTCAGGTAGAGGTAGTATCTGACGTCAGTGCGCACCATATGGACCTAGGATTTACTGGCTCTCCCATCTTTTACTCAACTAGCCACGAATATTAGCATAGACGCAATCATCATTCTTGAACGAAGCCTTTTTAAATGGAAAAAAATAGGGTACCACAATCTTTTGTTTGAAATTTTATTTAATTACAATAACCTCTCAAATTTTTGTAATCACATAATATTTTTTGTAACCAAAAAAAATTATACATTATATTATTTTTTTGTTATAAAAAGATACAATAATTACAAAAAATCGAAGTCTTATTGCATTCAAATAAATTTTTAGATAAATTTTTTTTTTTTTTGTGGTAGAGAGATAAAAAATTTTATAATACTGTTATGGTGCTCTTTTTAAATACCCTATCACATTTGGGCCATGGTATCCTACAGTGGTCAGGTCGTTTGCCTTTGCAGCATTTTCGCTTCAGATGCACCTAACCCCTCAACTTGGAGTTGACATTATAATATAAAGTTAGTTCACAAGGCATTACTAAATAAGAATTGTTAGGCCCTGACTACAGGGAGTAAGAGGTGGGCTAAGAGAGATGGCTTGATCAATTCTGCAGCCAGGTGATATCTTATATCTATCTACAAACCATATATTCCCTCCGAAAGTGGCAAAAGCCTGCGCAATTCCCGTCTTTTGGGCTCTACTAATTTGTTTTCTCGACTTCCATGGTCTCCCTGAGTTTAATTCTCCCTTTGTACTCCTTTAATTCTCTCTTATATCTTTCCTTGTCTTCCAACCCAATGTTCTGGTACACCTACAAACAAGCAAAGTATCATGGTGATAATCCATCCAATAAAGCATGCCCGGTCTAGCTAGACTTCTTGCTGATCTATCGCTTTGGGACATTTATGTTGAAACATTTTGAAGAAGGAATGTATATTACTATAAAATTTTACTAGCATGTTAGTGCATCCTGTGAAATGAGAAGATAAAGAAAGGAAAGGACAAGTCGGATTTGTAACTTGTACCATCCTCTCCTCTGCACTGAGATTGCTCCAAGAGTGGCCAATGATCTTCGTAAACTCCCTTTCTCTATTTGGATAAAGAGATTTAAGCTGACAGTGCATTTCAGCAAAAAAGAAATTGTAACCACTCCTGTTGGGTTTTGGGTAGCTGGGATCCCCAGCTCTTCTGCTTCTCTTCCTCCTCCGACTAAACGAGCGATGCCTATGCCTGCAATCGAATGGAACAAGGGCACTGTTATGTTGAGGAGTCGAAGTAGACGGTCCTGGCTGGTGCGGATGGTAAAGTACTCCGCTTAAAACCTCGGAACCCAGTTGCAGCGACACCAGATAACCGCAATCGAATTTGCCATCAATTCTTCCAATGGCTGCAAAAGATGAACAGCCTGTGTCTGCAGAAAACGCAAATAAATTTCTTCAGACATAGCATAATTTTTTTTTTTATCCACCCATAGCATAACTTTTGAATGCAACACAATTATATACGAGGATTTCTAATTTGACTTACCTAAAATGTGTGTCAAATTTACTCAACTTCAATTTTACCAGAAAAAAAAAAAAATTTCTTTGACATAAAAGCTATGTAATGTTCAATGACTGAATATCATGGGCCGATTAAATTATTGAGACAAGCAGCGAAATTTCAATGCAACAACAAACGTCGTATAAGCATGGCATGTACCTTAACCACATATATGCAAGAGTAAGAAGAATATATATGGTGGGGCCATAAGAGATAGGAGACTGAGAATTCACAAAAAGTATCCTGCTCCAATCAAATCCTGAAAAAATCAGGACCAAATTGGCTTTGCCCTTGATGGGAACTCTTCGACCATTTCACAACGGTCTCATTAACCAAACCAACCCATATAGTAAGTAGAAGGTTAATGAGGCATATATCAAATCAAAAATTAAAGTGTGTGGTCGAAATTCTTTTATCCTCTTGCATTTTCGCTACAGGCAATGAAACGGGTAAGGTAGACAAAAACAGCTCAGATTCACCTTCACGTAGCGGATCAGGACCGTGCCTTGCAGGTTTTGGGGAATATTTCACAACAGCCAAATTAGGTGTGCTGAAAGGAAATGCAGCTGCAAAAATTAAATTGATAACACTATTACAAGCCAAGATTATAGAGGGATGGGCTCATGAGAGTCAAACCCACAAATGACCGAAGAACCCACAAACATGCCTACACTTGCTCGCGCACAGAGAGAGAGAGAGAGAGTGCAATAAGTAAGGGAAGCAAGAAGTAAAGAGCTTGTTTTTGCTATAAAAAAAAAAGTTACCACTTGGACTAGAGAGTGGACCCTGGACCTTAAAGAAGTGAACTTGTTCGTAATGGTAGAGAAGGCTCGAATAATGCTTTCTCAGCACAAAAGAAGCACTTGTTGTTGTTGGGGAGAACCTAAAAACAGAACCCACTTCCTTCCATTTCTTGTCTGCTACAACCTACCCTCATTCAATCAAATCATTCTCGTATCATCAATAGTTTCACACTTGGGTCTATCAAAATACTTCTAACAAGCAAACAAATCCTATACAGAAACCAAACCTTCACAAAGCCACCCCTTTCAGTAGTCTCTACATACAGAACATGCAAATCTAGCTCTTTCCCCCCAATCACAGGAATCCTTTCAAATCGAACCACAAGAGTTGCATAAAACAAAAACGTCAGACAAGAGAACACAATAAAAAGAAAAGAAAAAGATAAAAACTAATGCTTTTAAAAAAGGGAAGGACAGATTAAGGCTTACATAAACTTGGTCCCCATTATAGAATGAAAGCGCCTGAGAGTGTCCCAGAAAACAATAGGGTCCTTAACGACGTCCTCGTGAGAGGCGAGAGGAACTGGATACTGCTGCTCTTCCGCACCGTCCTGGACACTTTTTCTTGCCGCCGGCGACATCTTTTTCGTTCTGTCACCAGCTGGGGAACGAATCGAAGTAGAAAGGTCGGTTCCTTTTTTTGTTTTGTTTTTTTGTTTTTTTTTTTCCGGTTTAAGGGATGAGTAGCAATAATAAGAGAGAATACTACTAATAATGAAGAGAGATCGTTGACACATCAAAGGTTATTTCGAAGGAAAGATGGAAATTAAAGAGTCCAAAGCCTGAATTAAAGAAGCGGCCGCCTGACGCGTTGGGGGGGGGGGGGGGGGGGGTGTGGTGGTAACGGTTACGCAGAAATTGGCTTTTTCTGGCATTTTTGAATCGCCGAGTCAATCCATGAGCAAGCTAAAACACCAGTGTCCTAATGAGTGCTTATTTGTAGAATTTAGTCATATGTCATTTTGTATTTTTTCTTTTCTTGAAAGATTGTTCTTTTTTAAGTTTTAAATTTAGCTTATGAAAAGTCCGTGTGACTGTGTAAATTATAGGTTATTGAGCCGAGTTGTATTCCTGCATTATACAAGTATTACTAACATTCATACGTCAGTCTTATATACGTTTTTCGATGAACTTTAATACAATCATTTTTTCCGATAAAAAAAAAAAGAGTGCTTATTTGTAAGTTCAAAAAAAATGAGTGCTTATTTTGTATTCGAAAAACAAGTTCTTATTTTGTGCTAAAAAAAAGTGCTGATTTTATTTTTCACCCCACAGGCGTCTTGATATTGACTATCACACACTAGCAGATACGCACAGCTAAGTCACTCCAAACTTTTTCTCTCTGTTTTTTTTTTTCTTCTCTGTTTTGTTCTCTCTCTTTCTCGTGTCATTCGAAGCCTGACTGACATTTTTCTGCAGGCAGCTTTGCGAGCTTTGATTTGGCCGTATGTCTATTTCTCTCTCTGTCGTCCTCCCTCGCTTTCGTCTTTTCTTTTCTTCCGAACGTTGACATGCACTTGCTCTTCATTCATTGTCAGAGGATGCTTCACGGTATGTATACGAAAAATGCTCTTAGACAAATGATTTTGTTATATATAATAATTATATTATAATAATAAATTTATTTTTTATAATAATAATAATAAAATATATAATAAAACATATAATTTTTTTAATTTATATTTTATGATTATAATTATAAAAAATATAGTTATTATTATAACATAATCAAAATGTAATAATTTTTTAATATATTTATGTAATGATCCTTTTATATATATATATATATATAAATCGAAAAAATATCTGTGGCAACGTATTGGCTTTTGGGATTTTTGGCTGTGTACTCTTTTACGACAACATTGCCAAATGCTCCAGCAAAATTCCAACCATCCTCTTTTTTTTTTTTTAAATCAACGAATTTAGATCTAATTTATGTGAAAAAAAATTATTTTCTTATTACAACATTAAATGAGATGCATACAAAAAAATGTATAATGAGATAGATCGTTAGATTAAATGTATTTATTTAACGATATTTAATAATTTTTTTTAAATTTTAATTATTTTATCGATGTGTTAATATTTTTTAAAAATAAATTATGTGTCTCGTTTGTTAAATAAATCATTTTATCTTTGCGTCTTTATCATATTGACATAATCAAATTCTTTTAGCATAATATTGCTACTGTGCAATCCGGTGCATTGATCTGCCAAAAAAAAGTCCGAGTCATACGCTTTATATTAAAAGCTGTATACATCTATAGTATTCTATCTTTTTATCCATGCTGGAACACATTTTGGCCTTCCAAATATAAGCTTCACTGGCTGGTTAGAAATTCCTAGGATTTTTTTTAGCCAGCTCCGATGGAAAAGGACCGAGGTGAATTTTATTATTGGAAGTCTAAAATATGAGTCAGCACAAAAAAAAATGGTAATAAATAATATTTCAACTGTTGTAAAAAGTACGTAAATAAGTCAGTAATATCATTAATTGAAAATTTGACAATTAATGTGACAAATTCACTTATTTTAGTGTTTTATATTTACATGATAAAAATTACTTAAGTCAAGACAATATTTAATACTAACATGATAAAAGTAAAAAAAAATTTAACATTTAAAGCACAAAAATCACTTGAGTCTTTTTTAATAAATTTGCCGTAGAGACCTTAAATATTGCCAATACTTAAGTAATTTTTAGCACATAAATATAAAGTACTGATTAACATAAGTAAATTTCATCACAATACTTGCCAACTTATTACTTAACGATTATTTAATGTTGTTGATCTATTTTCGTACTATTTTAATGGTGCTGACATTATTAGAGGAGAGTTTTTTTTTGTTCGTTACTAATCCGAATTTAAACTTTCTTCTTTTTTTTTTACTGAAAAGAATTTACCGCACGTATATCAATTATCATTACACGTATATAAATTATCAGATTTATAAATTGAGCTAAGTTTTTGCCTATTTTATATTCATTCAAACCCACACATAAAAGGGGATATACCTCCCAAACATTGTTAGAGTTGAGTATAACTCTTTCAAACTAATTACGATAATTGTCGAGTCTGGAATCAACAGTATGCAAGCTCGCGGCTAAGTCAGATGATTTCGAGAGTCAAATCTCCACAGCGCTGCCGCTGATACTCGAACGCAGGTCACAATTGAGAGAAGCACTAAATTATTTAACCACACTACTACTTTACGTGGTAATTTAGACTTTCTAATAGTGAGTAACCTTATGAGAAACTTATAGCATAAGGAGTAACTATGATTTTGTTGGTTTTAATCTATGACTACAAACTACCTCATTGCTGGTTAAAAAAAAAAAAAAAACACCACGTCATTCACATGTAGCATGCAAGTAAAAATCGAAATCTCAAATAAATGGTCATGCATGAAATTTTTGTACGGTTTCAAACTAAGGATCTAGTGCGCCTAAATCACAGCATTCCCAACTTGTAAACCGTTAGATCAGCTCATGTGGAATACTAAATAAATTACGATTTGTTAGCTCACCATTTGGAGCTCACTTAGGTATTTTTGGAACCTTCCCGCCGCTTTTCTTCATTTCATGCGTTAAAAAGGCTGTATACTTTTATGGTCATGTGATAGTGTAGTTCAAAGTTCAAACACCAAAGTATACCTGGAATGCATCTGCATCTCCAATTGCCGAGTCATCAAATCTTTCAGTTACAACTAAGGCTTCATCGATTATCAGCTGGTGTCTGCTCATCTTAAGAATGGGATGTACAGAAGATTTGGTCTCCTGGAATTCTTCTATTTCTAGGCTTGCTCTCGGAGGGGACCTGAGTAATCTAGCTTGAATGCAAATAAGAGACGAAAATTTTATGATTGAAATACAGAAAATCTTCCTCAGAGCCCTGTTATCGGGGAAAGGAATGAAATTTACATTTAATAGACGTTGAGTTAGCAGGATTCAAGTCAACAGAATACTTAATTCAGCAAGCAAGGAGACTGAATGTCAACGTATTGTAAATCTTAAACAACAAGAAGCTATTGACTTGGATGGTCTTAAACCATTGTCAAAACAAGGAAGAAATGAAACCAACTTATCCTGTACAAGTTAGCAAGGCAAAGAAGCTGAGGGCCTCTTGAACTGAACCATGGATTCAAAGCCTGAATTTCTCTGTGTCTCCTGTGCATATTTCAAGACAATCGAGATAAATGCATAATGCATTACAGTTGAAGGGACTTAGGAATTTGACCCCACAAAGTCCAAGCACGCAAGCAAGAAGTACAAAAGCTTACCTGATATCTCTCCACACAAATTTGAGCTCTTCAAACCTAGTCTTGGAAGTAATTGTAACAGCACTTGTCATTGAGCATCCAGAATGAACGCCAAAACTTTATACCACGAAATGTCCAGTATATGCAATCCTTTTTGTATCGCATTCTGCGATAACTTTGGAGTAACCAGAAATCATGCATCAAGCCGTACCAAAAAAAAAAAGAAAAAGAAAAAAAGAAATCATGCATCAAGTTTTGTCTGGAAAAGTGGATTGCATCCAGCGCATAATGCTGATAACCGTTTTATTAGACATAAATTATATCATTGAAGATAGAACTCTGAACACAAGAACACAAATGTGCATCCCCTCCACGCTGGACTTCTTATATCCTATGTTAGTAGCTGATACAATTCAAGAGAATGTAGCCAGATCCTCTACCATTCACATGCTTGCAGAAAGCAACAATACGAATGAAATCTGGATAGAATTTTGACGAGATTTACGATACAGAAAATTACTAATAGTAGCATATTAACATAGAGGAATAAGGACATTGGGACGAAAATCATTCCTGTACAAAATTCTGTGCAAACGTAGAAAAGGAAACCATACATCAACATAGCCTCACTTATATACAGTAAATAAATACAACCATTTGTACCTACTTCCAGTGCAGGAGCACAATTTAGAAAGGATTGGGTGAAATCCAGAGTGGTCGAGAATGGAAAATTCGCGGATGACAGGGCAACTTTTCAATGCTTCCATCCTGTAACTTGAAAACTCCTATATCATATTCTCCAACATAGCCATCATAGTTGTTAGTCTCCAAGTTATCGTCCGTGAAATATATATGATCCCCCACACAACCAGGGAAATCCAAAGCTGATAGTGACAAAGAAGAATTTTCACCGAGGAACAACATTTTATCACCCACGCTTTTCACCTTTTCCCACCGCAGGCCTATCCAGTCTAGCTTAAAAACTTGGAAACTGGTGGTTTTATATTGCAAAAACTGCAGAAGTTGAAGCTCAGGTTCCGATTCCAAACCCAAATCCAGATACCTGGAAGCCAACAACAGCTGATCCCCTGAACCAACCAAATACTGCATATCAACTCCAATTTGCGGCGTGGTTTGGATAAACGACACATTGGGGGAACCCCCACCAACAACATCACACGCCGCAATCTGCCCGGCCTTATTCACCGCGTAAAATAATCCGCCAAAGAATATAACATCTTCGCAAAAGGATGGTGCATTTTGTATTATTGACCACGATTGGTCTCCGTTTCTACAGTAAGCCAACTCGCCCGTCAGATTAAGAATCGCCACCGCAATAAAATCGCTTTCCTTCGACGGACACGACGATAAAACCACTTTCTTGATGAAGCAATCCCTCATATGCCTCAGGCTCAGCCTGTGACTCGGACGATCGGCTAATTCGTTAGGAAGGAGCGCGTATTCTCGGCCGACATCGGAGTAATTGAAGCTAAAGACGTTAGGGAAACTGGAAACCGGAGGCAAATGAAGCTTGGCTCGCGTCAGGGGGTTCAGGAGAACAATGGTTGGGGAATCGTCGAGGATCACGATCCAGCCGTGAGAAGAGCCGCAGAGGCGCTTCCGATGAGAGGCCTCCGGGAGGTTGAGGAAGTGAAATTTTTTGGCGGAGAGATCGTAGAAGGCGCGGCGAGATTGGTTGGGGCGGGAATGAGGGAGCATGAGGCACGGGAGCTGGGGAGGGAGGTGGTCCGGGGTTTTCGGAGTGGAGGATCGCCACGTGCGGCACACAGCGCGAAAGTGGATGTAATCGGAATAGATCCTGAGGCTTCTGCAGATTGATTGTAGCATCTCCGGTGGGAGTTGCGTCCAGTCCACGGCCATTTTGCTTGGAACTGTCCTCCTCTCGTCTCCTCCCTCTCGAATTCTCCAGCTTTTCCGGGGATATATTGCATTGCATACCTAATGGGCTCAATTTTAGAACTGAGAGACCAATCATGGTCCAAACGCTACGAGCGTTAGCGAATTAATACGATTTGTTGAAAATTCAATAATTCAGTTCGACAAAAATTTATTAAATTAATTAATTAAATTTGAGTAAAAATAAATTTGATTTGATAAAATTTATAACTAATTCATTTAAAAATTATTTAAAATTAGTTTAAATTTTATTTAGTATGTTATTAAAATATATTTGAAATATTTATTTACGTCATCAAATAATTTTATTATGAGAATAATAATAAAATTTTTGCACATTTAATTTGTTATAAATTCTGTAAATATGAATACTGTATGTATTGAGATGTTTTATTATATTTACAATTATACACGTTGAAATAATTTTTTATTTCTTAATGGTTAATTTTATAAAAGTAAACATTTTTTTATAATTTAACACTATTTAAAAAAATAATTTTATAATTTTAATTATTTTTATTAATATTATAAAATTGAACGATTTGTTCATGAAAAGTTCGAAACTCGACTTGATAAAAAATAAGCTCGACTCGGCTCGGTTCATTGGCTAAATAAACAAGTTTGAATAGGCCAATACTTGACTCAGCTCACTCGTTTACGGTCTTACCGAATGCCTTGTGAGGAAATTAAAAAAAAAAAGAAAAAAACTTCAAAGTATATAAAAAATAGTTATAAACAGTAATAAAATTTTTTATAATATTTTTCTGTAAATCAAGACTTAAGTATATATATTTACCCTTTGTTTGAGAAAAAATTTAGAATGAAAAGAATACGAGAAGCATGAATGTGAGAAGAATAAATGTTGAGAAAGAAGAATACATTCTATTCTCTTTGTATTTGAGAGAGTATAATACAAAGAAAAAATTAAAAATATTGTATTTGAGAATAAGTAGAAAATGAAGAGAAAGATAATAATATTTGTTATAATACCTATTTTCTCCTTAAAAGATAAAAAAAAAAATAAAACTAAAAATAAGTAACTTTACTAAAATATATTGACAAAAAAAACGAAAAAATTGAGCCCCATTTTCTTTTTCCCCTTTATTTTTTAAATAAGAGTTATACCTCAAATTCACTTCTCTTTTATTTCTTTTGGTGGAACTCCACCCACAATTTTTTTTTCGTTTCCAAACATAGGGTTAGAATAATATTAAATACGTTTAAAATTTAATTTTATAAATAAAAAATATTTAATTATTATAACTATTCTGGGACTATATTTTATATTTTTTTAGTAGGACTAAAAAAAAAATTGAAATTGCTTTTTTTGGTGGGTTTTCTTGATAAACTTTTTTTGGATGTTTTTAAAAAAAAAAAAAATATATATATATATATATATAACAAAAGATTTTGCATAGAAAAAAATTTGTAATTTTATTTAAGTAACTTTAAAATAATATTTAAAATAATAATGAATTAATATAAACTGTTGAATAATTAAATTTATAAAAAAATAAATAATCAAATACTATTAAATTAAATTGTATAATTATTTTAAAATTACTTAAGTCTAGTTATGTAATATTACTTTTTTTTTTTTTAGGAATTACACTCATTTTAGTTCTAATCTTTTATAAATTTTTTCAATTTAGTGCTAAACTTTGCAACTTTTTCAATTGAATTCTAAATTTTTCAGTTTTGTTACAAACTAATCTTTCTGTTAATGGAAGTCAGTCAAACTGTTAAGAATGATAGTTGACCAAACGGAAATAAATAAAAACCCTATATACGGTTGCTTTTGTATTTTTCCATTTAAATTGAGTCTTCAACGTTTTGAAACTTTTCAATCAAATCCTAAACATTCTAAAAATTTTTCAATTGAGTCATCTAATTTAAAAAATGGTGATAATGGGGTATTTCTAGGTTTTTTTCTTTATTTTGCCATGTTTTAAAAAATTAATCATTTTAAAATATTTTTTCCATTTTTAAATACTTTTTTAAATATTACAACTAGAAAATAAGGGAAAAAACCATATATATGATTTTTTTTTTTATTCATTTCTGTTCTGTCAATGGTCGTTTTTAACGGTTTGATTAACTTCTATTGATAAAAGGACTCGTTTGTAAAAAAATTGAAAAGTTTAGAATTCAATTGAAAAAATTAAAAGATTTAAGATTAAATTAAAAAAATTTACAAATATTTAAAACTAAAATGAATATTATCTCTTTTTCATATCACAGAAGCAATTTTGACTTGCGCCGAGAAGATTACAGGGGATAAAATAACGCTGTGCCCCACCAGATGGTTTGCAGTGCATTTGGCAGCAACAACTAATTAGCTGCATATTTTGATAAGAAATTTCGTCTAATTTTTTAGAAATAACGACCCGCATACACATTTAAAAAAAATAATTTTAAAGCTACAAACAACACCAATCACAATAATGAAAATATTACATTTTTAATTCTAAATTTTGGTGTCTTTTTACTAATATAATTATGGCCACCATATTTTACAACCCTAAAACTTCAAAATTTTGTTGCCACATTTCAAGTCCTCCTTGCCGCCTAAGACTATTTCTTTTAAAAACATCACTATGAAACTTTATTTAAATAATACTAAAATAACAATCCAATTATATCTAATAATATCTAAATTATCCAACCATCCCTACCATTTTAAAACTTTTTGAAACTCTCAATGTGAAGCTCCTGCAAAAATTCTTTTAGCTCCTTGTAATTGTGACATTGTTAGTCATTGGTAACAAACTTGTTCCAAGAATAATTCCTTTTCGTGCAGCTTTCTTGTTCCTGATTTTTCTGCCCTTTTCCCAAGTTATTTCAACTTACTGGAGGACAAATAACATGAGTACAATATTATGAAGAATCAATTCTGAGCTCAACTAGATCACCAATTTTCTAAAACACCAAAAACCCAGATAGAACGACTTGCAATGATGAGTGATTAACCCAATTACACATGTTTTTCTCATGATCACAAAAGAAAGCAAGGATTATTGAGGGAATTATCAGCTCAAAGATGACAGAAGTAACACTAGTATTTCAGTGTTATAATTCAGCTGGCCTCAAGAGTTTTCCATGCCATTAATATTTCTGTTATCGCCAGCACGGAGATCGGGATAGTTTCGGCGGTTTAGAGAATGCAACCACAGGGCCACCACTCCTTCCTTATGTTCTGCTGATGCAATGTGAGGATATATATGCTTCATTTTGAAGTCCTCTGCCTCTTCTTCATAAGCTTTCATGGAAATTTCTTCATGGCTATCTTTCCATTTCTGGTTATATGATGCAAAGAGGCATTCATCTAAGTACAATCCCACCTCAGGGGCTGTGGGCACATTGATGCTAACATCCCTGCAAATTTGTCTAACGGGATAAGGGAATCTCAACGCAAAAATCAATTGGGTGTAAAAGAGAGAAAGAGAGAGTTACTTTTTCAGGGCAGTTTCTATTAATAACTCCGGTGCACAGTTCCTCATAATCGCCACAGCGAGCCCAATCATCTTGCGTATCTGATGAAGCATGAAGCTTTGGCCCACAACCTCACACTTCACAAACTCGATGCCTTCAACAAGGACAGTGGATTTTGCATCAAATGAGACAATATAGCGCCGAGCAGAAGGGTCTTCTGCCTTAGTTCTGGTCGTGAAATTATGATAGTTGTGACTTCCAACATAACACTTCAGTATTCGATTGAACCTCTCCTTCTCCTCCTCCCCATAACAAAACCCCCTTCCTTCGATCCCTTTCTCCGTTCCATTAGTTTGGTCTTCCTCCAGAGTAACCTTCAAAACTTCCACCGTAGAATCTCTAGTTGCCTTATCATCATCAGCAGCGTCCATAGATATAATAACTTTCTCCTCACTTTCTGATTCAACAATGGTACCTTTATGATTCAATGAAACGCCTGACAGTTGCATTACATTTTCAGAACCCTCAGCTGCTTCTACGGATTCAGTATTTGTGTCATTACTCCCGGCATTGTCCATTTCAGTATCACATTTCTCCAAAGTATATCCACGGTTTGACAAATTGTCTGTTTCAAAGGCTGCGGATTTTGATTCAAAGCCACGCTTACCGACTAAGCCAACAACCTTACGCCCTCTCTCCGAACACTCTAAACACTTAACAAGCTCATTGCCGGACCCCAAACTAGCTAACACGCTCTCTCTATCACGATGGGCACAGGGATCGAGAGCAAAAACGGGAAGGAGATACACGTACCTCCTCCGATCGCAAAATTTCTTAGCGTTAAATGACGCCGTCACCCGCTTGTAGCCAAAAATACGAATCTGTGATGGAAGAATTGAATTCAATCGTTCGACCAGCCCTGGTGGATCGATGTAGAACCGGCCCGAGACAACCTGGCCCACCGCGCTCACGCCCTTATCTGTGCGGGCAGATCGAGCCCAGTCGTAGCGCTTGGGGAAGCCACGATCCTGTTCGGGGACGGCACCGGAGTGAAAGAGGGCTTCTTCGAGGTCACCTTCGATGGTCTTGGCACCCGGGTTTTTTTGCATTCCCTGATACCCTACGCCACAGTATGCAAAGAAAATCGCGATTTTGCGGCGCTTGTATCTCTGCCTTTTGGTTGCGGTGGTAGTGGTATCGCCGGGGGTAACTGCGGCGGCGTCTTCGTCGTCGGAGTTCGTGGTCGACATTTTAAGTCTTTTGTGGTCCGGTTCTTGCTGCGATGTCGGCGAAGTTACGTTTTTCATATCCGTTTGTTCCATTTTCGGCTGTCATGGGAGGATCTAAGTCCCCATTAAACAGCGTTTGAGAACTCCGGAGCTTCTGTCTGCCTAAACCTTATAAAACCCTAAATTGAAGATGTCTTTGTCGCCTATGTTCTAAGGTCGTAAAAACTGAATCGGTTATAAAATTTATAAAATTAAAAAGTTCAAAAATTTAAAATTCAATTGGTTCAACCGCTTTAATTGGGATTAAACTGGTAAAATTAATATTTAATATTAAATATATATAAATATATATACATTTTATAAAAATATTGATAAATAAAATATAATAACATACAAAATATAAGTTTTTTACATATTATAATATTATATTTGAAAGATTTTTATACTTAATTTATATTTTTTTGAGAAAAATACTTAATTTATAATTTAATAGATGAGAAAATTTTAAAATTAATTATTATGTTAAAGAATAAAGATAAGTAGGTAATTAAGGAAAAAGTTATTGATAGAGATTCAATAATAAGTTTTGTAAATATTAACATGATAAATAATAAATTTAATTATATGTCATTCATTATTTAATATAAAACAAAAAATATTACCACATCACAAGTCTTTAAAGTTAAGTTATAAAAAAAATAATGAATTAATTTTATATATTTAATAATAAAAATATGTTTTTAAAATTGTAATATTAATATATTATCAATAAACTAAAAAAATTTCCAAAAAGAAAAAACAAATAGGCAAATCGGCGCCTTGTTTTGAAAGTAATAAAATAATTAATTGTATATATAGAAACAAAAGGAGGACTTGGTGCAGTGGCTGAACACTAATATGCTAAGGCCAAGAACGTGAGTTCAACGTGGAGGAGGATCAAAATTTATTTCAGCATTTTCTAGCTCATTCCAGCGGTGACACGTGGCAGTTACCTGATTAGGTGGTTCTGACCGACCCGGATAAACTGGGACCAGTTCACCGGTTTCCGGCCAATTCTCATACTATCCGGTTTCAAAGAGTAAACTGAATCGGATTAGAGGCCGGTTCGCGGTTAAACCAATCGAACCGGCCGGTCCAGTTCGATTTTAATAACATTGCTATGGCCAAGTGCCCTGGATGGTATAGGGTAATGACAAGTTTTTTCTTTTTGGAAGTCGAATTTTACCGACTTTTATCTTACGTGGAAAAACAATTAATTTTCTTTTTTTTAATCAAAATCTCTTAAACAGTAGGCTTTGTACTTTTTTAAAAACAAAAAGGGTTCCTACATTTTGCTTCTCACACAACACTTGTTCGATCTCGGCATCAACAACAAAGATCATTCTAGGCTTGTTATTTCTTCCTACAATTACTTGCTTGAGACAACCCATCTTATTCATCTTTCGATTTTCAACAGCCAATCATAAACAGAAAAGACAAAGTTTCCAACACCCATCTAATTTCTTTTTGCAATTGCTTGATTAAAAGGGACAACATTGCTTGTTTGAAAGATACAACTCATTTTCTTTGTCTTTGGCCAATTGCTTCAATAAAACTGAAGTTTTCAATACCCACAACATCATGGTTTCCAACACTCACAAAGCCAAAGTTTGCAACACAAATGGGCTCTTTTCCTTTTAGTTTCTTACTCATATTTTTTTATTAATTCGTGTTCCTTTGCAAAACTTTTGGATGCTTGCATCAATTTTATCAAAAACACAAGTATCTATAGTTTTGATATGCAATAGACACACAATGTTTGATAAAATGTGTCAAAGAAATGAGTTTTGTAATTTTGGATGTATTCATGTGATATTGTTTCTTTGGGACTTATGCTCTGCCATTGGTGGCCTTATGTTTCATTGCCTTCGAACAATTGTGGCTGTCATGTTACACTTAGAACTAGCCTGATAAATATGGTGCAGTTTTGATATTTGTTCTATTAAAAATGCTTACAATAACGGATCAGTAAATGGCCTTTTGGGATTGAATGCCAATAATGTTGCTTGTAACTACATGACCTTTTTTTCTCTAGTAGGGATGGACATAATTGTGGATGGGTGAATCTTGAGTAAGAAGATGAGTTCTACAGTGATGGCTGAAGCATGGGCTATGGGGGAGGCAGCCAAACTCGCCAAGGCTATGAATACTCATGGGACAATCACTAAAACTGATTGTCTTACAGTTTGCAAAGCTTTGAAGGGGAAGACTAAAGAGTGCCCATAGGAGATTGGAATTTTTATCAGGGATGCTACACGCATTTTGTTTGATTGTAACTCTTAGAGTTGTAAGCTTATTTGTAGAACTGCAAATTTAGCAGTAGCTTGGGTGGCAAGATGATTTAGAATTGGTTGCTGCCCCCTTGATTAGGTGGGAAACCCCCGCTGCAACTTTTGTAGTTCCTTTGTAATGATTTTGTTAAGTGAATGAATCCTATTTCTCTATTGGCCAAAAAAAAAAAAAAAAGGACTCTTTTTCTCTGTAAGAAATTAAGTAAGTAGAACATGTGGTAGGACATATTAAACAATTACACAACCATATTATACAAAAAGTTTTAAAATTTTATTGAGGCAATAAAGTTCATCATAGATCTAAAAATATTGACACAAAATTTTGTTCACATATAGTCCAAAAATGTAATCTTGTTGGTAATCTAAGAATGATATTATTAAACTGTGCATGTCTGTTAAGCCATCCTCTTTTAAAATTTGCAAGCTACTCCTTTGAGCTATCCTCCCCAACTTTTTTTGCATTAACCCCAAAAGATGTAGATGGAGGTTGCTCTGCACAAGTTTTTAAGGTAGCTCATTCTGCAAGGATGAGACATTTTTATAAAATTTAGAATGTAACATTGATAAAACTTATGAAACTGGAAAATTTCGTGCACAATTTAAAACAGACATAAAAAACATTGATTATATAAGCATCGAAAATGTAAGTGTATCATAAGAAAATGTATGTTCATACCACTATGCTTTCTTGAGTGCCAAATTCATAATAATAATACGGTAACATAGGAATATTTGAAGCCATGTTATTCTGGTGTTCAGTGCCACTATGATCTTCGCAAACCTGTGATGTAATTTTTTTTTTCAAGTAAAATATGTGAAGAAAAAAATTACAATATATTATTATTTTCTTATTTTTTTAACCTATGATGTTATACCTTTTTTTTTTTTGTCCTTGAGTTATCTCTACTATGTTTATTTTTTTTGTTTCTTCACATCCTGCATATAAGAAAATTAGTATTTAAAAAAAAAAAACACACAAAAGAGTATGCTAATGTTACATATATAAAGTGGAGACATAAAGTACATTTTAAACTTTTTTTTACTCCACTTTGAAATTTGTTCTACTTTAGATTCTTTTCCTTTGGATGGTGGACGACCCTTAGTCCATACCTTCAAAGGAGTCTGCCATTTGTTATTTGAACATAATTTTTGAGATTGTGCCTCAATACTTGATGTGTCCACTATAAGATCTTCAATATGCCAAACTGAGTCATTCATAAGCCTTTCCAATGCATTATTTACACATTTCATCAAAAACTCATACTTTTCTGGGGAATTTGCTCCAATCTTTGCTACATTGTAAAAGTGAGATGCCAACTTGTTGTATCGAATCTTCTGCTCACTAATTTGGGCATCATCATAGCAATTCTTAACATAAGTATGCATGAGCTTAACATCCTTTCTCCAGCATGCTAATATGTAGGAAGATGGAATCTCCTTCACATTCTTCTCAACCAAAACTTTGGCAATATGTCTATAAATAATTCCTTTAAACTCAAATAAAAGACAGGAGCATCTAGTATCACTCAGTATTATTATAGTATACATGATAAATTACTTACCTTCTATAATTTTCATATTTTCCTCTCAACACATCAGTCACTTCAAACGTGATTACTGAGCCATCTACCTTGTCAACCAAAAGATTACAATAGAGCAATCCTTGTAACTCATCTTGAAACAATTTGAAAATATTGTTCGTGTAAGCTTCTTACAATTGCTTCTCAAAATAACAATCAGTTATATCAAAGGAATGTTTGAATTATATGAAGCAAAATCTGCTTGGCTTTTCTTCTCAATCTTACTTTTCAAAGCATTGTCATATTGTTCGACAAATTGCTTTAAAGAAGTTGTAGAGCTCATATAAGAGTTAAAAAAAGCATTTATACTTTAACTTCTTTGAGTTATTGACATTCCAGCCCAAAACATTTTCTTAACATAGACTGGAACCCAACAATATTGATCATTGTACAAAGAATTCAGCCATACATTTTCCTTCAAGTTGTAATCCTTGATCATTTTATCCCATGTCTCTTCAAATTCATTAATGTTTGCTGACTCATGTATAGCCCTCTTCAATATTTTATTGATAACTTTGTATTGCTTCAGCGCACCCAACTTTTCAAGAATTTTTCTCATAATATGCCTAAGACAAAGATGATATCGTGTGTTAGGAAACACCACACCAACTACTGCTTGAATAGCAAAACATTGGTCAGTTATTATTGCTTGTGGAGGACAACTTGACATACAAGTTACCATGTTTTAAATAACCAAATATAAGTCTTTGTATCTCCATTTTATAACAAACCACACCCAAACAAAATAGTTTGCCCATGATGGTTAACTCCCACAAAAGGAGCAAAAGGCATAGCATACTTATTCGTTAGATAAGTTGTATCAAATGAAATCACATCACTAAAAGAATGATAAGCAGTTATAGACCTTGCGTTAGCCCAAAAAACATTTTTTAATCTACCATCATCATCAAATCGTTCATTATGAAAAAACTTTGGATTTCTCATTTTCATGCGAGAAAAGTAATTAGAAAGTGCTTCTACATCTCCACTGTCAAGTCAAAGATGTCTTGCTTTTGTAATATAATTTCTACAATCTCTCTCAATACACGTCAAATTTTCATATCCTCCAACTTCAATGGCTAAGGAATGATAATTTTTGCTCAGACCTATACTTGCTTGGTCATTTAATTCAAGTCTCTTCTTCGTATATGCATCCAAATTCTTATCACACTTAAAGAAACGTACTTTGTTTGGGCTAAGTACATGATAATGCTCCAAATAAGCACGAGAAATAGTGAAGTTTCAATCAACGCCAATAACAATGTTGATCTTAGCCTTGCAATCTTTTTTTATCGATGGTCTTGGAACGAAATCATTCTTTGCCGTTGACACTCGTTTGCCACTTCTAGCACATGCAATTGTAATATATTTTAGCTGCCCATCTTCACCATTTTTTGTGCTTCTCTTTACAATACCAAATCTCTCTTATTGAGCATACTTCATATAAAAATTAAAAACACCTTTTTGACCACCAAAAGTCATTCCAGGCATTGGGGGGCTTACTCTTTCACTGGTTTGCTCATTTGTATTTTGTAGGTGGTGCTGCAATTCCTTACTTTTAGATAAATTAAGTTCCATAACATGAAAATAACGTTAAAAAAAAGTGCATAAATTGAAATATTCCAAGTTTTAATATCTTGGTATCGTTACCTGAACAAATTCTATTCATACTCATGGTTACTTTGAAGGGAATAAAAAGAGAGAGGGCAAAAAATTGAAAGGAAATTGAGATTAAGAAACAAAAATCATTAACTAATTGGCTTGATTATGTATGAAGTCCTCTTGTCAAGAAATTAAATGGGTGTTGAAAACTTTGTCTTTTGTGCCTGTGATTAATTGTTAAAAATCGAAAAATGAAGAAAGTGGGTTGTCTTGAGCAAGTAATTGTAAGAAGAAATAACAAGCCCACAATAATCCTTGTTGTTGCTGTCGAGACCGAACAAGTGTCGTGGGAGAAGCAAAAAGTAAGAACCCCTTTTTTCTTAGAAAAGTACAAAGCGTACTATTTAGGAGATCGTGATTAAAAAAAATTAATTATTTTTCCACGTAGGATAAAAGTCAGTAAAGTTCGGGACGTCTCTTCGTATTGTTTATCATTTTCCTATGGTATATTGGTATCAAAAACAATGGAGAATTTCGGTTATTCCAATTGAATTTTCGAGTCAAATTTATAATTTATTAATCAAATTAAATAAAAAATGAAATTTTTGGTTAAATTTCTATTTCAAATAATACAAAATTGTGGTTAATCGACCTGAATTGAAATACTATCATTTGCATATATTTTTACTTATTTGTTAAAATTATAAGAAAACATATTACTAATACAACAACTGGTAGCAAATAAATTATAATAAAATATTAATAAATCTTAAATAATCACTTATTTATCTTATTTATATTGACAATTATAAATTTCTTTTACAAAACTATATGAAAAATAATTTCTTACATTTTAATTAGAATTTTAAAACTTTTAGTTATTGAATTTCATTAACAAACCGAAATTTTTGTTTTGGAAAGATTTTTCAATTTCGCATAATTGAAAATTTTAATTGGAAAATAGTTATGGTGGTTCAGCTCGTAAACACTCTTAGTGCGTTGGGATATCAAGTTTATAAAAGACTAATGCTTTGTTTGGATTTGGAGTATGATGTGAAAGAGAGTTATAACAAAGAAAATTATTAAAAAGAAATGATGAGAATAAAAATAATTTTTCTTCTATTTGTTTAAATAAATTTGAAGTTTCGGAGAAAGATAATGATTATAAAGTGTAACTTTTTGGTTGTACGTGGTAAGAAAGTAAAAAGGAAGAAAATTGATATTATGAATTGACCTTTTTGCCTATAGAGTCCAGTTATGTGAAAAAAATTGTTTTTTTTTTTTTAAATAGAGTATCATGTGAAAGAAAGTTGCAGGAAAAAAAATTACTAAAAAGAAACGAAGAGAATACAAATAATTTTTCTTTTTATTTATTTAAATGAATTAGAAATTGTTGAGAAAGACAATGAATGAAAAGTGTAGTCTTTTGGTTGCTGGTTCGAGAAGCATGGCGTAATCTTTTCCCAATATAAAGTTTAGCGATAAATAGGGCTCGACTTCCCTCGAAGGCACAATCACCCCACACTCAGTCGGTCTCCCCTCAATAATAAAATCATCAAATGTCCCTAGAAAACCTCCACGACAACAGAGCTCGAGAAATCTTTCTGTTAGGAATAAGATAGATAAAGACTTCCTTATTTATCCCAGGCTATGGCAAATGGTTTAGCCCATAGAAAACCTGACCATTCCACACTTAAGGGAACTTCACATTTTCATCTTATGGAAAATGCACGAAAATGTAGTTCCTCGGGTCAAAGGACTGTAGAGCAGGTTTCCCTTCCCATGTTGTTAGCTTTGCTGTGAACCTACTACCAAAGGTTACATTATACAGGTCGGTTCCCACGGCAGCTTGCACCTAGAGACAATGGCAATGAACCTCTTTGTTCAACTTCACTCTAGACTTCATTCCCAAAGCCATCAACTTTATCAAGTGTCTCCAATCCTCTAGGATCAATTGGGAAGGAGCGATCTTTAAGATTTCAATAAACTCCTGCACACCTGAAATCACGGGAAAGCGAAGCCTAGTCTTCAACTGCTCCACATAAACGACCACATACAAACCACAGGGAGCGAAAGTGGTGAATTGGCTAGTGTAGTGGCCATTCGCATCAAGATGACCAATGTTGATCTGGACGAACGCATGGTCCTTTGCAGTGATGAGCCTGGCGCAATATCACTCCCAAAATAATGACCAAACAAAATGAAACTACCCATAGAAAAAAGAAAGAAAAAAAAAAAAAGGTTGAGTCGTACCATGTTCTAGCGATGTAAATATCCATGTTTTGCGCATCTTCGTTTTACATCTTGCTTGTTTAAAAAAACCCAACCCAAAACAATCAATTCTAGCTCAAATTGCCCGATTCACCCTTTGTTAAAAAGTTTGAAACTCAATTGTATAAGATCTTTTAACATAAATAACAGTTAAAAGCTGCAAATCAGAATGCAAGAGAAGAAGGTGCTAAAGAGTACCGAGAAGAGAAGAGAAGAGAGACCGTGAATGCATATGAAGAGGTTAGAGATTTATGTATCCACTAAGCTGGTTACTCTTTTTGAATGGAATTCTAGGTAATGACTCTTCAACCTTTAGGCTAATTTATTTCATATTAATGGGTATATTTATTTGAAATAATGGAGTTATTGGTGTCCGTTCAACTTTTAAACTGCATGCATTCATTGTATAAACTTTGCTCTTCATTTTTCTTAGACATTCGCTTCATTTTTCACTTTATTTTTCAATTAACTTTTACTCTTGGAAGCTCTGCGATCCCTCTTTATATATAATTTAGCATAACAATATCCCACCTCTATGAAAGAGGAAGATTAAAAGCCTATTATGATTTTTATGATGTTTTCTGCTGTGAACTCTTCAACTTCTAAATCATATATAATTAGCATTCATTGTAAGTGAGGAAGATCAAAAGCTTAATAGAAATTCTTCAAATTCTAAATCATGTAGTTAACATTTATTATGAAAGAGTGAACAAAAGCCAACCAAGAAAACACTAAAAAAAATGACTTAAAATGATGGAGCAGCATGTCGCCGGGCACCCTCAAATAATAGCTTTAGTAGACATATAATATAAACATAGATAACAAAAAATATATATAACTCAACTCTGAGCCAAAATCTTTTTTTTCCTTTAGAATTGGTTGCCCAATAATTGGAATTGAGGAAATAAGAATGAGACTGAGGTTTAGATTTTAAATTATTGGTTAGAAGGTACTATCTCCAAATCTTTTTTTTATTTTTTTTGGTCTTCAATTTTACAATCCTGATGACAAAAATGAACTGATCTTACAAGACTTAAATCCCAAGTCGTCCAAGGTAAACCCATTTGACAACTCCAAAGCCCACTGCGGAAAAAGTTGAGAATGTTGGGCTTTCACACAGTTATACATACAAAGTGAAGCGTCTGTTTTACATGGACGCGTAAAATTAAAATATAAAAGCTGACAAGATATTTAATTTTTATAATTAAAAAATTATAAAAAATATTCTTAATTTTTATTATAATAAATAAATTTTTTATCATAAAAATAAAATAATTAATTATAATATGTTAATTTTTACGTCTCTTTTTTGCACGTTTTCGTATGTTTTCTGCATGGTGAAAGCTGAGAGAGAGAGAGAGAGAGAGAGAGAGAGAGAGAGAGTGGGGGGAGGGGGGCGGGGGTTGTGACATGATGGTTACCAGTAGAGAGGCTCTCTGTAGCTGGAAAGATGCTCTCCAGATGCTCTCCCCTATCACCATCATAGCCATCGTCATCGGCCTCATCATTTGTTTTTTGAAACCCAACAAAGCACACATTCCCCACACATCACACCTCTCGTCTTGACGATAAGCCATCTCGTTTTCGTTTTTTCTTCGGGGTGCTTAATTAATAATCCAAAGAACATTCATTTGTCTCCTCGACCTTTCCTCCTTCTCACATTTATATAGGTATGCCATATATAAATGCAATGTTATGATTCATCATACATTGAAAATTGTAAACAAGTCGTTGAAATTTGTATAAAGAAGAGACTTAAATTCTGAGTATCAATTATAACTTTTATTTTAACTCTATCAAAATGTCTTCTACGCATGTCTCTATTGTCTTTCTCTCTCTCTTAGTGTTTCTTATCACTAAAATCAATGTTCTTAAGTCTTAAACTTAATAAATGATGGAAGACAAAAAGTCAAAGAGTTAAGGATTAATTAGTTTACAAAAGACACAAAAAGCACAATGAAATTAGCTTACAAAAGACAAAAAAATTTTCAAACACATAAATATATTAAATATGTAATAATTTTAATTATCAGATTATAAAAAAATATATTAAATTTAAAAATTAAATAAATTAAATATTTAAAAAATATTTAATTAACTGTGTGTCTTTTTTATATTTTATTAAATATTTTTAAGTAATCTTAATCGTTGGTCTATTTGATAGGACCTAAGGTTGAATCAACTGAATGGTTAAAAAATAATAAATATTTTTTAATAATTGACAAAAATAAAAATAACAGTTGTATGTGAAATATGACGTATACAAACGCAGAGATGGTATCACCTAAAAGTTTGAGATAAGGATATGAGATGAATACAGCTACAAAATAATTTTAAAATTTTTAACAAATAATTTGCAATATTTATTATTATGTTATTTTGTGATGTGATTAATATTGTGTTAAAAATTTTAAAAATATGTCACATATGCATGTAAATATGTAATATTTATTGTTTATTATTTTTCACTATCTAACTATATATATTCATTAATATGTTTGTTGGAAAAAATATTATGCGTATCACTTTTCAGAATTTTGAAATTAATTTTATATGTATTTAATATAAATCTGATACATTAATGAAAAATCATCTAAAACATGTATTAAATGTATATGACATATGTATTAGATATGTTCAACATGCAAATTAAAAATATCTGATATATGTTCAAATTTTTGTTATTTTTATTTTTTGTCGGACATGTTTTAAAATGACTGATACTTGTTTGAGAAATATCATATAAGTATTGTGTCTAACAATATTTCTCATTTTAAAAGTGTCTGTGCCTTTACAGATTTACATGGACTATGATTCTCCAAGAAGTCAGTGAACTCCATGTAAAGGAAGGAACTAGTCAAGTTTTAATGACTTTAGAACTAAGACTCAATTGAGTTCATATTATGGAAATTAAAAGAAATCACAATAAGCTTAGGATTGTGCTATGGGCAGCGAATGCAGATGAGTACCTTTCTACGAATATTAAGAAAATAAACTCTTACGTAAATGTGGATAACATCAGCAATTCAAAGGTTTTTAAATTGCTCGTTCAGAATAAAAATTTGATTATGAGAATTGATATACTTTTCTTAACGATTTTTTTTTTTTTTTTGAGGAAATGCTTCATATATTTGTGGTTCATATAGATAGAAACAAAGAAATTTTACAAACGCAATTAGCTGGTATGACTAACTAACAGATGTTCGGCATGGATTTGGATCCATTAAACGCGCATATAATACTCATTGTCTTCAACTGAAATGTTATTTGCTTGCTTATTTGCAATATTGATATTAATAAAAACAGTATCTCCCATGTTTTTCACCATTGAACAATGAAATATGAGAGAAATATGATATTGGGCACAACATTAATTAAATATTTCTGGAGGTACGCGAGAATATCATAATTGCATGAGAGTCAGCCAGGCCGCATGCATAAAAAGTGAATTAGATGGATCTTTTTATAATTTTGTTGGTTGTAAAACAATTGGATGAAATATAATCATGAATCCATGCATGCATAGCAGCATAAATATAGTGATTCATTTACTCATTAAACCAAATGGCCACTTAGAACACACACACATATATATGATCAGCAATGCCACTGATCTCTCATCGTAACGTATGTAACTTTCTTGTGTTAGTATTATTAACTATTGTCTGCCACTCTTGTAATGTAGGATTATTTGCAGCATATATATTCCAAATGACAATATGTATTGTGTTTCCCACCATCAGAAGACATCATTATTTTAGCTCATGCACGCTAGTACTAATGAACCCTTCCTAATTATGCGTAAAAACTTCAAAACTACATTAGTTTCCTTCCTGGAACACCAACAGAGAAATTCAAAAAAAAAAAAAAAAAATTCTTCGTTGCACCAGTCTCTCTCTAAAATGAGCATTTCAGTTATCTCATATAAGATATATATATATATATATATAGTTTATTATACTAATTTTAACTTATTGTCTCCCTTAAATTAATTTTTTTCACCTCTCAATTGCCCCTACTAGAAAAAAATAATATAAAAAAATTTAAATTTATACTATCATCTCAACTAAAATTTATATTTTATTCTCACTAATTTTTGTATTTTGTATTTTACTCTTACTCTAAAGCAACAGCCATAATCCGCATCAGCCACGGTTTAGGGGTTTCAGGTTTTGAATTAAAAAAAGAAAATCTACGTCAGCCTATTTCGAGTAGATTTGTGAGAAAATCGTCGTGCTATCTATTATTACCCTAATAATAATAATAAGAATAAGAATAATGTGAAATTTGGTTGAAAAATTTTCTTGACAAGATTTGTTGAAGTATATAAACTAAAATTTGTATTTAATAAGTGTTGTCATCTAAATATAAAAATGTATATAATTAATGTCTTTTAAAAAAAAAGATTTTGAGGAAATTTCTTATTTTTACTGACGTTGAAAACTGTCATAAGCAAAATCAGATATTTTTATTACAGTGACATTTATTTATATGTTGTTGTCGATGACTTAAAACAACACTTGGTGGAAACATTGTTTCAAATAATTTTAAAAGTTAAAATTCATATTTTTAGCAAGCGTTTGTTGAAAATTGTCACAAGGAAATGTCTTAATAAATATTTTTGTTATGGTGAGATTTATATATATGTTGTTCTAAATGACTTAGAGTAACACTTAGTTGAAATATTACTTTAAATAATTTTAAAAGTTAAATTTTTTATTTTTACCAATATTTGTTGAAAAAATGTCACAAATTGTCCTAATAGATATTTTTATTATAGTGGCATTTATCTATATGTTGTTTTAGATGACTTAGAGTAAGAATTGATTGAAATATCAATGTAAATAGTTTTAAAAGTTAAACTTCTAATTTTTACTAACATATATTAAAAACATCATAAAAAAATGTCACAATAAATATTTTTTGTTGCAATATTTTTTATTTTTTTAATTTCAAGGTTATTATATATATTAAAATAATATTAATTTATTCTGTAAATTAGTATTTATTTATTAAATAATATTACTTTTATTATTTATGTTATTATTTATGATAAAAATATTTTAAAAATAATTTTTAATGCATATCTCCTTTCTTCATTTTAATTTCTGGATTCACCGCTCAACATGCATCAATTTTATCACTTCCCAGGACAAGCGGTCAGTCTTTGTTGATGGCTTTTTGCGAACTACTAGAATTTATTGGATTTCCAATAACACGACACATTTCTGAAATGAAGGTGTACTGGACTGTTGAAAAAAAGTATATTGTACTTTTAAAAAACGTATGACATTTTTGTTATAGACATAATTACGTGCACGCAGAAAGAAAAAAAATATATAAATCGACGTATTGTAATTAAAGATTTATATTTGTGTAACAAGTTCTTTAATTTTTATAACAAAATTTAAATGTATTTTTTAATTATTTTTTTGTTAAAAAATTAAAATTCTTGTTATACAAATATAACATTTAATTACAATACATCTACTCATACATTTATTTTTTATGCGTTTACCTAATTTTTTTCGTTTTATTATTATCAAAAAAAATTAGTCACTATAAATCACCACACGTCCTCCACGCTTTGTATGTAATGTAATATATATATATAACTAATGGGATGCAAAAATTTATCATATTTATTAATAAATATATTTTTACTTATATTTTATTAAAAAGAGAAAATACAAAAAAAAACTTGATTTTAAGAGAGGGATTTTAGATATATGTTAAAAAATTGTTTATATATATTGAGTAAAGTATAATATGTGTTAAATTTTAATTGAATAATAAAAGTTTCTAGTTATTATTGTTATGCTAGTTAATGAGAGTGTTTATGAATTGAATTAGTCAATTTTAAAAGTATATTTATATTCAATCCACCATTGATTGATTAGATAATTTTATATTTGTACTTAATTTATCTAATTCAATTCGTCACTTATAGGTTGAATTAGATCAATTGTGACGGATTATATACAATAAAAAAACATGAAGAAAAAAAAAAGTAATCTGCTGTAGTGTTAGTTGCATAAGGGTTTTCACTGAAAATTTTCACATCTTCTGTCAAAAAAAAAAAAAATTTCACATCATAAGAAGGCACACTTTGAACAAGTGACGAGACTAATGCACAAATGGTAACCAGATATTGGTTGATTAGCCAAAAGTTGCAACCGAGAAATAAAGCAATTACATACGATTCCAAACAATCAAGATTCATCCGTTGGAAAGTATCGAGCTGCTCGTAAACTCTTTGTCAATAAAGTGATATTACCAATCACTCTGGGAACTTAAAGACCAGCACCATGATTCCATTTGAACATTAGAATTATGGATAAAGGAAATAGTAGGAAAAACAGCATTGCTGTCTTAAACGCGCAGCATAGGTTTTTTTTTTTTTTTTTTGTCCTCAACTACCGGTATCCAGATCCTTGAAACTACTGGACTCCGACTAATCCGAGTCGAGTTAGGTGGGTCTATAAGAGAAAAAAACTCTCTCAGCACTCATCTGCTCCATTCATAAGGTTTGAATTCAAAATCTTACTTGAGGAGAAGAAATGTCTAGCCACTCGAACCAACGGCTGTTGGTACAGCGTAGGTGTAATTCAGCATATATATTTATATATATAGTGGATTGAGTTTGATAAAGATGAATTTCAGAAGACTCAATCTGTAACTAATTTGTTATTTACGGATTTTAAAATTTTAAAATTACAATCAATTCAGACTCTTGAAATTTTGACAGATACAAATTTGTGCGGGTCAAGTTAGTTGATTTTAGCGGGTTTGTTAGTTTTTGAACAACTCTACTAGTTAATATGAAAATTTTCTATAAAAAAATTAAATCTTAATTTTATTAAACTTCTAAATTAATAAGAAATACTATTGAATTAAATTGAGTGATTAGAAAAATAATAACGATATACAATTTCAAATTGTTGTACGTTATAAAAAAATTAACAATTCAAATATTATTTTGGTTTCTAGCGAATATTAACAATTTTTTGTAAAAATTAATAGTAATTAAAAAAATTCTTAATATTATTGTGACAATATTTGTTCTAAAAATAAAAATTATAACATATAAAATAATTTTATTAATATAATACATTAACAAAAATTACATATCTAAATCAATCATTTTATTATTTAATAACAATTGTAAGTATATAAATTAACTAAATATTTTATTTATTTTCTCAATAACTAGTAGCAATAATTTGTAATCAAAAATTAAAAATTCGCAACAACAATTAATAATAACAATATTAAAAAGTTAAACAAACATGCCATATAGTTGGTCTAAGATATCAGTGAATGATGTCACATCTTTTTAACAAATTCTTTGAACTTCAAATTTATTTGAAAAGTTAAATTTCAATGGCTCCATTATGTAAACTAGCATAAAAATATAAAATAAATTTGAGTATTAATTTAAATAGTTATCGATCTTATTAGTTAAAAGCGTAATTGAAAGTTCGATTTTTATCATACTCATTTCCATTTATTTTTGTATAATTTTAATTCTCTCTAAAAAAATAAATAAAAACATAAATATCTATAAAAAAAATTCTCCAATTTATAAATAACTAATTGAGAACAATGGAAAACTTTTCAACAACTTTTAAGTTCACGAATCTTCTACAATTATTCAAGTATCTCTATATCATCAGTTTATGGAAAATATTCACTCTTGTTAGTGATTATTGTTTACGATAACTTGAGTGAAATTAAAACATAATAATTCTTATCTGAAATATCTTAGTGACTTCAAGTTATACGTCACTTGCACAACCTTCACTTAGTATCTCCATAAACGAACAAATTCAATGTGGAATTTTCATATAGACCAATTCAACGAACATATTATCTAACAAGCACATACAAATTTATTTATCTATGCACTTTAATTGATCTACGAGATGTGTTCAAAAAAAATAATAAATAATTGATCTATAAGATCGACTAGTTTTTTTTTATAAGAAATAATTTTCATTTTGAAAGTCTTGGGGCTCATAAGGGAGTCTAAAATATATAAAAATGTCAAAAATTACTTATATTGGGACGTTAGTAACCTAACAAATTTTTTAATAAACTAAAAAAAAAAAGAAAGAAAGAAAGAAAGAAACATTCTATAGTTTACAACCTTATCAATATCTAATCTATATAGTATATTGGCTAAGAAAAGTTTAAAAATAGGAAGTTGGTAGCTAGACGATGGGAGGGACGGGAGCAACGGGGGAAGAGAGAGAGAGAGAGAGAGAGAGAGAGAGAGAGAGAGGTGGGACTCATAATGGGCTAGTAAAAAATATTTTATGTATACAAAAATTAAGGTTATTATATGATAAATATAATAATACAGAATCTTTAAGGCTCATCAGTCATATGTTTAAATTTGATATATAATATATGTTATGTGTACAAAAATTAAAATTAAAGTGTAACAAACTCAAAATTAATACACAACAGGCTAAAATTTATAAAGAAACAAAAAAGAAAAACTGAAAAGGGTCAAAAGAGCATGGCTACTCGGTATGTCAGGACTCTTAAAAAACTTTGACATAACAAGTATCTTAAAGTTTAAATTATATAATAATTGCTTTTTAAAAATATATCTATCTCATGGACCGAATATTCATATTCTATCATAACAAATTAGCATTAAAGTAAAATGAAGAATACTTTTAATAAATAATAAGAAAAGTTGAACATAACTAACAAGCGATTAGTAAACCAAAAAAAAAAAAAAAACATTCACATGGATTGGAAGACAACGCTTAAAAAAATGCCAAGGATGATAGTAATTCCCGTACCCACAAAAAAAAAAAAAAGCGGAAAAGTTGTATGCCTGTACAACTTAGTGGCTAAATATTTTTTAAATTTACATTTTATATAATAAATAATATATTTTGTATAATCGTAACAATAAAAAATAATATAAAAAATATTGTTTTTATTTTTATTTTTAATTATAATTACACAAATATACTTTTGATTACATAAATTTAATGACATTTGAATAAAATTTAGCTACCAATATCTAGTTATATGCCAAAAAAACAAATGATATTGTGGCCAGCACCAACAGGCATAATTGGCATTTCCTTTTCATAAAGCAGAAGAAATCCAAGAAATTGGTGAACTTTCGATTTTTCTTTTTGAAAAAATAAAAAAGTAAAACCCACGCTTTATAAATTTATTAGAAAAAATTACATTTACATACAATGTATAGTAGATTGGGTTGTTAAATCGAATTCATAAAAGAATAAATTTTACAATATACAATAAAAGTTATCTAATTTTTTTAAAAATTGTACAAAGTTAAATATATATTTAACTTTACCAAAAACCTTAATAATTGGTTCGAACTCATGGCTGATAATACTAACAAAATCCTTGGCCATTAGACCAAAACAATTGCTACAGGTAAACTTTTGATTTTTTTTTTCTTTTTCACTTTTGATTTTCAATGTTAGTATGGCGAGCCCAGATGCACTTCATTCCATAGCTCGCAATGATGAAGATTAATGGATTTCCATGCATCGAGCTTTGCAAAATAGGAAAAAGTCTCCCCCACTGCAAGTGACTCCGTAGACCGAAAAAAGAAAAGAAGAAACTCCCTCTAGGACTGTCTTGCCCTTGGCAAGCTTGAAATTCAACTTTCCAGGCTACGTCAACGAAATGTGATCTCCACCATAAAAAAAAAAATCAAAAAACTTGTTTTTGGCATACAACTGTAAAAATATGGTGGATATATAATAATTTAAAATATTAAATTATAAAAATTTTATTAAATTTAAAAAATAAAAAATATATATAAACTGTTGAATGTTATTAAATTAATTATGTATTTTTCACATATTTTACTAAACATGTTTATGTAAAAAAAAAATATTAAGGAAGATGCAACGGGAAAAAAGAATAGGATATGATGTTTTAATCATTTAGGCCCCATTTGGTTTGATTTACCTGTGTTATTATTATTATTGTTACTGATTATTAATATTGATTCAAGCTATTTTTTGAATTAGCTATTGTCTGGATAGATCTCTATTTTTTAAAAATTGAAATGAAAATAGTACCTCTTAAAAATTAAACCAAACCCACACTTAGTCTTTTAGTACTTAATTCATTAGTTAATTTACTTTGTGTACTTAAGCTCCAATAATCTATGTATAAATATAGTCCAAAATAATTTTTTCGCGATCAAAAAATGGTTATGTAATATGTCCATCTTTATGTGATATTAAAATTGTCCATCGTCTATCTTTTTACCTTTTCTGTGTGCTTTGTCAAATGTCTCCTGTTCATATGAGCATGTGATTTGAATGAGAAGAGGATGTTGTATTCATCCAAAAATTGGAAAAATATAGTCCCCACAATTGCACTCACCCAAAAGCTTTCCGAAAAGGAAGCAAAAGTAGTGCACAGATGGGGAATAAAAGTTGGCACTTGGAAGTTTCACGAAGTGCAGGTGGACAAAGTGCATGAACTTTTATTAGAGCCTAGATTTAGCTGCTAAACCAAGAAAGAGAATATTATAGCGTAATTAGTTTTAATATACTGCTAATGAGTTATATTAAACTATATTAGAACATAGTTTTACCTTTAATTTCAAAACGGTAAATACAATTAACTGAAAAAACACAGACTTAGTATCTAAGGACTAGTCACACTAATAACACTTACTGACCAACCAAACAATAAATGAAGACATCATACCCTAATATAGTATATACTACATTTATCGATAATCAATTATCAATAACATATTTCCTCAAAAAAAAATTATCAATAACATAAAAGAATATGCTGATCATCATTACCGAGTGTACCAAATTGCTAAGTCTCCCACGGAATTGCAAATTATAGTATACTTTGAAGAATGGAAACTTTTGTGTAAGCTTCATGACCAATTTTTAATGTTCAAACTTTTCTACTCTAGTGTTCAAACTTTTCTACTCTAAAGATTTGAGACTCACTACCACCTGAATAATCTCCTTATTTCTATTGTTTAATACTTTTTATTTTCTTCTTAAAAGAAGTACTTGAATACTAACTTTTGATTTACAAAGATTTTGGATTAACTTTAACGCTTCTCTTTAATCTTGATTTAGTAATGCAATCATTGATTTAATCTTAATTTAATATTTAATCTCGATTTATTTAAATCAATATTCTGAAATCCTTTTGAATATCAGGTTAACTTGATTTACTAATTTCAATTCTTGGGTAACTTTGAGTTTGGGCCAACAATTTGATTGTGTTCAACGTGATAGTTGATGTTTTGATTTGTGCTTGACTTCTGGGTTACTAGCACAGATTTCCCCCATTTCTTTTTGCGGGCAAAGATCAGGGAGAAGAGAGGGGGAAGAGAGAGCAGGAAGGAATGACAACTGTTATATTTTATGAATTTTTATTTAATTATTTTTTATATTTTAATTTTAAATTATGTGTCATATCTCAAGTCACGTGTTATCCCAATTATCTGTTCTCTTATGTAAGCACGTCGCATAGTTTAACGATTTTGTTTGAGTGAGTTAACGGCGGGTTATATTTACAACCAAAAAAAATTATGATAATCAAATTATTACTTATTAAATGTCGGATTAAATTTGTTATTGTATACAAAATTACGGATCGACATACTTATATATTAACATGTTATTAGTTTCTAAATGTCTCTTACAGTTGATTGAGAACACCGCATATGGTATCTATACCCCAATCATAATAATAACATCTTTAATCAGCAACACAATAAATTAACATATTACATCTTTATATATTAGACCACATCTATCCTTAATTAACCGATGACAATATATAAGAATATAACTCAAGTATTCAATCTCTACTTCGACTTGAACACTATTTCTAGTCTATGACGAAAAGGTTAGTCTCTTATTTTTCGCTCCAAGTTTTAAATACTATGTTTATTTGTCATTATAAATAATGCTAGATTTTTAAGCCCTAATCTAGGATTTCTTATATGCCAGAGATCTACGTCTCTTAAAAAGGATTATGTTTTTGTTATAATTATTTTCTTAAATAATGGTGAATATAGATTTACAGTCAACATTAATGTAAATTGTAATAATTAGGATGTCTATTGGTCATGAACTATATAATATGATTAATCTTTTCATTCTCGTTATTTTTTATTCAAAAATAGAATTCCAAATTTTAAAAATATTCTATATTTTTTATTATTGGAGTGTCTGAAAAAAACCAAAAAAAACAAAATGAAAGATTTTAGTTTCTTCTGTGTGCACATAATCACTGCATGGCATGACTTAATGGGCCCAACCTACTTAACCTCTCATAAAATATCAATCTGCTCGTGCTAGGTGAATTTCGTTGTACACCTTAATTTGTTTTTGGTTAGACCTAGCCATCAACTTATGGAAGATTCAGTTTACTTCGAGAAGTAATACCAGATTGCAAATAGTTTTCTTCCCTAAATTTCGTTAAAGGATGCAATATCAAATGGGATATATTATTCAAAGGGAAGGGCACTGCCAATCATTTTGGTTTCTACACCAAATTGGCTTATATTGTCTCACACGGTCAATAGATAATAAGGGATACCAAAATTTCTAAGGAACACAGATGTATTGTTGGATATGCAGTATTTGTGAATTTCTGATATTTTCTAAGAAGTGCTAATAACTCACTAGATGTTGAGATAAATTCTAATTATTAGGCTATTACAAATAATGCAAATAAATGTTAACCATGCTCCTTGTGTTGACGTCACAAAATACGTCACTGATGTTGCTCTTACTGCAAGAGAAAGAAAGAGAGTCACATGCCCCTATCATGCAAAAGAACAAGAGAACGCCTCAAGTAAAAAATAAATAAATAAATAAAAATAAAAATAAAGCAATGGAATACGAGTTCATCAAGAAATTAGATAAATAATTTAGAAAAAAGAAAAAAAAATTACTGGCATGAAGAAGAAGTTCAAAACTTAAATTAATAGCTTTTGACGCTTCACCGTATATTGAAGAAGAAAATCTTCTACAGAAGAAAACGAAAAGAGACTTATGGTATGTTCGGATATATGAAAAAGTATGAAAAAGAGAGTTGTCAAAAAAAAAGTTATTTGAATTAATGGAAAATTATGGAAAAGAAAATGATAAAAAAATAAATAATAATTTGTGAGAAAAAAAGTTATTTAGGAGTAACGAAAAAATTATGAGAAAGAAGATAATAAGAAAAAAAAAGTGAATAATAATTTGTAAAAAAAAATTATGAAAAAAATTATTTAAATTGATCAAAAATTTTGTGAGAAATAAAAATTTATAAAAAATTAATAAACAATGATTATATTTTATTTTCAAATTCTTTCTTTTCTAATTGATTTCTCACAAATCAAACACAGCATTAAGGCGCTCGTACGAGTATCTGTATTAGATCATAATTAATGTGTTTTAGTCATTCAAAACTTGGTGTTTATTTCTCACAAATTTTTCATTAATTTAAATAATTTTTTTCATAATTTTTTTTTACAAATTACTATTCACTTTTTTTTTCTTATTATCTTCTTTCTCATAATTTTTTCGTTACTCCAAATAACTTTTTTTCTCACAAATTACTATTTATTTTTTTTATCATTTTCTTTTTCATAATTTTCCCATTAATTCAAACAGCCTTTCTTTTTCACAACTTTCTTTTTCATACTTTTTCATATATCCAAACATACTATAAGTCTCTTTTCGTTTTCTTCTGTAAAGATTTTCTTCTTCTACTAAAATTGGAATAACTCTCATTTATTTTAGTCTCATTTAATTATCACTAAAGAATAGACTCACCATCTGAACACTGTTGGATCTAATGAGTCTCCCACACATCCGGCTATAGTATTAATGAGTTATAAACCGACAATTACGCTTCTACTAAATCTCAAATAATTGGGATAGACAAATTTACTAGCGTCGAGACTCGAATTTAAACCGTACAAATAGAGACATAACAAATTATCATCAAACTTTCATTTCAAATGATAAATTCAATGTTTTAAATCAGTAAATAATTCTCATAAAATAATATAACTATGTATCGAGATTGAAACTAACACTGCTTCTTTTGATTCGCGGGTTACATTTATAAGATCACCTATTTGATTACAATGCAATTTATGCTTTTTTTTATTTTTATTTTTTCATTTATCTTGAACTGCAATAAAGTTCAAGAAATGTGCAATATATAATATTAAATTCTTTTACATAATATGTTTCGAGTTCCGTTTTAGAGCCAGAGGATTTTAGAGTCTAATTTGTCCCAGATCTGACAAACAATTAATTTTAAGTAACAATATTTATATTTTACGTAATAAAAAATTTAAGTGTTGAATTTTTGTAGTATAAAGTATAAATATTGTTATTTAAAGTTAACTGTTTATTATATTTAAGACGAATTTTAGCCCTAAAATCTTCTAACTCTTAACTCTTTTCCATATGTTTTAAGTATATTTGAATTTGAGCAATTGAATAAAATTAAAATTGAATGGTGCACTGGATTTGAGTTTCTATTTATGATTGTTACTTTGGTTAATGTGGAAGATTTCAATTATTCATGGAATTAAGGAAAAGTTGCATAGTTAACATGAGAGTTTTTTAAAATTAATAAAATTAAGTAAATACCATCGCATAATTTTTTTTACTTTTCAAGAATTGTTGAGAATCATCAATTTTTTTTTCTCAATTTTGAATATATATATCTCAACATGTTAATTTGATGGGGGTAATAATATAAAAAAATAACATATGTCATAACTTCTAAATTCAAGTTGTTTATCCCCAAAAAGAACTTTTGAGTTTAGGTTAATAACTAGCTCGTTTACTTATCCACGATTTCACACAAAATTATGTAATATATTTGTGTTATTTTTTTTAATTTGTAAAAATAATAAATAAATTAAATTATAATTTGAACACATACACAGGACCATTAAAAAGGGGAAAAAAACTAAACGAATTGAATTAGATAAACAAAAAAGAAATAAACATAAAAATGTGCAACTTAATACATTATAAGTAACATGGGACGCTGACCTATACAATAACACACATAAAATTAAACGATCGAACAATAAAAGTGAATAAAACGGTTCATCAGAATCAATCATAATAAAAGGGCCACGGCATCTCGACGGAGGATAGAGAAGGAGACTGTTCATCGGAGATAGGGCCAAAAATAGCATTGAATTTGTTCTTTTTTATTTCTCTTTGGCAAGTGATCGTCTCTTTGATGGCGGTAGACACACAGTCTGACTTGCTACTGGTGATGGTAGTAATGGCTGTGACCACGACTCTTTTCTTGCTGATATTGGAGAAAATTGCAAAGAATTCGATGGAGACATGATTAGATTCTGGCGGTAGTTTTACGGTCTCTCTATCCCTTTTCTTAATATAACTCGTCCAATTAATCTTAAATGGATTTCTATGTGAAACTTAACTTTAAATCCATGCAATAAATATATTATTAGAGCCGCTTCAACATCTGGCATATTCATGTAAATAACATTGATCTTTTTTTTTTTTTTGCACAATTATTCTTTTTCTTAAATGGCTTGAAATTCTGGCACGTTAAGGCTTGGACGTGCTGCAAAGGCGGGAGTTGAAATATAACAAAAAAAAAATTAAATTTCTTTGATCATTATTAATACTAATTATTTTTATTATTTAAAGGTGATTGTTAGATGAACGATTCAAAGAGAAGAATAAAAAAAAAGATAAAATAAAAATAAGTAAATCATATCACAAATTTGGTAAGTATATATACATAGATTGTAGATAGATACTTCTTATCTAGGAACATGTACAGGTCTCACCGGCTAATTGCCTATCTTTTCATTGAATTAGGCCTTGAATTTTACGTAAAATAAATAAGGCTCCGTTACATAATAAGAGAAAATTATCAGAAGATTTCTTCTAAATGTAATAATTAAAATTTTTTTTACAATAATATTTATAAAATATACAACAAAAAATAAAAATATTAATTTACTTATTCTACATTTAATTATTATAATTATATAAATTATAATAATTACTATACCATCAACATTCATCAGAATAATACACTTTTAACCATATACATTTATCCAAATAAATGATGTAAGTCCATGATTTGTTTTCCTTTTAATATTGCCCACTGCAGTGCTAGTATTCTTAAATTTTGTCAGTTCAATGATTTAATCATGACACTGATAGTAAACCAGTTGGATAAATGGTCTGTCCTCTGTGTTTAGATATTAAACAAAAAGAAAAAAATTGCTAAATAAAAAATTAATAAAAATAACTAAGCACGATTAGTAAAAAATACGTTTTTAAAAACTCACATTTAAGTTATAATAACGATCTTTATATTATTCTACTAATTAATTAAGTACTTATTAATTTTATTTTTTTTTAAAATAAAACTAACTCATAATCTAATATCATTTAAATATTATTTTTAAATTTTTTATTTAAATATATTTTATTTATTTTGTGATGTAAAATTATGAGTAAATTATACTCACTTAAAAAAAATTAAAATAAAAATTTTTAATTAATTATATCTAATCGTATTTATCACTTCTGCATTTCTTATTAGTGCAGTTACTTATAGAAAGAGGGACTAATGCCTGATTCAGAGAGAGAACGTGAATGGATGGAAAGTCTACATCAGTCTGAAACTTCTTCGCGGTGATTTCTGATGGTTTCTTTTACTGCCTTTTCAAACTTCCAAATCTATTAATTGGGTACGGCGAGGGGTAGATATAGAACAATAAATGACGGAGCTAGCGCGTATGTGAAACAAACAAGCATGCATGTTGTTGCGTGCAAGCTGACCAGGATTAGTTCTAAGGTAACATATTTTACCCACTCTCTCTCTAAAAGCGAGACTCTTTCTCTGAAACCTTTTCCTCTCTCTAGCAACACCCACTCTTTGGCCGGCGACGGTGGTAGCCGCTGCTGCCGCCAGCCAGGCCACTTTTGCCATCTACACCCTCTCCACTGTTCCTCGATTTCTACCTCTGTTTCCTCCTGTCACCACCTTATCCCTCTCTCTTCCCGTACTGCCATGGATGGTGTTTTGCTTTTGCTTCGATCTAGTGCAAATAAGGCTACCCATTGCCTTTCTGACATAAGATCTGAGGTCCTCGTCAACTTGCTGTTCTTTTTGCCACTTCTGGCCTCACGTCTGCCACCGGAGTCGCCACGTCTGCTGCCAGAGCTGTTGTGTCGGTCATCGTCTCAGCCGCCGGAGCCACTCTACCAGCTATCGGCACCCCTAACTTCGACAACGACTTCGCTGCCAGTGCCATATTACCGGCCATCGGCGCACTCATCGACGCGGGGCTAGTTTTCGCTGAAGATGGCGTTAGAGGGGCCAGCGCCGCTACCTCTACGGCCCTTTACTCCGCAACCGCCCGTTATCTCTCCATTGCCATCGCCCTACTCTCGGTCGCTGCCACAGCCCCCCTTTTTCGGCAAACGATCATTGATGCTGCATAGCCATTTTGGTTTCTTTAGAGTTGCTTGGATCGGTCTCTAGCCATGTTTTGTTTGTGTGCCTATTTTGATTTGTATGTAGCGTTTGTGGTAATCGTTATTGGGTGTGCTCGGTCATTTTCCGTTGTAAGTCTGCCGTCGTGTAATATTTGTTACTTTATACAATTTAATCCGTTTTGTCCGGTTAATGCCCTCTTGGTAGAGTTTTGTTTACATAGTTTTTGGATCATGTTTGTTTTTAGGCTTTTATTGTCATTTAATTTTATTTTGTGTAAGTTATTTCGATATATTTAAATCAGATTTATATATAAAAATTGAATTAATTAATACAATGATTTTTTTTGTTAAAAAAAAAAAAGCATGCATGTTTGTATCTAAATACTTATATGAGTTTGTTCCAACACACTTGCTACCTAACATAAAGCATGTATTGATGCGGGGGAGCTGGTGAACTTCGTTTTAATGTTTATAGAGAGATGTGATATGTGACAACAAAGCACGAAAACAGTAACAACTAACAAGAGAAGATTTTATTCGAGTTCCAAATGGCAATGGAAAACAACAGTACGTGAGAGATATTAAATTGGACATTTATTGACTTTTTTTTAGTTTGATATATTTTTCATAAAATAACAGTTCATATCATTACCCATTTATCACATATATCTTTTTATGTTATCAAAAAATTTTGTTCTTTTATTTTATAGGATATATGTGGTGGGGTGGGGGGGGTGGCGGGGGCAGGTGGGGGTTGTGACAGGGATGAGTGCGATGTATCAGTTTGAGCAATCCACACATCTTCCTTTCTCTCTCGTTCAATTCTTACACCTTTTTTTTTTTTGCCAAGTTCTCTATCTTTTTTTTTTTTAATTAATATGTTAGACCTGTTTCTGTTTTTCCCCTCTTAAATTCTTATTATATTCCTCTTTGGAAGTTCTCTATCTTTTTTTTTTTTAATTAATATGTTAGACCTATTTCTGTTTTTCCCCTCTTAAATTCTTATTATATTCCTCTTTAATTTGTTCAATGCATTACCAGCACTCCCAGTCAGACTGGTTGTGAACCTTTAATTAAGAGCGCTATACGCCCCTGTTGAATGCTACACATGTTGTGTTGAGCCTTCTTTTTTTTTTTCTTTTTTTAATGTCAGTGGAAAGACGTAGTAGGTTAGTGGTTTTCATAATTGGAGAAGGTTGACCTACGTTTTACTCATTTAAATCCACATTTTCAACTCGTCTAATAGGTCAAAAAGGACACTTGAATTTTGAAGAGGAGCTCGTTGTCAAGCAGCGGAATGTACCTAGGATTCCAAACTCATTACATTAGTGGTGTAATCGTGGGGCCCATGAAAGGAGAAGTTGGCTACTTTCACAATTCACCCTTTTTGGATCACTTTGCATCCCTTGGAGCCCATTTTGATGAATTTTTTTAAGAATTTTTTTTACTTAATTTAATATTAAATAATAATAAAATAATAATTTAATTTAATTAATAATATTTTAAAATTTATCTATTTTTTAAAATTTTAATTATTTAATTATTTATATTATCTTATTATTATTTTATTATTATCAAAATGCTACTATTTGATATTTTTTAAAAAATTTCAATAAAAATTGAGGACCATAAATAACGTACCCAATATATAAATATTCCGTACAGTTAAATTAATTTGATGAGTGTGATCCCTAAGATGATCACATTGTCCAGGAAATCGCCAAATCAGTCTTGATCTCCGTCCGTCGGCTTAAACTAAGGAGGTGTTTGGTTCTGTTTTTAGGGAGTGTATTTGTGTTTCAATTTGAAAAATGAAGAATATGAGTAATTTTATAAAATATTTAGAGAGATTACTGATTATTGATAGGAAATTCAATTAGTTGTTAGTTTAAAAAATAGGTTAAACCTATATTTTGAAATTTTTAGTTACTGATACAAATTATTTAAATCAAAATATTTTTTTTATTTTTATTTGTAAGACTGAACTTATATATACTTTAAATTTTAATAAATTAAGTTATTTTATTTTATTTGTAGAAAATAATACTAATAATTATTAATAAAAATAAGACAATATATTAATTTCTATATGAAATTTTATTAAACATATTTTTAAAATTTTTCATGAAATTATTGTTTTTTTGTCTAAAAAATTATTGATTGTTTTTTATTGGAACTTGTTATAAATTATTTTTTTGAGAATCGTAGTATATATTATGCAGTCAAAATCTGTTAAAGTATAAATAATCAAAACGAATATATTTTTTTTTACAAAAATGATGTCAATAAAAAAAAATATATAAAATGATCATTTTATAATTTGAACAACAAATAGTAAATATCAATTTAACTAAATATCATAATTTTATTTTAGTAATTGTAACACTAATTGGTAATAATAATATGTAATCAAGAATCGTAATAATATGTAATCAGGAATCATAATTAACAATCAGTAATTATAATAATAATAATTAATCGGTAAACCAAACAAGTTAAATTCAAGTCATGAGATTTAGAAGACGAGTGGTGACTCCACTTTATTGGCATCTGATGTATATGGCCAACGGCGCTGCTCCAACCATTTCTGTGCAGAATTGCTATAATATGAGTTTTTTTCTTTTTTTTTAATTGCGGTCGAATTCTTTGATCATTTCATTTTCAATGGCTTTGATCATTTGATTTTCTCTCATTTTCAATTGCGGTCGAATTCTTTGACTTTATTTTTTTTTAACAATTGCCTAGTTTTTGCCTACGCTATAACAGGAGGGCCACTTCGTTTAATTCAGCCAAAACCAAATTCGTGAAATGAGAGAAATATTGATGGAAACAAGTCTGTTTATCGCATTTCGCATATGATCAGAAAGGAAGCATATATGTTCCTCGCATGATTAAGGAACAAATTATCAACAAAGCTAGGATGCTATAGCCAGCCACATTTGCTCAGATACTATGCCAATACAGGTCACTCTTATCCTCATTCCTAAACGTTATCTATTCACCATACCTTTGATTTTATCGCCGTTCCACTATGTTGATCAATCGCCGGTAGTTATGATTTCTTGAAGTTTCATTGTATATGTTGATACGATCAACTTAACACATTATAAATACAAGCCGAAATTGTACTATCATGGCTAATGTGTATATGTTATTGTTTTACTATTAACAATTCAGCAGCAATCATGTACCAAAAGATTAAAAATATGTAATTAAATATCACAATAATATAATGAATGAATCTAAGGTGAAACATGTCAAATTTATGTGTCCATATGACTTTTCCAAATTTTTTATGTGTCGTCTCTCCTAGGTAAACTTGCTGTTTGGTCGTAACTGTAAAAAAAAAAAAAAAAAAAACCGAACACCACTAATTAATTCGAATGGCTATTGAAAATTCATTTGTCCCTGTGCCCCACAGTTAACCAATCCCCCGGATGATCTTAGTCAAAGGGTCAACAGTCCAGATGAGAATGATGACAGATGGCCCCTAATACAGCTAACTCATCTATCAATGTGCTCCACAAGGATGGCACGGTACATGCGAGAGCACCTAAGTCGTGTGGTAGGAAAAATTAAACTCCTCTTAATTAAAGTACAAAGAAAGCTGCTGTAATCGGAAACTTATTTTGTCATTACATATAAGAGAATGGGGATCAAGCCATTCACATTGACGAAGAATTTCACGACTAAGAATTGTAAATTTCTAACATTTAAATATGTGACACATATTACAATTAGCAATGAAAATAATAAATTACAAGATTCTATTATATATGTTTAGAAGATCACTCTTTTTGTTGCACAATATATTTATATAATTATAGAAAATTTATGATTCGTTACATCATAAAAATTCTTCTAATAAATTTTTTGAATATATAATTTTTTCTTAAATTATAATGGTACAAATTATAATAGTACAACAATGTAAACTTAAGTTCAAAGTACATAAAAAAAAAAAAAATCAAAGTACATAAAATGTGTAGGTAACTTACTAACTCAAAGACAGAACAGAAGAACTTTATGGGTGAGAAAGACGGAGAAAGCGGTCAAGGGTCAAGAGAGGCTGGGCGTTTTGGGTTTTGGCATTGGCACAGCCGCTCGGAGAAGGGAGGTAGTTGGTCTTCACTAGTAACGAGGAGGGGGGGGGGGGGGGGGGGGGGGAAGAATAAGCATCATGGCTCCTTACTTACTCTTTGATCCTTTTAAATATATAAAGCCAACAAACAGTGACACAGTTTGGAGTGAACAATCCCATCTGCTTTATTATTATTATTATTATTATTATTATTTTGATATAAAAATATATATATCTTAAAAATTTTATTAAAATTTTTTTCATAATGCAATAAGTTAATAATTTTTATAATTATATAAATTTATTGTATAATAAAAAATAATAAATTTTTATATCATACTTATAATTTATATAATTATATAATAAATTTATAAAATTTTAAAAATTTTCTGGTGACAAATTTATCGGAAGATTGCCAAGCCCATTTTGGTCAGTATTGTTATTATTGTAACTATTATATATCTCCCGTCTTTTTGAGTCTGAAAACACCCCTCTTTCCAATTAATTACACCGCCCATCAACGCTCCCACTTCTTCTCTCTTTCTCTCTCTCATATTTACTGTGCCACCACCCTCTCACATGATCTTAAATAGAGGCCATCTCTTCGTCTTCGTTCTCAAATGTTGTAATTCATCACTGGTATGTTTTTGCAGCTGGTACGATTACGAGGACGATTTATCTTTCATGCGGGTTTAACAAAGGGTTTCTCGCAGAGGTTATTGGCATTCTGTCCACCTCCCTTCCACATATTACAACATCTTCATCTTCTCTCTTTCTCTGTCTCTCTCTCTCTCTTTTTTTTTTTTTTTCTCTTTCCCAGCTGCCTTCTTTCTTTTCTTTAATCTTATCTCATACGTATACACATATGGAGGTGGGCATACTGCCAACTGAGCTCTGTTGGTCTCTCTTTGTAAAACCCTCGTGATTTTCTTTCTGCTTGCCCTTCCCTGTAAAGATCAAGGTAAAGAGTAAAGAATCCGAGTACGAGTACCCAGTATTATGTTGAGTTTGCTTTTCTTGTTTTTTTTTTTTTTCGTTTATTTCTTTTACTTTCCCGATTGTTATGTCTTTCAGCGGCAATTTTTTGTCCCAACGGCTACCAGCCGTATTTATAAGGTGTTGCCTAACCGGTTGCCCCCAAAAACTTTGCCTTCATAAAAGAAAATGGGACGAAGGTAGGAAGGAAAAGACGTTCTTTGCTTTTTTGATTGCGTTTTAACTTTGTACAGAAAATAAAAGAAAAAGACAACTTTCTTCGGTTGTTTCTTTCTTTTCATGATTGATTGTCTGGCATGGCATATGAATAAATTAGCTGCAAAGTAGAGTCAAATGCGAAATTGATTCTTAACTCAAAGAGAACATAAGAGAAGAGATGAGATAAGATGAACAGCAGCAATATCATGTGCAACAATATAATGGGTAACCCTTCTCTTAAATTGGTCTCCTTTTAAGTTTTAAGTAGATCTTCCTGGCTAATACACTCCTTGTATCATAACATTTTTGTGGAATTTTCCCTCTCACTCCCATCTCTCTCTCTTCTCTCTCTCTCTCTCTCTCTCTCTATATATATATATATATATATATATATATCCGTGGATCTGTTTGTTTTTCTCTTAGGGGCTGGGTCTTGCTCGGGAACAAAAGGTTAGTTGGTCATCAAGTGTCACCAAAAACTGCAAAATGGATTTCTACTACTTTTATGTTGGGGATATGATGCTTGCATAAAATCTCATCTGGGTTCTCAACTTCATCTAAATTCCGATCTAGGGTTTATAAGTACGTGGTTTTAACTATCTCTTTTTTTTTTGTTGGTCTCCTTTAACAATAGAAAGACTTTTATTTTCATCATCCTACAAAAAAAACAAGATTTCGAGACCATGAAGAATCCCTAGTCCTGCATCCTACTGCACAAAATGGGTTGAGTGCCCAAACGAGCAGATTTTGTGTGTGTGTGTATGTGTGTGTGTGTGTGTGTGTGTGTGTGTGTGTGTGTTTTTTTTTTTTTTAGTGGATAAATGCTAGAATGAGCCAATTTAAGTGTTAATACAAAAAAGAAAAAAGTAAATCAACTTTTTTTTAGGAGTTTTCCGTTTTGAGTATGATTAAAATTAACTTTTCGATAATCTTCATGTCTTGCTCTGCTTCGATATCGAATACTGGGTGTAATCATGTAAAGTATCAGATCATAATCGAAAGGCTGAGATCTTATGTGTTAATGGCTTCATGCATGCCGGACCCAGAATAAATTTTTTTTTTGGGTTCTGGTGTCAGATTTTTATTTACTTCATTATTTAATATGGTAGGGTAACAAGTCTTTATTTAGGGCGGACCTATTACTGAAATGCATTTCTAATACTCCCAGCCCCAAAATACGTAGGCTCATGATTGAAACACTGACAATGCTTTTTAATGGACGCAAAAGAACAATCCCCTACCCCCCACATCCTTCCCTTTTAATAAGTGCGTCGCTTGTCACGTCCAATCTCTACCTTCTGTTCTGTTCTGTTCTGTGGGTGGAAATATTTTGTGCTGTGACGTTACGCAGCGAGCAAACATCTGTTGTTGGGTTGCCACGAGTTTTCAAGGCGCTTTCAGATTGCTTTCATTTTGCCGATGCCCTAAAAACCAAAAAGGGCCATGGCCAGTTATTTGATTCAAAATAATATTCAGACATCACATTACGTAGTTTTTGTAATAATAAGTATGTTTTGTGTAATTGAACTTAAAAAAAAAAAAATAGTATATTTTATATAATTATAATAAAAAAATAAAAATTTTAAAAAATAATAATATTTATTTACATTATTTATTATTATTATAATTATATAAAATATATTTATTATTATGCAAAATATGAATTTAAATATTATTTAACCATCTTCTTATTAGGCGATGCACTTTTTTCCAAACCAAAATAATGAGCTTTTGTAACTCGGCCTAGTTTATTTTCATGTGGGTCAGTGGGTCAGTTCGTTCATGCCTGCCTAATTCCTTTCGAGCCTTGTGGTCAATTATGTTCACCCTTGTCCGCTACTATAAACTAAAGTATAAACAGATTAGACCAAAATATATATACATATATAAAAACAGAAGAGGACCACAACAATGAGAAAACCAAAAAGGGACCTTTTTTTTTGGGGGGGGGGGGTGGTGGGGATGTGACAATTTCTCAATTGGGGACTGCTCAGGAAAATTAATAACCGCAATATTAAATCAAAATTTTGTTATAAAGTACATTACATGCCAAATGTAGTAGAAATTAAAATAAACATTAGGAAATGTACGTGAATGAGATTTGGACGACCGAGTCAATAAAAAAAAACATTTTTTTTTCAAAATCATTTTTAAAATCAAAGTTTAAGGTAACATTTGGGTTTCACTCTTATAAATGTCTTATTTTATTATCTTCTTAAAACGCAAAAGTTATCCCCGAGTTCCATCTGCGCAACGGAATTGAAGGTAAGGCTATAAGGCTATAAAAGGGCTTTTATGTTTGTTAAAAGTTTGATAATTTAACTCGATAAAAATTTATTTAAGACTCATTTTTTTAACTAAATTGAGCACAAGCCTTACATAAGAGCTTGTTTAACAAATTAGCAAAATCTGAATAAGTTCAAACTTGACTTATTAAATCTTATGAATAGATCGTTTAATGAATTTGACTAAACTTGTTATAAAAACTTAAAACTGAATTACTCTCCTATTCAAAATTTATCCTAAGACCCAATATGTAAGCCTTAGGACATGGGAGAGTAGAGGAGACGAAGAAGTAAGAGGAGATTGTCAAAATTTATAAAATAGCCTCCTCCCACTGTTTCGTCCATCTTTTGATGTGAGACTTTTATCTTCCCCAAGTACCAACAATGATTCTCACGGGCTCTATGTGCGAGAACAAGTTCAAGGTATTGGGTTTGACCTTCAACATTTTGAGGGCTTGTTTTTCATTAATTATTTAAAAATTCAAGTTGAGCCCGAACATTTGTTTAATTTTTTTAAACCGAACTCAAACTTTTATCTCTTAAACTCGTTTCGAGCTTGTACCAAGCTTCTGTCTAAAAAAAGTTGTGTCAAGCTGAGCTGGAACATTTTTTGAACTCGACTCGACTCGATTTATTTGTAATCTTAATTTAGAAAACATATATTATAATGTTAGTACAGTGTTAAAACAATAAACCCGTTAAATAGCCATACCTGTTAAATATCCATTAATAAAAGTTTGATTTAACAATAAAAAGTCTTCATGGAAATGAACCTGGGAGAGGTGAATAACAAGCATATCACCAATATAAGAGGCCACTATTATGAATATAGAAAATACTTATCATTTTTATGAATTCGCACAAAGGACCAGAGACATGTGAATAAACAAAGTTTTCTTAATATGCATCTTTCTCAATAAAGCAACATTTTGCGTCCAAAATTTTGTCTGAATACAACTAAATCTCAACTTTTTGCAACTACAATAATATTTTTTGCAAAAAAAAATAATAAGATATATTTTTTTATTATAAAAAGTATTACAATGATTAAAAAAATAAAAGTGTCATTACATTCAAACAAAAATTGGGGCAAAAATCCTCCATTGTTGTACTTCTTTCCAAATTAAAATATGTAAAGCCTACCACTCTATTCATCGTATGGTAAAGAGAAGAATTTTCATTGACTACCTAGCTTCCCAAATAAATGAATAAATAGTGAAAAGGAAACTCATAAAATAAATTTTTATAAGTGAGCTCTAAAAGATTTTGCTTTTTTCATTTCAGTCTTAAACTTTCAAGATTTATTTTAATCAAGTCCTTTTGTCAGTGGAATCAGGATTATTTTAGTTAGGTCAATGTACAGTATTAAACTGTTTGATCCAATTTTGTCAACCGAAAGATTTAATTGCAACGGATTTTGAAGGTTTGTGACTAAAATGAAAAAATGAAAATATTTAAGACTTAATTGCAAAATTCATCCGACAATTTGGGTCTAATCTCAATTCTTTTAACGGATCATGTCGTACTTTGATCATTTCATGTAAGACAAACTAATTATGGGAAAAAAAAAAAACTAGATGAAAGTTCTACGTCTAATTTAATCACAGGTAGGACTTCTTTTGTCTTTTCCTATCCTTAAATCTTAATATATAGTCCCTTAAAGACACTCTAATAATTGAATTTAAGTTTTTATTTTAAAAATTTTAAATTCTAATATTGAGAAAAGAAGTGGTTTATAGAAATGAAATTAACTACCTTACCTTTAAATAAGCATTCTAATGGACTTTTTTATTTATTTATTTAATATGTATGATTTTTAATAGGACATTCCTGTATTTATAATCCCCTAAAAAAGCTTGTATGTTAATTTCTTTTGCAGTAGATATCAAGTTCATCTCACTATTTCATTGCATTTTTAATTAAAGAATTTCCTATCCAGGAACTTTGTTTTGTAAAAAATGAAATTTTTTTCCTTTTATCATAATTGTCATAGTGTTTATTTTTTTGACACTCATTTTAGTTCTAAATATTTATAGAATTTTTTAATTTAATCATAAACTTTTTAACTTTTTTAATCGAGTTTTAAATCTTTCAGTTTTTTTACAAAGTAGTCCTTCCATTAACGGAACTCAGTTAAACCGTTAAAAATGATAGTTGACCAAACAGAGATAAATAAAAAAATCCTAAATACGATTTTTTTTGTATTTTTTCATTTCAATCAAGTCTTCAACATTCTAAAACTTTTCAATTAAGTTCTAAACGTTCTAAAAGTTTTTCAATTGAGTCCTCTAATTTAAAAAATGCGATAATGGGGTATTTTTGGGGTTTTTTATTTTCTTTATTTTTGCCATTTTTAAAAAATTAATCAGTTTTTAATTATTTTTATCATTTTTCAATATTACAACTAGAAAATAAGGAAAAAACCGTATATATTATTTTTTTTATTCATTTCCATTCGATCAACGGTCATTTTTAACAATTTGACTCACTGCCGTTGATAGAAGGACTTGTTTGTAAAAGAATTGACAGATGTAAGGCTCAATTGAAAAAGTTGAACAATTTAAGACTAAATTGAAAAAAAATCTATAAACGCTTAGAACTAAAATAAGTATTTTCCAATTTTCATTTGTGTTTGTGTCATAGATCTTAACGATTGTGATAGCACTATAGCATGTGAATTATTCAATGAAGGCCGGAAATGAAAAATCCCTTTGTGTTCCGTTCTTTGGTGGCAAATTTTAAGGGGCATTCCGCCGGCAGAATGGTCTTCAACCAGGTGTGTTAGAATTGCAGCAAAACTTGGGAAAGCACCGTTTTCAGTTCTCTTATAGGCTGTCACCCAAGGAAGAAGCTCTAGGCCGAATATGGTCGAATCAATGAACGTAGGGCTGAGTGTTACCAGTCCTAATAATGCAGACGTTTGCTCAAACCCTTCTTACCCAGATTTTCGTTCTACTTGTCTTTTGCAGCAATTGGTCAATTCTGGAATGAAGACGAGAGATGCCGCAACTAGATGTTACAAGCGTGAAAAACTGAAAATGGACTGTTTTATGAACGCTATTATTATTATTATTATTTTTTATTGCCGCTATATTCATGTTGCAGCTGGGGGGAGGGGGGAGAGGGAGACAGAGAGGACTGATCAAAGGCCCAACTGTCAGGCTGGAGCTTGTCCCGGCAAAGGTCAAGCAAACTGCAAAGTATATTTTGATTATTCAAAGCAAATATTGATGTAGCTGTGGTAAGTAGACTTTTAAGCCCCCTGCCTTGCTTGCAAATTGTGAGTAACCTGTTTGACCTTTGTTTCTCTCTTTTCTTGTACCACTGTTGCCCTACAAAGGTAATGAGAAGAGAATCATACGATGGTAGTTGTTATATGCCAAGACAATTCCCAGCCATAAAAAGTGCGCCCATCGAGCACTGTTTCTACTCATTCCAGGCAGCGCCCAACATCTTTGCCATGAAGCTATAACGATCAGCAGCTTCATCAATCTACAGAAAAGACGAATTTCCGTACGGTACTCAGTAGGACATTAATCAAAAGCTGTCTAAAAGAAAGGGGAAATGCAAATTGTTTACCATTTTTTGAGTTGGACGCCCGGCACCATGTCCAGCCTTGCACTCAATGCGACCTATGATCGGGTTGGTCTGGGGGCTATTCTCCAAGCTTGTGCACAGAATATATTGCATGGTCTGAGAACAAGCAAGATGCATTTTAGGGATATGCGGTAACTTAGATACACGGACATCCACCAATCAATTTATAGTTAAGACTACAAGGTGCACAAAAGTAATGAGTAACAGAATGGCAGCCGTTCACCAAGAACTCCACCCGCCTTTGCAAAGTATTCAATGAAGCAATATCAATGAACACAAAAATTTAGAGCACATTCAGTCTTTAGACTCACCGCCAACAACTTCAATGAGTGTAATGGGACGACCCTATCATCATGATCGGCAGTCAATAGCATGGTAGGTGGATATTGACACAGTCGACTGAGATCCTGTTCCCATGGTCTCCTCACATTATGCAACGGTGAGTACCTAAGAAAGAAAACAGAAGTTGAATAAAGACAAATCCAGCATCCAAGAAAATGTCACATCTACCAGTGATTGAAGTAATGATATGCTCACGGGCATGGCGGGTGGCCAGTAAAGAATGGAACATAAGGACCAGAAAATGATTAAAGGAGAAAAAAACAGAACTTAACAACAATATACAGCCTGTCAGCTCAAATGCCACTGGACATGTTCGTCGGCAAAAACACCAGTCTTAAGGTCATGAACACCATCACCAGGCAAATAAAATTTACGAGTCCTTATTGATAATTTATATAAATTTGGGTGTTGTTATAAATCAAAATCAGCACAGGTGCCAAGCCCGGTCTTTCAAAGTCTCACTTCAATTCAAGGAAATAAGGAAACTGTACCAAGAATATGCCACTGAGCTCAAAATATTTACTCACTTGATCAGCCAATGGAACTCTTCCTCCTTATCTGAGCAACCATAGTCGGAAGTCCATGCATGACCTGAAAAAAAAAGGTTTTATTAGTGCGCAGCACTTAAACAGTGGTTGACAAAGCAGACTGATATCAACTAACCTATGGTAAATTTGTGAAAGCGGAGCATGTCCATAACACCGACATGAGCCAGAGCACAACCAAAAAGATCAGGTCTCTGTCACAGAGAATATCTAACAATAAGCTCAGTAGAATAAAACAATAGAGGCAACTGAAGACAATCAAACAAAATGATCGACTCTACACCTGATTTATGCAAGCCCCAATTAGAAGCCCACCATTGCTTCCGCCTTCAATACACAACTTTCTTGGCTGAGTATATCCCGTAGATACCAGATACTCAGCAGCAGAAATGAAGTCATCAAAGCAATTCTGCTTTTTAGAAAGTGACCCTGCTTTGTGCCATTCCTCACCATATTCTCCACCACCACGGATATTGGCAATGCAGAAAACAACACCTAAATGCCTTGTAAGTACTATGCGACCAACACTGAATGAAGGTGTGAGGCTAATGTTAAAACCACCATATCCATATAATAAGCACGGGTGTGATCCATCCAACTTTATATCCTTCCTGGCCACAACAAACATTGGTATCCTTGTACCATCCTTGCTAGGCACAAAAACCTGGAAAATTACGACTCAATCAAATGGGGAACACAATGTTGTGTCAATAAGAGAGATGAAGGATAGACGTGAGGAAAAATAGTTACCTGATCCACGCTGAACTCTGTCCGATCAAATCCGGGTACAGAAATTTCACGAAATATCTTCAAATCAGGAACTTCAGTGTCAAAATTGCATTGGTATATGATGCCAGGGGTAAGAAAGCTAGTAAACCCAATAAATGCCATATTATCCTTTCGTCTAGCAGAAATCCCAGTAACTGAGCCAATGTCAATTGGCAAGTTATGTAAAAAGGATCCTGTTTTCAGATCCGTTATTTGTAAGACATATTTCACATCACTCAAGTAACTGACAATCAGTTGATCACCATTAATAGCACTTGCTGATTCCAAGACATCCTTTTCAGCTTCTGGTATAAGATCAGTCCAATGGCTTGGCTCCTTTAAATCCACCCGGACAAGTTTATATTTGGGGGCACACTTGTTAGTCAAAAACGTAAACAAGGTGCCATCATTTGCAACGGCTTGATATTGTGCATCAAAATTGTCAATAAACTTGATAAAGGGAAGCAGGCCACTCCCTCCCCTAAAACCTTCAAGGCCTTCTGGAAATGCAGACATATCACAATAGTAAACTTTGTTAACAGGATCACAGCCCTCCTCAATATGGAGTAGAAGATACTGCAGAATAACACAAAAAAATTGTCAACACATAGGAATTCTCATTGAAATCAGCCAACAGGCTTTAGTCAACCTGCAAGAATTCTTAATCAACCATCAAGCTCTCGCATTATGACCACCTAAAGCCCTTAAGAGAGTTTGGAAGGGACAAGTTGAGAATCCAAATCCAATTTTATAGTAATTTCCATTATTTTCTTTGAATAGAAAATTAGGTACACAAATTGTGGATGTCATTACACTTGCAAAATTCTTGCACAGTCAATCATGGATCTCAAGAACAGAAACAGTGGTGCTTAGGTTCGCCACTCAATCCAAGCAGTCAATGGTTATGTCAAAAGATTTTGCAAAAGGAAATGGCAAGAAAAACGATGGAGTTCCCTAACTGTATCATCACATCTGCTTATTTCATTTAGGATTGGTTTAAATGCCAACCTACTTCTGTCATCATACTCTTGAGTTTCATATATTTTAAACATAATGCGTTACATACTTGTCTGGTAGACAACTGAACCGAAGATGTCCAGAGGAATATAAGAGTCAACAGTATCCAGTTTCATAGATAAAGAATTAGTTGCAATTTCAGTGTTCGGATAATAAATTGCGGCAGATTAAGCCAGTGTTTTACTAAAACTGAGTGGGAATAAGTTATCAACAATTAAATATGAATACTTACCCTTCCATCTTCCGTAACACTGGCTCCAAATAAGTACTTGGGGTTCTCAGGATCTCTCCAACATAGTATATCCTTGGATTGATCTGTACCAACGAAATGATAGTACAGTTCATGATTAAGATTCGCATTTGTCTCGGTGCCAGCATCCAAGTCTTCTCCCTCTCTGCATAATGAATTCAAATTTTCAATCCAAAAGATTCTGCTTTAAGGATTCCCAATCATACCCAAAGAAATTCAACAGAAATTACCCTGATTTGAAGCTCACAGTCCTTAAATGACCAAATTGGACATTTGTGATCCAAAAATAAACTAGATTACGGAATCCAAGTTAAAATTCAAATTAATCTTTTATTGTCAACAAGCACATTCCACAAAACTGTTGCAAATATGCCTTAGCCAGTAATGTTGTCCTTATTTTTCCCTTAAATGTGTGACCCCAAATTGAACAATGCTTATTGTGTTGCAGTTCAGGAAAGAAGCAAAATGGTATAATGCAGACATACTTAGGAGCTGGATAACGGCTGTAGAAAAACCCTTTGCTGTCGTGAGTCCAACTGATGCCCGAAAACTTAACCTGCGAGATAGAAAGATAGTAAGCTCGTAATTTTTCTCTGTTAGCCAGTAACAGAACCACCAGAATATAGTAATGAATGAAAGTCACCCACCCATGATAGAGTTTCTGCCTCAACTTTCTTATCCTCAATCTGCATAACTTTGATCGTCACCCAATCACTTCCGCTCGCGCTAAGGCCGTATGCCAAGTACTTTGCATCCTCACTAGCCGAAAGTGTGCTCAGTGACACCGTTCCATCGTCACTAAGCGCATTGGGATCAAGTAAAACCTCTGGCTCCCCGTCTAGATTGTCCTATGTGACAAACAATAACAAAAATCGCCCAGAAAATAAAATTTACAAAAAAGCAAGGCAAATTATTAAAGAAAGAAAGGAAAAGAAAAGGAGGATTCTTATATATGTATGCAATTTAAAAATCGAAAATGGGGGATCAGTAACCTGAACGTAGAGGACGTTCTGGGCTTGGAGGCCAGTGTTATGGAAGTAAAAGTACTTAGACCCTCGCTTAAACGGGGCGTCGTATCTCGGGTGATCAAAGAGCTTCGTGATTTTCTCCCGAAGCTTTTCCCTTGCATCGCAGGTCTCCAGCACCGATTCCGTCAACTTCACCTGCTGCTGTACGAACTCTTTCACTTCTTCTGCATCAGGATCTTCCAGCCTACCAATGAACCAACCAACAAAAATAAAAATAAAAATAAAAACATAAACATAAACAAACAAAGACGACGGCTAGTCTCCCTTCAATCATATCCATTCATAATAGGGGTACGAGGAAAAAGCCAAAACATATAGGACTGGACTGGAGTCATCAGATCAATAATAATAATAACAATCTGTCTATGGCTTCAAAAACAGGAAGTCGGGAATGAAATTCAAATATTAGATACCAGCGATAGGGATCGGCGATCTTGACGCCGTGGTAGTCATCGACGATTGAGTCGTCTCTGCGGGCAATTGGATACTGCAAACAGCCGTCAGGCGGCGAAATCGAACCCATTGTCGAATAATGGCTTGACCGACGAGAGGGAGACCTCGAGCGCGAGCGAAGAGAGAGAGGGAGACAGCCGATTGAGACAGCGAGAATTTGGAAGCGGCGGGTCAAGCGGGCGGCGAAAATAAGGGGAGACGACCCGATGAAATAGAAAAGGCCGTCCGCGTGTGCGTGACGAGCGAATGAAAACATTATTACGCCGTTTTGTTCTTCTTTTTTTAGTCAAACTAATTGCAATCCCAAAATCTCCGGAGAAGCGCCAGCCCAGCTCTTTTGCTGGTTGTTTTTTTTTTTTTAAGGTTGAGCGTCGTGCTCATTAATTTTGTGTTGATTAGTGCGTAAAATATGTTAACATTTGATAGTTTTTATAACAAAAATAATAATATTTATAATAAAAAAATTTTAATTTTTATTATAAAAATTATGAATTTTATAATTAATTTTACTACGTTAAACATACTATTCATCACATAAAAAAATAAACTCACATATATTTTCTCTTTTCGACTTGGGTTCACTATGTCGCCATGTTCGGTTTACAATGTCGCCATAAGTCGCTCGCTACGCTTAACTGAGCATCACGACCTCTCCTTTTCCACGAAATTGACCATTCGCACTGCAAAGGAAAATTAAAAAAAGTTAAAAAAAAAAAAAAAAACCTGTGCTAGCGAGATTGGGGGTAAATTACATTTAACATATCATAAATAGAACATAATTACAGGTCACATTTATGAATTTCAAAAATTTCAAAAAGCATTCAAAAATATTTGTTGTAATAATAATAAACATCCTCAGTTAGTCTACCATTAATTAAAGTTAAATTTATTAACCAAAATGCCATTAAAAATGACACAAAGGGTCGATAGCGGTAGCACCTACTTACTGAGGTATACCATGGATACAAGCTCGGTGTGCACACTGTCCACCATGGCTTTCGGTAGCTGAGCGCCTAATAACTCATCTCAACTCGGTATGTCCGTGCATAAATTTAATATCAACAATACTAATTTCTCGGACAGTCAAGTTCACAAGTAATAGGCATGAGTATAATAATAATCAAGTACACTAAGTTACCCTCCTCTACCTAGGGTTCCTAATTCATTTTATTAAAAGCTTACTATTTAGAATATAATTTATTAGTTTAAATCCTGGAAAATGATTATTTAGTTACTAGATAAAAATCATACAAAATAACATAAATAGACGAGCAAGGTAACATAGTACATTATACGTGTCAGGATTACTCACAGTAATTTAGCTACTCTAGAATTCACAAGCTTGGTGCACGTGACGGTCTCATGGTCTCCGAGAATCCTAAACAGTTCAAATAAATTATAAGACGCGTTAGTTTGCAATTTAGGATTATAACTTAACTTTAATTATTTGTAATATAAATACCCATAAAGACTAGGGTGCCACGTTGCCTTAGTGATTTGGTCCAGAGACTGTTTTGAAGGAAAAGTGAGCAGAATGATACCTAAAGCTTTGGTTCGATACACTTTGAATCAATTGGAATTGATACATATTTATATTGCTATATGTGAAAATTAGCTACCTAAATGATGGACACGTTGGGCTTATTGTTATTTGAGTGGTCTATTAGTTGACAAGTGATGTTGAGTTGTCATTTAAAGAAACCCTAAGGCAAATGTGTATAGTATGCTTGGCATGGGAAGGTAAGTGCACATTTACTTACTTCCTAAGCTGCCTTACATGCCTCAGAGGTGCAGAATATTACAGTCTACCCCCTTAAATTAAATTCATCCGCGAATTTACTAGGCGTTGGGTTCACTTACCACGAGTCGGGAACGAATGTGGATATTTCATTTTTATATCTGCTTCAGTTTCCTATGTGACTTCTCTTTCAGGTTGGGTACCCCAAGCTACTTTAACTAGAATGACCTTTTTGGAGTGTAGCTTCTTTACACTAGTATCTAAGATTTCAACTGGTTGCACTTCATAGGTCAGATCATCTTTCAGCTCGACCGGTTGGGGAATAACTACGTGCGATGGATCGAGAAGATATTTCCATAACATTGACACATGAAATACTGGATGGATCTGAGATAACTCTGGCGGTCGCTCCAGTTTATAGGCTACTACTCCAACACTTTCCAATATCTTGTATGGACCAATGAAACGCAGACTAAGTTTTCCCTTTTTTCCAAATCAAAGTACACCTTTCATTGGTGAAACTCGCAGGAACACCAAATCACCTACCATGAACTCCAATTCACGTCTTCGTAGGTCTGCATATGCCTTTTGTCGACTCTGAGCGGTTGCCATACTATCACGAACCATATAAATCTTCTTCAAATTCCTTTCTAGTATTTCAGGTCCCAAAACAGGGTTCTGATTGTTTCTTATCACCCAATTTATCCCAGTACAATAGGTGATCGACACTTACGGCTGTATAAGGCTTTATATGGAGCCATCTTTATGGTTGACTGGTAGCTGTTATTATATGCAAATTCAATCAATGGCAAATGTTGTTCCCAACTACCTCCAAACTCCATCACACATGCCTGCAGCATATCTTCTAAAGTCTGTATGGTGCGTTCATATTGGCCATCTGTCTGTGGGTGGAATGTCGTGCTAAATTCCAATTGAGTCCCCATGGCTTTTTGAAATTCCTTCCAAAATCGCGAAGTGAATTGTGGTCCGTTGTCAGATATAATAGATACTGGTACGCCATGCAAACTTACAATCTTATTTATATATAACTGAGCTAGCCTCTCAAAACCATAAGTCGCTTGAATTGCGAAGAAATGTGCACTCTTAGTTAATTGATCTATGATGACCCAAATGACATCATGTCGATCCCGTGTAAGTGGCAATCCAACCACAAAGTCCATTGCTACACTCTCCTATTTCCATTCAGGGATTGGCAAGGGTTGCAATGTTCCAGCAGGCTTCTGGTGTTCAACTTTAACTTGCTAACACATGAGACATTTCAAATCAAATTCTGTTATATCCTTCTTCATATTCTCCCACCAATACGCCCGACGCAAATCTTTATACATCTTTGTTGTTCTAGGGTGCACAGTATACGCAGTATTGTGTGCCTCTTCTAGTATTCGTCTCCAGAAGTTGTCTAAATCTGGAACACAAAGTCATTCACCACACCACAACATGCCTTCAGAGTCCATTGAAAATTCTTGCGTGCGCCCAGCCAACACATCTTCTTTAATCTTCTGCAAATGTGGGTCTCTAGTTTGAGCAGCTTAAATGCTTCCTTTCAATTGTGGTTTAGCCTGAAAGTAAGCTATTAAGGCTCCTGAGATTCCTACTAACATCTTCAAACCCCGCTCAAGTAATTGGTTTAGTTCGCCCTAGTTTCGTTTCCTCTTAACCGAGATGTGCGCTATACTTCTTACAAGACTTTTTGCTCAGGGCATCGGTCACAACTTTGCTTTACCTGGATGATACTGAATAGCACAGTCGTAATTTTCAATAATTCTATCCAACGTCTTTGATGCATATTCAAATCTTTCTGCTCCACGATGTACTTCAGACTCTTGTGGTTAATGAAGATCTCACAAGTCTCACCATAGAGATAGTGTCGCCAGATCTTCAGTGCAACGATCACTGCTACCATCTCCAAATCATGAGTTGGATAGTTATGCTCATGTTTTTTCGATTATCAAGATGCATAGGCATTAACTCTATTATTCTGCATCAGCACGTAACCAAGTCCCACTCGTGAAGCATCACAATCTATTGTAAATCCTCCAGTTCCTGATAAAAGGGATAACACCAATGCTGATTAGGGGTGTTCGCCGGTCGGATTGGGTCGACTTGAGGGTATATCCGTATCCAATCCACCGTCGGCGGGTTGGATAATTTTCCATCCGCACCCAATTTGCCATACAACCTAATCCATCCAATCCAATCCGCTAACGACAGGTTGGATTTGATTGATTTGGGCGGATTGACATAATAAAAAAAATTATAATTTTTTTCAATTTATACATATCATCAATCGTCAATGTTTTTACTTATTCTTACCAACTTTATTATTATAATGTATATATCATATCCATTCGCAATTTTAAATATTCATGAGAATTGATCAAAATTCACTAAAAGACTATATTAGATCAATTTTACTTGGTAAAAACACAAATTATCAAATAGAAAAGTTCTTTATTTGTGCTTCCGCTCGACAAATAAGGTAGTGCTTCCGCTCGACAAGTAAGGTAGTGCTTCCGCTCGACAAATAAGGTAGCATCTCTTTCTCTCTTTCTCTCTCTCTCTCTTTTATAGTCTCCAATGTCTCACTTGTGCTGCCAAAAAATAGGGAGATAGAAATACTCTGATTTTTTCTTATTTTTTAAAATAAAATTACGTGGTAACAATTAGAGAACATGATGATAATACGAGAGTAATAAAATAGTTTTTTACTTCTAATTTTATTGATTTGTAAGATTATATGAAATGTGATTGTTTGGTCTTAATCCGATTGATTATCGATAAATTTAATTCACAATATCAGTTATATATATATATATATATGGGCGGATTGGGTCGGATTGGGCGGATTGAACCCCTCAATCCGCATCTAATCCGCCCTTGGCGAGTTGTAAAATTTTGAAACCGCAACCAATCCTAACTTCGGCAGTTTTAGCGGGTTCGGATTGGTTTGGATTGGATTGATCAGATTGGGTGGGGTTGGTTAATTTTTTAATAGCCCTAGTGCTGATGTAAGTAATTCTTTAAGTTTTTGAAAGTCTCTAGTACTTCCTCGATCCACTCGAATTTGACCCCTTTTCGAGTTAATTGAGTCATTGATGGTGCAAACCGAGAGAATCCTGGCACAAATTTACGATAATAACCTGCCAATTCCAGGAAATTGCGAACTTCTGCTACTGTAGTGGGTTGAGGTCACTGCTCAACTGCTTCGATCTTCCTGGGTCTACCTCAACCCCTTTCTCAGATATAACGTGACCCAAAAATGTCACACTTTGAAGTCAGAACTCACACTTGCTAAACTTACCATATAACTTTTCATCCTTTAACTTCTATAAAACAATTCTTAAGTGTTTTTTGTGCTCTTCTTTGCTTGGAGAGTAAATCAAGATGTCATCGATAAACACAATAACAAATTGATCTAAAAGTGGTTTGAAGACTCGGTTCATCAAATCCATGAAAGTTGCAGGGGCATTTGTTAACCCAAAAAGTAGTACACGGAATTCATAATGACCATACCGAGTTCGAAATGCTGTTTTGGGTACATCTTCTTCTCGTACTCTCAGCTGATGATACCCTGAACGCAAATCAATCTTTCAGAAATAACAAGCTCCTTGTAGTTGATCAAATAGATTGTCAATTCGTGGTAGAGATATTTATTCTTTATTGTGACTTTGTTCAATTGATGGTAGTCAACACAAAGTCGCGTAGTCCTATCTTTCTTCTTAACAAATAGCACTGGTGCTCCCTACAGTGACAGACTTGGGCGAATATACCCCTTGTCAAGTAATTCTTGCAATTGCACCTTCAATTCCTTTAACTCAGCAGGCAACATTTGATATGGGTGTTCGATATAGGTTTGGTGCCGAATGGTAAATCAATACAAAATTCAATCTCTCGATCCGGGGGTAATCCTGGCAACTCATCAGGAAACACTTCCACAAATTCTTGCACCATTGGGATATCTTCTATTTTGGGTGTGGGTTACTAGCATCTTGTAAAAGGGCTAAGTAAGTTGAACATTTCCTTCTAATCATCGCTTTGCTACTAACCAAGAGATGAGGTTGTAAGGTACAGAGCTTTTATCCCATTGAAATTTAATCTTTTCTTTACCTGGCAACTTCAAGGTTATCGTTTTTTGACGACAGTCTAGCGAAGCATGCTACGCTACTAGCCAATCCATTCCCACTAGTACATCAAAATCCGTCATGTCGAGCACCACCAAATCAACACTGAAATCATGTCCTTTTATCTGGACTATACACTTCTTACACACTTGATCAGCACCTAAGGTTCCTCCCACATGGTTATGTGTAGTTAATGGTGTGATTAAGGGTCTAGGGTTTATGGGTAATTAGGGACTAGTGTGTATGATATATATGAATGGGTAAAGCCAGGATCAAATAAAGCTCTAATAGGAATGGAATAAAGAGTAAGGGTACCTGCTACCACAGCATTAGAAGCTGAGGCATCTCCAGGCACCATGGCATAGACCTAAGCCTATCCATGCCTGGATGACGTTTGTCCTCGACCTCCACGACTTCCACTAGAACTGTTTGTCCCAAAAGTACCTCGCATTTCTGGCTAGCCTACAGCAGGTGATGGTACCGAAGCTTGTGATGCTGCTGAGCAAGCTTGCCTCACAAGCTCTGGGCACTTTTTAATCATATGTCCTTGTCTGTCCACAATGGAAACATGCACCCGTTTGGTGGCGACACACTCCTAAGTGTAGATTCCCACGATATTGGCATAGCAATGTACTCCCACTGATAATACTAGTTCCTCATCCGGTTGAAGGGCTCCCTGAATAGGCATGGAAATCCCCTCTCTGTGGATAGCTTACCCTTCCTCTTGGGAAAACACTTCTTTCAGGTAACCAAGTTTATGGGGCCTGTTTTTCGGTCCTTCTAAAAATCCCTTTACTTCAGGATCTAGAATCAAATTTGGCCTTTTTCTGTTGAGCATAATCACGTTCTTCTCTCGTCTGCTCCTCCACCATCTGCGCCCAGCCAACAACCGCCGCATATGATCTAAGATCCATTGAAATTACACTCTTATATATGCTAGTGTTAAAGTCTTTCAAGAACCTCTTCGCTTTCTGTTCCTTATCTTGAACTAGATATGTGGCATACTTGGCCAAACGACTAAATTCCCGTTTGTACTCATCAACAGTAAGTCCCATCTGCCTTAAGTTCTCAATTATATATGCCCTTATATCTCGGACACTTTGAGGCAAGTAAATTTTCAAAAACTCTACACGAAACTATTCTCAAGTTACCGGGACAATCCGACCTCCCAAGCTATCCCTCCAACCATTGTACCAAGTCAATACGACCTCTTCAGTGAGTTGATATACGGCCAACTCCGCTTTCTTGTAATTATTAACTCCCATCGGGTCAAGTCTCCGCTCCAACTCCATCAGCCATGTCTCTAGGTCCTCCCCTTTTTGATGGGAATAGGTAGGTGGTTTTAGTTTTATAAAATCTACAAGGGATGTATCAACTCCCATTGGTTGATGTACCAGACCTCAGGCTAGAATTCCAGCCATCTGTTGTATGGCCTGTTATGTCCCTTGTAGTCCCAAGGCCAGGTTTTCAATTGTGATGGCCCTTCCTGGTGCTGCGGCAACTCGGCGTCCTTGCTGGTCTCCTGAGGCTATGGTTACAGCAAACATTTCTGCAGCCAGTGGTACGTACCGACTCTTGGGTCGTCTAGGCGGGTTTGCAAGTGGGTCACGTAGTCTCGATTCTTCATCAAGCGCCTCTAGCTCACAGGTCACTGAAACTCAAGTTTTCGACGGCATTTTATCCTATAGACACGAGATACGTACCTCACATGTTAATTGTCACGAATAAAAAAAGAATTACAGAAGACAAGTCCTAGCTGGGGATAATAAACCACAAAACCTAGGCTCTGCTAATATGTTTATCAAGACACAGGGCCTATCCATTCTAAAGTAACGGGATTAAGTGGCATGCTACACTGAATCCCAGGGAACTTAGAATGCATATTCCCCATCAGAATAGAACAAGATGTATAAAAGAAAACTGAGCTCTGATACCAACTTTGTCACATCCCAACTTTGGAGTATGTGACCGGTGCGATTATCTCGAATGGAGGACATACCTCGAGAGAACTGCAAGCCTTAAATCAAGAAAACAACAAAAATAGAATTCTCGGTCCAAAATAGAGGCTGAAACAACACAAGTGCTCATCAAAGATAAAAGGTAGCATAGTCCCACATGTTTAGAAATCCAAGGTCCAACAGACTAGACCTAGGATCACAACCCAGAAAATATATACAAGGCATACAAGAGAGACTGCACTAGCGGAGCCTACTATATATATAAACACATACACACAAAGAAGTACCCCCAGCAGTCTCTAGGAATGCTCAGGTTGTCTATTGCAATTGTTTGGAATTATTTTTTTTTAATCCTTTTACAAGGCTCTAGATCAGCCTATTTATAGGCCAAATAAACTTACAATTCCACCTAACCTGGTTGACCAAACTTGAAGAAAATGCACAAGGTGCATGAATCTGCCATCCAAGTTTTAATAAGATGTATGGATCTACCAACCAAATTGGAAAATGTATGGATTGCTTACCAAGTTTGAAAATGTACAATGCCATGCTTCACGCAGGTTTGCTTTTCAACCTTCTTGCTTTGTTTTTTTTTTTTTAATTATTTACACAGACGTGGAACACTATGTCGCAGTCCCACTCACCAAAATGTTATTACGTGGCACGCCAACTTATTTAGTATTGCATACGTGGCATTTCTATTTTCTCTCTCATCTTCACTGATTATAACCTATCCAATGTCAAAAAAAAACTTTCTTTTAAGAAGTTTTTATTTCTTTCTCTCTCCTCGTGACCCTTTCTCACTCTTTTGACTGTCTCTAAAACTATCGCTTTCTCTCCCTCTCGACCAAGGTTTCGATAGCAAAACAATGAAAGCTCCTACTAAACTAATTGTTTGCCCTATTAAAATAGCAAAAAAAGGAAAGAAGATAGAATTGATAAGAGAAAGATAACAAAAAAAAAAAATGATACCTTATTACTGCAACAAACTTCGAATTTTGAAGACATCATGAGCGAAGCTAAATCCTAGTCGACATTTTAGTGCATGTGCAAGCTTTCCAGTAAGCCCGTGGCCATGCTATTACAACTTCTTGTGTGTGTGTGTGTGTGTGTGTCTTTTTTTTTTAATTTATAATTTTCTGGTTAAAACTTTGTATTCCATAAATAATGCCCTGTGTATTATGATGGGGCTCTTAATTTGAACACTTGCCAGAAAGGAGAAGCTTGTGAATTTTTTGAGTGGATCGACCCCCCTATTTGTCCAAGGGCGCGACAAATTATGCCAAGGCTATTGAGAAGAGCAAGTAATATTGAGATCACAAGCAAACAAAAAAGAAGGCGCTCAAGATGCCTTGTGATCTTCTTATTACTAACATGGTTGTTGTTGTTATTCCTTATTGTATTTGGAAAGACCACTGGAAGTGGGGCAAGGGGAACGATGGCACTGGAAAATGAGACTTTTACTCTGTTCATGGTGGGAAATAAACATGTTGTGGGTAGTGATAAATAAGTAGTATGTGGGTAGAGAGTAGTGCTGAGCATTTACTTTAATGCTTAAGGATATATATATATATATATATATATATATAGCACAGAGATTAGAAATTTTAAGTTCAATAAAACTTGATGATGAAGAAAATCTCATTCTTGATTCATCAGGAAATCCTATTCAAGATTCAGTCGCTGTACTAATCCTTACTATTTCTCTTAATTTCGTAGGTGATCCATCTCATTTATGAAATAAGAATACTGAGTTTCTTTCTAATCTTAAATGTAAGAAACTTAGTGATTTCCAGTATTATAAGAACGCGTTTCTTACTAGGCTTATGCTTAGAGAAGATTCAAATCAATCTTTCTGGAAAGAAAAGTTTCTTGCTGGACTTCCTACATTGTTCGGAGAAAAGGTTAGAACCCAGCTTAAAGAATCCATAGGGAATCTAATTCCTTGTGATAAACTCACATTTGGTGAATTGATAAGTTCTACACAGAAAGAAAGGACTTAAGATTTGCCAAGATATTAAACTCTAGAAACATCTCAAGTGGGAGATGAAAAGAACCCGACTAGAGCCTTGGCAATTTCTATCAACAATTCGAGTTTAGTCAAGTAAAACCTTTTTGTTCTAATCCTTCTTGTTCAAAACCTTACAAGAAGAAATCCTCTTATAAATCCAAGAAACAATTTGTTTCTAAAGATACTTATTATAAACCTTCTTTTCCCAAGAAAAGGAAATCTTTTCCTAAAAAGTCTCAGTTTAGGAATAAGCCTAAACCACAGACTGATAAATCCCGTGATCATATTGCTTGTTATAAATGTCATCAACCAAGGTCACATGGCTCGTTTTTGTAAACTCAATAAACGTGTTCAAGAGATTGATCTTGATGATGATGTTCGTCGAAAGATCCAATCCCTTATTCTTGAATTATCTGAAATGGAAGCAAGTTCATCTGACCAATCTGTATAGATTGATGAAATTGCTACAACTAGTGAACAAACTAGTTCTGATTCAGATTCTAAATCTATCAATGTTCTTACTAAAGATCAAGAGTTAATACTCAAGGTCATTCAGGACATTGATAATCCAGAGTATCAAAAGCAGTATCTGCTTAAACTCCAAGAATCTCTTGAAAAACCCTAGACTACCACGACTGCATTAAGCTTTAGTTCAAATCCTTATGATTTAACTACTATTCTCAATAAACCTAGAAAACCTAAAACAGGTCCTGTCACTTTACAGGAACTGCAGTTAGATATTAAAACTATTAACTTAGAATTAAAAGAACTTAATGCTAAACAAGCTGTCTGATTCTCAACTCCTGCATAGCATCATTGATAAGAAACGTGTGCTTAGCAGAATTGAAACAGATGAAGAAGAGGATAAGACCCACTTTTCATCCGACTCAAAATAGTTAGAAGAAGCAAAAGATTCAATTGAATCTGATGCTTTCAAATCACGTAAAACTTCTGGTCAACAAACAGATATTTTTTAAATGTTTTACATGAGATCACATCTCGTATATATTTAATAAAAATTAAAATTATTTTTTCAAATGATTTTTCTATAGATACTATTGCTCTGTTTGACATAGGTGCAGATCTGAATTGTATCAAAAAGGGCTTAGTGCCTAAATATTTACTTCAATCCACTTCTGAGAAGCTTTCAACTGCTAATGCTTCTAGATTAACAATTATAGGCAAAATAGATGCCTATATTGTTGATAAAGACAATAGTATTTTAACTTCTTTTTTTCTGGTAAATGATATCCATCATTCTGTAATTTTGGGTACTCTATTTATCAACATGATAACCCCTTACGAGGTCAGTTATCATGGTATTTGTTTTAAAACTAAAAACTCTTCTCAGAAACACATTTTAAAATTTATTCAAAAACCTAAAACCAGAAATCTCAATCTTTTAAAAGCTCATACCATTTATCAGAATGAGATTGCTCTCTTAATAAAATCCAAAGAAGCAGATCTTTTAATCTTAAAACAATCTGTTTCTTTAAAACAAATTGAAAAGCAACCTTCAAAAGAATTTGTAAAAAAGAAAATTGCTGATTTACAAACTCTTTTTGAAAATGAAATATGTGCTGATCTTCCTAATACATTTTGGGAACGTAAACAACATCTTGTTGATCTTCCTTATGAAAAGGATTTTGATGAATGTCAAATTCTTACTAAGGCTAGACCAATTCAGATGAATGCTGAACTCCTACAGCATTGTCAAAAGAAAATTGCTGATTTGCTCATTAAAAAGCTTATCAGAAAGTCTAGATCACCATGGTCTTGTGCGGCATTTTATGTCAACTAGAATTCTAAAATGGAATGTGGTGTTCTTAGATTAGTTATCAATTATAAACCCTTAAATTCTGCGCTCAGATGGATTAGGTACCCTATTCCTAATAAACGCGATCTATTAAATAAATTGCATTCTGTATTCATATTCTCCAAATTTGACATGAAATCTGGATTTTGGCAAATACAGATTGCGCCAAAAGATAGATATAAAACTACATTCACTGTTCCATTTGGACAATTTGAATGGAATATCATGTCAATTGGTTTGAAAAATGCACTAAGTGAATATCAACACATTATGAATGACATATTTGCTGAATATTCACATTTCATCATTGTTTACGTTGATGATGTTTTGGTCTTTTCTCATTCATTGCATGCACATTTTAAACACCTTAAAACCTTTTTCTTTGTTACGAAGAAGAATGGTCTTGTTGTTTCTAAATCTAAGATTTCTCTTTTTCAAACTCGTGTAAGATTTCTTGGACATCATATCGTTCAAGGAACTATCACTTCTATAGAGAGATCTCTTTCCTTTGTCAATAAATTCCCAGATAAAATCTTTGATAAAAATTAGCTCTAGAGATTTCTAGGAAGTCTCAATTATGTCCTTGATTTTTATCCCAATTTAAACCAACTTTGTAAACCTCTTCATGACAGACTTAAAAAAAATCCTCCTTCTTGGTCTGATATTCACATTGACATTGTTCATCAAATTAAAACCCAAGTAAAAGACCTTCCTTGTCTATCCCTACCTGATCCTCTTTTACCCAAGATAGTTGAAACAGATGCTTCTAATCTTGGATATGGTGGAATATTGAAACAACTTTCTAATAACTAGGAACATATTATACAATACTATTCTGGACATTGGAAATGTGCCCAATTAAATTATCCTACTATTCAAAAGGAAGTTTTAAGCATTGTTTTATGCATTTATAAATTTCAATCTGATTTACTAAATCAGAAATTCTTACTTCGGATTGATCGTAAATTTGCAAAAGATATTTTAGAAAAAGATGTTAAAAACATTACTTCTAAACTGATTTTTGCGAGATAGCAGACTATACTTAGTATGTTTGATTTTGATATTGAGTATATTAAAGGAGAACACAATTCTCTCCAAGACTTTCTAACCCGAGAATTTCTCCAAAACAAGTCTTCCTCATCATGCCTCCTAAAAAATCCAAAAAAGATAAAGGTAAAACTCAGGTTTCGGAAGAAATCGTTGAAAGCCCCATTAAAACCACCACTAAACTAATATCAGATGCCATTAAAACCAATAAACCCACTAAACCGTTAGTTACCCCTTCCGATTTTAAACCCATTAAAACCATTAAACCATAATTTTGGATCGACATTGTCGAAGAAGAGGCTGAAGAACAAAAAACCTTAAAACAATTACAAGTCCAGGAATGGGCTCAACAATTGGTTTAAAACCCAGAACTTGTTCAAGCCTTCCAAAACCTTACTCAAAATAAGCCACAGCCTAAAGAACCCTCAGGTATGATTACTAAACCTATTTTAAAAAACAAAAGGAGATAGTCTCATCTTCCTCTAAGGAGATATCTCAAAATATTTTAACTAAAACCCAATCTGGACATACTCCAAAATGGATAGATTATTTTCCTAAACCAATTTTCCAAAATTTGTTTGTACTTGAGTCTGGTTATGCTTATGGCAATGCCTCAGATACAGTACAAGCTGTTTTTGGCGACCATTGGAACTATAAACCTTGGGATTATGATAAACATATATCTTATTATATGGCTATCTTATCTCCCGAAGAAAACCCCTCAGTAAAATGGAAATTCTTGTATTCTACTAAAAACCCTGAAGGCAAAATTGTTACAGCAACAGACTTTGTCTTTGATCCTAAAAAAGACTATGCCTATTCCACTTGCCATATTCTTGATATAATCTACCCAGAAGACTTTGGTTTTCCTTCTGGATTAGATCAAGTTGGAGTCAACCAAGACCCCAAAAATAAATTCTACCCCTATTATTCTATTGAGACTATCAACAAGAATGGTTCAATGCCTTTTTCTACCAAAATAAGAAACAAGGTCATACTTGGTTGATTTGTTTTGATAGTGAATTTAAACCCAAAACAATTCTTAACTAGTTTCTTCAATAGTGGGATTACTTTGAATGTATTCCAGAAATCCTTGATCTAGAAATAGAACCTAGTTTTAAATTGTTTAAAACTCATTATATCCCTACATAAGTTGAAAAGAAATTCTCGCCTCTTTTCTCTTTTTGTACCCATTTCTTTGTTCCTTGGGTCCTCAAATGGGAATATCAATATACTCCCCATAAAGCAGCTACCATGGTTACAAGAAATTTCTATGTTCGATGGTGGAACTCATACAATGTTCCTAAATCGCTCTCCTTCTCATCCATCGACAAATGGTTGAAATGACAATTAAAACCTTTGTCTAGAACTTCTACATCTAAACAACAAGCAGTTATGAATAAAGAATATGCTGCTTTTCTTGTAGAAAAATTCCACTGGCAATGTCGTCTCTCCACAGCTAAAACTAGGGATGAATATATTGCAATCATGCAGGCCATGTCCCAGGAATTATCTCCTCCTTCTTCATCCAAGAAATCCGAAGGCAAGATCATCAGTATTGCCCAAGACCACGAAGATGAAGACAGTGAAGATTCAGAAGAGTCTTTTGATCCCTTTGCAAATCATGACCCTTTTGCGTCAATGTAAATTTTACAGTATTTGTTTCTGTACTGTTTAATAAAATTTCAAAAAAGCCACCGGTCCATAAACAATATTCACTGTTCACAAAATTGTAAAAAAGCCACCGGTCCATAAACAATACCCAAACAGTACCCAAACAGTACCCAAGATCATTTGTTTTGCCTATAATTGTTAATCTAGAAGCATTAGCGGTTGAAAGCTTCTCAAAAGTGGATTGATGTAAATATTTAGGTTCTAAACCCTCTTTGATACAATTCAAGTCTGCACCTGTATCAAACAGAACAATAGTATCTATAAAAAAATTATTTGAAAAAATAATTTTAATTTTTATTAAATATTTACGAAATGTGATCTCATGTAAAACATTTAAAAAATCATCTTGTTGTTGACTAGAAGTTTTACGTGATTTGAAGTATCAGATTCAATTGAATCTTTTGCTTCTTCTAACTGTTCTGAGTCGGATGAAGAGCGGATCTTATCCTCTTCTTCATGTGTTTCAATTCTACTAAGCACACGTTTTTATCAATGATTTATTCAGTTGAATCAATTATTATTGTGATCTAACAAATTCGTATCAACAATTTTTCTTATGTCTAAAATTAGTGCGACGCATATATTTTCAAAATAAATAATTTGTAAACAATCAAAAATAATCCTAAATTCCTTTTTTTTGTTAGAATACATAAAACAAAAAAAATATTTAAACTCTTTTTAATTGTTAGAATAGATAAAACAAAAAAAAATATTTACATTTTTTCTTAAAATAAAAAAATAAATAATATGTTCAAATTATTTTTTTAAAATAAATAATTACTCCCGATCAAGTCTATTTTTATTTATTTCATTTAAATGAAATATAAAAAAAATGCACAAGCCTGCGCAATGCGCGCGTTTAATACTAATATTACTAAAATGCAGAGAGACCGTTTTACTTTCTCAGCTTTTCTTTCATTATTATAGATTCAAAATCCGGTTTTCCCTTCAGCTTTATTTAAATCAAGAAAGAAGAAAATGAAAGGCAGGGGTAAAGAACGCAATCGAAAGTTGGAGAGTAGTAATTTTATTGGACAGATCATAGTGTAAATGTAGGAACTCTAACAACAATCAGATTGCTACAATGGCTGGGAACAGAGCTACAAGCTCTGTGGGGTAACAACTATCATCTTAAAAAACCTCACTCTCTTTTTGAGAGAAATCTCCATAATAAAGGTCACAATTCATGCCTTCATTAGGCATGTGACGGGAAGCTTTACAAGTTCCTTTATGACGATGCTATTCTGCTAACAGAAAGGTGTATCAACCATTGTTGAATCATAAACACCGAACCCAGGTTACAATGATGACGATAAGCGACGGAGGTCGGCATACCCAGAAAGCACTGTTCGGTTTCTTCTTTCACCTTTACCTGATATATGACCCTGCAGATTACAAAATCATCCACCGTTACAAAAGGAAACATGGAAACTTAGACTTAATGGTGGGCCCATACCTACAGGATGCAAGACCGAAACAATAGTTGCTAGACAATTGAAGGGGACTTGGTTATAAGGAAGATGCAACTCTACCTCAAGTCTTCAAGCCACATTTCGGTAATCAAGGTTTCACCAGGGTAGACGTGTAAAAGAAATCTGCCCGTCATATTTTTGACATTATTAACATCTCCTCGACAAATGCATTTGATTATTGCCCTAACCTGCAAATCCAAGCGTGCACAATCCATGCAGTATTGGACGTGAGAATCTTGAAGAGGTGATGAAACCAGTTTAGTTTGATAATCAAGGTCGCACAAAGAACATGGAAAGAAATGCATTATGAATGCAAGGTCGCCATGATCATGAGGTAAAAGAAATAATTTAATCATTTAAATAAATCAGAATCAACATGGCACCAATGAAATAAACACCTAAGATTGTATGGTTAAACTAAAGACACTAATGCATTAAACGAATTTGGGAAAGTAGCCACCTTGTTAACAAGTGTCGAATCCAAAGTTCTAGAGAAACAAAAATTATATATTGTTCAATGAAATATGCATATTGGTCATTTAAGTGAATCAGAATCCATGCAGCAGAAATGAAATCAAAGCTTGAAAAGTGCTTATTTGGTTAGACTTCAGCATGTTGCTTTGTTAAATGAATTCGGAGAACTGAATCAATCATCTTAGAAATGGGAGGTAAATTTTCTGAAGAACAAACATATGTCAGTCAATGCAATATATACATCATGTTGGTGAATTCCAGTAGTGAAATCCACATTCATGTTGACACAGTCCAAGAAACAGACATATGCATTAGCATGTGTACCAACCCCGCAACTTTAGCAAACATAGGATCTGAGTGAAGAGGATTGTAATCACCAGATAGCCTGTACAACAATGCCTACAAAACAGAGGAAGACAAGGCATAAAAATCTCTCAGAATGTTGACAAAATCCTGTGTGAAATTCAAATTCACCAAGACATGAGGAGGTGAAAAATATCATACATAGAGAAGAAATTATTGTTTCAAATTTTCTCTTCCTAGGGTGTGGTGCAAAATGAGAATGCTCAAACGAATTCCTAGTCACTCTAGCAAGGATCGATAAGGAATGAGGATGATTGTAGCATTTGCATTAGTTTGCATTTGCATTTGCATTAGTTTGTACATGTCCAATGTAGACCTTCAAATACTCTAAGTGGTGACCAAATCCAAGGGGATGACAAGAAAAGGAGAGGACAATTTAAGTTGACTTGGGAAGTTGTGATTAGGAAGAAATTAGATCTATTACATCTCACATATCAAACGCAGTTCATAACAAAACAATAAAGCCAAGAAAGATTCATAAAGCTGATCCCAATTATATTTGGGTAAGGCTTTGATGATGTTATTGTTGTCTTAGGGTGTGGGAGCAAATAAAGTATAATTACTGGAGATAGTTCTGCCCCACAAATTTTTCAACAAGCAGAGAAAGCACATGTTGTCAGAATTAGGCAAAACAGGGCAATTGACAGCAAGCTATGTGCTAGAGGTGACTTCACCTGCTTGGCAGTTGAGAGGACGGAGCATTAATATAGGCTCTGCCTTTCTCACTCCAGGTTCCCAGATTTCAAATTGTGGCAGTCAAGGACATATAAAATTGATAATTTTTTTTATTCTTAACCTTAGTTAGCTCCATATTACATGCCTGAGATGGTTGAGTAGAATCCTCATACACTGCAAAAGGTTGAGTTCTAGGGATCTTCACAAATCCAGCTTTGTTAGCTGGATAGTTGGAGTAAGAATATGGGTGAGATGGGTTCGAGAAGCCACCAGCACCTCTTAGATACAAAGTTGTCCTGCATAATGCAAAAGAGCATGACTGAATCAATGAAATGCACTTAAGATATAAGACACTTTTAAGGCCAAACTCACCGGTTCATGCATAACAATTCACCAGACTCTTTCTCATAACTTTTGGTTTCAATCTCAATAACAGCTGCTTTACCTGAAATTATTGATAGGGAAGGATAAAAATAGTCAACATAAATTTTCAAAGGCCATTTATCTAATTTTTGCAAATGAAATGAACTCTAGATGGAAATCCAATGAACCGAAAGATGTTTTTTGACTAATAGATAGGTTCTCACCCCCAGCCCCTGAGCCCTCACGTCAGATCATAATATTAAAACTCAAGAGACAAAACAATCACTCCTTCACACTAGTTGGCCATGTAAGTTAAATGGCGAAAGAAGAGGTCACGCAGTTTCCAAGGTGATCTTATCTAGTGCATCTAAATTACTTCTACATTGGCTTCCATATAAAGCAACTTTTTAAACCAGTAAGTTGTCAAGCAGGAATTTTTCTGCCAATGAGTTACGAACCTTTGTCATGCAAGCCAGCAAGACTGACTTCATTACGCAGCTGCATCAAGAAAGAAACAGATTAAACAGTCTGATGACTAGAATAAAGCATATGCAAGACGATACCTATGCAGCAGATCATCATAAGAGAGAAGAAAAGGTGAAGAATAGTTTACAGTTAAAGAAATATTAGAACGAAGATCGAGCAACAATCAATTTTAGCACACTTTTCAAAGTTGTATTTGCTGAACAGCTACTTTGGCACAGAGAGCTTACAAAAGCATTGGAAGGAAGTGGCTTATATATTTCAATATATTGTTGTCCATGCAAGAGAAGACGAGGATCATATCTGGTGACAATGAAAATCAGAAAAAATGTTATCTCCTTGCTTGATGGGTAGAAAAGCAGGTGAAATTGTGGGCACGGGATGGAGATATTGCAGAAAAGTATGCCTTAACCCAAGTGAGAACTCACTGTGAAGACAACAACGTTCAGGCTAGAGATCAGTTCGATACTTACTGTACCCCAGGGAAATTCAGATCTTTCTGCAGCGTAACATGTGTAAACAGGGCAGCAAATGTCGGCAAGACCTTCAAACACAATGGTAAATGAAAAATGTTAAAAAAGCAAAACCATAAAATCCACATCTCCTCAGAAACAAGATTCAATAACACTACAATATCAACAACAAAAATTGAGAAACCATTGTGGGTAAAGGAATTGGATCCTGCCCTCATGTTCACGAAGTATGTACAATTAACTCAGTCTTCAATGACAATATACACAAAAACTATCAGAATTTTTTCAAGCACCTGAATAAAATTTTGCCCATTTTCATGATAGACATATTTAAGCTCATCGGTATCCAGGGCGTCCAGACCACAAGCTCCGACACCCAAGGCATAGACAGCTACGTCCCTGTTCACAGAAAGAGGTTAATTTAATTATGCTCCAAATCTCCGTAAATCGAATGAGTTAAGAAAACCCTAACGTTCAAGTATCCAAACAAAGCCAAAGCCACCGACACCTATATTCCATGTAAAGAGTAAAGACATACAATACCTCTCAGTGTACGCATATGTTGTCTGCGATCCACCCCATGAACGTGCACGGCACAATAGACGAAATTTTCAGAATACAACTTACACAATAACAACAACAACAAAATAATTTTAAAAAATAACATAAAAAAGAAGCATGCTCGTCATATTCATTCAGTCCCAGAAAACAGTAAGAAACAGAAGTAAAAAAAAAAAAAAACCTCAGGGAATTTGTGAGCGAGAACAAGATTAGCATCGAAACTTGAACCGTTTGCCATTGAAGCCCCTCGGAGAGCTTTTTCTGATAAATTATTTTGCTGCAGAAATTTTTATGGCCAAGATTCTAAGGTAAGGTGTTGGATTCTCGTATTATGTATTAGAAACTATATAAGTTTTTTGAGCTTCTTATTATATGTTATTTTTTTTTGGTCTGATTTGAGCTTTCTTGCGGCAGCGAGCTGAGTAAGATGCGTACCTAACCAAGCCACGGAACTGCAATCGAGATCTTAAAAAGTCCTGTGGTCCCCATTTTCTGATGCTTAACATATAGAGAGTTGTTGAAAGTACATTATCGTGCACACTAATTTTCTATTATCCGCCGAGAGCATGTTTGTGTTTGCCATTTGGCGTTTGGTTTCAGCTCGAGTTTTGGGCAGCTAGGCTTGGTGCTCTAGTGTGAGCTAGGTGCTTCGCGGTGCTCTTTGTTGTTTTGGTTCGTGGCCTTAGTTGCTACTTTAGGGTGTTCTAGTCGGGCCTCCGCGACTAGGCGTGCGGGTGTTCCTCGGTGAGGTCCCTGCTCCTCGTCCCCTCTCTCTTACGGCTTGTTTGGAGTGGAAAGAATAAAGGAGAAGAAATGGAGGAGAAAGAAAGCAGGCTGGAAGAAGATTTTCGACCGTTTGAAGAGCATGGATGGTCACGGGGGGAAAGAAATGTTGGCGAAAGTAAGTGGAAAAGGTACTGCGTCCTTACTGTATTTATTTTCTCTCCAAATTGGGGAGAAAGTGTGGCTAATAAAACCATTGCTACAGTAAGATTACTAAAATATCCTCACCCAAAAGGTTCTGAATCACAGAGCTTTGAGAAGGAATCGCTAGAAATTTGATCCCATAATCCCCTTTGGATTGTGTTTGCAAATCAGTTTCAAATTAGTGTGCATCAAGCCAAGACGTTGCCATCAGATTTGAGAAGAAGGCCCTTATTTCTCTGCATTATCACTGTCTGTCTGTTTCCTCTAACCCTCCTTCAGGAGAAGGCCCGATTTTTCTATTGTCATCCTCCCTCTCTCTCTCTCTTTCTCTCTCTCTCTCAAGAGTCCAGAGAAGACTCAGATCGATTATTTGAGGAGAAGGCGCGGTGCTGTGTATCGACCCTAAAGTGGGCCTTCGTTGTACCCATCTTTAGCTTCTTCTATTCAATCGTGTTATTCTCAATGACACAATCTCCTTCCCCCTCGTTCTTTTTTCAACTAAATATCTATTGGGATTTGCAGATAATGATATCATCTCTGTCTTTTTTCTATTCATGTTTGTTTGGTGGGCATCATATGACTTCATTTTTAAAATTATTTTCATTGGGTTTATGTATAAAGAAAATTCTTTTTTTTTTTTGGGTAGGGGTTTGATATAACTTATTCCTTTTCCTTTTGAGAGCACAAGAAATTGTTTTTTTTTTTTTTTAAATCTTGTGTAAATGCTGCCCAAGACTATTTTAGTCTTGTTTTTCATCAACCTTTTGATATATGGCCTATTGGGGAATGTTTTGATATGCTAGCATTGGAAGCATAAGTTGATCAAAGTTAAAAAAATTCTATTTTGTGGTCTTTGGCTGGAAGACTTCATCCTTTTTTATGTGTTTGTTTGGTGGATTATTGATTTACTTGGGTATTTTTTGGTGTTGATTTTCTATTCCCTTTTTTTTTTTCCTTATTCTGTCTGACATTTTATTTCTGGGTTTTGCATGTATGATGAATTGGATCCCTATTTGAGTATCAGAGAATCAGATTTCAAAACTAAGCCTCTATAAACTAATTCAATGACAAAGTTATCTTGAGCTTTTTTTTTTTTTTTTGAAATTTTGAAATTTTGTTTTCCAATCCAAAATATATGTTGGTGAATGGTGTATGTTATTTTCTATTAAGCAATGAAATTCTTGAAAATATATTTCTTTCAATTCATGGGGTTCGGGTATGTGCATGAGGGGGCAAACTAGACCTGTTTAGTACTCCATCTGATTAGGTATGTTACCATTAATAACTTACATTATATGATTGTCTTAGTTCCATTTTTTGGTCTTTTATAGTTTTCATGCTTCTCATTTTTCATATTGGCTGTAATCTACACATTTGATACAGAGTTCAGACAAGATACGTCCTATGTAATAACCTTTTGTGGTGAAGAACATCAACTTGCCAATAATTCTATGTTCACTAGTTTGAACTTTTGAACATTGACTTGATATTAATGGCTATATTGGCTCTGCTCTTCTTGTGGCATGGAATTTAAACAATTATGCTTACATTAATCATTGACAGTGGGATTAAGGGTCGTACTTGTTCTTGTCTTGTTTGTGACATGGTTGCTAGTATTTCCATGTAAGCGGCAGTGTGGACCTCAATTTGAACATTGACAGTGCAATTTTGGCTGTGTTTGATGTGCAGCTTTTTGTGACACTAATGCTGGAATTGATATGTGAACTCATATAATAGAAATGGCTATCCATGTGTGTTCTAAAATCTACAGTTGATGAGGGAATCTTTTGGCCACCTTTTAGATCTAAGAAATCTAATTTGGGCGTGCAAAAAATGGTGTGCAATTGTGAGAATAGACGGTGTTTCTTGTGTCCTTTATTGGAGAGCTCATAAGTTGCAAACATTTTGTCTCTTGTGCGAAAAATATTGCATTTCTCATGAAGGTAAGCATTTCCTTTACAAAAATTTTAGAAAAATCACATCCAGTTCGAATGTGTTACATGCATTCGTGTAATCACAGTTTTATTTTCCGGATAGCGAAGCGAAGAGGAGATGCTTAAAGCTTGAGGGTTGCTTTATCATATCGTATTGGTCATGATTTTTGGGATTTCTCTAACTAAGTGATTTAGCTTCTTATACTTTTAATCCCATAATTCTTTTAGTGCTTCTTGCTTAATAAGAAAAAGTCTTATGTTGGTCTTCTTACTGTTTCATTTTGTCATATGTTTTGATAGTGGCAGATTTTAGCTTGATTTTGGTGTTTAGAAGTTAGATACAAGCACAGAGCTTCCTCATTTTCTTCTTGGAAGATCAAGTGATTCAGCTTATTCCCATTCGTCTCTGCTAGATATATCTATTTGGATTAAGCTTCATGAAGGTTCAAGGCATACCTTATTGATGGTTGTATAGATGCTAGGCGTCTCCTTTACGTGTCTCTTATCTTGTGATAATATCTAGTAGGCTTGAGGTTATATTAAAGGTGATCATGCTGCCCAAGACTTATCCCTAGGGACTACACCTAATCCCATAAGGTTTCCAGTGTTCAGACCCACTCCTCCTTAACCTTTATGAACAAGTTGCAGTTTGGACTCCGAGAAGCCAGTTGAAAGTGGGTGCCTAATAGTAACGCATACAAGTGGTATTAATCTATACCTCTTATTACTAATCATGGTTCACTTGTTACTGCATTTTGGTTCACAATATCTGATGCATTTCCAACCAAATTACGACCTTGTAGTATACCATATTATTTGTAACTTGGGAAAATTTCAAATTGTCATAATCAGAGCATATTAAAATAACAAAGTAACAATCGATAAAACTTAAAACACCATATTCAAAAACGTCATACCATGTTACATTATGAGTCTACGTTCAGTAAACTGGAACATAATGAGCTTACTGATCCTAAATAAATGGAATGTTAAAGAATAAATATTTAAATAAAATTAATATTTAAACTCTTTTGGACTTTGTCGTACGTTCATTTCGTCATTTGAACACAACAAATATCATTGCTTCTTAAATCAAAATTTAAAATTGGAGATACTTTTTAAATTTTTTTTATCGTTCCATGTTACAGATGACATCTAACACTTTTTAATTTAAGCGAAGAGTAAAAGAATGTTTTCAGAAAACATGATCTAAAGAAAGATTCTGAATGCCAATAATATGATGACACAATCGACTAAAATATTTGCTAATATTGGTCATCCATTTATAGGTTGACAGTCTCTCTACAATTAGCATTGCATTCATTTATGGGTGTTAATTGTAAGTAGATAGTTAATGAACAAAGTGATGATATCAATTTGGAGGCTGATGGCCCACACACATATGATGAAATGGTGGGGCATGTTACCAGTGTCCACCATATTCAAAATGGATGGAGCATCTTTAGAGATAATATGAAACGTCAAAGAAAAATGGCTGTCGTTCGACACAGATGGATCAGCTTTGTTGACGATTGGGAACGGCAAAGAAAGATTATTGTGGTTCAACTCATCTGCTATATTGTCCACACCTTACATTTACTACAGATGCATGCAATGTTGGTCTATGAACCATTATGTCAAAAATATGAGGAACACAATCACAAACGACAACAATTGATGGAGCAACTTACTGAAAATGAGCAAACTTATCGAGAGATTGTGCACGTGGGTCCTCACACCTTCTTTCAATTTTGTCAACTATTAAGAGCAAAATGTCACATAAAACACTTCCGCCTGTCCACTGTGGAAGAGCAAGTAGCTAAATTCTAGCATGTTTTTGGGTCAAGACTAGAAATATCAACCATTAAAATTTTATTGGAGTCGTTTGACGGAGACTACTAGTCAACATTTTCACAACGTCTTACATGCCGTGATATCTCTTGAGGCTGAATTTCTTAGACAACCAAATGGATTAGAGGTATCACTACAAATCAAGAACAATCCGTAGATTCTATCCATTTTTCAAGGTAATTAATTTACTTGATTTTTTCAACTGAAAAATCACAGCTATATCCGTAATAGATCACTAATTTACAAGATGATTATTAATATATTACCTATGTTATGCAGGATTGTGTAGGAGCAATTGATGGAACTCATATGAGAGTAAAAGTATTGCTGACTGATGCTCCTAGATATCGTGGAAGAAAAAATTGGCCCTGCCCAAAATGTTTTAGCCTATTGCACATTTTATATGAAATTTACACACGTGTTGGCTGGTTGGAAAGGGACAGCTTTTGATTCTAGAATATTTAAGAATGCACTAACAAGAGAAGACAAGCTCGTGATTCCAACAGGTAAATGTACTTAACAAGGCCATTAATATGAAAATGTTAATAAATTTGTATAATAATGTTGGGCTTCTTTTCCTTAGGAAAATTTTATCTCAATGATGTGGGTTTCCCATTACGCGGTGGATTGCTTACGCCATATAGAGGTATCCATTATCAATTGAAAGAGTACTCAAGGCGTGGTCCTCAAAATGCTCAAGAACTATATAACCATCGTCATGCTTCACTTCGTAATGTCATTGAGAGGGCATTTGGTGTGTTGGAAAAAAGATTCCCAATTATATCTAGTGGTAATAAGCCTCATCGCTCCTGCAATACAAAGACTGAAATCATATTAGTGTGTTGCATCATTCATAATTTTTTAATTGGGGTTGATCCAAATGAAAGCATGATAGATGAAGTTGATAGAGAGCTACTACAGGAGGAAGGAAACAGTGAGGATGTTGAAGGAGCCAATACATCTAACCTTGAATATAGGCAAGCAGTGGATTTGAGAGATTCTATTGCAAAACAGACGTGACAAGATTATCATTATAATTAAATAACCAAGTTGTTGGCATTCTCTTTTTAATCAACAACTCTGGCAATGTTAACAGTTATCCTGAAGAACGTTATTAGGTTTAATCATAAATATTCTATGGTCGTCCATTTTTATTGCCATCATGATTCATCCATAATATTCTTGTCATTGTAGTTGGGCTGAATTTCTGTTCGATTTTCACACTTTTATTTTTATGCAACTTCAAAAAAAAAAAGCTACTTGGCCAACTTGAAATTGTGGATTACTAATTTTCTTTTTGCAGAAATGAAATGCTTGACTGAGCTATTGCAGCTTACAATGTTCTGTGCATTGCCGGAGTGACCTCTTGGTAACTCTATACTAATTTTTTAAATCTTTCGATCTCCATTGTCATAAATAAATTAAAAAAAAAATCAAAGTCCATTTAACCACAGGAAGTGAAATATAGGAATGTTAATATACCTTTGACTTGCCCCATGTTCATGTTGATGCAAACAAGATTTTTGAACATACGAAGTTAAATTGAACAAATTGTTCAATTTTTTGATATTGAAAAAAAGAAGTTTAAATCACATAGCAAATGAGTGTTAAAATAATTATATAAACAAAGGTTTAAATGAGATATTTCTGCAAATTAAGTGAATCTAATCCCTCTTTAGTTTGGTGTGTCTCGTGAACTGAACTTGTTTGGAAATTACTTTCAGTTCTCGCTCATTTATATAAATTAAATTGGAAACATTAGGAGGGAGGCATTAAACAGACAAGCCATTTACTACTGAGAGATGTGGTTGCATCATTTGCAGTCAAAAGTGGACAAAATTCATCAACAGTACACATTGATATGTTTTCAAATTTAGGGGTTATATGATAGAATCATAGAGCAAAATCCCGAATGCACATGTTGATTTAGTTATTAACTTATCAATATTGGTGGAGGCATAACTATTTCACTGCAGGCCTCAACATCTATAACTAACAGTTTCCCAAGTTGGGCGTTCATGTTCACATTTGCATCAAATTGGTCGACTACGTCAATAATGTTTTTTAATAATGAGTAAATAGTTTTAAAGAAACACAGTGTTTCTAATAAATCTTTTCCCTGAAATGACTCTATTTGAAATATGTAAAGCACCTGAAAAATCGTGGACCGCGTGAACAATGTTTTGGCTAACAAGAAACGTTTTTGTGCCCTTAGGTAGCGCATCCTCTACTTACAATCTCATTAGCCATCAAGCAACACCAACGAAAACAACCGAATTGAAGAGGCTCTAGAACCGAAGGTGAGTTGCAAAATGCAACATTAACTAACATTTTAGTTCTCATGCATTATTTTCTACAACAGTGACCTTATGTTTCTAGCAATCAGGATTTGGAGCAAATTAGAAATGCAAATTCGAGACACACCCTTTTAGCATCAAGTTAGAAATATTATTTAGAGAGATACCCACCTACATCATAAACTCCACTTTTGCATTTCTTAAATCCCATTGTTAGCTTGAAGCAGTACTAAAATTCCATCTTTCCCCATATATAATTTCAAAACATGCCTATCAAACATATGTAAATTACACAGCAAACGAGTATTAAATAATTATGTAAACAAAGGTTTAAATGAAATATTTGTACAAATTAAGTGAATCGAATCCCTCTTTATTTTGGTATGTCTCATTTAGTGAACTAGTGTTCAAATTAATTTTGGTTTATCGCTCATTTATGTAAATTAATTTGCGTTGCACCATCAAAAAATCCCAAAAGAAGAGGCATATAAATTTAGCTTGGGTACATAGATTTTTTTTTCAATAACTAATTTTGAGTGTAACTAGAAATGAATATGGAGTGATATTGATTATAGGCTTCAGTTTAGAATCAACGATTATAAAACTATGGTAATGACTTTACATTCCACGACAAATGTCCTTGATAAAAATTTTTTTGTTTTAGGTTCCATTTCGGCTGATGAAACTAAAGCTATTGTAGGAAGGAATCATTGCCTGTCTGCGTTGCTACACGTGTGTGCCTACAGCCAAAAATGTTACTCGACAATGCGCAAGAGTAAACGACTGCATATGTTAACATGGAAAGTTCAATGTATAGGGGTGATGCTTCTAATTCTAAAGCTGGTTTTATGGATCAAGCAAGCAATTTACAGTGGACATCTGAAATGGACAATATGTTGCTAGATTGCTTACTTGAGGAACAGCAAAAGGGTAACGGACAAGATTGCGACATTTACTCTCACAGCATATGCAAATGTGGTGAAAGCATTGCGCAAGCAATTTGGACCAATTATTGAGAAAAACAATATTAAGAACATGTTGAAGACTCTAAAGGATTTGTTTGATGGCCTCAGTGGGTTTGCATGGAACTCGGTCACGAAGATGTTTGAAGCTATAATTGAAGTTTGGGAGCAACTAATCAAAGTAAGTGCATATTGCAAGCATAATAATATTGGTTAGTATTGATGTTAATAATATTTTCATATTTACCATTGGTTGAAACAACATGTAGGAGAAACTGAAAGCGAGGAAATGGTTGCGAACTCCAATCCCAAACTATGATAAACTCTATGAGCTCTTTGTAGAGGATAGAGTAATGGGTGATCACGCATTTAGTGCAAGAGAGAAGTGTAGACAATAGCAAACTGAGGGAACTTATGCATTTTTTGACTTGAATAATTCGATGACCCCATGATGATGTCTCCTATTAACTTCCTTACCTACGAGATGGGAAATTCTAGTGCCAACCCTATTACCTTTAGTCTCAACCAGAACCCGTCTACCAACTCTATAGGGTCATCTTCTAAAGGCATGAAACGCAAAGCAGCACTAATAGAGATGCTAGAAAATCAATATAAAAAGATGAACGTGGCTATCGAGACTATCTCCAAAGTGTTAGAGAAAAGTAATGAATTTGTTGATAATGTCTCCAGAGTGATGGAAAAGAGTAATGACATTGCTGAGGAACAAAATCGCACTTTGGAGCGATCACTTTATATTTTGAAGAGTAGTCGACCCCATGTGTATTCTGAGAGACAAATCTTTGCTGAGTTGCAAGCCATGGGCTCGAACCTAGATTTATTATGCACTGCATGTAGATTCTTATCAAACAATCAATTGGCAGTAAGGAAATTTTTTTGGGTTCTAGAGGCATTTCAATCAAAATGCCCCTCAATTCTTGAATATGAAAAAATGTGAAGACCAATGGATAATCAATTTTTTATTCACTGTTTTTGACATATTTTTTTGCTAGCAAGCTAATGAAATGTTGCTTTGCTTGTTTTTCTATTTTTGCTGTTTGCTGAATTTTTGTGTTTATCACTGTTAACTTTTATTTTTTTTTTTCTATAAGAATAAAAGGTAGATGGAGAAAGTATAGTGAGAGAAATGATAACAAGAGCAGAAATAGAGAGAGAAAAAAAAATATACAGAATAGTTGACAGAGAGATGAAAAGTAAAAAGAATGGTTAGAGAGAGATGATAGAAAATGGATACAGAGAGAAAAGGGAGAGAAAGAGCGAGAAAAAGGGTAGAGCGAAAAACGAGTTGATAGAAAGAGAGAATGAGTAGAGAGACTAAGGTTGGTGAAAGTAGCTAGAAATAGAATATAAAGAGAGAGTTGAGAGAAAATATGAAGAATGAATAAGTAAAGAAAGAATGAGTAGAGAGTCGATAGAGATAGAATGAGTAAAGAGAGAAAAAGGATAGAGAGAGGGTAGAGAGAGAATGATAGAGAGAGAAAAGAGAGAGAGGGTAGAGAAAGAATGAGTAGAGAGAATGTTAGAGAGAGAAAAATGAGAGAGATAGAGAGAGAGAGAGAGGGTAAAGAGAAAATGAGTAGAGACACTGGTAGAGCGAGAAAAATGGGAGAGTATGGGTAAGAGAATGAGTAGAGAGAGAAAAAGGAGAGAGAGAGGGTAGAGAGAGACTGAGTAGAGAGAATAGTAGAGCGAAAAAAATGAGAGAGAGTGTGAGCAGAGAGAGAAACACGAGAGAGAGAACGGGTAGAGAGAATGGTAAGTGAGAAAAATGAGAGAGAGTGTGTATAGAAAGAAAAAAAAGAGAGAGGGTAGAGAGAGAAAGCTTAGAGAGGATGGCTGAGGGAGAAAAAGGAGAGAGAGAGTGGAGAGAATGGTAGAGAGAGAAAGGGGAGAGAGAGGGCAAAAAGAGAATGAGTAGAGAGAGAAATATGAGAGAGATAGATAATAGAGAAACAATGAATTGAGAGACTCTAGAGAGAGAAAAATAAGAGAGAGACGGTAGAGAGAGAAAGAGTAGAGAGAGAAAGAGTAGAGAGAGAAAAAATAAATGGATAGAGAGAGGATGATTATGATAAAGATGGTAGATAGAGAGAGAAAAGGTTGTAAGAGTATAGAAAAAAAAAATGAAAAACAAATTAGGAAAGCATCTTTTATTATTTTTTTCAATTTATTTTTTACTTTGAAAAATATTTTTAACTTTTTAAGAAAAAAAATTTAAAAAAAAAAGATCCTAAACATATTTTCTATTTTTTAAAAAAATAAACAAAAAATAAAAAATTTAAATCATACCAAATGGGCTTAAAATAACTATAATCAAATGTAAGTAATAACCAAGAGATTCACACGTATCCACAAGGAAATCAAAGTTGAGAATCGCTTCCGAGCATCAAGATCATGTAATCTCGGTTTTAAAAACAGAGAGAACAAGAAGAAACATTCTTTATTATCCAAGATCTAATTAGACGAGTGTTTACAATTGGCTTATGTAGCCTGGCTTATGATTTGTAATCAATCAATAATTAAATGAATCTAATTGTTCAAAATTACAAGCACAGCTGATCATTTCCATTGCCATTGTACTGAATCTTCTTCTCTAACAATTGTTCCTGTGCTCGTACTTTTTGTGCCATACAGGCTTTAGACGCAACGTGTTATTTACAACTAACCCAACTACCTAGCTAGTAGCCACTCTTTTGGAACGTATCAAGGTCACCCTCCCCCTTCAAGACACTTGTCTTCAAGGGTAAAAGTTGGAATCTTCTTCTGAAGACCGAAACCAAAATGTGGGGAAAAAAAACAAAAGTAAATGTTCTTTAAACTATACATTAATTAGCTGAGGGGCATAATTGTCATTTTTTCTACAAAAATTTTCTTTTCCTTTACTTTCTCACTACATCCAAATAAATAATTTCTTTTCTTACTATTTTCTTTCTCCACTATTTCTCACATATCCAAACAATATATAAAAAAAATCATTTTCTTTTCTCTCATTTTCTTTCACACTACGTTCTTTCTCTCAATTTTCTTTTTCAAATGCATTCTAAATCCAAACACAATTTTAAGGGCTGAGAGGTGTGGGGGGGACCCTATTGGGCCTGGCGATGCATCAGGCCCTAAGCCTGTCCCAAAAGAGTAGCTTCCTTGGACTGTCCAATGATTTAGCATGGCACTTACATTGGGCCTAGTCTGAGGGTTGATGTCTCTTCCCCCTTTGGGCCATATGGATTTGGACTTGTACTTGATGATCTATTCTTGTATTTGGATCATGTAGTTGGGCTTTGATCGTATAATTGGACTTTAATAATAATAATTTATTTAAACCAAAAAATAATAATAATAATTTATTGTTTCTTTTTTCTTTTATTTTTTTTTCATTTTCGTTCCTTTTGCCTTTTTTTTATTTTTTTTTCTATTTTTTCTATTGTTTTTCTTTTTTTGTCTTTCTTTTTAATACAATACCAATTGCAATCCAATCAATCAAATTCGTGATCTAATTACAGTCAAATTCGACCAAGTCCAATGCTCAATTATAATCAAACACGAACCAAATACTATTAAGTACACGATTTAATCATATTACTAAATGCAGTCACTTAAAGGTGACTGTGGATTTAAATCGCTCACGTGCCCACCAGCTAAAAGGGTAGGCTTTTAATTGGGAATTGTTATTCTCAAGCTCACAATAGTTCTATACACACACGAATAAGAAGGAAAAATAATTTCCCATGGCTCATTTGTGCGTGTATAAAGTATTATGAGCGTGGGAATAACAATCCCCTTTTAATTAAGCTGAACAAAATAGGGACACAGCATTAGTGCCTTGTTAGCATCTAACTCTTGGAGAAAATTAATTACGTATTAAAAATTTTTCTCATTAAATCACGAATGACATATATTTTTTTTTTTCTCACCATTGTAGGACCGGCTGTGGATTCTTGATATAAACAATGAACAATTGGGCAAATGGCTGTGAGGTTTTTTGAGTTGCTATTTTTGTATGTTCATTTTTGCTTCATTTTTATTTTTATTTTCAGTTTTTTCATTTGTTGATTCTTATAAATTTTACTTTTCGATTGAAATTATACATGAAATTGTAAGTGAAAATTTCCGGACACAACATATCAAATTAATGCGTCCTTATATTCAAAAGCTGTAGACAATTTTTTATTCTATAATTTATCTTCTTATTATTTTTCTTATATCTACGTTGAAAACTTTATCTATATTAACCTAATTAGCATTAATTAATAGATACATATGCACTTCTTTCTTTTATTTATATAGTCTATTAAATTTTGAGACTACGAATTATTTTTGTATTTTTTATAATTTTTATAATTCTTTTAATATTTATGCAGCTTTTTTAAAAAAAACAATTAATTGTTTTAGATAATTTTGCGTGGAACGTGGGAAAGTAAGCTAATTTGTCTGAGGGCGAGAAAAAAGTAACAGAACGACTAAGAAAGACTATTAACCATAATTATTAAACTTGATCTAGATCTATATATAGAGCACGCAAGATTCAATTGGTCGTTGCTTGAAATTTTGAAAAGCGTGTACTAAACAAAAATAGTTCTGAAAAGCAGTGCCGTACAACCTATGAAACATATAAAACATCCTCCCCCCAAGACAAAAAAATATTACAGGAATTAGAATTTAAAATTTTTATTTTAAAAATTTTAAATTTAAATCCTAAAAAAAGGTTTTAAATTTAAATTCTGAAAAAAGAAAGATAAAATTTATAAAAAGAGAAAATTATCTCTATTATATAACTTACAGTTCAATAGACCTCCTAATAGACACAAAAAAAAACATATATAACATTTGTTTCACACAACTTTTTAAAAGAGTAATTAAAATATATTAAAAAAGAGATATAGAATTTAATTTTTTATTTAAATAAACAAAAAACTATTTATTATATAAATCACAGTTCCACGTAACTCAATAATTTTTAAAAAAAATTCATTTGTTTCACGCAGTCCTCTTACAAAAGTACATTGCCCAGATCATCTTATGGCCAATGCATCATTAACTAAATTGTTGTCGACGATGAGAAGCAAACGACTGCAGGTAGATTCAGGCAAGCCCCTTCTAACAAGAAAAATTAGAGGCTTCAGCTAGGTTGAGATCGAGAGAGAATGCAGACCACTTTTGTCCAAAGTGAATTTTGATAACGCCCCTAAATCTGTCTAGCCACGCCCTTTAGACCGGGAACAACCATACTGCCATCTTCAGTCACGGAATTATCCAAAAAATTGATAATAATAATAATAATAATAACAACAACAACAAAAACGCAAAAAATAAAATCCTTGGTCCATTGCAGCTGGGATTAATTAACTTGGTATTCACCCCATAAAAGCTGGAAAAAAAAAAAAAAACCCTGCAAAACGACTATCAATTATTGTCCTCAGTCACAAAACATGCCAAAAGTTTAGGAGCACATCGCAGTTGAACACTCGTGAACTCATAACTCAAATAGATCCAGAAAGTGGGTGCATGGTGAGTGGTGATCCGCCAAATGTTCACATTCTGTCTTCCCTCCTGCGTGGAGCACAAGTGATGATTTCATCAACTCTGAGAATCATTTCAGCAGCCTCAGTGGCTGACAGCAATATAGCCTGTTTAACTTTGAATGATTCGGAAATCCCAAGCTCGGCCATATCACCCACCTGCAATCGTTTAAAAGATGCTTGGATCAACAATGGTAGAGTGGACTTGCCTTAGGCAATCTTTTTGCGATGGTTGCATCACTGCTAGCATATACTTCTTGCACTCGGAAGCTAAAGCATTTAAGTAAGAACTTTAATCAACCAAATTGTTGGCATTATCATAATTACTTACAGATCCAGAGATAACATCAATTCCTGCAGTGCAACCCTCCTTGTGGTGCTCTGCACGAAGCTGAGCTACCAACTCTGCACTATCTAAACCAGCATTGTCTGCAATAGTAGTTGGGATTGCCACAAGAGCCCTTGAGAAAGCTTCAATGGCATGGGACTTCTTCCCAGGAGTTACACGGGCTAGCTCATCCACTTCCTTTGCCATCACCATCTCCGGCCATCCACCTCCAAGCAGAACTCTGCTGTCGTTGACTGTCTGAGAGAGAACACAGAGTGCATCGTGCAAAGACCTTTCTGCCTCATCAAGCACATGATGACTGCCAAGAAATAATCACAAATCAAAATGTGGCATCCGACATTTCAACTAATAACTCCTGTCTAACCAAGTGAGTAAAGTTGAAAAGTTAAAACAAGAAAAGGATACAAATAGTAATGTAACAAGACTATCAGACTGTCCACCAACATACAGGGCATTACTCTACATGATCAGGATAGAAATGAAGGCTCCATATTTTGAACTTCGCCATAAAGTTACAAATTCTAAAACAAGAAAGACATAATTATGGACTCCAGATTCAAGGGTTTAACATTGTATTAGCAGCATACTATCTTCATATAAACTGGAGAAAAGATATGAAAAGAGAAAGATCCAATAAATATACCTTGCACCTCTCAGTACTATCGTACATGCCTGGCCCATCTCAACACCAGAAAAGTGGATCAACTTGTCCTCTCCAATCATAATTTCTTCAATAAGCTTGCAGTGTCCAAGTTTAACCGACTCTGGATTATCAAATGTTGATGCAATTTCCCCACCAGTTACTAGAGCCAAACGCTCGATCCCATCAAAGTCAGCATGCTCAATTGCAAGTATTCCAGCATTCGCAAAAAGCTCCTCTGGGAAATTGTAGATCAATTGCCTGTTAACAAAGCAATTAATACCATGTGCTATTATCTTGTCCACTTTTTCCCTCATTTTCTGTTTTTCAGCTGCTTCAATATCAGCAACCCTTGACATTGAGTCAACACGAACGCGTGCCCCATAGATCTTAACTTTGTCTGTGTCCATTGCAGTATTTGCCACCAAAATCTTCGCATTCTCTATACGCTTTGGTTGTCCGATCCCTATTTTCTTATCAAGAATAAATCTAAACAAACACAAGACCTCACTTTAGAATTACTGAAAAAAGAGAACATATCTATACATTAGCAGAATACAAGGATGGAAATACATCCAAGAACTAGTAGAAACAACAACAACAACAATAACAAAGCCTTAATCCCAAATTAATTAAGACTTTCAGGAAATACTAGATAAAACCATTTAAACTCAGTTGCCTATTCTACTTGGATATAGAAGAAGTCACAGCAGTTACCAAATAACATATAAAGACCATTTAAATAAAAAGTACGACAAATTGAATATGAAGGGGAGCCTTGGTCTAACAAAAAGATTACTCCGTCGTGACCTGGTAGTCACGTTTGTTCCATTCCTATAAACAGCCTCTTTGCAAAAACAAAGGGAGAGACCCTTCCCCAAACCCCTCAAATGTGGAAGCCCCGTGCGCCGGGTTGCCCTTTTAACAAATTAAATAGGCTAATTTTTAGCACCAGCACGTAGAACTTAGTTTTAATGCAAATAGATGCATAAATTTTTTTCATCAGTGTCAAAGCAAGTACGTCCACACATAATAGCTCAAAAACATTCTAACGCTAAAAGGAAAATGCTTATGTCCAACCCTTCATCCAGGAATGAATCTTTCAATGATCCTCCAGGCTTCTTGATAATCTGGATCGCCTCTAGATTTGTGCTGCCCTGTCATTGCAATTAGCAACATGACAAATAATCAGACATTCTTGAGAGACCAGGAAAAACAAAAAGGGAAAAGGAAACTAGCCCAGCTGAAAACCATACGACAGCACCCGAGTGGGGTGGGCAGAACCAAACAGAGAAACAGGAACATGCCCTCCTGGCACACTGACAGAGGACATGGGGATATAACATAGAACATAATTCATTGCATGCAATATTGCATAAGAAGGAATGCCAAATCAATTGATTTCCCTATAAATGAAAAAGATCTAGATTTTTGAACAACTGTAACCATACGCATCAGCTTAAACTTTTAACTTGAGACATTATCCCCAAATTCCGTAATATTGAGAAAATGGGACATTAATATAAGCAGTGCAGGCATACAATGTTGTAATTGGAACTGCACGGGCTTTGAATTATCCTTTCTTGCGAGATTTTAAGAGCGTACTAAGGTACAACAAGACAAAATCATATTACCTTTAATCTCATGACAGCATCTACAGCCAGCTTTGCAAAGTGTTCTTTATCCTGAGAGAGTATTTTGGAACTCAAAGTTGTCATTGCAATCTTCATTAAGTCGGACTTGAATTTCTCTGCATCATTCAATCATTTCAATATACTAAATAGACATAAATGGAAGAAATGTACATGATAGTAGAACAATGAGCTATTAAAAAGCTTTTCGGTATGTAAAGGCTCAGCACAATGCAGGACATCAGTGCCAAAAAGACTGAATAGTCAATACCACAATAATTTATTGATATCAATACTAAAAGATCTAAAAAAAGTAATAAATGGACCACAAAAAGGAAATACAACAGTGCAATTAAGGAGCTAAGCAGAATAAAAGCCCTGAAAATAGAATGTATATAGTTACAAGATGGCAATCATACCTTCATTCTCTTTGTTATCAACAACCCTTTGCAATAAAGCATTGCGGGCACATTCAGCTGCCAAGCGATAACCTTAACAACAAAAGAAACATTATGATCTTGTATTTCAAAATCACAATTTACCAGAGTTGCTTTGATGATTGGAAAGGATCTAACAAAATAAACCATGATATTCAATTTTCTCAAATATACACTTGCAGGGACAAACTTGAGAAATCTAAACTGAGCAGGCAGTTTTTGAATTTAAAAAAAAAAAAAAAAGAGCACCCCTCTGGATGAGGCCCCCGACTATAGGGTCTTTGGAATTAAAAACTGAAAGTTACATTAAAACAAAATTAAAAGTGAGAAAAACAGAAGAATCAGCGCAAGCCAACAAGAGACAACAGAAGCCAGAGAGAGAGAGAAAGAGAGAGAATTCTTTCAAAATCTGCTTTGCATTTTAAAATGCGCTGCTAAGCATCCTCATGAAAAAAAAGAAGAGAAGGACAGCAGAAGAAGGACGAGATGGTATCAAGCATTATAAAGCCAGAAGCCTATGACAAACCTGCTATAATTGTCATTGGGTGAATTTTTGCAGCAACCAACTTCTCTGCCTCCCTCAGAAGTTCACCAGCCAAGACAACAACAGAAGTTGTTCCATCACCAACTTCATCATCTTGAACTTTTGAAATGTCTAGCCCCCCCAGTTAAGGAATCCCACCAAGTTTTATTTATCAAAGATGTATAAGCTCCAATGAAGGGATCCAATATTTGCAGGAACAGCCAACTACATATATTTTCTACAGATTCCAAATTTCTTGATAATATATATTTTTGCAGAGGAAGGTTTTCTCCAATTCCCACTTCACCATGGTGGCAGAGCAGGGATGTAAAACCCAAAAGACCAAAATATTTTGATATGAATAACCAGCAAAAAATTGTTAATGGTCTCGAAAAAACGAAAAGAGAAAAAAAAAAGAGCATAATGTTGGAAAAAGAGAAACAGTAATATATGGATACCAACAAGGACCTTAGCAGCTGGGTTGTCAATGTGAAGGGACTTCAAGATGGTAGCCCCATCATTTGTAACAGTTACTTCACGTCCCCTGCCTGTTGACTGTAAAATTTTATCCTGGGAAAATTAAACAAGGAGAAACAGCAACGTAATAAATCAGAAAGGTTAACAGCATTGCATTTCCCATGAAAACCAGGTAAAGGACAAAAGATTACCATTCCCTTTGGCCCTAAGGTTGTCTTGACCAGGTCAGATATGGCCATTGCACCTACAAATGATGCCTAGCAAAAACAATATGATAGATCAGAGTGGGAAATGAAAAAGAGGAAAGCTAGTCAGAATTCAGCATCATCTTCGACGAGCCAATTAAACGCTCAATGCCCAGAGATGCATCCACAGTGACCAGAAACATATTATACAAGCATCATTTAATTAAGTTTAGACAAGAATACAGAGTCACCAATCAGAGTGAAAAGAATCAAGGCCAAATAATTCACACAAAATTGTTATTAATAATCAGTATAAAACCAAAAAAAATAACCGAAAAAAAAAAAAATCTTAACATTAATATGAGTGTGCTTTCAAATGAGTGACAGTCAACAAAGGCGAAAGCAGACGAGCACAGAGGACACAAAAGGCGAAAGCAGACGGGCACAGAGGACACAAAAGGCGAAAGCAGACGGGCACAGAGGACACAAAAGGCTCACCATTCTGGCACGCTCTCCTTTTTCTTCACTAGCTTCATCTTTTAGAATTTTATCAATCTACAACAATCGTCAAAAGAAGCCGCGTGGGAAAGAGATGGTGAAACTAAAGTAGAAACACATCCACAGGAAGCAGAAAAATTTTAAAAAAAAAAAAATGCCATCGGCAAGTCAAGCGTACCGCCATTTTGCAAAGGTGTATATTTAGGGGAAGCTTCTTTCAGCCTTCAAATGGGCACTAACACCGAAATCTGAAACAAGAAAAAAAATCAGTGGCACACAGTTCTGTTAGCCCCCAACAGAAACATGTTGAATCGGATCATATGTTGCCAAAAAAACCAAAAAAAAAAAAGAAAAAAGAAAAAGAAACATAAAAAGTGATTTTTCGCGAGTAACAAGAAGAAAAATGTGACAGAAATCATGGGATTCGATCGCGTTATCATCGTCGCTCGATTACCGTCCTCTTCCTCTGTTCCCCTCTCTGTTCTATTTTTGTTTTTATTTTTTGAATACTTTACGGGGAATCAGAGGAGATGATTGTCACGAAAACGAAAAATAGGGCAGGACAATTATTTTTACAGAACGAAGCAAAATGGCTAACTCAGACTATGAATGAACTCTCACGAACAAGAAGAAGAAAAGGAGATAGAGAGAGAGAAAGGAGAAGGAGGAGGAGAAGAAAGATGAACGTACGATTCGCTATTGCAAGTCTCGAATGGGTGAGTTGCTTGCTTCCCTGTACCCTCTCCCACTCTATAAAAATTTCTCCAGTGCAGTATTAAGAGTTGAAGAGTATGGATTCATTATCACCAGGAAGTACGAAAGCGGCAACTTGACTAAACCCTAGGTCTTTTTTTTTACAAACAAAAATAATAATTAAAAAAAAAGAAAAACAAAAAAGGGGCAAAGGGCAAGACAACAACAGAACTCCGTAGAAACTTACACGAGACTGAAGGGAAAAAGGGTAAAGAGGCACGAGATGAGGTCAGAGCATTGAGAGACAAATATGCTCTACAAGGAAATTTGAAAATTTTGCAAATGATTTTGACGATCTTTACAGCTATCTTATGCGACAGAAATACATTTGAAAATATTAAAAATAACACAGGTAGTTTTTACAGCGATCCTGTGTGTGCTGAGGAATTTTAAAAAATTGGGAAATTAAGTAGAATAATTTTTAGGACGACATGTGCCAGAGAAAATTTGAAACATTTGAAGATATCTTGGATAATTTTCACAGCCATTCAACGTGTTGAAGAGAGTTTTGAAAATTTAGAGTGGTTCAGATGATTTTTATGACAATTCTGTGAGTCTGGAAAGATTTCAAAAATTTGATAATGATTGAAATCATTTTGACGGTGATTCGATGCTGCTAGAGGAATTTTTAAAAAGTTAAGAAATAACTCAAACAATTTTTACGACAATTCTATGTGGCAAAAAAAAAATTTTGAAGTTTGAGAATGTTTTGGATAATTTTTACAACAATCTTTTGTGTTGGAGGAATTTTGAAAATTTAAAAAGCGTCGGATAATTTTTATAGCGATCATTTGTGCCGATGGAATTTTGAAAATTACGTTCTTTAAAAAGAGGCATGATAATTTTAGCGATGATTGTGTCAGATTGATTTGAAAATTGCATTTTTTTAAAAGAATCAGAATAATTTTGACGATCATCTTATACAGTAATAGAATTTTAAAAATTGCATTTTTTGAAAAGAGTCGAAATAATTTAACGGTGATCCCTCCCAACATATTTTTGAAAAATAAATATATGAATTGATAAAGAATTTTATGATATTTTAATGAATATTCTTCACTTAGATGCAAGAATGACTCGAAAAACTTTTTACGGTTGACCTTTGCACTAGGAACTAGAATGGGATTTTCAGACAAAAAGATTTAGTTTTTTTTTTTTTAATGTGAGAAATGGAAAGAAGAATTACTTAAAAATTACAAGTACAATTGAATGCACTTGTTACAGTTGAGAAAGACCTGAGTGTGTAATGAATTTTAGATTCGACAATCGCTATGGACTCTAGCATCAAAGTCTTGTTTGGCTCCATCAGTACTTGGATAGTGAATTTTTTTCTTATGGGAGTTGGTTAAATGAAACGTAACAATCAGATAAATTCTGGCTCCAACTCATAGATATGATAACTAATATACCCGTAATACATTTTTTTGTCTCATTAAAAAAAAAAAGAACATGGAATATAACAAAAAACATGCACATGCTAGAGCAAATGGTTCCTTTTTTTTTTTTTTTCAGAGAAAATAATATGAAAACGACATTGTTTCAGATTGACGCCAAAATAGTCGTTTTAGGGGTTAGTTTTAGTTTTCTTCGGAAAATATTAAAAATCCCCCTCTCTCACTCTCCCTTTCTCTCTCTCTCTCTCTCATCCTCAAAATATTACCCAAACACAATTGACTGTATTTTATTTACAATCACCTCGATTTCAAGTGTAACTAAAAAGAAGAAAACAAAATTATTATTATTTCTTTACACATAAAATTTAACTAATTGTATATAAAATTCAGTCAGTTACATTTAAACAGTTATTCAGACTTTTTTTTTTCTCAAAAAATATAACTTTTTCCTTTCCTGCCTCTGGACTATCATTTTTTCCCCTTCCAACGTAGCAAAGGCATGAATCCACTAGCGTCAAATTGTGAATCCAATTAGCAAAGGCATCCACTGGAACAACGTAGGATTAGCGCCCCTAACTTTTACTCTGGAGAGGTAATAGAATTAAAATGGCCCGCAATTAACCACAGCTGCTGGACTGCAGGAAGCAGAAGCCTCAACTAGTGCAAGAAAAATTTTTTCTTGTCGTAATCCGGGTTAATATAAACTGGTGTAAAGACCCATTTTGGCTTTCCTGACTCTTGCACTTCAAGGTGTAGATACTGTGGAGTCTGCATAACAAGAGACAACTGAATTAAGTACCTCCATCCAAAGCAACCATGTTCCGCCACTAAACCCTTTGGATTCCTCTCTGATTACACCGAAAAACCCAATGTATATACATGCATCAACAGCTTTAATGCCACCGATGCGCAGGTCTTGTAACACCATAACAGTGGGAACAGGCAATCGTATATATAACCGTATAGCTTGCAAAAAAAAAAAAAACATCATTAGTAGCCTCATAACAATTACAAACTAAACAAATCATGATAAAATGTTATGGAAAAGAAAGCATACCCATAAAGACAAAGCAAGAGTCTCCAGAATCAATTCCTATAAAGGATAACCTCCATTAGATTAGTTTCACCCATTCGCATTGGTGTTTTCCGCACCCCCCTTGGACTAATCACGGCACTTCCTCGTCACCAGAGTCAATCTCCATATACAAGGCAGGGTCAAGAGGTTATGGACACATGCTGTTGAAGTGAAAATTACTACACAGTGAGTTTTGTTTAGAATCATGTTCATTATTTTGACCAGGCATGATGGGCCAAGACCCTAATTGATTTAGCCCGTGTTGGGCTCTCACAACCAATTATGCCCATGTTCTTGTTGGAAAGTTATCAATAAAAATAATATAAAATTTAGATAAATAAATTAAGAACAAAGTTAACGATGTTGGACAATCAATGAAATATATAAATACATATTACTAAATAAATAAATAAAATTAAAGAAGAAAAGGATATTATGTCTGAAGCGTGCATATGCACTGTCCTTAAGGATAGTTTCCTGCCCCCGTAAACAAGTAGTCCCAGTGCAGTAGGTCGCAGCGGCTATCTTCCCAAGATACGACAGACCTTCCCACTAATGTGCATTTCAAATAGTGAGGTAACAGAAACAGTTTCATCTCTATACTAAACCAACAGCATAAGCCTCTCATGTATATATAAAGAAGAAAATATTTTCACACTTCTCATAACTACTTGGAAGATGAGGGATGATCTTTTTATAATAAGTATAGTTTTATGTCTCATAAGTAAGAATAAAGTTTCAAATAAATTATAACGGCTAGTAACAGTTAAATACATAATGACAAGTAACGGCTAAATAACGGTCAAATAACGGCTAGTTCAACGATCATAAAACGGTTAGTCCAACGGTCATATAACGGCTAGTTTGACCAAGTCATATACGTGATAATTAGCCTTTTAAAATATAATAATAATTTACAACAATCCTCCACTATTTTAAAAGGCTAATACTGCTAGATTAATCAACGAGAACATAACACATCATTTTTTGTGCTTTTTGGGCTATAAACCAAAAATTAGGAAAACAAGTTTTAATATTCAGAAGTATGGTGAAATAAAAATTTCTATGAATTATAACTTCTTTATGAATAATAGTGAACTTGTCACCGTATCATATTCTCTAAGACTACTGTTTAACGCGATTGGGCGCTGTTAGGCCTTACGCACGCCTAGTTTATTTTCGTGAAAGCTCTAGAGATCTTACTTAGGATCTCATATGAGCGGCCTCACTCTACTCTCATATAGTTGATTCTATCAAGTGTGCATTCCGGTAACACGCCACCCATAAGGGATATAGAATTCATTAAAAGCATATTACTCAACCTCAAACATCAGAATTTTCGCACTATCTACACCATAGGAAGAGACTTTGTAATTTGATAGTGCTCATAAGGTCAATCAGTGATTTGTTATTACCCATATGAACCTACTTCAAGGGATCTCATATCACATAGGTTGGGTTTCCATCACTCTTGACCATTCTTCTATAGGCATATGTTTCATTATCCTCAATGTATTTTCACTAGCTTACAGCTTAGTGACAGTCAGAGGATCAATCTAATTCATCTCTGACAAAAATAAGAGATCTCAATATATTTTCCTGCATAAGCTTCACTAACTCATGAGTTAAACAAATATGTTTATTTCTTTCCATTACACAAGTTATTCTTAGGTAAAAACAACATAAACTTGGCAAACACAGATCATCGACACTCATACTGTCGATTTCGCACAGAATGAAATATTCATCCTCAGTCAATTCGCCTCCATAACAGTCATCTCTAAAGCTATATACTCGAAATTCATGGTGGATCATGCCACCACTTTACGTTTAAAGGTGAACTCAAATCCATTTAATAGATTTTGTCTCATTTAAATAAAAATTCAGTTAATATCGTTATACTCTTTTAGTACGAGTATTAATCACAAAATATATCATAATTCATGATATCTCTCAAATGATTCAGAGTGAATCATTTTATAAAATAGCAGTAAAACACTATTACCATCAAATTTTCTAAACAGAGCTCCCGCATGGAAATAAAATTTTTCAATCCATAAATCACTGGTGCATGAATAAAAATAGTAATACCTCTTAACATTACCTTTTCACATGATCTAGGAGCAATTGGAATCTCGTATGCTTGTGCTTCAGCTTCAAATATATATATGCAATTTTTTTTTCTCCGTAAGATACAATCGCAAGAATTTCTCAAAAGCCAATCTATAGTGGCAGTGAGCTATTCCAACCTTGTCAGCTTGTATGGACAAACCCAACAATTCAACAAGTTCAATGAACCAATCAAAATTGTTAGTCAATAATCCCAGCAAGTCATGTACTTAGAAAACCACCCAACTATATAATCAGTCTCCTGTTTAATAGGTTCCCCTAGCTTGTTCGTTGCAAATTACTAGATCAGTTTACTCAATTCCAAGCCTCCATTAGCAATATAAATGCTATCTTTATTTTATCTTTACCCTTTGGGTTGCAAGAACTTACAATAAAATTAGCATAACATGGCAGAGAATATTTGCAAGGCTCAAATATGTTAAACCTCAGCTTCAGATCACTTCGAATTGCTCAAATATGTTAAACCTCAGCTTCAAATCACTTCGAACTGCTTTTCAAGTAAGCATTACTGTTTACACAATATTGAAACTGCAAGCAATTATAGAGTATCTCTTCAAAAATAAAATGTGTTGGATTTTACCCTTCCTTTAAGAGTCAAGTAAGCGGTAATTCAAATGACTAAATGCCTTCACCAAAACTTATTCTCATTCTCTCATAAGAAATTAATTTGAGATGTTACCATAGTCTTCTCAATCCACGTACCTGATTGCAGTTAAATGATTGCATCTAACCTTGAATGCTACTTTCTCTTTTTCCTTGATCATTTTATATTCTGGCCTTTACTTTCGACTATTGGACTGGACTTGACGAGGTCACACACGAGCTCTAGCATTGATAGAGTGTCATTGCAGCAAGCATTGGTGTTGTAGTCCCTTTTAGTCGAGCTATCTTGACAACAGACAATATAGGCCTCTAAATAACCATTGTATTTATATCCATCGTCTGTATCTAGTTCAATAGCTGGCTCCTCGATTCAAAAGACCACACTTTGATAAATGAAGATACTCAACGAAATAAGCCAATTTCATGTCCTTGCGTTAGCATCAATTTCACTATGAAATTAAGACCAACTATTGGCCTTCTATGGCTTGTGATTACTCCACCAGCACCAAACTCTTAAGCATGGAATATCACTAGGCAAGCAACAATACCTAACAATGGTTTCCAATGCCGACAAGATAATTTTTTCAAAGAACATTAAATCTCCATCCTAACAAAAGCTATCAGAACAACTAATGCTTAACAACAAATGCTCACAAAGTAACATATAAGCAGAGACATGTCATGCAAAAATCTATTTATAGATATCAAAAGCAATGACTCAGATTTAAGAGCCAAAAAAAAAAAAACTCCTTTTAGATTTCTTCCAAGTACTGGCCTTTATATAGGACAATGTATCACCATTCATTAGTTAAAATGAAGCCTAAACCTTAATAACCAATTTGGAAAGCAAGAAAAGTTCTACTGCACATTTCAAGTCTCAAGCTAGCACAAAGATTTTTCTAGTTTAACAAAAATCATCTTGATCATCTAAATAAACAATATAGTGTTGAATTGATGTTACATTCCAGTTATCCATCTTGTCCTTGAATAATAAATTTGATTGTCTAAAACCAACATCAATAACTAGACAACATAAGAGAGAACCTATAATACAAAAACGGAAAGCAAGAAATTATAGATGGCAACAAGGATTGATGATGTGGATAATATGAAATTTTAGAAGTCACACAAGAGACACAACAATGCTTGGCCATGCAATAGAATGAACAAAAATTAGAAACAAGTTGAGATGAGCCTTCTCATATAAGGACAAGGCACACGAGAAAAAAAAAAAAAGTGCATTGCCTAATCCAAAATATTATTCCCACAGACTATCGATTCCATCTATACACACATAATAGCATGCTCAAGATTGAAAATTTTTAAAGGCATGCATTGTCATATCTAACCCAAAGTTCATATACATCAATTAACAAAAGACACCGAGATAGAAAATTTAAGAAATTGGGATTTACTCCACCAACAATGAGCTTATTTAAGAATAGACATCACAAGCAAATGATTCTAACATCGAAACAATCCTTAAGAATGTTGGAAAATTATCAATAAAAATAAATATAAAATTTAGATAAATAAATTAAGAACAAAGTTAACGATGTTGAACAATCAATGAAATATATAAATACATATTACTAATTTAATAAATAAAATTAAAGAAGAAAAGGATATCATGTCTGAAGCATGCATATGCACTGTCCTTAAGGATAGTTTCTGCTCCCGTAAACAAGTAGTCCCAGTGCAGTATGTCGCAGCGGCTATCGTCCCAGGATATGATAGACATTCCCACTAATGTGCACTTCAAATAGTGAGGTGACTGAAACAGTTTCATCTCTAGACTAAACCAGCAGCATAAGCCTCTCATGTATATATAAAGGAGAAAATATTTTCACACTTCTCATAACTATTTGAAGATGAGGGATGGTCTTTTTATAATAGGTATAGTTTTATGTCTCATAAGTAAGAATAAAGTTTCCAATAAATTATAACGGCTAGTAACAGTTAAATACATAATAACAAGTAACGACTAAATAACGGTCAAATAACGGCTAGTTCAACGGTCATAAAACGGTTAGTCCAACGGTCATATAACGGCTAGTTTGACCAAGTCATATACGTGATAATTAGCCTTTTAAAATATAATAATAATTTACAACAGTTCTTTGCCTCCTACCCCTATTATATGACAACAGGTCTCTGTTCATTGAATCCCATATTCGTGGGGCCTGTACAGGGGTCTTCATTAGCATGACAATTTCAGGTTCCCAAAATATGGCTTGAGGTTGACTCAAAAGCAGCTATGGAGGCAGTTTTATGTGGAGTTCTAGATACTCATCCGTATGCAGGCTTGGTAGAGAACTGCAGGGAATTGTTGGAACGTCAATGGAGGTTCGGATATCACATATTTATCGGGAAGGGAACAAGGTTGCCGACTGGTTAACTAACTCAGCCTTTTCCTCAACACAGTCGTCTAGTGACGAGTTTACTATTATCTCACGTGCACCACAACCAATTATTCAACTGCTACGTCAGACTCCATAGGAGTGAGCTGGCCAGGATGGTTTCCTCTGTAAGAATTGATATAATATAAGGCCTCGGCCACCCTTTCAACCAAAAAAAAAAAAAAAATCTCATATTCTTAGTCCTACTAGGCTCCACATCCTTATTTATACCACTTGCATGAATGACCGTAGGCACTACATGATTGGTAGCAGAGGCAGCAGTTGTGTTACAACTTAACCTATCAGATTTACCCTTGGTAACTTTATCATTGTCCCCAACTGACCCACCCTCCTGTAATGCAACAAAGCGTGATGCATACTACCGACTTGGCCAATTTGATTGTTTGTCCCTTTCCGCTTCATTCATTATGGTCATTTGTCCTTTCTTTGTATTGGTCTCTCTCCTAGATGTCGGCTTCGGCAAACCGACCTTCGATCTCTGATTACCGCTAGCAACCTACCGTCCAACATTTTTGCCTCTCCTGCTCAGAGTCACATTATTCCATTGTACGCCCATAACGGCCACATTTAAAGCCCCACAGAATGAATGCACTAATAGCCAACCCGATAGAGCCCCACGCCGATGGTGCACTTGAAGACCAGTGGCGTCCGTAAATCCACCTCAACACACACTCGAGCGAATTTAGCTCATTCGGCACATTCTATAGTAGAATCCACCTTGATAGCTCGTCCCAATCTTATCCCTAGCCTCCACGGATTCTGGATTTGTAGTACTTGACAGGAAGGCATAAAATTCGAGCCCACACTACTACCTATAAATACCAGTCTTATCTAGATTGAAGTTCAGAATCTACCAGTGCATCGTCAGCTAGTTGCCGGAAATCTTCTAGGGGCCAGCTTTGGCAACAAAGTTATAATCCTCCCAACGATTGAAACGAACCAAGAAGAAATCATTGCCTAAATCAAATCGAACTGAGACCACCTTTTAAACACCACATTTTGTTTAAGTCTGCAATATAAAAACAAATAACTAAGCCGCTTTCCTAATAATTTCACTATCAAAGCCTCTTTCCAAGGATAACAAAGCTCCTGCTTTTCTGCTATCGACAGAGGAATGTTGGGGGGGCAATTCGGAGTTCCAAGGTCCTCCTTGTCCTGCTTGCAGTTGCATAGACCCATCAAAAGCACAGGTCTTCACCTTTTTATTGCTCTGAACAAGAAGATAAGTCCTCTCTATGAAGAGTTGGAAAGAACCTTCAATTGTCACTGTTGTCCTCAGATTTCATGAGCAACAGCCATGTTGCTGTTGACTAGCAGCAAATCTTACCTCAAATCTTAAGACAAAAAATTAAATGTCTTTTCCACGTATACGTATATGTTGCGTACTCCTTGTTTTCATTTCCAATGTGAGACTTTATTGTCTGTTAACTCAACATTTGCATTCCAACATGCCAAAATGCCATGAAACAAGCATCAAAGAAAAGTAAATGTGTATTTATAGTTCAAACTAGAGTATAAGTTGCCAGGAAATAGTAAAACCATTGAGGAACAAGGGAGGAGCGGAAAGTTCATCATAATTTAATGGGCAACAAGGATGCATAGATTGATACAAAACACTGATAAAGCAGCCAGCTTGAGACCTTGATGGCTTTTCATATAGTAACAAATAATTATAGGAACTCAACACATATGACGTGGAATGCAATCGCTAGTAGAAAAGAATGTGACCTCGAGCTGGGGTCATTTAGGAGTATTGATCATAAGTGCACATTTAACAAATCCTAAGTCTTTGTCCTCCAAAGCTAGGCAGGCTTCCCTGCCTGCCTTAACTAGCAGTAATTCTCTATCGACAATCTCAGCTTAGAAAGGTCGTGTGCGTCGACCAGCGGCCCTCCCACAAAGAATAGCATTCTTGGGGATGGGGTATTCATCTCTGAGTGAAGTTGATGTTGTATAGACCCGCACATAAAGTTGTTGGCCGAGGTACTGTCGGGCCCAAAACTCAGACCTCAAGTTCCACATCCCAACGTTATCAAGTGGGATATAGATAGCAGACCATGAATTGGGATATACCTGCAATCACCATCAGGAAAACATTATTTCTCGTTCTGTTTCCATTTTGATTTCTCAAAATCTTTATAAAAGCTAATTTTGGTCTCACCTGGACAGTGCATCGTGCTACCGCATCACGAAGATTATATTGATTCCTGCTAGCTGGAGTCCATTGTCCTCCATCCATCCTGCATTTCAAAGTTTTGTTTGTCAACCACAATAACAAATGCACCGATAAACCAAGTTCATAACATTGTCCAATGCTGTATCTATTGCTATAAGCTCATTATATACACTCATGCTAATAAGCTATAATTTTCATACGTTAACTTACCCAACAACAAAGAAACTATAACCATCAAGGTGCCAACTCTGCAGGATGTCCTCATTGTTAACAAAAACGATTTCCACATATGCCCTGTAGTTTAAGGTCAACACTGATGTGTCAAGGTAAAGTCCTCCACCAGTAGGTCGGTCGGATATGCTGTTCTCTCTGAAAACTCCCTGAATCTTGAAGTAGTCGGCGATCTTTAGGGGAGTGTCGGGATGAACAAAAGACACACTGTTGACTCCGTATCTTTGCTTGCCATTGATGAGACCTGCTGAACTTGCAAATATGATAGTTCTGGTCGTGTTGATCATACCATAATGGTATGAACCTTGTGGATTAGGCCTTGGTCCACTTGCTGTAAGATTAGTTCTGAAGCAGGACTGATTATCAGTGAAATTTATACTTATGACATATTTGTTAATGCCCCAAAGTTGCATTATGCATTAGTTACATGTACAGAATGAAAAGCACAAATGGAATGGCAATTGATTTCGTTTAATGTCGTATGGCGGCCAAAGAAAAGAGTTAAAGAAAAGAAGAGAATCTTGAAATGAACCAGAATATACCTAATGGAGCGGGCCTGGTTGAGGGACCAGTCAATCTGTGTGGTTGGTCCACCTGGGGGTGGGCCAGAAACAGGGCCAGCAGAGTTGCTATAATGAAGAACACCAGTGGAGGTGAGGACCTGATAGGTGAATCTAGTGGAAACCACAATATAATAGTCTTTTTCAGGCTGGTCGGCAGTAAATAGCACGGAGCAAGACTGGCCGACATGAACATCAATTGACGAGTAGGTGACCTGGAGAGTATGTGTCCCCTCTACTTCTACCAACTTCAGATTGTGGTTTTGGATGCGAAAGTTGAGGGAATGGTGCAATCCCACATTTGATATTCTAAGCCTGTAAGTTTTTCCTGAAACAAATTGGGCATCCCCCATTAATTGCAACGTAAGAACACAGACAATATTAGGGACTACTCCAACAAAAAAAAAAAAAGAAAAAACAAAACAAAAGTGTGCATCTGTGGGAGTGGTCTGCCTGTTGGATGAGATCAATAGTCTACCTTGTTCAACAGTAAGATAATAACCACCAGGTCCACGACCATTGATGAGTATTCCATCAGGGAATGGTAACTTCTTACCATTGTCGAGGTGAGCTTTGAGGTCCTATACAATGACAAATCGACTCATTACTACTCATGCACGCATAATATGTCACCCAAAACTTTTTTTAAAAAATCTATAAGCAATTCTGCATTTGTCCCCACACCTAAAATCTGTGTAATTTATGTTTTGTATTCGATTCTGTCTCCTTAAGGCCCCATTGGGCTTACCAATGAAGCAATCTTGTAAACAATGTTTAACTGTGCGTAAAGTGTTGAAATTTAGTAAAGCACAAATGCATAATTGTCCAAATAACACATTTGGATTACTTTGCACTTTTTGTTGGTTGTTGGTGGTTTTTTTGTTTTTTTAGGCCGGGGGGTTGTGTGTGGAGGATCCACACTCCTGGTTCCAGCTGTCAAAATGCAAAGATCTAGTCTTCCAATTAAAAAGTCAACACGTTGAACCCACACAATGACCCAGCATTATAAAACTATAAAAGTGGACACAGATCTGCCATCATAACTAATAATCACGCTTCACGAAGCCAACTTGCTTGACAAGCCTCGTGACATTCTGAACACATACTAGTCAACTCTATGTAACGAGATAGAAGAGAACCACGAGATAAACATCATAGAGAATAATAATTAAGCTGGGGGGCTGCCAGTTATGTGTTACCGTGTGGTTGGACTTGTACCAATCTCCAATCAGAACGGTGTAGTCACCGGCGGGATCTGGGAAGGGGACGGGAATTAGTGGCCGACTAAGGATTCTGATCCCTCCAAAACCACCTGCAGCCTTGTGAAATGCAAGAGATGGGAAGTAGTAGAAACTCCCTATCTGATCCTTAACTTGGAGAATGTATGTAAAATTCTTTCCCGGAGGTATAGGGCAGGTTGTTCCAAAAACGCCATCCTGGTACGAGTTTCTCCTCTGTTGAATTCCATTCCTGTACAATCTCTTCTTTTTGGTTATCCATAGATAAGAGCAATATTTGTGAGTAATTTCACAACAAAATGAATTAAATTCCTTTTCTTTTTATCAACTATCAATAACAGGGTTTATGTAAGAGAAAATATTTAATGAGATTCATCAGGTAGAAACAATAACATTGTTTATGTAAAGTGATACGTGTCGTTGAATAGTTGAAATTAAAAATATAAATAAATAAACTGTTAAGTATCGTTGAATAAATTGTACGACTATTTTAGTGACACATTTGCGTCGTGACAATACAATGGGCATGCTGTCTGCTTGTACATTTACTGCCCTCACGAAGTAATGCTGTTGGAAAATACAACAGCGATCCACTTACGTGGAAGTTGGGGTTCCAATCTATTTTGAGTGAAGTGAGTGCTAAGGAATGACTTCTATAACAATTCCACATTGAAATAAATAAGCAGACACTCAGCCCATTCCTAGAAAGAGTCAGCACTATAAAAAAGAGTTGAAGTTATTGACAAATGTAGAAAAAGCTGATCTATAGAAAATGTTGAATGAGGAGACTGTAATCATGTCGAGGCTGAACCAAAATGCTTGTCGCATAACAGAGAGAGTCATTAGAGAATTATTTCCCATATGGCCACTCACCATGTGGTGGGCCTGGAACTTTCGAAGTGGAAGATATCTAAACTTAAATAGACCGCGATGTTGAAATTATGTGACATTCAAGTACAGTTGAGCAACAGCTGTTTCCATATATTAGTGTGAATTCACTCTCACATTTTAATGCCGTGGAAAGATCGCTTTCCAGATTCCAGAAAGTCTTAAATCGCTGGGGTTTAATTCATTGAAAATGTCATTCTTGTGGCAATTAATTAATTGCAGGCATTTTCACAAAATAATCATAATAAATGCTAACCAAGTCATTCGGATCTAGACAAATCAATGCCCACTACCCAATGCAGTATGCTTTGCTTTCACCAGCATCACTGATTCACATAACCCCTCAAAAAACAAAAAATAAACATAAATAAATAAATAAATAAATATAACCAAGTGTTTTTCTACGTAGTCCAAAATATACAAGGATATAGCTGGACATTCAATTGATTACTTAAAAACAAAACTTTCGAGATCTACAATAAACCAGTTTTTAGAAATCTAAAGGAACATCCGTTATTGAATTATAGATGCACCCCGTGAGTGAGAGAGGGCAGTACAGATTTGTCTTTTCAACGCATATATTCTCTCAGGAAAGGGAAAGGGAAAGTTCACGAGAAGCTCACAGAGAGAGAGAGAGAGAGAGAGAGAGAGAGAGAGATACCAAGAAAGGAGGAAAGGCTCGTCTAAGCTGTTGAAGACGTTGATGATGAGATTGTCATTAGTGACAGAATGAATGTCAGGACCAGGGAACTGCCCATTGACCAGTATGCCCTGTGATCCATCCAACGCCAATCGAATTTTTTAAGTGAATGGTTGCAAATATTAAATCAAAATGGAAACTTTAAAAGAAATTCTGGAAAAACAAAGAACAAGCAAGCTAGGGAGATTTAAGGTTAGAGCAAACACCCGCTGACGAACTCCAAGTGGGTATATATCTCCGTAAGTAACATTCCAGTTGAAGAATCTGTACGGATCATCGGCTCCCACAATGGCTAAAAGCGACACTGTGACGCACAACAAGGGGCCGAGTGCACCACCAGTTCCCGCTGCTAAGCTCACTTTCATTTGCCTCTTTTGTCTTTGGTGAGAGAGAGAGAGAGTAGGAGGTAGACTTTCAAACGGAGGAGGCAGTTTAAGTTACTAGCAGAAGAAGCGGCAAATACTAAATGGGAGCAAAATGATGAGGCATGGCACAATATTTAAAGTGCGGTACAGAGGGCGAACGTGTGGACAGATTAAAATATAGCCGTAAAAGCAAGAACAGAAAAAAGGGGAAAGAGGGAAATTCGTGAAGGAATTCCCATTGAAATAAATAAATAATAAATAAAACAATGAAAGTGTCGGTGATGGGGTCCACTTTGTTAACATTAGCTTCCAGGTTGAACTGCGTAGCTGTGTTGTGTTGTGTTGTGGGTCACTTGGGCCGGGTGTGGTTTGTCTTGTCGCCCACTCCCACATGAGCACATGGGGTCGTGCTGCGTAGTGGCGGGTACTCGAATTTGGTGGTTTTTGTTTTGACGCGAACCACAGTAAAAATAAGAGCGCATGTGAACCGAATGTACTAGTGATTAGTAAGTGATGGCATTGGCATGGCTAGCTGATTTGAGTTTTGAATAACCCAGAAAGAACAGGGGCAGGGCGCGTCTTCTTTGTGTCACGGCCACACTTACATTTCTTGCTTTCACTTTTGCCTCTGCCTCTCACAATTCCCACTATTTGTCTATTTTTCTGTTTGTTTATTTGGCGTTTGTTTAACTTCTTAAGTCTCTACTTGTTTAAACTTCCAAACGCGCCAACTGATTCAAGAGCTCTACAAAAACTTCTGCTACAGCAGTATGTGCAATTTAGGCAAGCTTCTGTCAAATGATAACGGGACGGGTCTGAACACAGAAGATAGGTGAGACTGAAAGAGATCAATGGGTCAAGTTCACTTAAGAATTGTGTTAGTCCAAACATGATTATAGATCAAATAAATAAAAGGAAAAAGTTAGATTTCTAAGTACAAGAAACTCCAAAAAGCATTTGAATATAATTGGTCGGATTTATTGTGTAATTGATTAGATTATAAATACAATTAAATAATAATATTTTTTTTCTTTTTAATTGTATGTGAAATTGAAGTAATTACAAACTGAATACAATCAGCTATGTTCAGACAATTTTTTAAGAAATTTTTTGTTTGAAAATGTAAACAGTGCCTCAAATAAAATTTCATCATTTTCTAAAAAATCTGACATAAGAAAAATTTCGTAATGCTACGAGAAAAATCTCTAAAACATTCTTTTGGGGTCCATACACATTTGTGAAACGGATTTCAGCTAGCAGCTAAAAGCCTAAAACCATTTCAGAGCCGAGAAGGTGGGTGGGGACTCCCCGGCGTACGGGGGTAGTGATAATTGCCCGTAATTTCTGATATCACGGTAATTGTAAATTGGTAGTTATGACATTGCCAATTGACTTTGGCACTATTTTTATGAATCACTTCATGTGGTCTGCTATGATTAATCAGTTATATGGATTATTAGGTACAAGGCACCAACCCCACCACATGACCAAGCGTTCGGTCATGAAAGAGGAGCCTGCCTGAATGATACGACAAGTTTGATTGCTACTCTTAAGATCAAAATGCAAGGGGTCAGCAAGGTTACTCCCATCCGTGTAACATGGACCGTAACGAGTTGTGGGTTCGGATTGTCTGTTTTTTCCATAATTTTCCTCTTTTGTTTAATAGCCTTCTCCACAAATTTGGACGAGCTACGTTGATCCAATTAAATCATAATGGACATGCCACAGTAAAATGTTAGAAGGGCTGAATTTGTGGGAGGCATTACTCCGAATTTGTAAATCTCATAGATACATGTAAAATGACAAGAGGCTGAGTAGACTGCAAGGTGTAATTATACGTTTCAGTTATATAATTTGTTTGCAACATTTATTAATAAATACAGCTTTGTCTACTTTGTGATCTCGAAATTGATAAGCACCTCCGAAAGTAAAAATTAGAAATCCCCTACAATTATGATGGCTTATAGCGCTTTTGAGCGTAATCCCAAATTGCAACCAAGAAGCCAACGGGGCAAGCAACTTGGAATTGCATTTGTCAATTTTTCCATTGAAAGACTGATTTCTACTCCTCGGCGCGACCGTTAACCTCAATTAGCGGCAATTCTACAAAAGAAATCAGAGGCGCAGGAAACGTATGTGATTTGTTCACATGTGCGATAGCTTTTCACCACACGTACGAAAAAAAAAACGACCATTCACAGATTATGCGATAATTGGGCAATCCCATATAATCCACATTGCCATTTGTTGCACATTTACATCTAATGCAATCAACATAGAACGACGTTGGAATTAAATTCCAACTAAAATGACATCAATCCCAGGTCGCTGTGTCGCGACCCCTTTAACAATGACAGATGTCTTTGTTGTTCACAATTCACGCACAACCGGTCCCAAACAATGGAACATTGGATCCCACAATTAAATACCTTAGCCTAAACAGGTTACATACGTAGACTAGATGCAAGGAATGCCGCACATAAATGAATTCACACCTTTAAGAACTTTGAGAAGTTGGCAAAGGTGAAAGAGAGAGTTGCTTATAGGCATGCCATTGTTCTTCTAATAGAAAATGTTGGCCACGTTGTCCTAGATCTGGATCTAATTTAGGAAGGGAAAAAGTTTAAGAGCTGGAAAAATTATCCCTACTAGATTGTTCCAACAATGTATCTAAAAGTAACCAACTGTTAATATTTTACAACCATATGTATAATTTGAGTAACAAAAAAAAATTGAAGCGATAAAACATATTTTTAATTATTTTTTTATCGATATAATTACAAAAAAATTAATAATTAATTATTTTTTAATACATGTCAGAACAAAATGTCATGACAAATTCATCCGGTTCCTAATCCATTCCCCTTAGGAATACTGATGCCCGAAATTCATTGGCCAGCTGTCGAAGTCAGAGGACGAAAACAGGCCGATTAACAATTGAATGAAAATACCTGTGGACATGTTTTCATCACACAAATATGATGTCTTTCCCCGTTAGATTTCCCACTGTCACACGAAAAACACTCTCAATTGGATCGAAACATTCTTGGGCAGAAATGAAAGTGACCCGAAATCACCGTCACCACTTTAAGTGAAAATAGATGATATTTTCTATCTAGGAAGCTTATAGTTCAAGTCATTGTTCAGACCATGCTCACAGTATGAAACCAAGTCGAATAATATGCAAACAAACAAACCAAGATGGAAAATTTTAGAACAATCACAAAAAAAAATATAAAAAAATCTCGAGTTCTGCCCATCTATCCATTTATAATATGCTTAACCAATGTACAATGGTCAACAAAGGATCCAACTATAAATGGGGCACATTTAAGGCCCAAAATCCCACTGACTGCACAATAATTGTACATGAAGAAAAACCAGTTTGAAAGTCACCCTTAAAAGCAACAATTTCTGGCAAGCCCTGGCTGCACCATTAACACTTGAAATTGACCGCTACCTGTGTCACCCCTCAATAACTCAGCATTTGTCCTGTCCTGAGTTTCCTTCAAGTCGTCGACATACATCACGCTGGAGCATCTCGATATAATCCTGCACAACCAAAGTGCCATCATAAGCTTATGAAAAGCATAAGAATAAAAGTCCAATACGTCAACCAAACCAAAAGGCGCATTTGTGCTCCAGAGACAATCATTAAGCATCACTAAACAGTATCAAACTGCGTGCCAATTCAATGTCAAGAACCAAATCACTGCAGTTACAAGAGCAAATGAAGCCAGAATGTACATCACTTACCCTTGCCAGATCCTCATTGTTGCTTAATTCATCCACAATATGTTGAGCATGGCTTTCATTTCCATTCAATCCAGCTGCATTTTCAACTACAGCACGAAAAACTTCCTCAGCTGCATCAAAACATTCAATCTTCTCCGCCACTTCCTGCAAGTTGTTGAATAAAAAATAAATAAAGATGGAGAGGCAATCCTTCCACCGACATTATTACAAAGGAAACTACTACTGAAAGATAAATCTGGACCACTCAGATAAATTTTTGGTACATAAGAGAATCCAGATACTTTTGTAACATAGAGATAAATTCTTCTAAAAAGTTTCCATTCATATTGCACTCACCTGAATCCTTTGATTGTTAGGTTCTTCAGTTCCACTTGATCTCGCCACATTGTGCTGCAGCTGGGGTTCGGGCTCCACACCATCAAGTGGCTGAGGTGTAGCTGATACCTGACCAAGAACCTGTGAAACAACAGGCATCATCTGTTGGACCATCCTTGACAGATCTATGCCACTACCTTGGCCACTCCCCAAGCCTGAGAAGACGCTTCCCAGATCTTGGCTGTCAACCTGCTGAGCAATTTGACTAACAGTGCTCATTATTTGGGGGTTCTGGCTGAGACGTTGCAACATATTCCGCAAGACATTGGGAGAACCGAAACCAGTTTGCTCTGAAACCCCTGCCAACAAGCCATCCAAAGCCGGGCTATCTAGAACTTGAGACATGGAACTAGCAGGGTTGAACCGGCCATCAGAACCATGCCCTCCCTGGGGCCTACCATCTGCAGCCCTCCCAATGGTGGAGGGAACTTGACCTGGCAATGTTTCATTAATGCCTGACCTATTTGAAGTAGAGATGTGAGCTGCAACGGATTGTAAAAGCTGTTGGCCAGTCATGCCAGAATTTACATCCTTGCCAGGTTCAGTATCAGTTGTTCCAGTATCAACATTCCTGGGCAGTGGCTTTAGCTGCCTGACTCGCTTCTATTCACGTAAATAAGATATAGGTTTAGTTACTGTGCATCTGTTAATCAGACCACAAGCAATAAGAATGAAGGGAAACAAAATATCTCTGAAATAGTACTCCGAACAGAAGTGCACGACAAATACAACAAAATAAAATATAGAGATAATTGTACAAGCAGTAGTTCACAAAAATATAAGGAATCGACAATAGGAATAAAAATGATTAGTAGAGCACTTGAATACCAAGGACTTTGGGAGGACACAATCATTGATCTAAAAATTAAAGTTCAGCCACAGTATAGGGGCACTAATTTAATAATCGAATCAAAATAATCCACACACATTAACCCAATCAGCACAGCGGGCACTCCTATGGCAATGGATTGGAGGAGGAAGAGACACTGGGATGGAACTGCCTTCATAACACAATGCCAACATTAATCAGCCCCACATCAATGTAATGAAAGTGAGGGACATATCCATCAACACAGCTTTGTCTTGATACCTGAATGCGCAGTCACATACAAACCTCACAACCACAATATCACATTTATTGAGTCTAATGGGGGCCCAGGAGACCTAAGCTAACAAATGATAACTCCCACCTGCACTCCTGGAAGAAGGAATATAGCCCCAACCCACATAAGCGAGAATGGTCAGAAATCACTTTGAACAAGCCTAGAGGTCTTTTACCAAATAGAGCTAGCTAATCCTGACAAGGCTAACAATATATTCATTAGAAAACATTTTAGTATGCTAAGCTACAAGTAATTTCATAAAAATCGTCTGTTAGTACCATTTTCCCGCGTTATCCATCAGTTATTTGCATTTACTGCTACAAAAGGCTGGGACAAACTGATGAACAAATCCAAATGCCAACACAGCTCACTCTGTTTTTTTTTTTTTTGAGGGACAGCCCACTCATCATTAATATTGAATGGTCTTGCATAGTTGATGGATTCAGCAAGAATAGCTAACTAGCATGCAAATAAGAAAAAAATAAAAAGAATCACCATACCTTGCGCTCCAAACTCCCCATCCCCAGTCCAAGTGGAGTGGCACTAGCACCCTCTGTAGGACCATGCCTCTCACTGGAACTTGGAGCATGTTCTGAAGTTTCTTCAAGCTTTGGCAATATTTCAACACTCGAGTCTTTGGCACCCAAAACATTCTCCTTAGCCTCAATGTTTCTTACTCCAGCAAGATTATCCTGCGGCTGGTAATTTCAAAAATTTAGCATCGCCAGATATAATTTCCAAAGCCCTAAAAACAAGATCACTCATTTCTCGAACCTTCTGATCATTGGTTCCAGACATAAAATCCGTCAAAGATGTACTAGATTCCCCAGCTCCTTGGCCCACCATGCCATTAGACCTTTCATTACCTGCGTCATTCCCTTCACCAGCTCCTGCAGAGCCTGCTTATAAGAATAATATGATCACTATCTCTAGTATTTGATAAATACACATTGTCAGCATTTTAGCTAGATACCCGATGCTGGCTGGTTCTCTCCTTGCACATTTCCAGTTAAGTTCCTTATGTGTGAATTAATTTCTGCTACCATAGACGACATTGAAGAATCAAGCGTTGGCTGTAAAATGGAAACACCTCCACCAGGTCGTGCAGCATTTGACATGGCAATGCCAACCGAATTTGAGGGCATTGGTGCTGCAATAACTGTTCTCGTTGGTATCACCCGCACTGGACCCAAACCAGTACCATTTCTATGCTCTGCATGGGTCCCTTCTGCATTATTTTCCCTAGGGCCTGAACTTGATAGTACGGGTGCCAATGCAGTGCCTAATGACAAATAGTGTCAAATGTACTTAGAAAGGTCCACAATGTATATAGAAAAATTGTACTCTTGTACTTTTCTCACCAGCATGTATATGAATATTTATGTGCCTAGGGGCATTTGGGACACCAACAGGACCAAATGAGACTGGATTTGATGAGGGGATGGTGCCAGCAAAAAGGGAATTGGCTTGTAGAGGAAAGGGCTGCAAAAGAAATGTGGCAAAGTATGCATTAAGTGTTCATACTCAAAAAGCCAAGTACATCATCTCAAAGCAGTATAAACTGCTCAGCTGAAAATAGAAAACTGTCATCCAATAATACACTTATCGCAGACAAGGGCACATACAACAAACAAAAATGTATAGCCTTCCCTAATTTCCAGGCAGGTTTGTTCCTTTAACAAATTTAAAAGCCTACTGTATATTCATTTGACTTATGAAGCACAACACACCTCCTAAGCTTCAAGCGCTCATTCAAAAGTAATCTACTAAATATTTGGACACTAGATAAATGTACATACGCTAGGCAACCAAGGCATATTAGTCCATCACATTAAATCCCTGACCAATAGCAGTTGACAACACTTAGTAGGATTGCAGTAAGTGAATTTCAGAATGCTACAAAAATTAACTAGAACTTCTTCAAGTATTATACGTGAAACTAAAAAAACAAGTCCCATAACTTCATAAAAAAAAAAAGTCCTATAACTTCATCATCCGTTACAAACCTGGACCATTATAGGATTAGGCCCCGATGGAGATATATAAACAGCAGGCCCAGGGGTCACAGAAGATTCTGCCTGCAAATGGCATCAAACCAATTACAAACACAATAAATCACAAATTTAACCCAATGCACTAAGTTAGCAATAGATCCTACTGGAGATTGTCCCATTCGTAATGTCAAGATCGTGCGGCCAAGCTCCAAAAACAGAGCACCTAGATGCTGCATTGCAAGACCAACTCGCATTGATTCTGACTGAATTTGCCCTCGTATATTGGTATCAACAGAAGCACCATCTCGGTCTATTCGTCCTGCCACATGCTACAAGGTTGCAGTATATGCAGTGACAAAAGGATCAGATATTTTTAAAATGTTGTGCTTATAATTAAAAAGAATTTCCAGACAATGTCTGTCTTTAAAATTTCATTATATGAGACAAATGCTCTTATTCAATTCTGTACAGCATGCACTTGATCAATTTTAGACCTGAAAAACCATAGCAAGGGACACAAGGGACATGTCACCCACCACCAAACACTCAATTGTAACCATAGACAAGAACCTAGTTGCAATTATTCCACGTTAAGCCCTTAAATATGAAAATACTTGGCTGTCATCATCAAAAGAACAGCGGAAGTTCTTTAAAATGTTTTGATGGTTTTCTAATTCAGCAGAGCTAAGAGATTCAAGTCCAAAACGCGAGTTTACATATATTTGAAATAAAAAAAAATGAATTTTCAAGACAGAATCTCACAGATAATGCAGTCTGTACGTGACCGCTGAGAAGCCGTTCTGCTTGTCGGAGGACAATGCTTAATGCTTCAGGTGTTCTCAAGCCCCGCGCATCAAAAGGTAACTCCACCCTTGGCAAGTCTCCAGTGTCAGTCAAAGATGCGCCCTGCTGATACCCTAAATGAAGCAAAATGTGTTAAATTCGGCAACTTTCAAGTTCAAATGTATTGAGCAATGTCTTTCTGAGTATCACCACGTTGTGCCAGTGCCTGCTCCAGGCGTGTCATAAACTCAGAAAGTGTGCTCAAAGAATCAGGAATCGGCTGAAACAAAAAGAAGCATACTAGTTTTAATGAACAATATATATGTTTCACGAGTAAAAATTATGTAAGTGAATATTTTGGTACCGAATGAAGTGAAGGAACAGGTATTGTTGGTGCCCCAGGCATTTGAACAACTTGAGAATGTAATTGGAATGGTAGATTGAGAAATGTCTGCCCAGAGTGTGTCTGATTCCCTGATGGAATTTGACCACCACCATTGCCCTGTGACCCTCTGGTTTCACTCCCTTGAGATGCCTGACCAATAAATTTGGATGTGAACAATATAAACCTTTTAGAATTCTTCAGTTGCCTTAAAGAACTAAAATTTTCTTATCCTAAATTTGTACTCTACTCTTTACGCAAGAAAAAATCTCCCATCAAACAATACACATCATTGAACATCAAAAGCCAAATTGTATAAATTAATATATGTACCAAAACCAACAGACAATTAGAGTATCAAAAACTGATGGCCTCAGCAAGATTTTCTGTGGAGGAAAAAAAAGGGGTCCCTGTGGGAAATTAGTGCTGACTGTCGAATGATCAAATATCACTGTTCTAAAGACAAATACATCAACAATGTATGTGAACCAAAGTCAATTAGCATAAAATGAAAGGAGACGGTGAGCTCGTTAAAAGGCCATGACAAGAGCCGCATTGACCAAAATAAATATTATCGGCATGAAGTAGGTACAAAATATTGCAAAAATGGTTCAAATTCAAAATTGTTGACTCTATGATACACATATCACAAACATATCATGGTCATCCATGTGAGATGAGACTTATATCATACACATTCTTGAACGGCAGCCAATACTAACCGAGGTAGAAGATTGCGTGCCACTAATGTCACTTGGTGCAGTCTGGCCGCTAATCCCAAGAGAGTTAAGAACAGCCCCAATAACCTATACGTCAAGAAATGTGAATGAAAAGTTTCAGCATTTCAGAGATTGTAGATATCCTGAAACAAACATGTCACTAAAAGCAAAGCAAGGAAAACAAACCCGATCTAGATCTGGAACAGCTGCTTCACCATGATCCCCAACATTAAAGGTGCCAAGGACTACACTATGTGATATTTGCCCAATTCGATTTCGTAGGGCACCAGAAGCTGCATCACTTCCTAGCAATTAGAATAAACCATGATTTTATGAAGCATATCGACTTAAAGAAAATGATGAGAACTGAGACATAGAAAAAGCGTATTAAAATCAAAGATTACTACCTCGGCCTCCATTAGTCGCATTTGTGTCCCCAGAGCTTGCATCAGTTGAAGTTTGTGATTGAGCTGGCTGCCTCGCAACCAAGTGCAAGGTGTGCCCATTCTCCAATTCTAAAAACAGTCAAGGGAGTATGAAACTAGCATGTATACATAACTGATAAAATGAACCTGTTATAAGTATAGCAACAAAAATCTCAAAACAAACAGAATTCCCATATGCTAACAAGTCAGCTACTTGAAGATCACAGCTGACAGTAGCCCATTAGAGAATCAAGCTAACACTAGCAGGTAAACCATTGCTTGACAACACATCTGCTCATTAATGACCAAAGGTACACATTACAATTTGACTTCAAAATAACAGAGTTACACTGAATCATGGTACAGGAACATAGCACATCAGAACAAAGTAGTAAGGTGCACTGATTGACATCTTCATAGGCACAACATATGTGCGTATACTCACATACATGCATACACACACAGAAGAATGTCAATGCAGAGAACAGGATACGATATTCAGAAAGGAGATGTTCATCCTTTAAGACCCTGCCCCGGAAAATAAGACGCTGCTGACCCACTGGAACGCCAGTTTGATCAGCTATTTTCTCCTTGAATACTGCAACTGATATCTGAATATATTCCAAATCATGATGATCACATAAAACAATCCTAATATTACCAAAAACTGTAGACTAAGAAACCCTAAGAAAAGTGCAATAAAGATTTTGGTAAAATTTTCTTCAAGCAAATGTAAATTTGTAAGGCCATTTTTTAACATTTTCAAAGACAATAATATTAATGGACCATCCTTAGACAAATTGTTAAGAAGAATTCATGCTTACATTTCTGTCCACATGAAAACTGTAAATATGTGAATCTAACGTCTTTATATTGATCTCTATTGTTGAATCTGAGCTTTCGCCAAATACATTGCTCGTACTAGAACCCTCATTAGAGTATTCATCTGCCATGATACTCGCAGTAGTCACCTAAAATATAAAGAACATAGACAATGAAAATAAACATCATCCAAATAATTTCCCCAAAATATTTGCAAATCAATTTTTTAATGCTTAGGCAAAAAAAGGATAGTAACAAGCACTACTGAATTTACAAAAGCAAAACAGTGCTTCTTAGCATGAACCATTAAACCATGCACAATGTAGTAAAACTATCCTTGCAAAGTCTTAGTAGTTCAGGAACTAAAGACAAGAAACTAAATTATCTAAGTAGCTATATCAATGTTTATTGATCAATCTAGAAACCAGAGTAAGAATCCAAACTTTTACTCAAGTCTAGTCTTTATATCATTTACGTAGAGAAAGAATTTCAAAGTTTAAAAAAATTTTGTTTCCCCATTATCATTTCACTCCACAATTTTTGCAAATCGAATTTGATTTAAAGAGGATATCATGCTTTACAACAGCATTCTTTGCAAAATGTTAGGGGATAGCTGCTTACAATCTCCCAACCCTTGGAAAGCAAGAAGCCTGATGCACTTCGGGATCCCCCTTGGACATTATACTTAACCACAACATATAGAGAACCAAATTTTTATGTTGTACATTATTTAATCAATGATCAAATATTTTGCTTTTATAATCTAAATACCCAAGCGATAGTAATTCAACTTTCAAACTAAAATGTTAGTGATGCCATATACTTTATTACTTAGCAATTCAATTGTTTACCTCTTTAGCAGCAATTGCAAATGAATTAAAAAAAAACGACACGAAAACGTACAATTTTTTCCTTTTAAATGGACAAAACAATCAATAATCGCATCTAACATAAACATCATAAAGAACAAGTTTGGCGTCTTCCCAAACCTTAATCAAGTGTTAACAGTTTTCAACGATCTTTATTGCAACGTGTCAGAGTTGAGTCCCACATCGGAAGTGTGGGATACCGATGTGGTTCTCTCAAGGTTCATATCAAAGTTTTATACAAATTTAGAGTCATCTAGAAACCGAAAATGGATAAACAAATAATTTGTTACCCAAAATAAATAAGTTAATCATTTATTATCTGCCATTATGTCAGGATTGATGACAAATATATCCGACAAAAAAAGGACAAAGAAAGCTGGATCTCTTCCAAAATCTAAATTTCCTATAATTTGCCAAATATATGTAAAAAGATATTTGCACAGTAAATTAGCTCATTCCCAACTTCTGCAAGAACGGTGAAAAGAGACAATTTTGGGGGCTTAAACTCTAAACAAACGCCAAATAATAATGTGGCTCAATTGATGACATTGCACAAGTCCAACAACTCAATATAGACGGCTCCGATACATATAAAATCCAATATCAGTAGCAAGCAACATGGGCAACGGGAAGATCTGATTATAAAAGAAACTGATGCCCATCAAATATTGAAAGCAGAGTCTATTTCCAGTCAAGACTTAGCATCAACACGAAGAACCTACACCAAAGATCTTTCGCTCTGAATCTAGAAAATGGAAAACATTACATACAAATCAACACGAAACCAACATCAAGAAACGCAGTCAGTGGAAAATTAGAAAAAATAACTGAGACCAATAATCATAACAACAACAACAACAACAACACCAAAGGACGGGGGGAACAAAAGCTATCGCAAACAGATAACATCTACCTTAGGGTTCCTTTATGTTATGCATGCGATAACACGAAAAAACAAAAAACAACCGAGTAAAATTGACAAACGAACCTTTCTATGAAGAGAAAAAACTTGACAGAGGTAAATTAGAGTGTGCGTTTCACAATTACGATCGCTGAGAGGCGTAAAGGAACGTATGGCCGCTTTGGGCATGTGCAGACGGAGCTATTACGGTGTTCTCGTACAGAGGCGCGCAGGCTTTAGCCGGTTCTGCCTGCGTTGGATTCCAGAACAATCTAGATAGGAATGGGCTTGACAGAAGTCAGCCAAACGACGCCGTATACTTGCTCCCCACTTTTTAAAATTTAATTGCACGTTTTTGTGTTTTAATTATAGCACTCAGAATTGAGAATGACAATTATAATGTGTTTAGATAGAGGAGACAGGTGGAGAAAAGAAAAAAATGAGAATAAAAATTATATAAAGATAAAGTTGTTTAAATAAATAAATAAAAATTGTGAGAAAGAAAATGATGAGAAAGAAAAATAAATAGTAATTTTTTTAGAGAAAAACAAAATAAGTTGTTTAGAGAAAAAAATATTATGAAAAAGAAAATTTTAAAAAATAAGAGAATAATGATTGTGTGTTTTTTTCTCTCCCAAACTTTCTCTAATTTCTCCAAACAAGCCATTAGAGAGAGTCGTGCATGAAAATCCTATTGGAATTCAATAAGTTCAAAACAAACAACATTTTTATTATCATTTTTTTTTTTACAGTAGTAAAGATAATAGCCTATCATTAAAAAATAATACAAGTGTCGAAAAATACTGAAATTTGAATCCTTTTTCTCTCAATAAAAAACACATATTTTCCATCACTCTAACTAAATTGGATTCAAATGTTTAATAGAACTTGAAAATAAATGATAAGAAAAAGTTCGAAAAATTGAGTATATAAAATTCTTATAGATTATAATTTTTTTTTAAATTCTTTTCATCCTCAATTTATTAATTTAAAGACTATATTTTTTAATGAAGGCAACTTAATTTTTTGATAAATTAGTTTCAAATTTTTTCACTTTAATCTTAGTTCTGTGTCTCCACTAAAATTAATGTAAATCCGTGCGATGATTGATGGTAAATTTTAAGAAAATGAAAAAGGAAGTGGTTATAAATATTAAAACTTTAAAACATAAAGGGTGAATTCAGTCTTTTTTTTTTTTTTTTTTCTAATTACAATCAGTTCTTTCTTTTATGGGAAAAAGTCCTGATTCACCTGGAACGGTTTTCATCTTGTTAATTCATATCCACAACATTTTTCAATTTGTTAAATTCGGTCCACATCATTCATTCCATTGACATAATTTGTCTTAATTTTTCCGTTATTTATTAACTCGTGTAGACACATTCGATGACATTTCAAATATAAATGGTAACATGTCATGCCACGTCATCAAAAAATTTTGATGGCGTGCCTAGAAACATAAACCAACTGTGGCCGTGGCCTTCAAAATCATAGTTTTAAAAATCGGACCGGTTATTGAACTGGTAAAAAGACTGGATTAGTGGTTTAGCGGTCCAACTAGAAAACCGGTGGTTGAACCGGCGGGTCAATTCTGATTTGATAAAATAATAATTAATACTTATAATTTTTTATTTTTTAATAACAAACAATGAGTATAATTATAAAAAATAGAATATGAGTCTACTTAAATTTAAAATAAAATTAAAATACAAAATATTTATGATAATTTTCTAATTAAATAAATTAATAAAGTATAAATATCAAAAATAAAATATTATAGAACTATTAATCGAATATTCATATCTAAAAATAAATATTATAGAGTCAATATATAATTCAAAAATATTACATTTTTCATTAATATAAATAAGTATTATTTATTCTCATTTTTAATCCAAAAAAATAAATAAAACGACGTCGTTTTGATCAAGATAACATAGTTGCCGGTTCACCGATTTTGGAGTTACTGGTTTTTCGGTCCGACCGGCCGGTTCACCGGTTTTCCGGTCCGACCGACCGGTTCACCGATTTTCGGGCGGTTCATTTCCTATTCCGGTTTTATCTAGAAATCGGACCGGTCCGACCTCCGGTTCACCAGTTTTCCAGTCCGACCGGCCGGTCCGATCCAGTTTTTAAAACTATGTTCAAAATAAAGCACTCAGCGCAATTCTTGTGGCGGTCTTAAGCCAACTGGCAGAGGCAATAACCCCACCAAATATTGTTAAAGGCATTGGTATATTAGCATACAAATTTATCGTATGCACCATATTTTGAGATATTGATCCGTGCAAAAATATTTAGATTGAGATATGATGTTTGGATGCTTAGCTACTAAATTTTGTGATAGTCAATGTGCAAATATTTGGCAAGTTTTCGACAATTATACAATTTTGTTTGATGCGTGAGATGTTAGGACGAGATAAAACGTATTTTTATTGTTGTTATTTGATGGAGTCACTGTCTTATATTGAAAATAGGCAAAATGATTAAATTTACTCACCCTGTTCTAGAGTTTCTCTATTTATAGTCGTAACTTTTTTTAGTCCAAATATACCCTCAACGTAAGCAACGTTCATCAAAATTGACCACAAGGTACTTCTCCGTTAAGTATGAGTATCACTTATCAGGCCACATCACAGTTAATGATTTGACATTTTTATAAAAAATTTTATTTTTATTTGAAAATTTTGAATATTTTATTTAAAAATCCAGAAAATTTACATTTCCGAAATCTATAAAACAATTCCAGAACTTTTATAAAAATTGATTTTTTTTAAATTCGAAAATTTTCATAAAAATTCAAATATTCAAAATTTATAGTTTACATAAATACAAATTTCAGTTTAAGAATTATTAAGGTAATCAAACCACAAACACTCCTATATGCTGCCGCTATACCTCTGTCTTTTCTCTTGTTGTGGCTTCTCATCGTGAACTAGATTCTTCTTCTCCGGTAAAACCGTCAAGTCCACCATATGTAGTGGACTGGTTAAGCTTGAACTAGATATCTGAAACTTTTGGTGTTAATTTTCCTTCGTCGTAGCATCTTGGTAAATTTAGGTATTTTTATTCTGGGGTGTGCAAATCTATATATAGAGATGGAAAAAAGAGGAAGGCTTGCGTAATTGTTCTAGGAGACATTGGATGCGAGCGCGGCCATTGAATGCAGTAGGACGATGTGGCCATTTCAATAGCAATAAATTTCCAAAAAATAAGTTTTAATTTTTCATATAGAGAAAGAGAGAGTGATGGAGAGAGAAAAAGAAAATTTTATGTAATTTTTTAGTTTACACTTTTTTTAAATTTAGATTTTTCTAAAAAAGCCTGTCTGATTATTAAGAAAATTTATATTTTTAATGTATAATATAAATTTTTTTCAAATTTTTATTAATATTTTTTTAAAATGATAAATCATATTATTGTTAATAAAAATTGCCATGTTGATGACATGGACTGATGAGTGAGACCAGTCATTAATTATTGAGCATCTCTTTTTATAATTAACTCTAATAATGTATTTTGGAGGGAAAAAGTAAGATTGTATAGACATAGATATAGACGCAGTAAATACAGATATGATGACATGTTAATCTTGATAACATTAAAACACAGACATGACATGGACGTGTGTGTGTGTGTATATATATATATATATATATATATATATATACTCGCATTTATATACACACATAAATTTGAGTAAATATTATTTGTCAAAATATAATATAAATTATAATTTAAATTTTAGATTAAATTTAATTTATGTTGTTCAATTAAATTTTATAATATTTTTTGAGTATATATAAAATATTATAATATACTAAATACTAAAATAAGATAGGAATAGAACTCAAAAAAAAAAAAGATCTTTCGTGACCCCTTTGGAAAACAAAAAAAATAAAGAAGGGCGCCTCTTTTGAAAACCAAAAAAAATAAAATAAAATAAAAGGAGAAGCGAAGCCATCCTTACTTTTTCTTTGTAATTTTTTTATTTTTTTTTATCAAAACTTATTATAACCGTGTCTGACACACCTCTTTTTCGTGTCCGACACGCATATCTAAAATCGTTTTTTCAAAGTTTTTTTTATTAAATACTTTTTGCTGTGTCCGAGACGTGTTAATTGTATATTTATGTCTGATGCATGTCTAAAACAATATACTTCTCTAAAATAGAGTGTCTGTGCATCCTAAGAGAAAAAAAGAAAAGAGAGAAAATAAGGGGAAAATAATTTCAAAAATGTCTAAAAAAATTAGATTGGACGTAAGCATATTTAAAAATTCTTCATTGTCCACTAAATCCTTCTTCTCAATCTAGAAAAAAAATTATTAATTTCTTTATTTGATTCATAAAAATGACCAATTTACATATATTAGATTTTCAATTAACACTCACCAATATTGGAATTATAACATAGATTATTGTCTTTTTTCTCACTTCCTACTCTTTTAACAAACAAAAAGTTTTTTCTTTTAGGTAACCTTGGGCGAGCAGGTTTTGGGGGCTTAATCCATAATGGGTTCAGTAATTGGCGGGGTGATTTTGTAGGAATAGTTGGAATTTCGACAAATATGGTAGCAAAGTTGTTGATTATTCGTTGTAGATTGGAGCTAACCTGGGATTTGGGTTTCAAGAATATAATTCTGGAGACGTATTCTTTGGAGACTTTACACCTGCTCTCAAGTGGGATAAGTACTTTTTTAGGTTACTAATATTCGATTTTGAAAAAGGTATGTTTATCTGCACTCTCATTTTTCTCAACAATGAGAAAATGAGAAAACAATTAAAAGCGAAAGAGAACCATATAGAAGGGAACATCAAAATCATGAAATTTCATTATGATCTTTATAGGCAAAAGAGTTATCCTTTGGTGTTAGTATAAAAGAAATGGAATGGAAATTATTAAACTGCATCAACAAAAAAAAAATTATGGAAACATCTAGTCCGTTATTTCTTTCTAGGCATAGCCTATGTGCTATAGCCTATATGGATCACAAAAACTCGTTCAGTTTATTTATCAGTATAAAAGACATGGAATAGATATTATTAAACTGCATGAACAAAAAAAAATTATGATATCATCTAGTCAAATATTTATTCGCAAATATAAAGGAGAAGTTAGCGAGACAAAAACATGAAGAAATGAGAAAAGAAGGGGAAGTAGCCTTCATGCTAGACTTTTCTTGAGTCACCCATTATATGTCTTGCTTTTGAACAGATACACTCCTGCAGATATCATATGAAGCAACGCTTGAAAGGAGAACTATAAAAAAAAATGAGGTCGCTAATGAGCAGAAACCAAAATCTCAACATTAAATCTTAAATCTTTATCTTTAAAGAAACCCCATTTGAAATTGTCTCATAAGCTTGAGGTAACTGCGTTCTTTAATTTGATCAATCATGGATTGTGCAGGTGACATGTTTACCTCTACCCCCAACAACTCCTGGTGTCTATTCCTCATTTGATAGCACGTGCTTGCCTAACCAATGATTGAAATTCAATTCTAGTTAAATTTCATCTCATTGCACATACAAAACAACAATGTCTACCGGCAATATCAAAGTTAAAGAAAAGTAGAATTTTTTTTTAAACAATAAGAATAGTAGAATTTTGTTTTAGCAAATATACCAATAAAAGACAATGAAGCGAGTTATCAGTTGATGGTCCTATATAGGTTCTTTTAAAGCGGCCAAACTACCTACAACTTTAATCAATTTAGTCTGCATTTGAATTTGATTTAATCCGTTCATAAACAATACAATAATTTTCAAGAAAAAAATAGAAATTGAGAGAGGGAGTAGAAGTGCCAAAAAAATAGCAAAAGGGAAAAAAAAACCTAGAAGATGAATTGTGGAACAAAAAGAAAAACAATAAAAAAATCATAATAACAAAAAAAAAAAAAAAACCAAACACTTAAAGGCCTGAAAGAAAGCAAGTGTGCAACCTTCTCTTCTTTCTAAGAGATACGACGAGTGGACAAGTGGCCAATGGAGTAAGGACAGCAGAGGAACGATGTCCAGCGTCGACAAACACAATCGCGACCAAATTTCTTTATGTTTTGGAGCTTCTCTGTCAGAGTTGTTTTGGAAGGCTATTGGAATTTGTGGAGTTGCATTTGTTGCTTGTTTAGAAGATCCCAATTTCTGGGGGCTAGGGTTTGTTACAAAAATCAACATTTTGGATAGAAGAAAATATCGCAATTTTGGGGGCTGTTTTTTTTTTAAATTTTTATTTTACCTATTGCAATTATTTTCAAGGCCACAATTTTCCTTGCTTTAGTAAAACCTTTACAATCCGTAGCGTATTTGTTTGAAGATGAGTCAATTGTACTCACATGTTAATGTGACTACAGTTAATAGGCACCAAAACATAAATGTGGATTCAGTCATTTTGGTTTTTTTTTTTTTTTTTTACTAATAACAATTTGTTTTTCTTTTACTAATTCTTTTATTAATTTCTTTGTCCACAGGGAAGGTTTTCGATTGACACGCGAGCTCACCGTTGCATATTACATCACAAATGATGGATTAAAAGAGTTATATATTTTTTAAAAGACACCTCAGTATTTAAAATTTAAAACTTTCATCATAGATTTTAATTTTAAAAAATGAGTGTGAGATTTATAAGTATGAGAAAAATTATTTTATTGTGTAGCTTATAGTGGGCTTTTTACGTTGAGAGAGGACAAAAGAAGATAGGGAGAGGACAATATATAGAAAAGGGTAAGCACTTGTTGTTTAAGAAATTATTTTTAGGAATGAGGAAATAGAGGGAGAGGAAAGGTAACCTTTTTCCTAATTCACTAAAACTATTCCTCTCGAAATTAAGAGAAAAGTTATTAATTCTCCTATTTTTTTTATTAAAAGACTGCATTACTCACATTGTGTATTAATAATTACAAATTTACCTAAATAAAAAAAATCTTTATATTCTTTAAAATTTTATTAAATTATTTAATAAAAATTATACAAATATTATAAACTTATTAAACTAGATTTGTACAAATATCTATATAATTTATATATATAATATATATAATTACAAATGAGAGAGAAAGCTTCTCTTTCAACCTAGAAGTCTTTTTAGCTTACCTGACATGCTTCCTATTTTTCCAAAATCTTGATATTTTAATTATTTTCATTTTATAAATTTAATTAAAATATATTATTATGATAAACTCACTACTTAATTTAAATTTCATCTAACTACTACTATCCAAATCTAATCTAATCTACTCATATCACAGTACCATGAATCAAAATCATGGGAATGCATAATCCTTTTTTATGTTATCTATATAATATATTAATTTATAAAAGAGAGATAAAATTTTAGCAAAACTCTTAAATTTAATTATTTTTCAATAAAAATTTCAATTTAATCTGAGTGTCTATCTCTTCCACTTTAAAGGTCAATACAAACAATCTCCCAATTGATCTAAATCACTTTTATTGTTTGTATATATAGTCTTGATAAAAGTATTGGATTCAATTGTTAATCTCTGATAAAACTCCCACTAAGATATCCCACTGAGTGTATCTTGATCTGAGTGATTATGTATGTAATGGTGTTGGCTTTAAGAAGGCTATTCTTTTACAAGGTGTTATGAAGATGAATTCTTTACCTTGTTTAAGCTGGTGCTTGAGACTTATGGCTTACGGACCACAGGTTCCTCTTAACTGTTGCCCCCAAATTTAATTTCAATATCAGTAATTCATACGCTTCATAGCAATGTTTTGCATACATGTTTATTCACGCCATTGGCACCACATGTCACGTAATTTGCAATGTGGTAATCTTTTAATCTCAATGACTTGGATTTTCATTGTACTACTTGTGATTCGTTTTTTTTTTTTTTAATGCTTCTGACATGAGTATTTTCTTTTTCTTATTTGTTGTAATTTCTATATATTGTCTTGCTCACGAAATTGAGGGTTTTAGCTAGCATATGGATTGTCTTTCAACAGTAAATTAAGAAGTTGTACCTTCTCTCGATATTTACTAGGTGGATCTGTGGTGGCAAGCAACATGCTTAATTTTGTTATGCAAACAGCTTTACACCATGCTCAGTTTGTTGTTAATCACAATATTAGCCTTCATCTTGTGTTGATTTGCTTGCTGCACTATGGTTCTTAAATTATACGCTCATCGCAACATTATGTTATTCCTCTAAATCTGAGAACTGTTTTTTTGTTGTTCTAATTTTGTTGTGTGCATGCAATTCTTCTTCTCTCTTTCTCCAGCAGAATTGGAAGTTTTTTTTTTTTCTCCTGCAGATTATTAAAAGATCAAAAACACTGGAGTTTTCGTTAGAAGTTCTTTATTGAGCTAATGCCGTCGGGTAAGCTATTGTCCTCGAGTGATTCTCTAATGATTCTCACTAGGTACATCTATCTCAAAAAAAAAAAAAAGAAATAAATCTCTTTAACTATCATGATAATTATAAATTCTAAAAATTCGTTAGATGGATCTAATTCTTATTTTTATGTATTTATTATTATTATTATTATTATTATTTGCATTTGATGAAGAATTCGCTGGGCTATGACTTAGGTATTACTTTTACAACATCCCTCTCTGTTCTCTATTTTTCCATTTAATTGTGTGAATTATTAAGAATGGTAATTTTAGCTGTATCCATTGAGAATTATCTATACATGCTTTGATGGATATGAGGTCAAAAGTCTTTAACCGAAGAACGGGAATTCCCACCCCGTCCCCCAAATTTTTAAATGGATATGAGAATGGAATGAGTTCACGTATCTTCATCCTTATACTCACCTCGTACCTTGTTGTTTATTTATTTTTTTAATTTTTTTATTTATTATTCTTCTCCTTGGGCTTCACGATCACTTCCTTCCTTCCACAGAGAGGTGCAAGCCATCACTATACTGTCAATACATAGTAATTTCCAAAAATTAACTCTAGCTTTTAACTGCCTTTGAAAATTTTTAAAAGATAAAAATCTAACAACGAATGCATTGTATACAAAGTAAAAAAACGAGGGCAAAATTTTTCTTCTGTAGCATTTCAATTAAGGTCTTTTATGGTGCATCGTTGGGAACAAAATATAAAACAAATATTGAGTCTCATTTTTTTTTTTCTAATATCATATCTGATTAACTTTTTCCCACCATTTTAGGAGGCTAAATTTTCACTAGTCAATGACCTTTGCATGGTCTTTGTCTTTGATTAGAACAACAAACACAGCTGAAAATTCAACCTCCTCATTTGTTGTCCATCCTTTTAAAGTTAGCCAAGTGGTGGAAGATATGTTTAATAGGTGATGGACAATCAGGGTGGGATTATTCATTAAGTCATAGATATAAAGCACAACATCATTGAAAGAGATTATTTCTTTTAATTTTATTAGAAGTTTTATACTCAGAAGTCAAACAGTTATATTTAGTTAATTATTTTAAGGTTATTATATATATATATATATATATATATAGATATATATATTGCTAATTTTATGCAATTGTTGCATAATAGGTTCACATATCAATTTAATTGTTTTTCAACATTACTGTTCTTATTGTAGTGAATGTTATGATTTTTTTGCAAAAAATGAGACTCTCAAAATCAAAGTCAAGAACCGACGATGTGAAAAAATGCACTCTAAGAGAGCTTATTCATATGCTATATTTAGATTTGATGTTACATTGATATTATTGTGTTCCTTATATATATTTTGACGAATAATTTATTGCACTTGATTTTATGCATATGTACTGATGAAGACGAAGTTAAAGTCTAAGTTGTAGATTAGTATATTTACTAAATTTAAGTTGTGGAAATCTAATGTTACATTTTAACATGAATGAGTATAGGGTGAGTACAAGAATCTTCATTCTTCAACGGTTATGAGGGACGGAAATAAAATTCTAATTGGGAATGAGGACAATGAACAAAAATAAATTTAATAAATAAATATGAAGAATAAAGATGTCATCCTCATCTCCGACCCTTCTCATCACCGTTGCTATGAATTATGTTATGGCATTCGCAATTTTCTATTGTTTTGCAAGTCCGTCCTACTTTGGGTTGCCCGAGTGGTTTTTGAAGTCTAAATCGGTGGCTATAGTGGTATTTTTTTGTCATCCATAGTCCTCGATAGCGGTCACCTTCAACTGTAGAAGCACTTACAGCAGTTCGATGTCTAGATTGCAAGTAATCCATTTGTTTCTTTTTTCCCTTTTCTTTTAAAATTTATGGTTGCATAAAGGCTGTTACAATTGAGGTGAATTCATGGGCTGAAAAAAGACTAAAGGACCGGTAAAAGAGATTCTGCCACAAAAAATTATGCAAGGAATTTTCATGGGATTAGTGCTTTTTCCTTTTTTTTTTTTTAAGAATGTTATTTAAATTATTATTTTCATATTAAAATTATCATGTTATCACATAAATTAAATAACTCGCATATCGTGCAGGATTAGAAATTAATTTTATATATAATTTATCAATCAAATATTTTTTGTATTATATATAATATTTTTCTCTTTCAAAAAAAAATTAAAATTTTTATATATATTATTTTTTCCTCCCTCACAGTCTATCATTTTTCAAATAAAAAATTATTAATTTTTCATGCTCCTATCACTTATTTTTAAATAAAAAAATAATAAAAAATAATTTTCTTCATCAATAATTCTCTCTTTCGTTTTCCCCTCACTCACTTTCCTCTCACCGTAAAATTTTTTTCCAAACACAGTATTAAGGCGAAAAAAACAAAGACCTTTACGGCTGGCACCTTGACTCTATCTCCACAAGTTCCGAATTTCAACTCTCGTAGTCTTTTGCCGCTTAGCTTACCCAACAAATTTTGGGAAGAGGGACGCTCCAACAAGAAACGTAGCTACAAGTTAGAAGGAAGCAGAGAAAGAAGAGAGCAAGCCGGCGATGGATGGCGAGAAATTATCGAGTGCAGGGAAGCCAATTCGATGCAAAGGTACATGATCTCACACTGAATCTGTCGGATTCTTTTTTTTTTTAAGAAAATTTTTGATCGGAGGTTGTCGGATAAATTTCTTTTCCGTTAGCCAATCTTGGTCTTGTGGCGGATGTCTGGTGTTCTTGCAATTAATAAGATATAATATTAATAAATGTATGCTGGTCTAAAATGGGGATGCAGCTGCCGTTTGTCGGGGACCAGGAGAGCCTCTGGTGATAGAGGATGTAACGGTGGCTCCGCCAAACCGTCACGAGGTTCGGATTCGGATTATCTGCACATCTCTGTGTCAGAGCGACGTCACCTTCTGGAAATTGAAGGTCTCTTCTTCCTCATCTCTGTGTTTCTCCAGCCCCACCCTCTCTTATGCGCGTGAATGTAAAATTCTTCACGAATTGATTATCTAGTTTGAGAAATTTATGCTTACAATCCAATCCGTCTTACTTTTTTTTTGTTGAAGGAATTCCCTGCGATCTTTCCCAGAATTCTGGGTCATGAGGCTATCGGGTAAGCAGTTGCTATCTCTAGTCCATGGATCTTCGTCATTTTCCCGATCACGCCGGCGCCGCCTTCTCATTTTTAAATCAGAAAAATCGCTCTTAGTTGGGAAGTTACAAAAAGTGGACTCCTAAAAAAAAAAGTGACCAACAACAAAATTCTGTTTTTAATTTATATTTATTTAAGCCAATAATCACATAATTATGTTATTGTTTTAATAAAGTCATCCACTATTGTTCTTTAAATAAATTCCTTGATCTAAATAAAGGTTTTTTTAGTTTGAAAAAAAAATTTTAATTTCTGAAGGAGGATTTGAAGAGATATAAATTTCTAAATAATTAAATTCATAAAAAAAATTAAATATTTTAAAATAAAATTATATTACTATTAGTATTATTTAAATATACTTGTGGAACAAGAAAGCATTTCCACGTGCTGCACGTTCAACAACCAAACAGCCTGAGGTAATAAAAGGCTTGATTTGGTAATACATTGATATATAAATAATACATATGTAAATATATTTTTTATAATGAATTTGATTATTTTTTTAATTATATTTATTATTTTAATAATAAAAATAATGTATTAATTTTTTGTATTATGTTTTATTATTTTTCTTATAAAAATAATTAAATTCATTATAATGTGTATATTAAATCTGTATACTAACACTCGCTGCCCACCCCATCAACCTCGCCCCTAACCAAATAAAGAAAAAAGAAAGTATAATTACTAGAATGAAAATTAAAAAGATATATAACAATATTTAATTAATTAATTAATTTTTTTTATTTTTTTAAATTTAATTATTTCATAATTTATTTTGTTTTAATTATTTTTTGAGTTTTTGAAGAGAGTCATATTTATATAAAAAGAATTAGTATGAAATAAGATTTTAACCCCACCTCCCATTTGATTGTAATCATACTTTCATGTCGTCTAAGGTACATCTACCGAAAATTTTACTAAAAAATCGTTCCTTTTTTGGCCTTTTTTTTCCCCCTATTTTCTCATCTTTTTGGTTCTTTGGAGTGGGGTGGGCGCTCGAATCTTAAGCGTACGAGTTTATGACTGTAATGAGCCATAGTTTAAAGTCGACTTCACGATTAAAAGTTTCGAATTTCAATCTTGAGTCAACGTCGAACCCTTTCATTTCGACTGACTGCAGGATGCGTTGGCAGTCGCACGCGCAGTAACTCCACCACTTAATTGGAACTGAAAACTAAAGAGGAATATGGGATTCGGACGTCTTCAGCCAAAATTTTCATTGCTCCTTAGCAGGAACCTTATTGCCAGGGCGACACGCACACCCACAAGCTGGGGGTTTCGTGTCATGAATATCAGATTAAGACATTTTATCTTGTAAAAGCTGGTCGAAGTGCGATTAACAGCCGCAGTTAATTAAGTGTTGCCATATGTTGCAGTGTTGTGGAGAGCGTCGGAGAGGAAGCAGATGAGGTAAAGGAAGGAGACATGGTTATTCCAACTTTTATGGCGGACTGCAAAGACTGTGCAGATTGTTTATCAAAGAAGAGCAATCTCTGTTCAAAACTGCCCTTCAAGGTGTCTCCTTGGATGCCCAGATACGAGACCAGCAGATTCAGTGACGTTAACGGAGAGGTTATATACCATTTCCTTTCTGTGTCCAGTTTTTCCGAGTATACGGTGGTGGACATTGCCCATGTTATCAAGATTGATCCTTCTGTCCCTCCAAATAAAGCATGCCTTCTCAGTTGTGGAGTATCAACAGGTAATAAATGGTCTTTTATTTTTGTCGGATTTTTCATTCTTTGGCTTTCTAAATCCAAGAAAAGTGGTTGTAATGCTGCAAAGTGCTTGCGTTAATTCTTCCGATAAACTTCTGTAGTTATTATTATTATTGTTATTTTCAAACTTGAGCTTACTACGGTCCATCTGGGCTTGCTGGTGATTCACTTCAACACTTGTAATTAGTGGCTGACCTTGCAATTTTCACCAGTAGAATGCTTTCATCTTATAATAAGTTTCATATCATAGCCATTTTTTCAGAAGATATGAATCTATCCTTGAGCTATATGACTTTCATTTTGGATGTCAACAAGAGATTAATAGGTGAAGCGCCAGGAAGAGTAATAGAAATATTGTGGAATTTGTTTCCCATTGAGCTTGCACAATTAATCCTATTGCACATCATAAAGTATAAATATTTGATAGAAACTTTCAGTGCACTGGAGTTAATAATGCATGTTTATGCCTGGCTTTCTGTGATATTCACCAAAATTTAAGGGGTTGGTGCGGCATGGAGAACTGCAAATGTGGAGGCAGGATCAACCGTTGCTATATTTGGGCTTGGGTCAGTTGGGTTAGCGGTAATCTATAAAAAAACCAAGTATTTTCTCACAAAGATAATTTTAGTTTTGTATCTTCTCTGATTTACACGATTGGCTGCCTAGGTAGATGCTCATTGCTGTCCTTGCTCTGCAGGTTGCGGAGGGAGCCAGGATGTGTGGTGCCACAAGAATCATAGGTATTGACACAAATCCAGACAAGCTTGAAATTGGTGAGTATCTACAAGTATTTCTTGGTTTCTAATTTGCTGGGATTTAGGTATGTTGAGATGCAATGAGCTCTATACCTGGGTTGATTTAGTATTGGTACATGCTTTGTCATCAACAGGACTGCATTTGCAATGGCCATTTGCTTGTTTTTGGTGATATATGTTCACATGAAGTGCAAATAAGGTCTATTGTATACTAAGGTAGTAAGCTTCACTTTGTTTATCACAAACTCTCATTTGTTTTGCACTCAGGCAAAAAGTTCGGAGTCACTGATTTTGTCAATGCTGCAGAGTGTGGAAATAAAGCTGTGAGCCAGGTTTTGTTCCCAATCCTATCGTCTAATCTACCTTTGTCCATAACTATTGAAGAGGGATTTTGTTTTTGGGGTTTATGGAGAGCATTAAAGAGGGATGTTAATTGACAAGAATAGTATATCTTTGAGTTTCTGCCATGCAAGGCTGCATCAGATGATATTAGATTAAACTTTTGGGGATTAGGTGTTAATCTTACTTTACAGAACAGAAGCCTCGAGGTTCAGACACTGAGTGTTAACTCTAGTTTGTTTATTCATTTCAAACAGGCTATCAATGAGATGACCAGTGGAGGGGCAGACTATTGTTTTGAATGTGTTGGTCTGGCTTCCTTGGTGGAAGAGGCATACGCTTGCTGCCGAAAGGTTCATCTGTCTCTCTCTCAAATTATCCTTGCATTTCTTTAGCACTGGTCCTCCTTACATAACCAGGACTTCTCCTTATGTGTAAATTTATTTTGTGAAATACAGGGTTGGGGAAAGACAGTCGTGTTAGGAGTGGACAAACCAGGGTCACAGTTGAGCCTTAAATCCTTTGAGGTCCTTCATAGTGGTAAAATTCTTATGGGCTCTCTATTTGGAGGTCTCAAACCTAAAACTGATATTCCGATTCTCTTGAACCATTACTTCGACAGGGTAAGTTTAACATGATTGTTAATCTTCCTCTCATTTGGATATCGTGTGTAGCATAGATCGATTGAGCAATTTATGCTGTTTGAGTAATTAATTTTAGCCCTTTTAGGGCTCTAGCAGGCCACAATATTGTTTATTGCATGTATACCTTAGGACCCTGATCAGGCTTGATGGTTGCACCAACATCCAAGTGGCCTTGACAACAAGGTGCCCTTTGGCTTGCAATAATAGAAGCTCATGCTGATTTTCCCACAAAACTTATATGTGCATATACGTATATTTTGTGTGTGTGTGTATTGTGTATATGTGCATTGGTAGATATATGAACAGGTGACAATTTCTTCTCCATCAGTGACATTTTTTTTTTTCAGGTTATATTGAATTGGGTAGAGCTAAGCCCTTTATGTTTTGACATGTGGCAGTGCCTAACATTTCATTTATTCAGGAATTGCACTTGGATGAGTTTGTCACACATGAGTTAGAATTCAAGGACATAAACAAAGCCTTTGATTTGCTTCGAGAAGGAAACTGTCTTCGATGTGTGATCTGGATGGATAAATGAGTTTCTCCTATGGCATCCCAATTTCTGTCTTCATTGCTAGAGTCCTCATTCCAGCATTTGCCTCCCAATTTGTGGAGTTTATGTTCAAGTCTTGATTGATAAATGTTCAAACCTTTTGATGGGGCTTTGTATTTTGTTTTCTACGTAAGCACATATATCAAATACTTATGTCTTCTAGGGCACCATGAAATAATGCGCGAGAAACACCAGTAAAGTATTCATTGATAGATAAACATTCTCGGATATTTTAAATGACCCGAAATGCCTTGGCCTCTAAACATCTAGAGCTAGCTTTCTTTGGCGCTTCCCATTTAATGGCGGCTAAGCTAGAGAGGTAACACTAGTATGATTGAACTTCCACTTGAAATACAACCAAGAATCCTCATCATCATAAACTGAAATCCACTGTTCTCCTTGAAGCATCTCCATCACTCCAAATGCGCCTTCTGTTAAAAGGTCATTCCTTGGTTCAGTGCTACAGTATGGGCCACTTGCTTTGTCATCCTTCTTGAATGAGTCACTTTTGGGTTGAGTGACATAACTATCATCGTCAATATGATGATGCCGCAGATACACTTATCTTTGAATTGGAAATGGAATTTCTCGTCAGGATTGACATGGAAATTATAACATCAGCACGGGCTGTCTGTTGAAATAGAGGGAAATTTATTTTCGACAAAATAAATTCCCTTTGCCGGCAATCATTACCTTACTTAGTTTATCGTCGAATATGAGCAAGTTTGGACTTACCGGTTTAGTAAAATTATCAATTTTACCACTAACTTTGCGCAAACTTTACTCCTGAAGTATCATTATCCATTGCTTCCAAATAATTAGTGGCTGGCTCCTGTCTTTTAATTTCAGAGACGGAACTCTTGTGGGTGTCATCAATTCAACACCAATTTTCAAAGGAAAATTTTGCCCATCGATTTCCACCTCCACTTGACCCAGAATTGTTGTCTACATTAACACTAATAATAAAACTCGACAATAGTAGAGTGTTTCTACCCCCACTTATAGTCGGATAGACTAGATTTCATCCCTCCTTTTTACCAAAATAAATAAATATATAAATAAAACTCGGCAGTATTCCGATCGCCACTGCTTTTCTGAGAATTCACATCAAGACCTATGAAAAACCCCATCGGCTGGCTAATTTAAATAAGAGCTCCCTGTTCCACGATTGCAAGGGGCGCCCCTCTATTATGAGCAATACTTAGTCTATCAAGACACAAGCCATCTAATTTTTTCGGAAAATGTTTATAATGATACAAAATGTTATTGAGATAGTATTCAGATTATAAAAATCAATATATTTTATGTGACTACATTGATAAAATATAAAATGAAAATTTATCATTATATTTTTTGATACACATTTTTCATTATAATTATACAAAATATAATAATTATTATAATTTAAATAATAATTTTTTTTGTATGACCTGAGTATATGATTCTCTTGAAAGGGTTCACTCTGTGGAGAGACGAGTTTGCGAGGAGTTGGGACATAAGTTGAATATAGTAGTGGGACCCATATATAGAAAATAATATAAAAATTATTATTGTTTATTAAAATTTAAATTTTCCCTCGAAAATAGTTGATTTGTACTAAGGATGGTTCAATATGCAACGAGAATACTAATAAATTGCAACAAAACTAAATTTTACTTTTTACAAGCTAGTTGTAAAATGTAATCATATTTATTGTAATTTATATCATCCTAATTATAGAAATATATATTTTTTGGCAAAAAAATTCCAAATTTCTTTTAAAAAAAAAACCTAATGGTGTGTTTGGATTGTGAGAAAATTGTAAAAAAAAAATTGTGAGAAAATAAAGTTATTTGAATTAATGAGAAAGTTGTGAAAAAGAAAATGTTGAAAAAGAAAAATGAATAGTAATTTGTGAAAAAAAAATTGTGTCAAAAAAAGATTATTTGGATTAATGAGAAAGTTGTGAGAAAAAAATAATATAAAAAAAATAAATAGTAATTTGTGAAAGAAAAAATTATGAAAAAAAAATTATTTAGATTAATGAGAAAATTCTGAAAAAAAAAACAAAAAAAATTAAAATATAATGATTATATATTTTTTTTCTAGTTACTTGTTTTTCTAGTCATTTCCTAACAAAACAAAAAAAACATAAGAGATGGAGTCCACCAACCACATCAGCCTATCACACCTTAGTGCCACTCACGACAGCAATGTGAAAGGGGTAGAAGCCACCCATTTAGAGGTAATTGATTTGGACTTGGTCTCTATCTCTCTCCTTGACGTTTGTCATGTGAGAGCACTCGGTTGCTTCTTGCAAATTCAATCTCATTCTTATGAGCTTTGAGCTCCTTATGGGCGTTCTAGGATTTACTTCCCTTCTCTCTCCAATTTTTCTTTCTCTACCTTCTCTTCTTCTTCGAGTTTTCTATGGAAACCAAATCTTCTTCACAGTATGGGGAAGATGATGTTGTAGTTTTGGATCTGGATGAGGCAGAAACCAGCAATGAACAGAAAGCGAGTTTTGGTCTTTGGGACGTCTGTGGTCAGAGAAAATTTTCAATTCACGGGCCCTTTTGGCTACAATGCAGATGATTTGGAAACCTAAGAAAGCAATAGAGGCGAAGGAGATTGACAAAAATCTTTTATGTTTCAACTTTTCTAGCAAGAGGGTCGTCAGTACGTTGTGGATAATTCTCCTTGGTTATTCGATAAACATGTGTTATTGACTGAAAAATTAAATGATGATGTTTAGCTCTCGAAAGTGACACTATTCTGAATATCATTTTGGATAAGGGCCTATGATCTACCACGTAAATCCATGAGTAAGTCGATGGCCAGAGTTTTGGGAAATTTGATTGGTTCTTTCATTGTCGTCGAGGAGGAATGTGTGGGGCAGTGGGGTAGGTTCTTACGGTTCCGAGTTCATTTTGGTGTTCGTAATCCTTTAGTAAAAGGCATGAAGGTCAAGCAGGGATCAGGTGATATTTTATGGATCCCGTTCAAGTACAAAAAACTTCCAAACTTCTGCTACTGTTGGATTGTCTAGAACATATCAACAAAGATTGCGAGCTGTGGAAGGAGGATGAGGAGGACGAGAATCCTAGTTTATCTCCGAATAATTCTTTTGGGAGGAGTTGCGTGCTTTTCCAGTTAAGCATGTCTCTGTGAAGTCTGAGGGCAATGGGATATAGAGTTCTCTATAGCCTAGGTCCCTTTTCTCTTCTAGAGGATCCCTGTTTGAATAAGATTCGTCGGCGATGGGGGCTCACTCTCGACGTAGGGATGATGTGGCGGCGGTGAATTATGAACAAGTTGGGGGAAATACAGTTGAAATTCAAACGACGCAGGAAGATTTTGCAAAACAGATTGGAATTAGTTTGGAAATATACTTTGAATAACTGAGCTTTCGGGCTGATCTTTCTCCACAAACTAATATGGTCTTTAATAAGCAAGATCCAACTGGAGATATATCCCCTAGCAATGACGTGGGTTTCAAATCAATTATGCAGCCCCCCATGCAAGATTCTAGTTTGTTGGACTTTGTAATTGAGCCTAATGTAAGTGTACCCACTCTTGGTCCTTCGTTGAAACCATCCACTATTGTTAGGCCCAAAGCACAAAAGAAGGTTAAAACTAATAGACCTTATGCCATTAGAAAGAACGCAGATTGACTATCTATGTGTCGGGGTGGTTCACATCTACAAGGGCACTACGCTATCTTGGCAGGTAAGAGTGGGTTGGTAGAACTTATAGAGGCTGGTTTGATTGATGCAGCAAATCAACCTACTAAGAAGTAACGACAGGATGAGACACTTTCAATCTTCAACACTGCATCTATGTTATCGGCGGAGGCTGTGGGTTAGCCCTGTCGACAGCCATGAATTACCTAAGTTGGACTTATCAAGGTTTAGAAATGCCTCAGATAGTTAATAGAATAAGGAAGCTTGTCTAGCTCCATAGTCCTTACCTCGTTTTTTTTTAATAAAAAATAGATTAAAATGTCATCAGATGGAAACAGTTAAACGTAAAGTGAAGTACCAGAATGACTTTTTTGTTGATTGCTTAGGGTTAGGTAAGGAACGTGCAGGAGCTCTAGGACTGCTCTGGAATGCTTCTCTCTCTATTAGTCTGCATTATGCCTTTGAACATTATATTGATGTGTTGGTGGCTGATGATGATAAGTGTCCTCTTGAATAAAGATTCTTAGGTATCTATGGGTGGCCTAAGGAGCAAGACAGAAATAATACATAGGCTCTTCTTAAAATGTTATGGGTTAGGCAAAAAAACCTTGGCTTTGTGGGGGAGATATGAATAAAATCCTATACTTTTTTGAGACAAGAGGAGGGTGGCCCAAAGATGAATCAAGTATGCAAAATTTTCGAGATGCTATGGATTTGTGTGGTCTATTTGAAATTCCTTTTAGGGGCTACAAGTTCACTTGGACAAATGAACGTGAAGGAGATGAAAATATCCATGAGAGACTTGATCGTTTCTCTATCAACAAAGATCTTCTTGATTTGTTCTTAGGTCTTTACACCCACCATCTGACTAGGTTTGGTTCTAACCATAATGTGCTTAATATTATCATAGAGGGGCAGCCTGTCACATGTACTCAATCAAGGAGATCCTTCCGTTTTGAAAAAATATGGCTTTGGGAACCCAGCTTTGAGCAAGCTATTTTGGAGGTATGGTCTAAGGCTCGTAATAATTCTCATAGTGCACATCTTAGTGATGTGATCCAGTGGTGTGGAAGACTATTGGGGGAGTGGGGGAGTCAAAAGTTTTATAATGTCAACAATGAGCTTAGGCGTCTTAGTCAGAAGCAAGGTGAATTAGAAAAAGTGGCTCCATCAACCGAAAATCTGCGTCTTAGTCAGAAGCAAGGTGAATTAGAAAAAGTGGCCTCATCAACCGAAAATCTTAGGCACCTACAGGAGGTGCAACATGCAATTGATGAAGCCTTGAAATGAGAGGAGCTCATGTGGTCTTAAAGGGCTCGTACCAATTAGGTAAGAGAAGGTGATCGTAATACCAAATATTTCCATGCTTCTTCCACGTAGAGGAGGAAAAAAAATGCTATTCATAAGATCATTGATGAGCATGGCCGAGCTTATTATGATGAACAAGCTATTACCAGAGTTTTCAATTTATATTTTGCTGACCTTTTTTGTTCTCAGGGATCTCATGAGGCTCATATAGTGTTGGATAATGTCAAGCATAAAGTCATAAAGAGATGAATAACAACCTTTGCCGACCTTTCACAAGAGAGGAAATTTCTCAAGCTCTGTCGCATATGCATTCTACCAAGACTCTAGGTCCTGACAGTTTGCCTGCTCTTTTTTTCCAAAAATTTTTGGAATATAGTGGGGCATGATCTGACTGCAGTTGCTTTGGATATTTTGAACCATGGTGGGGATCCTCGTCCCCCTAACCAAACAAATGTGGTGTTGATTCCAAAAAGTGGCATCGCCTAAATGCTGCAGGGACTACCAGCCTATAAGTCTCTACAACGTGGCTTTTAAAGTGATCACCAAGAATATTGCAAATAGACAGAAGTAGTTTTTCCCCTAGATTATCTCAAAGTGCCAAAGTGCTTTTGTTATAGGCAGATTGATCACTGACAATTTTCTTGTTGCTTTTGGGGCTTTTCACTAAGTACAAGACACAAGGGAAAAAGGGGCATATAGCACTAAAACTTGACATGAGTAAAGCTTATGACAGGGTAGAATGACATTTTCTCGAAGCTATCATGTTGAAATTGGGCTTTGATCGTGAATGAGTGAAGCTTATTATGAGGTGTGTCACAACAGTATCTTATTCTCTGGTCATTAACTCAAGTGCAAGAGATCTTTTTGCCCCATCCAGATGTCTACATCAGGGAGATTCTCTTTTCCTTTAATAGGGCAGTTGATCAGAAGATCATTCATGGACTGCATAATTGTTGTCAGGCTCCAGCTATATCATATTTGTTCTTTGCGGATGATAGTTTACTATTCATTGGAGCTACACCTCAAGAATGCTATAGAATAAAATCAATTCTTAACCAATATAAGAAGTTGTTGGGCCCAAAGATTAATTTTGAGAAGACCAAACTATATTTTACCCGCAATGTTTCTGATGACACCAAAGTGCACTCCAACAATGTTAGGCATTACAGATGCTTGGTCCCTTACAAAGTATCTTGGTTTTCCTATTTTATTGGGCCATTCGAAGAGATGAGCTTTCAGTACAATTGTTGATAGGGCCAAGTGCAGGATAAAGGGTTGGAAGGAGAATTTCTTGTCAATAGTAGGGAAGGAGGTTCTATTGAAATCCATTGTCCAGGCAATTCCATCTTATACGATGAGTTGCTTCTTGTTTCCAAAGAATGTGTGCCACGATATATCACTACTTGCTAACAAGTATTTTTGGGGCAGCTCCGAGGATGTCCACAAAATCCCTTGGGCCTCTTGGTCAAGTTTGGCAGTATCTAAGCACATGGGAAGATTGGGTTTCCATAATTTCATGGAATTCAATTTTGCCATGCTCGGAAAACAAGCATGGCGTTTGATTGACAATGAAAGGTCATTGTTGGCTAGACTTCTAAAGGCAAGGTACTATCACCATTGCACTTTCGTTGAGGCCAAACTTGGTCCTTACCTGAGCTACACATAGAGATCAATTTGTCAAGCTTGTTCTCTACTAGAGAAAGGTGTAAGAGGGGTTGTTGGTCAAGGGGATAGTATTCGAATTTGGCACGATCTATGGCTCCCAGATCAACAAGGCTTCAAAGTGCTCTCCCCTGGATTGGTGCTGGAAAATGATAAAGTTTTTGCGTTGATTGATGGGGATACGAGTTGGTGAAAGGAGAATTTGTTGAGGCATTGCTTTTCAGATGATGAAGTTTCCCAGTTCTTAGTCATGCCACTCAATAACCGATGTCTTGAGGATAAACTTACTTGGCATTTTGACAGGTCTAGAAAAATAGACAGTGCGAAGTGCATACAAACTTGCCAATCATCTTTCAAGGGTAGCTAGTCCAACTACTTCAGCAGAATGTGACCCATAATCCTCCTCATTGCCATGGAAGACAATTTGGAAGCTCAATATGCCAAGCAAAGTGAAGTTCTTCCTTTGGCATGCATATAAGTAATTTATCTCAACCTTTTTCATGCTCCAAAAAAAAGGAATAAACTTGGATATTCTATGTCTTTTCTGTGGCTCTGAAGCAAAAACTATTATACATGCTCTCTTCACGTGTCCAAGGGCTGTCGACATTTGGCTTATGAGCCCATTGGGTTTTAGATGTTGTGATGGTCTGCTTGGGGATGTACTTCAGTGCTTATCAATGGTGATGTATAAGGGTGGTCAAGAAGTATTGAGATCTTTGCTATGTGCACCTGGACCTTATGGAAGTCTCGTAATATAAAGGTAATAGAGGGCAAGAATGTGGCGCCATATGATATCCTTTAGATGGAGTGTCAACTATATGGGGACTTCACTGGGAAGAAGTCTCGCATTTGTCCTAATCACCCTAGACCAGACGTTCTATGTTGGAGGCCACCTGATCAAGGGATCATAGAAGTAAATGTTGATGCAGTAGTGGGATGGGCTTCAAGTGGAATAGGTACTGTTTTTCGAGACCATCTAGCCAACCCAATTATCCTCTTCAATAAGCAATTGGTGGGTTCCTTTTGTGCTGAGAACTTGGAGCTTCTATCAATTTAAGCCGCGTTGGTTAAGGCCCTTACTATGTAGGTCTCAGATATCATTGTTGAATCGGATTGTCTTTTGGCTGTTAAAGCCATCACCTCAGCTCAATCTATTTATACAACCATAGGTCGGCTCGCTGGCGACATTAGACATATTGCTATGGGTTTTCATTCTTGTGTCTTTAGGCATGTCCCTAGACTAGGTAATGAAGTTGCACATGCTCTTGCAAGAATTGCACTTAATTCAGAGGGAGAAATAGATTGGCAGTAGGACAACCTTTCGAATGTTTCTATTTTAATCTGTGGTGATGTAAGAAGCAATTATGAATGAAATGCAATATTTATTTTTTTTACCAAAAAAAAAAGATAATTGATCTAACTTAATAATTTGAGTGTCCTGAACCACTCTCCATTGCACTTTGCTTTAACTATTTTACTTGTCAAATAATGGTCGTAAGAAACAAAATTTACTAAAAATTTAAGTTAAAAATAAAAAAAAATTTAAAATTATTATAAATTAGGTTATAAATTTGTTTATTATTAATACAAAACATTTAACTCTGTAATACACTCTCTTAATACTTGTTAGATCTGATTAGTATGTGACACAAAAAAATTAGATTAAAATGGGCCAAATCCACAAAAATGAGCCAAATTAATAAATACAGATAAGAAGGCTAAACGAAACTTTGATATCATATCAAAATTACAGAGAATAAAACTAGAGAAGAGAAAAATTGAGAGAGATTGAATTATTGTATATATTAAGCTGTAGGAGACTACATCAGTTTATACAGGGAAAGACATATAAAATAAGGAAACCAAATAAAAGAAAATTAATGTAATATTCACATAATAATATTAATAAAGATTATGAAAATCTTAATATTATTTGAGAATATTTGTACAATGATTCGAGATCCTATACAAGACTATATACTAAAATCAGGAAGATTCTCTCATTTGTTGGCGTAGGAAGCAGCAAACATTCACTACTCGATCTAGTATTGAGGCTATATATCGAGCACCCGCCGATACTGCTTCTAGCTCTGATGGCTCTTATAGTACATAGGAATTACACACTCCTCTGTCACACTTATGCTTTGTGATAATCGTAGTGTCATCCAAATTGCTCACAATGATGTATTTTATTAGCAGACCAAGCACATTGATAATAACTATCATTTTGCTCGCCAGTACATTATGCAAAATACTATTTCTTTGGTTTCTGTTTCTTCAGTTGATCAAACTGCTAATATATTCACTAAAGCTCATCCACCAGGCCAGTTTTCTAATCTGATCTCCAAACTCAAGTTGGAATCTTCCTAATTTTGGTATATAATTCTGTATAGGGTCTCGATTTATTATACAAATATTCTAAAATAATATTAATGATTTTTATAATCTCTATTGATGTCATTTTGTGAATATTACATTAATGTCCCCTTATTTAGTTTCTTTATTTTGTACATCTCCGCTTATATAAATTGATGTAGCCTATTATAGTCCAATATATACAATAATTCAACCTCTTTTGATTTCTCTCTTTTCTAGTTTTATTCTCTATTTTATAATTTTGTCCTTACTTTTGTTTTTGTATTGATAAGAAAGATAAAAGAAAGACGCAAAACCTAATAATTAATAAACATCAAGGAAGTGGTGGTCAACATCTGGATTATGAGTCTCAGTTGTGGTGATGGTGGTAGCAGTGTTGGTGTAAGAACACTTCATATATACAAGAATCTTTAGTAAATGTTTCAATTTGCCAAGTTGTCTTATGACTGTCCTAATTAACCCTTCACTAATGGATGCTTTTACCAAATGTCAAAACATATAAGCTATGATAGTCCATGTACTATGTATCATTACACAATCAATTTTTTTTTTTTTTGTAAATTTTTCATAAAAAAACGAAATATAATTAACTACAAATAGGTTTGCAAGCCCACTGATGCATCATATTTCATAACTGTTATATATTACTAAGACTTGACTCAAAAATTTTAAATGCACAAAATTCACAAATATTTAAAGATTATATGCTAAAAATCATAACCCTTTTCACATGACAAATTAATTCATGTGGGTACCGATTGGATATTAAAATTATTATGTAAGATAATTAAACCTTTATTCTTTTTTAGAAATTTCTGATCAAGATATTTATTTAGTAATTAGTACGTAATTTTGTGGCAAAAGGTTGTTGAACTCTACAGGTCGATGCTTTTGTGCATGTGGTAGTTGCCCTGTGATTTCCTTGAGTTATGTTATTTGTCTGAGTAATGTTTAAAATTGTTATTATATAAATAAAAATATAATACAAGAAAATATTAAAGAAAAATGTTCAGTAAGTTTCTTTAAGTAAATATATTTTCTGAGATATCCTAAATTTAAACCAATTAGTTGGATGAGGGAAAATAGTTGCAGATATTAAAAGTTTAAACACTTGACCCTTTTTTTACTGGTATACTATCTTTGTCATTTGAGTTATAAGCTCACGGTAAGATTTTTTAAGTAAAATCAAAGTGATATAAATTATTAAATGATTGAATTAAAAAAATATATATATTCTCTTAAGCTACAACCATATAATGAAGGTTTCTATTTAAACAAAAGACATTTATCAATTATTTTGTACATCTATAAAATCTGGTTCGTAATATAAAGGCAAATTTACCTTAAACCCTATGTAAGATCAACAGCTACCAAAAGCAATTCTAGGTTGGGTTGCTTCTATCAAACATAATAAAATGTCTAATTATAGGGGTGTTCACAAAACCGCTAAATTTGTTAAAACCGTCTAATTTCATCTGTTTGAACACGCATATGTCAAAAATGAGAGGAAAAAAATACCTATAATTTTTAATTTTACCAATCCGCCCGGATTGGTGGTAGATTAGTGATTTCAAAGAAGGCCAAAATCGACTTGATCCGCCACTTATTGTTTATTTTTTGAAAAAAAAACACTGTCCTTATTGTTATTTCTAATGATGTGTTTGGATTGTGAGATTTTGGTGAGAAAGAAAATTGTGAGAAAAAAAGTTATAAGAAAAGATAATTGTGAGAAAATAATAAAAAAGTAAAATTTTGTGTTTAAATTATATAAGAAAATAATGAGAAAGAAAAGTGTATAATTAAAGTTACAAAAATGCCCCTACAAAATATAGGTGATTGAGATATAATTGGGCTATTTTGGTAATTTTAGTGCATTTCTTTTTGTTTTGTTTTATTCATTTGACTTTTAAAATAATTTTCACTCACACCGTACAGATGCTATCTTGATTTGCGTTTCTCATAGATTTCTCATGAAATCCAAACACTAAAATTTGCCTAGATAAGCTTGATTTCCGTATTTTTTTTCTTATGAGCAAAACAAATAGGCTATTAGTCTACATAGGCAGAATGTGAAGACAAGTTAAGACATGCAAATAATGTTGTTGTTTCAACATTAAGTTTCTTCATTCTTAATTGTTGCCCTCATTGAATTGTTGTCGTTTTCTACTTTGTTTGATACCTTAAACTTCCATTTAAATAAATATATTATTTCCCAACTATTGAATATGTACAATGAACTATAAAATTACATTCAATGTCATCTTCTCTACCTTTCTCTCTCAAAAACTCTCTTTCTAAACTCTTCGCATTTTTAAAACACATTCAAAAAAGCCTCTGGCCGGTGGTGTTAAGCAACCACTGTTGGCAGGCCTTATAGCCCCTTAGTCCTTCTCTCCACAATTTCTCTTCTCCTCCTCCTCTTCACCTATTCCTCTTGTCTCCCTCTCTACCCCACCATCTCTCCTTCTCTCTCCAAATATGGTGGTTTTTGTTTGTGTTATTCTTAGATCTAGGCCAAATAAAGTTTCCCAAGAACTTCCAATCATCAAATATGGGATCCCCATCTGTTAGACAGCCTTTTTGCCGTCTCTGCCGCGGGAATCTGTTGGTGCCATCGTCAACTCTGCTACTGCCGCCGCTGCCAACTCCGTCGTCGTTAACGTCACTTTTGTCATCGCCTACCTAACAACCATTTCTTCAGCTGTTGCTACTGTCGCTGAGGTTGCCAAGGCCAACGTCGTCGCTAGCATCCTAGGTTCTACTGACGTCGTCGCCAGACCCACTGACGCATGTGCCAGCTTCGTTTTTGTTTCCACCAGCTCTACCGATGGCGTCCTCAGACCTCCCTGGATCTGATGATTCTGATTGCTGTTGGTTTATTTTTTGCTTGGGAATTTGTAATGTTTGTGTGTTTGTGTCTGTCTATACTATAGTGTTGTTGGAAATTGTTACCGGAAGTAACTAGTCGAATGTCCGTCAGAGTGTGGCGTTTGCTACTTCGTGCAGTTGAGTCCAGCTAACGTAGATTTAGCTAAAATTTTGATTTTAGGTACATTTATATTTAATCCAGTTGGTATTTATATTTAATCCAGTTGGTATCCACTTGTTAGGGTTTTTTCAAAAAAGCGAGTTATATCAGGTTTCTAATGGTTATTTTCATCATATTATCTGTAAGTCATATATATCATTCTCTATTTTTACTTGGTACAGATTTATGTGACACTTTCGCATTAGACCTATGTATAAATTCTTGTGATATATACAACGATTTGTTTTAATAAAAAAATGTCCTCTTTTCTATTATTGATGTACCATTTTATTAAAAAAAATTATAAATTTAAACTGCTCGCTATCAATCCGCAATAGATAAATCGGCTTTGATGGTTTGGGAAGTCGACAGATAGACGCCGGTTTGAGATTATTTTAATTGCAGAATATTTCTAAAAATTGTCCCATTCAATCCCCGAGCATCCTTATCTCTACTCAACACTGCAATCTCATAGATAAACGTAATTATATTGGCCAGCAAAGCAGTATGGACTTTCGAGGGCATTCTACGAAGCCGGAGCACCTTTAAATTCTTTCCAGGTGTTCAATGACCCTACAACAATCAAATGTTTCAGGTCCCACATGGATTTGGTTTAACAAATTAGTACTCGACTTCCTGCCACCTTTCAAGCAAATTGGCGACGGGGGAAGGCGGTTCGAGTTCCACCGTATCAAAAGGGAAGCGTCAGCTTTACCAAAATCGCGATTCTTTTGGGGAAAAAAACAAAAAAATAATAGTAATAAATGACTAATTTTAACTAAAATACGGTTACATATTTTGAATAAATTATCTTTAATTTTATCTTAAAAAAATTATGATTATTAAGAAAAATTAATATTTTTAAAATATAAAAATAATAAATATATTAAAAATATTAATTTTTATTTTAAAAATTAATAATCTCAATTTTAATCAAAATAAAATTCAAAATAAAAAATCATCAAAACAACTAACTTTTTTTCTATTGACTAATTGTGGTTGTCTTATTTATCGACTTTGTTGCCAGAATAGGAAAAGGAATTCAGGTTCATTTCAATTTTAAAACTTTTGAAAATAGTAAAACATTAGCCATCGATTTACATACAATTTCCCAATCCAGGAAATGAAACTAGAAAGCCTAATTGCTGATGTTTTTATAATGCTCGAAACCAGGAAGTCACAACAAAGACAGCTAAGCTAACCATCTACACCAAGACAAAAAAAAAAAAATATATATATATATATATATATATATATTAACATAAACGCTCAACAAAACAAAGTACAAAAAGCACTTACATATTTATGTAACACATCCATCCACATCCACGTCAACATATGCGTAGAATTAAAGGAAATTTATAAAACAAAAAAGTTGACAAAATCCCAGCAAAGCAAATCCATCAAAATGAGCACAACTGAAAAAGGGACACGACACACACAACTATTATTTGCTTCTTTCCCACTTTTTTTTCTTTAGAAAAAACTTTTAATAAAATGATGTCACTGGTGGAAAGCACACCCTTTCTCCTATTCCTTCTCCTTTTCCTCTTCAGTGGTCTTGGGGTGGTAACCGGGAAGCTTCTCCTTGATCTTCTCTAAAATGCCCTTCTTCTCCTTGGCCTCTCCCTCGTGAGAGTGGGAATATGCAGCCTCAGCCTCCGCCGGAGGCGGTGGCGGAACAGCCTCAAGATCTTCAGCCTTCTTGTGCTGTCCTCCTGGCAGTTTCTCTTTGATCTTCTCGAGGAAGCCCTTCTTCTCTTCCGATGGCTCCTCTGTGTGGACTACTTCCACTTCGACGGGAACGGCGGTGCCCTCATCATCGTGCTTCTTTCCCTCTTCTGATGATGACGAAATCTTCTCCTTGATCTTCTCCTTCAGTCCCTTCTTTTTCTTCTTCTTCTCCTCTCCTTCGCCTTCCTCCTCGTCGCTAGACTGCATATGCATCAAGTTTTTCACATATATATTCACAACGTCGATATATATATTTGTAAGATTCATTGATGATGAGAAAAGAGTACTTACAGAGCTAGAGCTGCTGCCGGATCGATGGAGCTTTTCCAAGAGACTATGCTTTTTCTCTTTCTCCTCCTTCTCCTCCTTCTTCTCCACCTTGGGCTCATGATGATCATAATGATGTTCAGAAACCTGAACCTTTTCTTCAAACTGGGTGGCAATCACCTCCTCCTCATGGGGTTTCTCTTCCTCTTTCTTCCCCATGAAATCAAACAACCCGCGATCCTTGGCCTCAACTGCACCTTCTTCAACCGCGATGGGAGCGGTCGTTGTCTGGAACTCATGGCTCTTTGGGTATCCCTCCTCAGCCATACTTAACTGATCAAACAATTACTTAGAATAAAAATGAAATTTTTTAGTGACAACTAAGAGAGCTTGCAAGTCGTGACTGGCTCACTCGAGTGCTTAGCTTTGTTGTTGTTGTTTTGATGGGGTGGCCTTGAGAGATGGGGGGGGCCTCTTTTATAGCATCGTTCAAACGCGCATCCTACGCGATTATTAAGTGAATAATAAAGGGGATCCCACTACGTGGACGGCCAAAAAAAATAGTTAAAGACGAAAAAAAAATTTTATAACAAGTTAATTTATTTATATAATAAAATATTTAATTTTTATAATAAAAAAATTTAATAAAAAATATTTTTAAATTTTATTATAATAATTTAATATGTACACTAACATTTATCTAATAAAGGAAAGGTAAAGCTCTCTGCTCCTAGTTCTATTCTAATATCGAAGCGCTCTCAGTTTCACTCTGCCTTCCGTAACCGACGCGCGGTGTGGGACCCTTTTAACCCAATGAGCAAACCGTCGCTCACAACGTCGATGTAGTAGAAGACCATAAGGTACTCGCTAATGCTTATCTGCCACGAGTCCAAAGAAAGTGGTGTCCGTTTTAGCGAGCGAGTACGATGATGTCGTGGCAGATGAAAAAGCATGGAGCGTAAGGGTCAAAAAGAGAGAATTAATAAGGAAGAAAGTAGAAAAGTCGAGAGATATTGTGGTAATATTATGGCCCACTGCATATGGCCATTAAATTTGTGACGCGTGTAAGGAGAGCGTGGGAAGTTGTCCTCTTGTGTGGCCCCGAGAAATGTCGGTCATCGTCTACTTTGAGGGGATGGGTTAGACGTGTGAGGTCGGTTGTGGAGGGCCCCAGTGAGCTGAGTCTGGGAACAAGTGGCATAGCGTCGGCAAGAAGAACAAAGGACGGTGTCTCTAGATTTGCGTTCGTTTCGTTTTCGAATTTTTAGGCAAGCCTGTTCGCGCTATCTTGGATTCGTTTTTTCTTACCAGCCGAGTAATACATAATAAGTAAAGGAATATATAATTAATTTAATAATTTAATTATTTTTATAAGATTACTGTTATTATACAGGTATAGAATTTACGACACAAAAAAATATATATATTAATTTTTATTTTTTTAATTTAATATATTTTTTATAATTTAAATTTTTATAGGAGAATCACAGTTAGGCTTCTTATATTTTATTTTCTTCCTCAAAAGTTCTCGTTTGTTCCGCTGGAGGAAAGACGATTTTAAATCTAGCAATTTTCTTTATGGTCAATCGAACTTCTTAAAGTCAGTTTGTCTCTTAAAAAATAACATTAATAGCAAATATTTTTTTAAAACAATCTTTTCTTAGGAAGATAAATTCTTTTCTATTGTAGGTGATTGAGAAATCTACAAAAAAAACATGTTCTCCGTGCATGTACTAAAAAATAAAAAACTTTTAGAATTTTTAATTTTAAAAATTAAAAATTTTCTGACTTCTTTGTTGGAAAAATTAAAAATTTTTTGAATTGTTAAGGTGGGTCTGCCCTCCAACTCCGCAGGCATATCGAGTGAGCATTACTTTGCTAGCAAATTTTACAGGCAAATTATGTTCAATCCACAAAGAGTTTACATTATATATATATATATATATATATATGTAAAAGGTGATATAAGCAACCGAGCTTCGTTACATGATCAAACTAAAAAATTATCTAAACAGTATCCCGATTGTAATAATAAGTATATTTTATACAACTGTAATAAAAAAAATATAAAGTGAAAAAAATATTAGTGATATTTTTTATCACTTTTTATCAAAATAATTGTATAAAATACACTTATTATTATAATCTAGATACTCTCTAAATAATTTGTGTTTCGCTATAAACTTTTTTCCTACGCAGGCTAAGAATTAAAAATGTACCGCTAAGTATCTGCCAATAATCTGTGATAGGAAATGGTACATGGCGAAGCAAGCTAATAGTAAACAGGCCACGAAGATTGTAGTGTAAGTAAAATCTAAAAATCTGATATAATCATAACGCTGTGTGTAAAAGAAGTAAAGGTGATATGTTTTAATAATTAGCATGTCAATTATGAAAAAATGTTGCAGTCCGTAGTTACCGCAGAAGTGGGTAAGTCATTGAGGGAATTGGACGAGACATGGTGGGAAAAATTTAAGAAGGAAGCTTCGACCTTGAATGAGTGCCAAAAATGATGGAGAGAAGCACAAAGACGGCAAATGCAAAATCAGAAAAGGACAGGTGAGTTAAAGAATAAGAATTTGATGACAAAGGTAATTTTTGCATGATGATGTTGGTTGTTGGGGTTATAGGAATATGGGGAAGCTAATTTTTGCATTAAAGTTGTTGTGTTGAACCCAGGGGTACATTATATAGGTTGTTCGACGATAAATATGAGTTGCTTGTGACTTCCATCATAGCGGTGCATTAAAGTTAAATTCTGAGTTTAATGTGGGGAGAATTGGAACTTTGCACGCATGTTCAATGCTAGTGGATTTTTAATAACGCTGATAAAAAATATTTGAGTTTGATGCATGATTTGGCCCAAATTTTGAAGGATTAGTTTTTCATAAGTGTATCAGTACTGTACTCGAAAGAATTTAAAGGTTGGTTTGGTTATGTTATAATTGTATAGTTATTGATTGAATGAATTTCATTTTGTAAATTAAAGATGAAGTTTTAGGGTTCAACAAATAATTCGATTGATTAGTGAATTGGGGACGAATTCTCACATGTATAACCTTTTAGTAGATATGGGATTTGAGGCTTTGTTTGGTGTGACCCGTCGGAAAATGCCGAAGACCTTCATTCCCCTGTTATTGGGACACTTTGACCCATTCACTTATGTAATGGTATTAGGGGGGCTTGGAAAGACAATCATTGGGAATGACGTTACGAAAATTAGAGGAATTCCCAACGGGCCTGATCCGGTGCCAATAAATAAGAATGGAGGTAAAATTGTTTCAGAACAGTTATGTGAAGTGGCCGAGTAGCTGGCTGCAAAGAAAAGGGAAGTGAAATTTAATAGTGATGGTAAGGCACACAATCCTGGTTTGAAATCCTTCAATGAGAGGCTCGACTTTAATGCTCTTAGGCTTATATTGACCATTAGTGGCATTTTTAGATGGGATATTGAAGCAAGCTTTTTTTATTTTGACCCTAGGTTCAGTATTATGCACAACATCATTCCAATTTCCTTCGCCAAAGTTGTACGTGTGAGTTAATGTTAGGGATGTGAAGCAATATAGATAGGGGGCTTGTTCTTGACTAGTTAAGTGATGAGGTACGTAGGTTTAGAAAGGAAGACCAAAAACACTCGGATGGTAATTACAAGCACAGTGTTTGTGGTTGCCTCCTCTTTATAACAGTCAATTAGAACAACATTTATTTGTCGAATGATGAAATTTCTTTTCTTTTCCTTTATTATTTTTTTTTGTGTGCAAAGGTTTTAATTCTTATTTTAACTTTGTAATTGTTTTCTTTTGAGAGTTCCCCATGAGAAAATTTGAGCAGCGACCCTCAGTGGTACTTCCATTGAAGTTCGGAAACAATTCGAGGGTGAGACTAAGGGTTAATATGGGAGATGAGTACACAAATTTCAATCGAAATGAGGCACTGAGTCTCAGCTAATATTTGTCTATGTGTATTGTCCTGTCATTTTCAAGATATAGCCACGATCTGCACGACCTATGTAAAAATGAAAATACGTTGGTTTAATGACACAGAATTTGGAAACAACGCAGGCCAGTGCATAATATGGTGAACTTAGAGGTTCCTTCTTCTGCAAGTTATGTAAGAGAGGTGAGGAAGCCATAAATTTGTTTATGTTTTATGTGAGAAATATATTTATGTCTGTTGTTTAGTTTGGAAAAATCATGTGATGTGACATATTTTACCATTTGCGTAAGAGGTGTGCACAAAGTAAAAAGTTGCTGTCAAGGCCAAGGAAAACGGTAAAAAGGGCAAGTTTGACAGCTGAAGGAGCAAATTCAGATGTTGAAAGCGTCAAAGATGCCACTTCCCAACCACATGAGAGCCCTGCAGGCTAGTGCCCCTATTATATTCTCTTTGCGATCTGTGGTCAGGATAATTTCTTTACAGATGCTTAAATATTTTCAGTTGAAATTTTGCAGATACTGAGCTCTCGCATTGTAAGGCAGGTCTAGTGATGAATTGCTTGCAAAGAAGAATGATGTTGTGGAAAGAAGAGAGTAAAAAAGAGGTGTCTGATGAAGTTGAGAAAATTGTGAATTCAGAACATGAAACAGCAGGCAACTGCTGTTTATTTTACTAATTTTATTATATATATATAGGATCTCGTTAAACTCTGTGCAGATGATTATATGTCTTTTTATATGAAATTCTGCAGCTACGGAAAACTCCACTTGTAGTTCCAAGGATTCAAAGGGTAGGTCTTGTGATGGGTTGCCTGTAAATCTAAATGAATTTTTGGAAAGAAGAGAAGAAGATGAGGTGTATGATGAAGCTAATAAATTTCCAAATTCAGAACATGAATCGGTAGGCAAGTGGCCCAATTTCCCTGTTGCGAGTGGTATATACTTTATGTACATTATTTCAAATTAATTTAGTTTAACTACTCGTTGGAAGTAATTATACCTAGAAATTGCTTTGGCGCATTTTGTTGCAGGCTTCTTTACTGCCTTGGACAACCTCCTGCATAGTTCAAAACTATGTCTCATTTCCTTGTCCGAACCACAGGAACTTTCAATCTCCTTACTGCCTTCGCATTCTTCTTCAGATGCACTTACTATATACTCTTCATCCGTACCCATGCTTACGATTCTACTTATTGAACACAAATTACAATTCAACACGGAAAGCAATAATAGATACTGTTTGCAATACATCTTACGGATAAATTACAGGGAAAAAAAAAAAACCTTTTAACTACTATTGCCTAACGGCCTCATCAGAAACAACAGCAATTGAATATAGCTAATATCTATCAGCTATGTGCCTGCTAATACTTGAATTTGGTTCTCCTTGCATGCCAAAGGCCATAATATATGCCATGATTTTGTCATTCCCAGTTCCTTTCTATATGTTTATTTTGTTTTAAGAGCCCTTTGCAAAGCAACAGACCAGCGGAAGCAACCGAAGGGACTGTGTATCTGAAATTGTTTGATTCATTTGTTTTCTTATTAGCACTGAATATTTTGGTGCCTATTGAAGTGATTTGTTAACCGCACACTTAAAGCTGTATAACTTGACCGCGTTGATTTAACTTGTTGCAGGACTACTCTTGAATTCACTATCAGTATCTTTGTTACAGATGCAAATTCGTCATTCCTGATAATGCTAGTACCGAGCTCCTTGTACCTTACTATGGTTTCAACGGCAAAATTTAAAATTTCATAGACTAACCAAACTTCCTATTTCTCCTCTTTATATTTTCAACTCTACATTAAAACAGAAAGGTAACCCTGCTTCCAAACTATTCCGAGCATTATTCAAATATGAATAAATATTGGTGGGCCGGTGATTTTTGTGCCGAATTATGTGTCGAATGAAACTGTAACTGTTATTTTTAAAATTAGAACTAATATTTTTGAACCAGTTGTTATTTTTATATTTCAAAAATATCAATCGCAATTTTAAAAATAACAGCTACGATTTCGTTCAGCATAAAATCTCGAGATAAAAATCTTAAAATACGTAATTACACTCTTCAAATATACCCACATTCGAACAAAAGAATAGGAAATTGCTTCATCACTAAACAGCAAGAAAGAACGAGTTACTGGTTCCCCTACAATTGCAACGCACCACAAATTATGTAACGCTTTTCCTAATGGAGAACTTTCGTATAATTGCTGTCACATCAGACCCCACTTCCAATCAATACACATGTTCTTTAATTTTTGGGTTTTCGTACTCCTTACGACTCTTCTGCTGTTGTCCTCCAGCTCTCTTCCTTTGAGACCTATCTTTGCCTTTTTTTTCAAACATGAACGACTGCTGGACATCCCTTTTTTGTTTTCTTTTTTCTTCTTTTTTTCCTTCAAACATATTTTGAATTTCAAATTTTCAATTTAAGAACATAATCCTAAAGTATGATTGGATGGTAAAATTTTAGTTAAAAAGTAAATAAAAATAATAATAATAAATAATACAATAATGTTGAAATATGATTGATAAAAAGTAATAATTAGAGAGTTGTAAAAAAGAAAATAAATAGTAATTTACGAGAAAAAAGTAAAAATAATTATTTGAATTAATAAAAAATAAATATAAAATTTTTTTATCTTTTTATCTGCCTTTCTTTCTCCTTTGAAAATTGCCAATCATGGCCCTAATCCCTCTTTTGTCTGCTAACAATTTTTATGACTACTTTATCTATTTATTTATTAATTTATTTTGTGGTTCCCTCCTGCACGTTGTTTACAGCGTAGTTATGTCCGAGCTCAATCCTCCTAATGGTTCTCTTTCAATTAATATATCATCATGTCAAGTCAAATTTTGAATCAAATTTCTAGCAGGTTAAATTACATTATTCAGTTGGGTTAAACTTTGCTACCTGTACCTCCCATAAAACAAGTTGAATTTTAAGTTGAATAACTTGCCCACAGTTGAGTGCAACAAATAATTAGAAAACAGATGAAAATCCCATATCAGACCTCCAATTTTATCTTCTTTTTATGTTTTTATTCCACTTTTTGTCTAAAGCTGTGTTCCAACAATTTCGTACAGGTCAACCGTGACGATGAATAACGCACAGTAGCATCAGAGTGCAAGGAGACCAGATGTAATAATCAATAAGTATTTCTCAAAAAATTAACAATGAATTGCAAACACTAATTAACCTAATCAATCACGGTTAATTCAAATTCATCAACGAAGCCCAAGAATCCAACATTCTGAATCTACTTACTATTGACAAAATTGACTATAAGTTTCAATCAATATGGTTCAACAGGAAGAACATCGAAGTGTCAGAAGCTAATGAGTCGGCTGCTTCCATACCAGGCATAACAGATAAGGGAACAGTTGCCTCCGCGCCCAGCATAAAATACTCAGGTTTTTGATCTAGCAGCTTTTATGTTTATGATGAGAGACTCTCCTGCGTTAGATAAACCTCTCCTCCCAACTAACTTCACCTGAAATTTTTTGCACAACATGTCTATCCTCATTTGATCATCATCTAGCTCACTAAGTTCAATGGCCTGCCTCCTTGAAATCAAACCATAAAGACATAGAAAACTACAATCAAATTCTTCCTCTCTGAATTTTACCCTCAACAATGCAAGAGATTCAGGATCACTTGACTTCGCATCAAACAAAACAGAGAAGCTCCCAAATGCCAGATCAGGGCCATCAAATAATTCATTCAAATCATCATATACCTCCGCACCATTACTTAAATTGTCTGTCAAAGCCAGTGACCTCCTTTTTGCCACTCTCAATATGTTAGCAGCCTCTCTCATCCCACTCAGAAAAGCTCCATGCATTGTTGCAGGATACTGTTTGTTAGTCGCCTCTCCTGCAAAGAATACTCTTCCATCTCCAATACTCTCAGCAAGGATATCATAGTCATCTCCAGATGATCCAACCGCAACATACGAATAAGAACCATATGCAAAGCAATCTTTCCCCCATCTGGTACAGACTGCTTGAACTGGATCTGGAACAACAATCCCTTTTGGATGATAAATGCCTCGCAATATGTCCAAGACCCTTCTAACAGACTCAACAGGAGACATCGTCTCAAACTTAACAGCAGCATCTCCAGCAACAAGAGCAATTAGTAATGGGCCCCCAGAAACAGAAGAGTAGCTGTAAAACAAAAAGAACTCACCTCTCATAGTCGAATCCTCTGTCAAATGCCCGAATGTATCGATCTCTCCTCCCCAAAAGTTGTAAGGAAACAGCAGTGCCACCTTATTCAGTAATCCATATCCTAATCTTTGTACAGCATCTTTCTTTCTTTGCGGAAGCCCAGGGAAGAATTCAATTGATCCTTTCTTAAGAACACCCAACGGTACCGTGCAAAGTACCATGTCCCCCTGAAATTCCTGCCCACTAGCATATACCATTACCCCATCAACTCCATACCTAATACTCTGCACGGTTTTCTCATAGAAAATGGGAAGGTCCTTAGCAAGTTCCCTAACAAAAGTGTCATTTCCTCCAGGAATAAAACAATGGTCACCCCCCATCTCATATGGATCATCTTGATCCCAATAAGCCATAGACAAGTTTGACATTAATGAAGCATTTGCGTATTCTAAATTTGCAAGATGCCAATTCAACAGCATTCGCTCTTGGGGATCTTCGGCGACTTTGTGAGCATTCCTAAATGCTTCAAGAGCCGTTCCTAAGTTAACATCCACAGACTTTACTTCCTCTATCATTGCCTGCCTAAGCTTACAAACTCTATCCAACAACTTATTAAAAGAAGCTTCTACCCGGGAATCAATCTCGGAATCCACTGCCTTTCCATCAGGTAAATACAAAGGGCAAATATCTCTCACCTTATGCAGAGGCAACCCCAATTGTCTGGCAAGCACTCCAAGGGGATTACCATTTATTCCAGTGAGGACACTCCCACCAACATCCGCTGCAGCCACCACTCCATCACCCTTCATTTGTTTTGTTTTCACGCGACCACCTGGTCTGTCCCGGCCTTCCAAAACCACAACTTTAAAACCCATGCCTATTAACTGCCTCGCCGCCACCAGTCCAGCGAGGCCCGCCCCCACAACCACCACGTTCCCTCTTTCTGCTGCCTCACGTGCCTTCAATTGCACTTCTGCGATAACCGGAGCAAGCCCAAAGTTAATGTAGCCATGTTCCACCAGGAAATTATACGCAGAGTCCACTAGGTTTTTGTGCTCCGCCCGTATCGACTCCAGCGCGTGATCGCGCGTTAGCCAAAACGAGACGTTGGACCTCCAACGAGCGAGAATGTGGTTCCTTACGACAATATAGTTAGCTTGCTCGGTGCCGCCAATTGTGGACACAACGTTAGCTTCGATTTCTTCTTCAGTCAGTGAGTCGACGGGAAAACCTACGGAGATTGCGATTAAGGCTTCCACATCGAGCTCTTTGGCAAGGCCTCCGGCTATCCTGTAGCGGCGTAACGATGGGCTGCCGTTGATTTCCGTAAAGAGCCGCTTTCTACGGCGTCGCCTCTTGGGCGGCGGGGCGGGGTCCGTGGAATTAGGGTTTGCAGGTTGCTCTTCGAGTGTGTCCTCGGGGATTGGGTCAGATGACTCGTCTTGGGAGTCCGACAGGGGGGCCTCCACTGTCGTATTAGGGGCTGGGGATTGTGTTTCGGAGGAATGCCGGATGTTGTTTTCACGTGAGTTTTGGGGGTCGCCGGGGTAAGTTTCCGGTCCTACCGGAGAGAGGGTGAGGTCGGTTTCCGGTGAGGAGTCGTCTGTTACGACGTCGTTCGGGTTGTCGGAGGGGTCCTGCGGAGGCTCTGCGGTGGTTTCCATTAGGGGCCAAACGCAGCTTAGTCTCAACGCGCGATCGCCTCGACGTCGCTTTAGGGCTTGTTTGGATTAAAAAAAAACAATGGGCGAAACGAAAATGAAGGCAATAAAAGTGAGAAATAAAAACTGTAAGAGTAAAAAAAAAAAATGATTTTCTTTTTTTTTTAACATAAAAAAATTTATTTTCTCTATACGTGGAAAATGATAATGTAAATAAAAAATCTAAAACAAATTTCCTTTTCTCTAAAAATGATAATGTGAGTAAGAAAAATTATAAATTATTTTATTAAAAATGATCAAATGTAAGAAAAAAAATAATAGATGTTAAGATATTAACTTTACCCTTCATAATTAGAACACTATATATAATTCTAAACTAACTGACTTATAAATTATATATAAAATTCATGTATAAATATAATTCAACTAACAAAACCCCATGACAAATACGTAATGATTGTTGAAATCAAGGAAAAAAAAATCTTAGTAGAATATAGTGAAAAGAAAAAATAAGAGCCGTGCATTTTGATAATTTATTCAAATCATGTAACAAATAAAATGCCAATGACTCAAAATTCAAAATTTGAAACTCAGAAAACTTGAAATTTCAGTAATTCTATTTTTAAGACTTGAAACCCGCAAAAATCAAACAAATCTTAAACTAACCCAACCTAAAATTTTAATTAATTTCCTTATTTGATTTTTTTATTGTGAATAATAATTATATTTTTAATTATTTTTTAAATATTTGAATTATTATATAATCACATGAATTGTCTATTCAAATATATCAAATATTAATTATTTAATTTAAAATTTTCTATGTGATTAAATTTAATATAGTTTATATGTTAACCATATGGTCAATTCCTAAGAAAACGTTACACCAAATAAAATAAAAGAAAATAAAAAAAAGAAAAATATGAGAAAGTTATATTTTCAATGCATAATTGAATTGGCAAGAAATATATTAAGATGAAAAACGATTTTTAATTATAAAAAAACCTAAAATTTGGTTATAAAATTTTCATAGTAAAAAAAATTAAATAACTATATAATCTTTTGTTCTGTAAAAAGAAGATCATAAAGTGTACAATAACAAAGTTATAACAGTAGTTAGTTTCATAAGTGTAGAATGCAATTCAAAGTTTCATTGATTAATTCAGTAATTGAGTTTTAGTTTTAATTGTAACAAAAATTATCAAATAAATAAAATAAAATGAATTTTTTTTGTTTTATATAAATATTTTAAAGTATTGAAATGAATGAACTATAAATAACGTAATAGACTAAATGAACTAAAATCTACTTAATTCTTATGAAAATTTCAAATAATATAATTTTCAAAAAATAGTGTAATAATCTAGTCATAGTTGCAATTAAGAGAAAATTTTCAATTTTATTAATCCATACAATTTTTTTTCTTTTAAATATGTAATTTTGAAATTGAATTATTTAATCCTAATTTTAATTAATATTTTGTTCATACACTTAAGTAGAAATAGTATATGTAATTACTATACCATGATATTTATAATCTTCAATACAAGTAAAATAATATAATATATAGCTAATTATAGTGTATTTTTTACTAATTAATTATATATTATATTAATAGATCATCTAAAATTTTTTAATTAATTAAAAAATTTATTTTTGCATTTGAATGTGTTATTAGTAATGTGAAATAAATAATACGGTAAAAATTATAAATCTAATTTTTTTATTAAATAAAAATATCATGATGGATGAATTTAAAATTTGCTCAAATCTAACTCGAAACTAAAAAATTGAAATATCTAAAATGTAAATAAACTGAAAAGATCCGAAATTTGATTGACTTAAAATCTAAACTACTCGGTACAAAATTGATCTGATCCACCCGTTTGTCACCCTATGTACCTTGCGCGGAAAAAAAATGCAAGTTGCATTTGTATGTTTGTGACTAGACCAATGTTGTAAAAACCGGCTTGGACCGGCCGGTCTGACCGGTTTAACCGGTGACCGGCTAAAGGTCTGGGCCGGTTTATGACTACAGTTACCTCTTAACTCGAGCCGGTCACAACCGGTTTGAACCGGTCAAAAATCGGTCAAAACTGGTTTGAACCGGTCAAAAATCGGTCAAAACTGATGAAAATCTGTCAAAAATCGGACTCAGTTCAACCGGTTTAAACCGGTTATAAAAGTTTTATAAATTATAATTTGATCCCAATGTTTATTTAAATTATAATTTGAGTTTTAAATTTAATTAAAATTTTTAATTTAGTCCTAAATTTATCAAAATTTTCAATTTAGTCCTAAATTTATCAAAATTTTCAATTTAATCCTTAAAAATTAAAAAAGTAATATTTAATAATCATGTATAAGTATTATTTTTTTAAATTATTTTTATAAATATATATATTAATAAATACCGATTCAAATACCGGTTCGACCGGTTGAATATTGACCCACTAATATTTTTGATTCGATAACCGGTCCGGTTCTGACAACTTTGGACTAAACTTGCTTTTTGAGAGTGTGTGCGTGTGACTATTAACAAAAAAAAAAAAAAAAAAAAAAAAGGTGGAATGAGCTCCGAAATCCAATTTTGGAGGTAATAATAAATCTCATGCGCCTGTCAAGCCCAAATATGGTACAACCCGCTAGGCTGAGCTACGGAGCTGCCTGCATTTAATATTTAGTTTCTAATCAACAAGCGGTGTCACTAGACAGGATTTGATTTAAATTTTAAAAATATAATTATATTAAATATTTATTTAAAATTTTTTATTATTTTTTAAAATTTTATTTAAGTTAATTTAAATTAATCAATTTAATAAGTTAAATATTAAATAATTTTAAAAAATTAATATTTATTAATTTCATTTTCTTCTTTTTTTTATTTATATATATATATATAGATAGATATATAGCTAACAGCGAAAAGAGGAGGGGAAGCCGGGGCCGGTGGGAGACAATTATAGAGTGGGAGAGGGTACAGGGAAGCGAGCAACTTCCCTATTCGATATTTCCAATAGCGAATCGTATGCTCGGCTTGCTCCTCCTCCTCCGCCTCCACAGCCCTCTCTCTCTCTCTCCTCTTCCTCTTCTCCGTGTGAGTTCATTCATTCATGATCGACTTAGCCTTTTTGTTACGTTCTGCAAAATTTATTGTCCTGTCCTTTCTTTGTTTTTAAAGAATAATCTCCTCCTGCGAACACCCCATAAAATCTTCAAAAAGAAAGCAAAAATAGTAAGAGAGAGAGAGAGAGAGAGGGGGGAACAGAGGAAGAAGACGGTAAATCGAGAGAGAGAGACGATGATAACGCGATCGAATCTGGCGGAGCAGTTGAGGGAGTACCAGATTCGATCCAAGCACGACTGGGCCTCTGTCTCCTTCTTTTCTTCCACATCCAATCCCTCTTATTCTAGGTAACTCCCAATCGCCCCACCCCCTTTCCCCAATTTCTCACCCCACTTCCCAATCCCGATCCTTTCTTTATCTCTCGCTCTTCCCAAATTTCTCATTTGGGTAAAATTTTTCTTTTTTATTATGTCTCTTTCTCATTGATTTGTGATTTTAGTGATTGCCTGGCTTTTTGGGGGGTTTTGGGGGCCTCCTCGGGGGCATTTTATGTTTTGATTTGAATTTGAATTTGATTCAGGCCAGCAAGTTTTGATATTTGTATCTTTGTATTTCTCAAAGCTAGTTTGACGCTTGGGAAGATTGGTCGGCCTTTTTTTAGATCAGCTTTCACCTTTTTGTTATATTTGTTGGTTAAGAGATTGATCTCCCTTTCTGGTTTTCAATTCTCTGCTCGGCAGTTCCTTTTTCTGCAAACCTTCTATCATTGTCCAAACGAGCACGTTACTCACAGGGTAAGGAGAAAGAACAGGGGTTGTACTTTTAAGAATTTGATGAGTAGTTTGGATTGCTTGGACGTCTAAACAAGTCATTCGCTTGTACCTTCAAGAAAAATAATACCATGTGCTTCACGACACACCTTCGTGCCAGTCAAGTTCAATAGCTCTATTTGAACGAGGGGAATTAAGGAAACAAATTCTCATGTTCATGATCCTGTGGTCTATTAGTTATGTTATTGTGTCCCAGAGGCAACCGAGATGAGTAGCTCAGGCCTCTATAGTCCATCGAAACCAATTGCATGGATATCAAGGGTGTGTTTGAAATTCATATGTAAGCTGGTTTGTGCAGTTTGAGTTTGCTTTTAGCCGTGGATTTGTTAACTTGTAATTGCCCCATTTCTTTAGATGGATGTCAATAGAGGTGTTGGTAGCTACCTACTGTCAGCGCCCATATATTGATGGGGACTCTTTAATGTTTTGATTCAAGATGATAAATTCCCACCTCCAACTCGCTCAATCACTGCCTTTTAGTGCATTGCTTATATGATGCAGAAAGACACATAGTGGGTGGCGCTTTTTATGATGCGCAGAGAGACCTGTAGTGCATGGTGATTATATGCTTTCTGTACAATTGCTTGTTATTTTCTTCTTAGAATGGTTAAATTGGTTCAGAAAATTGACTTGCTGTTGTGAAAAAGTTAAAAGTGTAGCTAAATCTATGGGAAATGCGTTAGGTGTTCACTAAAGTAGAAGATAGATCACATGGAGCAAATTTGGTATACGTAAGTCAGCCTTTTGAAGATGACAGGTAGTCTCTTTTGACACATCTACAGGATTGGGCATGTATGTCTCTGATCATAGATACTCCATTTCATTGTCAAGAATTAGAACAACAATAATTTGGGTGTTACTGAGATGAGTCTAAACATAAGTCTACATGAAACCTCATTGTCTTTTGGGTGTATTGAGGCGAACTGACCTGAAGCCACATGTATAAAACCAATGAAAGCCTCGCAGCACTCTTATGCTATTTAATTACAAGGTGCCTCTTGCTGCTGGGAGTTGCTAGGCTTTGTGGCTATGATGAACTTGACCATTATTTCCTTGGTTATTGCTCGTATATAACTCATGTGTAATGTGTTGTTGAGTAGTTGTTGTCCATGAGTTAACATTTCATTTTAATACTGTGACGTCACTACTGATTATCAATTGCTCCTTTCTGTTCTTGCAGGGTGGATGTTGTGATATTTGTGATATGGGAACTCCTCAGTCTTGCTTTCCTGGTCTTTTCGGCAGTCTCTTTGTATTTTAGGCATATGCGACTTGCTTTTATATTAATTTGCATCACAATGCTTCTGCTTTTATTCATGAAAATCACAAAGCAGGTAAGATTGGCTAGGAAAAAGAAGCGAAGGATGCTTCTGCCATTATCCATGTAACACTCTATAGAAAGCAGTGACCATTTTTCGAAGCAACACAAGTCTTGTCCTTTCTGAACCCTTTTAGTTTATTAAAATCTGTTGCTGCACGAGGAGCAAGTCTTATAATGAATATGATTGAGTGATCATTTCAACACTTGCTACTGATTGAAATGATGGCTCCTTTCCTTCAATATGGAGAGGTTGAGATTGATTAGAATTAATGTTGTCAGATGTCGACTGATTGGATGCAAAAATTAAATGAATGGTTTATTCCTCAATACTTTTTTTTTCCTAGCAGCATGGATAGGGCTGTCCGAACATTGGTTCCAATTTGTAGCGCAGACGGCCAGATATTTGTTCAATGGTTGAGATTCTCGGAACTAGGTTTTTATGTTTCTGGTGTTGTCCGTCACTAATTGAAGTAAAGATGCGGTTGTAAATTATGAAGCTTTGTTCAATGTGTACCCATTTTGAGAAGTTATTTGAGTAATCTGAAACGTCATTACATGCATTATTTGTAAGAGGTTTATAGAAAAGGCCATATTCTAAACTATATTCCCAGTAGAATCTTGTTGCACCATTCTCTGGTTTACCCGCTTCTTCGTTATTTATTTTGCCTGCTATGGGGTAACAAAGAAAAGGAATCGGTTGTCCTGAATAATGGGCATAAAGACATGTCGTTCTACGATAGTACAAATTGCTCTGGTTGGCACTGAACTGCAGACCATTATGCCTGTGATTCCCAATGTCCAATTGAATTACTACGTCGTTATGTTCTTTTTTATTAACCGGCATCCAAGTAAAAAATAGATATGTGCCAAGGTCAGCTGGAGTGCAGTCCTTCCAGCACTGCCAGGGTTGGCAAGAAATGTAATCCCAACAATGCCCTAAACCCTGAGGCTGAGGGTAACCACCGGGGAAAATGTTTGTTCGTTCATTCAGGTGGTCATAGACTGGCATTGCATATATTTGAAAAGAGGTGAAGATCTTTAACCACAACCAGCATACTTGTTAACCCTAGCGCTGCCTTTGGCACTGCCCCTGTCAAATTTCTTCGACCAAAAGCCATCTTACTAACCCTAGCACTGCCTTCGACCGACACTTTCAGAAGTTTTAAGTCTTAACTGTTGAAGTGTTTCTTAAGTGATTATTTTTATATCCTGTTTAATTTTTCAATGTGGTTTTTTTTATCTTGTGTTTTCATTTGAGTTCTCAATTTTTTGATTTCTTACCAAATCAGTCCATCTGTTAACGAAAAGTGATCAATCTATTAAAAAATAATTTTGATCTTACAAAATTATTTAAAAAAAAGTTAAATACACTAATCAAAAATTTTTTTCATCAAAAAGTATATACTTTACATATTTAATTTGTGTATTTGTTAATTAGAAAAATATTTTATTTACATATTTGGTAATGAAAAAAATATTTATTTCATTTATTTGACTTTTTTTAATAATTTTTATTAAACTAAACTCATTTATTAATAAACTGATCATTTTTTATAAATAAAAAAATTAATTTAGTAAAAAATCAAAAAATTTAAAACTAAAATGAAATGTCAAAAAAATTTGAAACTTATATAAAAAAAATACAAATGTTTAGGACCAAAAATTATATATCCCATAGTGGTTGCTAAATGTCTCTCACTTAAATTGATATAAGATTTGTTATAGACAGTCTTTTTTAATTTTTTTTTACAATCATTAATAAAAAAATAATTTATCAATATTTTTTAACGATAAATTTATAATATATTTAATTTTTAATTTTTGATACCTAATTAATATATACTATATACGAGGAATTATAAAAGAAAAAGTAGAAATAATTGTTACCAACAAAATTTATTTGACATAATATTTGATATTATTGCCACATCAACCCAAAAAAAAAGAGAAGACATCCAAGGAAAATAGAGGCGAGCGTCTCGATCTTCCTAAGTTATTATACACAGAGACATAAAAGCCCAAAGCAGTCACAGTTTCACAGATAATAAAAGGCCAAAGCAGTTATAGTTTTGAGGTTGCAAGCTTGATAAGGTCCTTTCTTAGGATCTTGCCAGATGGATTCTTGGGTATTGCAGGAATAAACGCAACTTTCCGGATTCTCTTGTATGGCGCCACCTGCATATATACAAATATAAAGCCGCCGCGTTGTGTTGCACAAAGAATGTCATTTTTTCCATCCCAAACGATCTCATACTCTATAAGAAATTGAGGCTTCATTTGGCCAACAAAAAAGAAAACAAAAGAAAAAAAGAAAATGAGGCTTCAGTTCAGACACACCTGTCTTGCTATGAAATCCATGATTACATTCTCAGTTAAGTCACTTCCAGGCTTTCTTACAACATAGGCCATGGGGTACTGCCCAGCCTCCTTGTCAGGAAATCTAAACATACATCATTTCCAAAAGAAAACATGTAAAAAAACAGCAAACAAAGAGCAGAAACTATCACTTTCTTTATTTCCTTTTAATTTCAGTTTCCTTTTTAAAAAAGAGTAAAGTTGTCATTTCTATATATAAAGAGCATCTTATGAATTTCCTTCTTTAATTTTTTTCACGAAAAATTAATCTCAACTTCTTAAAAAAAAAAAAAAAAACTCATAAAAGCAGAGGCCACTTTTTGAAGCCGTTTATATAATAGACTGGACAGAGGGAACACTTACGGTATTACTGCTGCATCAGCAATTTGTGGATGTGAAAGCAACAAGGCCTCTAGTTCCGCCGGAGGGACCTGCCAATTTGAAATTTTGAAGACCCAACGTCAATTTCAGGGTGTCACAGTTCTTAGTCGAACGGCGAACACAAAACAAGATCAACTTGATGGTATATACGGTACGACACATTCAGGTTAGTGAGACCCAATTAAAAAAATAATTGAGAAATAGATGTTCTTTCCACCTGGTATCCCTTGTATTTAATCAGTTCCTTCAACCTATCAACCACAAAAATGAAGCCATCATCATCTATGTAACAAAGGTCGCCAGTCCTTAGCCATCCTTCCGAATCAAGCGTTGATGAAGTTGCTTCCGTGTTAGCAAAGTAACCTGAAAAATCAACCCCCAGCACCACGATATAAACTGTAACTGGAAGCAACACACAAGATACTTCAAATAAACTGTAAACAATGCACTTTTGGACGGCATTACTTGTCTTTCTTATATACCTAACGAAGAAGCTTATTAGGACAAGCCTGGATATGACAAAAAGAAAATGACAACTATATCTTGTTCCTATATTCTATTATTGGTGCCAATCTGCGAAGTAAGATCCGCTTCACATATGTATGCTGGAAGTGGAATTTAAACTCAATTGAATGTACAAGTAAGCAACCGCATAAAACATATCAATTGGGTGCACGCGACAAGCCTTAAATATCCATTCACTACGTGAATTGCCCCCGTAATACGCTCTCAGAATAAGGAAAGCTATCTTATTCTCTGCAATGATGCCCATCATCTACCAAAATTTCTTATTTTCTTACTTCATAATATGAGTAATCAACCCCAATAAAGAAATGACCTTAATTTATGAAGCCATATACATTCTAGACAAAATTATATCATTTGGGTGGGGGGGGAGAAAGGCGAAGAGGGTCCAATACCTAAAGAAAAAGCAAGACAACCTATTGAAAATAAACGATTAAGCAATATGATAACGTAATTGAGGTCCACAGCCACCGACCTGCATTCTCTTTTGATGAAATGGTCTAACGAGGACAAAGACCATGCAAACTTTTATAGTTTTATAAACCCATGAAAACCGGTAGTTGTTGACAGATTTATTTTAATTTATTCTCTTCCAACCGAATCATTTAGCCTGACGCCGCTAGCAAGCGACGAGGCTTAGTTGACAATTTGATGTCATTTTGGAACTTCCTAAAGAGCAAGAACCTTGCTTACGAATAAACTGTTGCTGCTGTTGTAGCTACCAACCCTCGTGGCCCTGACCCCCGTGGGGGACAGGAACCTAAATCCAGTATTCATTTAGCTCAAAAGGTCCAATTCATACAAGTTGGCAAACATCTTAGAGGATATTTGGAATTTATAAGGTTAAAATGAAAAAGAAGAAAGGCAAGCAGCGCATAAAAACCGTTTAACTGAACCAACAACATTTATTCCAGCGTTTTATTATATAATAATATAAAATACAACAAAACTAGACCGTACCTTTCATAACGGACGGACCTCTGAGCCAAAGCTCGCCCGTTTGGTTGACGGCCAAAGCATTGCCGGTTTCTGGGTCCACAATCTTCGCTTCCATGCTCGGCGACAGCAGCCCCGCCGTGCCGTATTTCCTGCTCTCCTCCAGACTGTCCGTCGATGCGCCAATCGCCGTCGACTCAGTCAAGCCGTAACCCTGAAGAATACTAACCGTCGGATATTTCAACAGAAACCCCTCTATCACCTCCTTGCTAAGCGGGGCCCCTCCAGACAAAACCGACTTCAGGGAACTCAAGTCGTACTTGGATTTTATCTGATCAGCGCCATTGATCAGGGCCACGAGAATCGGGGGCACCAGCGGAAGATCCGTGGCACGGTATCTCTCAATCGTGGACAACATCTCCGGCATCTCGAACTTGGAGAGCACTATGATCGTTGATCCTGATGCGAGTAGGCCCGTCGCAAACGCAGCTAGGCCGTAGATGTGAAACATGGGGACGGTGCAGATAAACTTTCGCTCGCCGTCATCATAATCATCGAAGCGTCCGACGACTGTTTGTACCATGGCAATCAGGTTCCGGTGGGAGGAAACCACGCCCTTGCTTGCTCCAGTTGTGCCCGAGGAGTAGAGCAGAGTGGCCGTGTCATTCTGGCCGACTCGGTCTTTGACTCGGCTCTCACTCGGCTGCCTTTTCATCATCTCGCTCAACGTAGTAACAATTTTGGCGTCGGTCTTAGTTGGAACGTCGCCGTCCAGGAGAATAACGGGCAGATTTGAGTTTGAAGCAGCCGCGAGTTTGGGGACGAGTTGTAGGGTGGTAAAGGCGAGCGAGGGCTTTGAATCGGCGATCTGCTTTGCGATTTCTCGGGGAGTGTTGAGAGGATTGGTGGTGGTGATTATGGCGCCGAGGGACATCACGGAGAGGCAAGCGATGGGGAAGAAGATGGAGTTTGGGGAAAGGAGAAGGATGACGTCGCCCTTGCGGACTCCCATGTCGGAGAGACACGTGGCGACGGATTCGACGGCTTTCCATAGGTCAGCGAAGGTGAGCTGGTGGCCGGATGCGGCGTCGATGAAGGCAGTCTTGCCACGGTGGGCCTGGGACGAGATGAAAGTGGCGACGTCTAGGCATTCATTCCGAGGGAGAGGCACGGGCTTGCGTTTACTGTAGAAAATGGAGTTGGACTTGCAAAATCCACTTCTTGGGTCTATCGTGGAGCTGCCATTGTCGTCGGCCATCCAATTTTCCGATCTTCGGGGGGCCGCCGGTTTTCTCTCTGATTGCGATTTTTTAAGAGGCTTCCTGTCTTGTAATAATGAATCAAATTTTTGCGAAAGATAGATTTTTGTGTTTTGAGAGTATGCCTTTGTTGACTTTTCAAATCGACACGGGTTTTTTTTTTTTTCTTTTCATTTCCTATCGTGCGTATCTATTGACTCTTGGGTGGACTCAAGGCTTCCAATTCCGTCGATATGGTCCCAGATGTTCTTACCTTTTTTTTATTTTTTCTTTTTGGGAAATTACTTTGTAAAATCATGGTGATATTAAAAGCAAGATTATATCCTGATATCGCAAAAATTAAAAAAAGAGAGAGAGAGAGAAATTAATAGATGATATTAGATAAATTATATAATTATTTTAATATTATTAAAATATAATTATATAATAAATTTTTTATTGATAAATTTATTGAATATAAATTACACAAATTAAATGATAATTTTTCTTTTATAAATCTCAATTTTTTAGAATTAATATTTAAAAAGATTTTTAAAATAAATATTTAAATTATAATTGCTAAATGTCACGTAAGAGACAGAGTTTTACTTTACTTTGGATACTTAAGAAAAAAATTTGTCTTTTAAGGGACATTCTTATAATTCAGATTTAAAATTTTTATTTTAAAAATTTTGAATTATAATTTTGGGAATGTGATGTAAAACTTATAAAAATAAAAAAGATTATTTTATTGTATAATTTACAGTTAATGGTAGGACTCATCATCTTACAGTCTCATTAACTTTTAATTTTAGTTAAAAAAATTAGGCGTTAGGTATATAATAATTAATTTTGATACGTAATAAATTTAAATAGACAGATTCATTAAATATCATGTATCTATGTATTAAAATTGATACATAATAAATATTATATATCTAATGATTAAAATTAATATGTAATAAATTTAAATTTGAAGTGTAAAAAAGATAAATTAAAAAAAAAACAGTTAAATGCCTATGGTTGCCCTGTACTGTTACCTGAGTATCAGAAATCTTTTTTCTACTATTGTTGTGAAAGAAAAAAGAAAGTTTGAATTTTATACTTTTTTTTTTAGAGTTTAATTATGTAGATACGTTTAATTAGGTATGCAACAAATATGCTATATCTATTTAATAATATCTAACAATTTATTTATTTTTATTTTTTTATATTCAAAATAAAATACAAGCAAAAAGCCATGTCTCAATAAATACAATAAACTCAAATATCATGAGGTTCGAGTACTACTTTATCATATAATCAAATCTTTGTATAGGTAGTTTTTCAAAAAAAAAACTTTATACCTAAATGTTAAGCATAATTTTTAGTCATAATGTATCATATTTTTTTTTATTTCTTTAATTACTAATGAGTAAATATACATTTATTATCAAATATTGAGAATTTAACCAGTTAAAGTAACTAAAACTTGAAACTCTGATTAAAAAAATATTGCTACAAGTTAGTTCTATACCTATTTTTCGTTATTTTGGTTATATTGTCAAAACACACATCTGGAAGCTTTCCACTAGGGCTAGCATCGTGAAACACAATTTTGTTCATCACAACAATGTTTTCAATTATTTTGTCCATGAAAAATATAAGTCCAAAATTAAATTATCCCAAAAATATTAAATAGCCTTATTTTTAACACGTATTATATTTCCCCAAATCGCATGTAAAAAGACTGAAAATAATTAATATCTAAAATTGCTTATAAAGTTATTCCCTCAATGATATCTTAACTGAAACTTTTAATTAAATAAAAATACTCTAAAATAAATAACTAAACTTTAAGATAAGAATAATTAATATTATAACATAATCATTAAGTGATAGAAACTAGTCTTCATGTCTTGTCCTAAAGTCAAATTTCACAAAAATAATTATAAATAGTTTAGATAAACAATAATTAATAATTGAAAACTTGATTTAATTTACTTATCTTAAATTTATTATTACTTTTTTATCTGATTATTATAGAAGTAGTCTTTGGGTTGTGTTGAAATTGGGAGATGAGATATTAACTGTACATTAAGTAGATGGTAGATGAACATGCAAATTTTGAGATCAAAAAATAAGAAATTTATATGATGTCAATTGTTTGTTCGTTCTTAATGGACTTAATTTATTTTTATGTGAGTTCGAAAAAATATCGCTAGTAGGTTAGGTACCACTTAACTACTTGAGAGAGAGTGAAAGCTTTTACAGTAGAAACGACGTTGAAATCATGAAACCCATCAAATTAATGTAGTTTACCCTCCTACTAAGTGAAATCCTAAGCTCTAGTCCCTTTTGATTTAAAAAAACCTCAATTTCATATTTTATTTGCTAGTTTGTAGTTAATTTAAATTATTTTAGTTAATTATCTTTAATTATTTTTTTCAAATCAAATTTCAAATTCAAATTTTAATGTTCGTTTAGATTAGTTTTAGTTAATTAGTTTTCACAAATTTTAATTAAATTTCGTTTCCTGTAGGTTTGACTCTTATAATACTTGTCAAGTTTTTTATTACTATGATTGGCCTTGCGTACTTGCAGGATTTACTTGGTCACCTTGAAGGAAACTGGGCAATCAAAAGGTAAGTATTGAGATCTAGTAGCAATAAAATGATAAGAGAACTACATGAGTTTTGATTCCTCTCGCCGTAAAGAGGATGCGTAAGCAACTTAATATAACTAAACAAACCCATCAAATTGATGTAATTTACCCTCCTACTAAATGAAATCCTAAGCTCTAGTCCCTTTTGATTTGAAAAAACCTCAATTTCATATTTTGTTTGCTAGTTTGTAGTTAATTTAAATTATTTTAGTTAATTATCTTTAATTATTTTTTTCAAATCAAATTTCAAATTCAAATTTTAATGTCCTTTTAGATTAGTTTTAGTTAATTAGTTTTCACAAATTTTAATTAAATTTTGTTTCCTGTAACTTTGACACTTTGACTCTTAGAATACTTGTCAGGTTTTTATTACTATGATCTCAAACGTTATATTAAGTTCACAACTTAAAAGGTTGCAACGATCTTGATTGAACTATATACATTTGACTGTTGTATTACTTAACTGCTACAAATAATGTAATGAAATGGTTTTCGTGTTATTGAATTGAATGTATGTTCAAATAATTACAAAATGTTTTACTCATTTGTTAGTTAAAAAATTTTAAAAATTAAACAACAAAAAACATAAAAAAAATCCCCAAGGTTCCATTTTCAGGCCGAACTGGTCTGGCCTGAGACTGAAACCATCGGTTTGGCCTGACCACGGGACCCCTGGGGACCAAGGGCCAGGCCAAGTTCCGGCTCTTAGCCGAATTGGAACCGCCAGTTCTTGCCCTTGGTTATGTCTAATCCTGCAATTAGTTTGAATGATCTGATGGTCTTCTATTTGTGAGCAATTTTGACATATTTGAACAATGGACTTTTCCTTCTCAAAGGTGCTACGAAGTGGAGAAGAGCAAAGAGGGAGAGAGTACAGACGGAGATGACAAAAAGGACACAGAGAGGCAGGGACAAATCTAAGCAAGGACCAGGGCGGTTAGTCGCCCCCCTGGATTCTTTTAATACAATATTAATGCTATTGAAAAAGAGCAACGACTCATGATCTAGTCCAGTTGGCTACGCGATTTTGCCCCCTTAAACGCTGTTTTACTGTTGTTTTTTAAGATTCCGTCAGTACTTTTTTTCTTTTCTTCCTTAAACACTTTTATTTCCCTTGCTGTTTTGTTTTTTTTGCTTTAAAATGCCTTTTTTTTTGTTCGTCTTCTTCCCAAATATGCTATTACTTTTTTTTATTAATTGTTTGAATAAGTTTTTCTCATTTTATATTTTTTTAAGAATTTTTTTATATCTTTTAATGAAATAAATTATTTGTGATAGATAATAAATAAATAAAAATTTCTAAAACACATTGTATTTTCAAATGTGTTTTTTTTTTGTAAAATTAACTTTAAATTTATCAGTTGCAATAAATATGATAAAAAAATTAGCTTATGAGAATGTTGCACAATTATATGATAATAAATTATTAACTAATTGAATATTTATTTATATAGAAAAATTATACTTGATTATTAAATATTAAAAAATAACATCAAAATATATATATATATATATATAAAGTCATTTTAGACTCTTTATGTCATTTGTAACGACATTTTTGCAATTAAAACTAATTTTTATTGACAACAAGTTAACGTAGTATGTTTCTTATAATCAAAATTAAATGTCAGTACTTGTTTATAATTTTTGAACTTAAGGGACGTCCTTTGTAATTATGTCCTAAACTTAGGGTGGTATATGTAAATTACTCTACATATAACACACACACATAATTTGTTTGTTACTTATGCGTCCATGATTTTTCAATAATGTGTAAATTTGTTATTTATATACAATAGAATTGAAGAATTATTTATTATACAAGATTATGGGATTTCTCAAGAAATTAGAGGAAAATAAGAAGAAAATATTAATAAAATAGAGTTCGTTTGCATGAAAAACTTGTCACCTCTCGTTTAAAATAGATTAATTATTAATAAAAACATATTTGCTGTTTTTAACCCAAAAAGACATAAAGAAAATGACTTTCATTGGATAAAGGACAAAAGTTTGACTTGACTTGTTTTAATTTTTTTCTTTTAACATCTAAAACAAAAGTGTGTTGTGGTAATATTAGTTATTGTATTTGAGGGTTTAGATCTGGCATCATTTATTTCTTCATTCTAGTTTTTTTATAAGAAGAATTAGACTTTGAATACTAACAAAATTGAATAAAATTCCTCCACACGGTCTATGACTTGAATGAATTAAGTTCACTCGACTCTTTTCTTTTCGAACTTCACTATATAATTTAATTTTAAATAATTATAAAGTAATTATATAAATTCATCTAGCAGTATTTAATAATTTATTTATATATTTTTTTAAATATTTAATTTTCTTATAATCCTTATCACTTTATTGTTACTTTATTATTTTCTAAATATTGTTACTTAATATTTACTTTTCTTTTTATCTTAGCCATTTTCAAGGCCACCAACCCACTTAAGTTAACTTTTTTTTTTTTTTTTTTGTGCTACAAACTCTCCACTTCTCAAAATAGGTAAAAAGAATTATCAAAAAAAAAAAAAAAAAAGGTAAAAAGAAGCAGTGCCTTATGCTGCAAAATCTCTTAACTATCGCTAGAATCCTCTCGAATTCCAATTTTAATTAGAGTCCATTAATAACAAAATATTCCAAAACTATAAACAGCCAAATTGTTGCGTAAAAACTCAAGCCTAAAATGAAAACGAGTGGATGTTGAGCTGCGCACGTAGCTGCAACTTGGGCAACAACAACTTTATGGCGTGTGTTTAATCAAAAATCAAACTCGCAGACCACCAAGTGCAAAAAGTTGAATCTATTTACTGGTAAATTAAGAAGCTAAAACGAAGATGAAGCAGAGAAATTACCAAGACTGATATTGTCCAACAAAGTAGTAGTGCAAATCTCGACGCGAGCAGCAATCGAACATTTCAATTTCATCCATCCAGTCTAGTCAGTCCACAGAATTGGACTTGAAGGGATAGCGTTAGCAGCTGAGCTAGCAATTGTTTCTGGAAAGAGAGGGGGGAATCCATAACCATTAACGGCCATGGCCTCAGCAGCAAACCCTTTGCTCTCTTCTCCCAACTTCTTTGGCACTCAAAAAAGACTTCTGCTTTCTCCCCCAACACCCAAAACCACCAAATGGCCGATCAGAAAGACCCCACAAATTACTCAATCGTTTTTCAATAAAGATAAAGCTTTTTGTTTGAATTCTCTGCCATCAAACGCCACTTTGGCTGCTTTGCTCTTCTCTTCTTCAATAATCCCTCAGCCTCAAGCCTTGGCCGTAGACAACGGAACGCCGCCAGCACCGCCGGTCGTTATTGAAGCGCAGCCCACCAAACCCAATCCTTCAAACGCCTCTCCCTTCTCTCAAAACCTTCTCCTCACGGCCCCAAAGCCCCAGTCCTCTTCTGACCTCCCTGAAGGCGGCCAATGGAGATACAGCGAGTTCCTCAATGCAGTCAAGAAGGGCAAAGTCGAGAGGGTTCGCTTCAGCAAAGACGGTTCGGCCCTCCAGCTCACCGCCGTCGACGGCCGCCGCGCCACCGTCATTGTCCCCAACGACCCCGACCTCATCGATATTCTTGCCATGAACGGCGTTGATATCTCCGTCTCTGAGGGCGATTCCGGCAATGGGCTTTTCAATTTTATTGGGAATTTGTTATTCCCATTCCTTGCTTTCGCCGGATTGTTCTTCCTCTTCCGCCGGGCACAAGGTGGGCCTGGAGGACCCGGCGGGTTGGGCGGACCCATGGATTTCGGAAGATCGAAATCGAAGTTCCAAGAAGTGCCGGAAACCGGCGTGACATTTGCGGATGTGGCGGGAGCAGACCAAGCGAAACTGGAACTTCAAGAGGTGGTTGATTTCTTGAAGAACCCAGATAAGTACACGGCCTTAGGGGCCAAAATTCCCAAAGGTTGTTTGCTGGTTGGGCCACCGGGAACCGGGAAGACTCTGCTGGCCCGGGCAGTTGCTGGAGAAGCAGGAGTCCCATTTTTCTCTTGCGCGGCGTCTGAATTTGTGGAGCTTTTTGTTGGAGTAGGGGCATCTAGAGTCAGAGATTTGTTTGAGAAAGCTAAATCTAAGGCGCCTTGCATCGTGTTTATTGATGAGATTGATGCAGTGGGAAGGCAGAGAGGGGCTGGGCTTGGAGGTGGCAACGATGAGAGAGAGCAGACTATTAATCAGCTGTTGACGGAAATGGATGGGTTTTCGGGTAATTCTGGCGTTATAGTTTTGGCTGCAACTAATAGACCCGATGTTCTTGATTCAGCTTTGTTGCGGCCCGGCAGGTTCGACAGGCAGGTCACTGTGGACAGGCCTGATGTTGCTGGCAGAGTCAAGATTCTTCAGGTCAGCTGGATACATTCACAGCATTTGTTCTTTTTTCTTAGCGTAATCTGCAGGCTTTCTTATAATTCAGTGGCAACAATTTGAATTAACTGACACCATACGGAATACTGGAACATTTGCTTGATAATTGATGTTTTTGTGTATGGGGACTTGCATATGTGGGCATTTGTAAATATGTATGTGTTCTGTTTTCGAGTGTAATCATAGACTTGCAGTCATATTGTCGTAGACCTAATGGCTTCTTCAATTTATGATTGTCTGCTAGTATATATGGCACTAGCTTTTGCTAGCCTGTGATGATCACTTGGAAGAAAGCTCTATTAATTGAAGGTTCATCTGGTTAATTGCTTGGCCTAACTATTCCTTTATCCTTTTTTTGTATGTTTGTTTATGCAGAGAGTCTGCTTTCCCAATTTTGTACATTCAGCTTGTTTTCTAAATTTGCTTTTGTTTATCATCTGCGTGCTCAAAGCTAACATTTAATAATGGCAGGTACACTCTAGAGGAAAGGCACTTGCAAAGGATGTGGACTTTGAAAAGATTGCTCGGAGGACCCCAGGATTTACTGGTGCTGATTTGCAGAACCTGATGAATGAAGCAGCCATTCTTGCAGCAAGGCGTGATCTGAAGGAAATAAGCAAAGATGAGATATCTGATGCCTTGGAGAGGATCATTGCCGGTCCAGAAAAGAAGAATGCTGTTGTGTCAGACGAGAAGAAAAAATTAGTTGCTTATCATGGTATATGATTTGTGCTACCTTCTCTCTAGTATATCTATGTTCTATTTTGGCACACTAAGTACATTGCACTCCAATTTGCAGAGGCTGGGCATGCTTTAGTTGGTGCACTCATGCCTGAATATGATCCTGTGGCAAAAATATCCATCATTCCTCGTGGCCAAGCAGGTGGTCTTACTTTTTTCGCTCCTAGTGAGGAGAGATTAGAATCTGGCCTGTACAGCAGAAGCTACCTGGAAAATCAGATGGCAGTTGCACTTGGTGGAAGGTGAGTAACTGAAGCTCGTCTCTCGGTGAATCCATTTGGACACTGTAATGAGGAATACTTCCTGTTGTTCTGTATCAAAAACCCCCTTTGGGTCTGCTTGGCCTCGGATTTCTTATGTGCTTGAATTTAAGCACGTGGTATATGACAGGAAGTACGAGTGCTATTCCCAGCCCTGGTATCTCTGGTACATCAATTATATGAAAATTTCTCTCTCATTGTTACTGCAGGGTTGCTGAGGAGGTCATTTTTGGTGAAGAAAATGTTACCACTGGAGCATCGAATGACTTCATGCAGGTTTCACGTGTTGCAAGGCAGATGGTTGAGAGATTTGGGTTCAGCAAAAAGATAGGACAAGTCGCCATTGGTGGACCTGGTGGAAATCCATTCTTGGGTCAACAGGTACAATTGGGATTGGGTGGAAAATATCATTGTGAATGGGTTGAAAATATCAATGGCTAATTGTTCTCATGTAATCCCCCGTCTCCAGTTCACTATATAAATCAACTTTACAGTGAAAACCTGACTTGTATTGTTTCAATTGCAGATGTCATCCCAGAAAGATTATTCGATGGCAACTGCAGATGTGGTGGATGCAGAAGTGAGGGAGCTGGTGGAGAAAGCGTATACAAGGGCCAAGCAGATCATTACAAGTCACATTGACATCCTCCACAAGCTTGCTCAGCTCCTCATAGAGAAAGAAACTGTTGATGGAGAAGAGTTTATGAGTCTCTTTATTGATGGAAAAGCTGAGTTGTATGTTGCTTGATCACACCGCCAGTGCTAGGCATTAACCCCGTGCTGTAACATAAAGTTTTTGCAAACTTATATACAAAAGAAAGCAGATGAAGTATTTAATGGGTTCAGAGTTGCACGGTCATAAAGTCCAATTGTCTTTGAAGACAGATCGGATGTGTTTTTTCGCACTGGAGTGAAGTCATGGCTTCCATTTCGAAAGTCTCCCGGAAACTGAGATCTAGCAAGACATGGATAAGGTTTCTTTGACCAAAAAAAAAAAGAAAGAAAGAGTTCCAACCATTTGTTGGACTTGCCACGTAGGATAACACTGGTTAATGACAAAAAAGGCTGTCTTGCTTTTGGTTACCAATCATCAATGTATACCCGATTTCCCTCCACCCCCAGTATATTGAACAATTAATTTGTAAGAAACCCACATTCCCAGTTCCAGCTATGGACTAATACCCATACATTTAATGGCATCAATTAAGTTACAAAACAATATGGGTCACTTCTCAAGATCCTCTCCCACTCTGTTGCCTTTTTTGTTCTAATGCTGCAGTTTCATGCAGTATGTCAGCCGCATCTTTATGCATGTCCAGCTTGGTAACTGAAACAGCTTGCAGGTAGAATGCTGTAGACCAGTCAGGATAGACACATTTGCGTTTTTTGTTCTAATGCTGCAGCTTCATTCAGTATGTCAGCCGCATCTTTGTGCATGTCCAGCTTGGTAACTGAAACAGCTTGCAGGTAGAATGGCGTAGACCAGTCAGGATAGACACATTGTGCTTGCATTGCATCCCGGAGAGCAGCATCTTGTTGGTCACACATGAGATGGCAAAGACTGCGCTGTGCATAAACAGTAGGTGAAACCATTGTTCCCACATCTATGAACTGAATAAGGAACCACAATGTAATTGAATGATGCCCTGAATGGCTTTAAGTTTTTCTTATAGTTTCAAAAACTGTGTAAGAACCTGGACAATCAAGGCTGTACATGGCGCTACACACCTTAGAGTAACATTCTATTACAGTTTTAAAATCTTTGTCACGAAATGCTAGATCCCCACGCTTTCTGGCCTCCAGCATATCTCTCATTTGTTGGGTCCATTCTTGGAAATATAACTGAATAATTTTAAGATTTAAGCACAGCAACATGAACAGCCATCAGCAAAGTGTTGATGCAGGATTCAATTACCTCATTGGTTCCTTCATCATCCTTGTAGTGAGTCATTACCAAAATCTGATGGATAGCAGTGAGATCCATCTGTGAGCATGCATCACCCATTGGAGAAAGTGGGTGTTGTGGAGAAGGCGGAGCTTCTTCATGCTTTGGTATACCCAGCATCACATAAGATGGAACCTGCAAACAAAAATGACAGCCTGAATTCTCCACATCTTATTTGGAATAGCCTTCTAGTAAACTATGACATGCCATAAAAACTGCTAAACCAACAGCCAAGTGCACTACTCGCTGCAGAAATACATGTTAGTCTCATGGTGGAAGAATTTAAAATGCATCAACATTTGAACACATTTTCACACAAACTAATATATAGAGAAACAAGAATGCAACTTACGTCAGGTTTATTTTGCAGTGGAGCAAGTGTTGCAACAAGAACCTTAGTATTTGGTCGCTCCCTTGGTTCATTTTGCAAGCATCGTGACGCAAGATCAAACACCACAGTTGCCTCTTCAGTTGAAAAGTTTCCTTCCAAATGTGAATCCATCAAGAGAAGGATATTTTTCCCTCGTATCATATCAAGAGCCTGAATGAGCACATAGACAATAAGAATATCATATCGATGTCAGAACACAACTATCAACTTGTAAAGATGGAGGGAAACTCTTTGAGGGAGGAGATTAGATAAAGATGGAGGGGAACTCTTTGAGGGGAACAGTCAAGGTGACCTTGGTCAACTAGGGGACCAATAAAAAAGGTCATCGACAATAGGAGGTAAGAAAGACAACTTAGCTATCAAGGTTGGTCTACACCAGTGTCTGCTTTAAGTTCTTTTATACTTGTTCATCTTGTGTATGAATTGACAAGATATATAAAGATGACCTCACAAGGCGTATTTTTTACAGATGATATCATGAGATTAAGAGGCAGCTAGTATACAAGTTAGAATTAGACTCAGGGGTTTAGGTTCAGTCGCACAAAATTATATACACTATAGTACTAGGAATATGATAAGAGATACTATTAGACAATATGGTACACAATTTCCTTGATGCAAACAATTTCGTTGTTTAGACTCTATCATTCAAAGCAATGAAAATATAGAGAAGGATGTTCTTGGATGATAGTAATGGAGGTCTACGTTACTGTAACATTTTCATTAAATTAAAAGATATATTCTATCTAAGAGAGATTTTGGCAACGAAAATTTAGGTTTGTGAGTGTTGGCTATTAAGAAACATGCCCAAATATGTGTGTTGAGATAATGAAAATGCTTAGATAAATTTGTGACTAATTTAAGAATGACCAGATAAAAACAACGTTATTTGTAATAAATAGTGTAGTTTTGATTGAAGACAAGTTCAAAGATTTACATTTGCATTGGTATGCAGATGTATAATCTAGACATAGGAATGTTCTAGTTGAAAGGAGAGACCAAATTTGGGTGAATAGTGAGAGAGAGAGAGAGAGAGAGAGAGAGAGAGAGAGTGAGTGATGTAAGTTGATTCAAAAATTTGTGGTCGATAAGGATCTACAATAATTATAGCTCACACCAAATTCAATTCATAATAGGATTGAACGATGAAGAATAACTGACCCCAACCAATTTGGGTTTAGAACTCTGTTATTGTTGTTGGTATGTTGTAACCATTGTGCCGAAACCTCATAACCAGCTGAACTACTTGCTCGGCATGAAGTATTTTATACTTACATGGCTTAGGGAGATGTGGTTTCCACTAAGAAGATCCAAAAAGACAGTACCAATGCTGAAGATAATACTTTTTGGAGTGACCCTTCCTACAATAACACAAAATTTATTACAATGCATACCAAAATAGTCCGATGGCAATCACTAATGCGATCCACATTTCCCCATCAAAAGTAGTACTTTGATTTTTTTTTTCTCCAGCCGCACGAGAGCGGGCACCGAGAAGGGGCGTTCGTGTACAACATACTATGTACGATTTGACTTTATTCCCCTTTGTTAAATCTATACCCAGTTGTTATGTATCTTCTTATGATAGTTGTTGCTAATGGCCTGAATACCAAAGGTTAAAGATGCCACGAGTCCATATACATGCTCCTTTATGCTTTTTGGTTTGTATAACTTGCACACTATGTTGGAAAAAAGGATAGAAATGACACGCCTGTCCATATTCGAACCTAGGTGATGCGCAGAACAATGTTGTGCCTTTAACCAATTGGTTTGAAGCAGTTTTGGGTTACTTAATGGTGCAATTTTAATGTACACGTCTCAAGAAAATTCTAAAAAAAAAAGGGAAAAGTTGCACCTCATGAGTTCTGAACACATAATTTTTCATTTGAAAGGACAAGACCCTAACCATCAAACTAATGGTGACTCTTGAGTAAATGTCACAAAGACTTTTATAAATAGGAGAGTTTCGAATTTTGCAGAATATATGAAACTATCTTTTTTCTTTCTTTGGTCACTTCAATATCTACAAAAAGGGTCTATTATCTAAGTTTTTGCTGCAGAAAAATCTATAGATATTGAAAGTAATTCTGCAACACTATAAAAATTATTCTTGAAGCTTGATTTCAATAGTGCAAACTGTAGTCAAATGAGTTTCATTTTATTCTGTGAGGGCATTCGCTATAATCTACTTGTACCGTGTTAAAGGCGAATTTTGCCTTAAAGAGAGTGACATTGTTACACGACTTGAAGCAATTCTACATTCAAAGACGGTCCTACAACCTCCGGCATTCAACAATCTTAAGGTAAAATTAATTTCTATGGCTGGGACTTTGGAAAAATTTGCTTCAAACTTAGTAAAACTTGAAAGGTTCGATGGAGGAAATTTCCTACAATGGCAAAAAAGTGTTCATTTCCTGTAGGTGACTCTACAAGTGGCTTATGTTCTAAATACCACAAAACCAAAAGAGTCAGAGAATAAGATCGTTACTAATGCAACGAAAAGGCAAAAATGGGATAAGGATGATAAGATTTGCAAAGGACATATTCTGAATGACATGATCAATTCACATTTTGATGTCTACTACAATATCTCTATAGCGAAGGCACTATAGGAAAAAATGGAGACAAAGTATATGTAAGAGGATGCAACAAGTAGAAATTTTTGGTCTCAAAATTTAATAATGTTTAGATGACTAATGTTAAGCCAGTTCTAGAACAATTTGTTGAAATTGAAAGGATTTCAAATCACTTCTCACAACACAATATGTCAAAGGATGAAACTATTGTTGTGAGTTCCATCATTGACAAGTTGTCTCCTTGATGAAAAGATTTCAAGAGAAACATGAAACATAAAACAGAGGATTTATCTCTTAAAAGTCTTGTTAATCATCTTTGTGTAGAAGGAAAGTTTCACATGCAAGAAGAAAATAGAGCATGGCTCTCAAAGTTCTAAAGTGCATGTGGTTGAAAAGTGCATGTGGTTGAGGAAGGACAATCTTATAAGTTCACATATAAGACAAAGAATCAATCTAATAATAGTTCGAACAAGGAAAAAAGGCTGAAGAAAAAAGGTAAATGTCATTTTTGTCAAAAGGAAAAGCATTACAGATATGAGTGTCGATTACTTAAAAAGAAAAACAAAAGCGAGTATCCTCAGGAGTAGTGAATGAGAAAATGGTTGCAATGATCATAAAGATCAATATAGTGGAAGATTGCATTGCTTGGTGGATTGATTCTGGTGCTACCCAACATGTTTGCAAGAACAAAAGTCTCTTCAAATATGTGAAACTAGTAAATGATGGCACTGTTGTATACATGAGAAATTCTGTTACAGTTCTTGTTATGGGAATTGGGAAAGTAGAATTGCAGCTTACTTCTGGAAAAGTTATTACTTTTACTAATGTATTTTATATTCCAGAAGTTAGGAAAAATCGAGTTTCAGGTAATTTTTTTAAACAAATATAGGTTCAAACTTATATTTGAGGCTAATAATTTTATTCTCTCTAAAAAGGTGTATTTGTGGGAAAGGGTTATTTATGTAATGACATGTTTAAACTCAATGTTGTTACTACTAATAATAATATGAATATTTTTGCTTATATTGTTAAGCATTCTTCTCTATGACATAATAGGCTAGGGCAAATAAATTTTAGAAAATTGCATGACATGGTTAATATGGACCAATTGCTACATATTGGAAAATCTGAGAACAAATGCACTACTTGTATGTTAACAAAAATAACTAAAAGTACATTTCCAAGAATTGAAAGATCCTCAAACATGTTAGAATTAATGCATAGTGATGTGTGTGATTTACATAATGCACCAACACTAGGAGGAAAGAAATATTTTGTGAAATTTACTCATGATTATTCAAGATATCGCCATGTTTATTTATTACATGCTAAAAATAAAGTTCTCGAAAATTTTAAAGATAATAAAACTGAAGTTGAATTGTAATGTGAATCTTTTATTAAATGCTTACAATCTGATAGATGAGGAGAGTACTATGATACTACATTTTTTGAGTCCATAAGAATCATACATTAAACAACTGCTGCTTACACACCACAACAGAATGGTGTTACTAAGCGTATAAATCGATCATTGATGGAAATGGTCAATGCCATGTTGTCGCATTATGGCTTAAGCCAAGAATTTTGGGGTGAGGGCATTGCTTATAGCATGCCACATTTTGAATAGAGTTCTATCCAAAAGGAACAAAATGACCCCATATGAGTTCTAGAAGAAAAGAAAACTAAATCTTAGTTACCTAAGTGTTTGAAGCTGTAGAGCAATTGTTAGAGTTCCTAAACCCAAAAGAAAAAAGTTGTGTGAAAGGAGAGTTGAATGTATCTTATTAGGGATATGCTTAAAATAGCAAAACCTATCGATTTATGGTCATAAAGTCTAATAACTCTATATCTATTAACGCAATTATTGAATTGAAGGATGCTATTTTTAAAGAAAATAAATTCACCTCAGTTTCTAAAACTCCAAAACATAAAGTTTCTTATGAGGAAAATGACACAATAGCAACTGTAAACGAACATAATGAAGTCGTTGAACTTCGAAGGAGTAAAAGAGGAAAGAAAGCAAAGATTTTCTGCTCTAATTTCTTTATATTTTTAATTGAAGGAACAAGAAAATCAATGAGTAATCAAATTTTATACTGCTTCAATATTGAAGACGATCCAAAACATTCGATGAAGCAATGAAATCGCAAATGTTGCGTTATGGAAGGAAGTAATAAATGATGAATGGACTCAATTATGGGTAATAAAACTTGAAAATTAGCAGATCATCCACTAGCTCAAAGCCAATTGGATATAAATGGATTTTCACAAAGAAAATGAAAGTCAATAGAACCACTGATAAGTTCAAATCTAGATTGGTTGCGAAAGACTTTACTCAAAAGTAGAGAGTATATTATTTTGAAACACATGCACCAGTGGCTAGAATTGCCACTCAGGGTTCTCATTGCACTTGCTTCAATTCATAATCTGGTAATTCACCAAATAGATGTGAAAACAACATTCTTAAATGGTGAATTGGAAAAAGACATATAAAGTAACCTGAAAGGTTTGTTGTACTTGGTCAAGAGAAAAATGTGTGCAAACTTATTAAGTCCGTGTATGGACTAAAACAAGCACCTAAACAATAGCATTAAAAATTCTATCAGGTAGTACTGACTAATGGGTTCAAAATCAATGAATCAGATAAGTGTGTCTATTGCAAGTTTAAAGAAGGAAAATGTGTCAATATTTGTTTATATGTGGATGACATGTTAATCTTTGAGAGTGACTTTGAATAAGTTGAACTTACCAAAAGGTTTTTTTCAAGTAATTTTGACATGAAAGACATGGGTAAGGCAAATGTTATCATTGGAATTAGAATCTTGCGAGATCAAAAGAGTATAACGCTTATTTAATCGCATTACATTTAAAAAGTTCTCAACAAATTCAATCATTTAGACTGTGTTCCTGTCTTTACCCCATTTGATCCCAACATGAATTTTATTACCAATGTTGGAAGTCTAGTATGACAACTGAAATATGCCAAAATATTTGGGTGTCTGATATACGCAACGACATGTACAAGGCTAGACATAGCCTATGGAGTGGGCAAGATGAGCAGGTACACTAGTAATTCGAGTAATATGCGTTGGCATGGAGTTAATAGAATTCTAAGGAACCTAAAGAAAACAAAGAATTATGATATAAGTTATACAGGTTACCCTTTTGTTTTAGAAGATACTCATATGCTAGTTAGATTACTAATAAAGAAGATCATACCTGTAGCAATGGGTGAATCTTTATGCTTGGTGGGAGTGTAATTTCTTGGGGTTCTAACAAACAGACTTGCATAGAAAATTCCATCATGGCTACAGAATTTGTAGCACTAGCCTCAACGAGTAAAGAAGCAAAACAGTTAAGGAATTTACTTTAGGAGATTCTTTTGTAGCAAAAGCCAATAGCACCAATTTATATACACTGTGACGATATTGCGACTTTAGCAAAAACGTATAGTCCAGTGTATAGTGGTAAGTTTAGACACATTGGGCTCATATATAGTTATGTGAGAGACTTGATCATAAATGGAGTAATCACAGTTAATTTTGTGAGATCAAGTAAACACATGGCTGATCTTTTAACAAATGGATTAATAAGAAATTTGGTGAATAAAACATTAAAGGGGATGGGTCTTAAACCCACTTTTATTGATCACCCATAATAAAATTTCAAATCAATGTTTGATACAACGTCGAGTCTTGAGTTTTTAATGAGTCAAAGTACATTATCAATATGATTGAAACATTATATCAGTTTTTCATTCTAAAGTTACATAGTGCTTAGTTCCCGTAGTTAAATTGGGAGGTTGACTTTTTACAACTCTTAACAAATTTTGTAAAGTTGCTTTAGCATGGGAGCGCTTAATCTGCCTATATGGACGTGGAGTGTAAGCCGCTTCAATAAGCTCAAGAGCTTGGCTTTGAAACATTCATGAAAAAAGATATGGACATATGGCCTTAAAAGGGTCATATTAAACTAAAAAGATGTTTATAGTTATAAGGTCAATTGTGTGAAGTAGTTTTATAGCTTACCAATAAGAATGGTTGGTTTTAAGGTATAGTCTACTATATTATTCAAGTTTGTTATAATGTACACATTACTATGAAGTGTTTATCATGAGACACAATTGCTTATGCAACTAACAATCATAGTTACTAAAGATCCATTACATTTTCATATTTTGAATATGATAGGGCATTGTTGAATAATTTTCGAAATAAAAATAAGAGGAAGAAATTCAAAGGTTGTATCTGATGGGTTTTGAATCCAAGTGGCACAACTTTGAGAAAGAGTTGTGACAAATTGGACTAAGCTACCTATTGGGGTAGTTATGAGCAGTCTATTAAATAACATCTTCTAGAAGCTCTTTTGGAAATATAAAAGAAAAAGATGGAAAAGATGCGCCTATCCATATTTGAACTCGATTGGCACGTCGGAGAAGACTGTGCCTCAACCAATTGGTCTAAAGCAGTTTTGGTTAACTTTTTGGCACAAGTTTAATATACTCATGTCTTAAAAAAATTCAAAAAAATGGAGAAATTATGACTCATGAATTTTGAAGACTCAACCTTTCATTTGAAATGATGAGACCCTAACCATTAGTCCAATGATAACTCTTGGCTTATGGTCAGCAATACTTCTATAAATATAGGAGTTTTAGATTGGGCAGAATATATGAAATCATCTTTCTTCTTTCTTTGGTCACTTCAATCTCTAGAAAAAGGGTCTATTATCTAAAGTTTTACAGTAGAAAAATCTATAGATATTGAAAGCAATTTTGCAGCACTATAAAAGTTATTCTCGAGGGCTTGATTTTAGTAATACAAACTGCATTCAAGTGAACTTTATTTTATCCTGTGATGGAATTCGCTGTAACCTACTTGCACTATGTTAAAGGCAAATTTTGTTTTAAGAAGAGTGATATTGTTACACGACATAAAGTAATTTTACATTCAACGATGGTCCTACAATCTCTAGTATTCAACACACTAGACTGTGGTTTTTACCCAAACATTGTCCTAAAAAATGATCATTTTGGAAAAACAATTCCACAATCAAGAAACAAAAAAAAAAAAAAAAACAGTGAAAAAGACAAGAACTTCAAAGTAAAATGTCCATATTGTTTCTTGAATGCAAAAATTTTGGTCGTACACAAGAAACCTAAACATTATGAAGTAAAGGTTAGAAGTTGCCTCTCTACTTTCATGGTTATGTGTATCATGTTTTCAATCTTTATATAGTGTTACAACTTTACTACATAAGCAATATTTCAATTCAACCCTTGCAAGAATCTAGCCATTATAGCTTCTCTATCTTTCTCCACATTGGCGCGGATCATAGCTGTCTCAATCTCTTTATGATATTCGTCACGCTTTTGAAGCTTTGGGTAAGGCCTTGTAGCCTTTGACAGAGGTCACAGTAGTAATGTGATGGAACAAGCTGTTTTCTCATCACAGCCTTTTGTTTCTTCCCAATGTCAATGGGACGCTCTCGATTCCTTCAGCGATTGAGCACCAACTGATCTCACCAAACTATGACATAATCAGTGAACTCCACGGCTGCTAACTTCACATTCTTCTTCTCAGAGTAATCATAATAGTCAAATGCTAACTCTACCTTTTTTTTTTACTCCAGGTAAGCATTGGGATCGCTTTTGCCTTGAAATGAAGGAATCTTCATTTTGATGCTTCCAAGGTTACGATCTTGTCTATTCTCTCATCTCTCAATGTTCTTATCTCATTTACCTCTACGGCCAACTTCACGTCCACCTATTCTTTCTCTACCATGTGCCATTCTACCCACACTATAATTATAGGCTTAATCATTTTCAACAAATTCGTCTTCAAAGTGAGCTCATAATCTTCTCCACCATTCCCACGTGCATTGGGAACTCTTTGGTGCTGCTCTCGTTGCAAAGTGACTATGACAACATATTGTCTTTCCAATTAATCTCGCATCTCATCAAAAGATATGAATATATGCTCAAATTATTATTTCATCACTTTGATCATGAATGATTCATTCGTTGTTCTTTCCTCTAAAGCACTTTTGTCACGGTCCGAAAACATGTTTTAACCTGCAAAATTATGTTAGAAAGGACCTCACAAATGCTCCCTCATGTGTTTGCACTCCATTCCTCACATATGACACTCAATCTCTCGTGTTTGCACACAAATCAATTTGGATTTTCTTTCCAATGCAACTCACACTCTTGCCTTTTCCCAGCCAATTATTCCTCACTCTAAGTTCTTTGGAGCTAAGAATCAATAAAAATCAATTTACCAACTCTTTTCAGCAACAAGAACTAATGAATCAAGGAAAAATACCTAGGGAAAGGGGCTTGGTACAAGCTGTCTACACGAATCCTCAAGGAAGTAACTCAACCACAAACAACAATTTTTAAAGAAGACATGACTTTCTTACTTTTCTTTTTAACCTACAACAACACAAATAATTCAGCCAAATATTTTTTTTATACGACCAAAACTTTTTTCTCCTTTTTTTTTTAAAAGCTGCTGGAAAGTAACAAAGGCTGACTCAAATAATCAATAGGAGATAGAAAAATGGTTTAGAATGCGTAAACTAGGGTTTTCTCTCTTTTTCCCAATCAAGACAACTTTTGAGTGATGACTTCGAATACATTTTTGACTAAGATACTAATCGAGCTAAGCTTTGGTCAAAACACAAAAATTGTATCTTATATGTTAGCTTTCAAACGCAACTTGAATCACTCAATTTGGAGTTGTACAAAAGAAGTTATGACGAAAATACTGAGCAGACATCAAATTTGGCTAACAGAACATACGTAAACACACAAACTTAGGTTTTTTTTTTTTTTTTTGGTATAGACACTAAACAACAAAACAACGAAGACAAAGATAAATAGAAACAAACCTAGTGTTAGGAACATGATGAAAACATAAAAATAAACTTTGATACACAAACTTGACATAGATTTTAAGTTCTGATACCAACTGATGTAAACTCCACAGATACCATCGAAGACCCAATGCCTATTGAGAGACATGAATCCTACAGATACACCGAAAGACTCACGAATAAGATTGGAGTCACAATCCAAGGAAAGTTAAGTCAGATTTAAAAGAACCTTGACCTAACATCTATAAGGAGATGCAAACCAAAAGTATGAGAAGATTTAGTAGACGTCACACCCTAGAAAGGAAGAAGGAGGGTGATAAGTTTAAGTTGAACGCCTCAAGGAGATAACTTTGATAAGTTCGGTAATAGAGTTTTGAAGTTCTAAAGAACGTTTTGTTCTAATTTCTTAATCAACCAATCTGAAAATAAGAGAGTTTTGCATGCTTATTTATAGGCAAACCCAAGTAGATAGGGGTTTCAAAACAAAAAACAACTAAAACTAGAAAAACAAGTTCCTATACCAGTAAGGAAACCTATTTCAACTAGAAACTTGAAAATTAAGACCAATTCCTACTTACAAACGGATTAAACTTAAATAAAATATTGTTTGGCCCAAAATAACAATTAAAACTCTAAATTAAATAATCTAAATCAGTTCACACATAATCTTGTATATAATAGATCCAATTACTTATGTCGGTTAAAACTTATCTTCTTGTACTCGTACCATGTTGACACTGACTTGAGGTACTACCGAGCATTCCCGACCTCCAAATGCATTGCTTGACATTCAAGAAACTCCACTAACTCCAAGCCAGCCTTCAAGCACGTTGCTTGTGCCCCAAACATCCTCCACCTAAGCACGTTGCTTGACATTGAGCTTTTTAACTCTAATCCTCGTGACTGGTCCATCTGGAATATCCAACGGATCCCTCACATTGGTCTTGATGCTACCTTGGTTGCCATCAGATGGTTGATGAGGAAAATCATCATCATTGGGTACTGGGCTTAACTCATATCGAAGTATCTAATTAAGGATTGTCCATCAAATCTAACACCTACAAAACGAGGCACACTACAAAGGGTCGAGGGTTGTCCCCAACATTAGCATTATGATGCCTACATCAATAATGAGAGTCTAGAGGGAGAGAAAAGAGTCTATAAAGAGTATGTGTGTAATCTATATATATTACTTATGAGAGACCCCCCATACCCTCCTATTTATATGGTTTAAAGGAAACCTATGTGATAGGTCTCATTGCAAGTGAGTGCTAACGTATGGGCCGAGAGGCCCACAAGATTTTATAATGTGCATGAACATAAAGTATGCCTACATGATGGTGGACATAAGGAGAATTAGAATGTAATGCCTAATAAGTCATTTATTTCTCATCAGTGGTCATAAAAGCTTAATCTCGGACAGAGAGAATTGAGTTTGGATCTTTTTCTCGTGGTTTTGAGCTTGATCACAGAAATGTTAAGTTTATGACTCATGGTTTGATTGTTACAATAACTTAGTTTAAAAAATCTATAACTAGGCTAAAAGTTCCCAAATGTTTCCTCTCTCATTTTAACAGGCTGGTAATTGAAAACACAGATCTAAGTGAGAAATTTCAAGAGTACTATGTAAAAATCGAAAAGAACCTCATACTATCTTTCATTTAACCTAAAAAATACAACCTGAGTGCCAAGACTTTTGTAATTATGTGCAAATGCGGTTTGAACGAATATAACAACTCTTAAGTTTATATGGTATGCCATCATAAGAGAGATAAACAAATGAATTAAGATTAAGTAAATTGTTGAAATGTTAAGTGTTGGGAATGTAAATTGCAAAAGAGTAAATAGTTAGCAATAATAATAGTCATAATAATAAACATAATAACAACATAAACGATAATAAATTGTAGAAAAGAAAAAAAAAAGAAAAAGAAAAAGAAATGGTAATAGTAGTAATAGCAACAGAAGTAGTAGTAGTAGTAGTAATAATAATAATAATAATAATAATAATAATAATTTGCAAAAAGATAAACTTGCAGGATAACATCGGTGACAACTAAAAGATTAAGAGCTTTCGTGTTAGCAACAATTGAAAAGCGTAATCTTTACACCATTAATTCGAATTCGAAAGTTTTGTTATGGATGGTATAAGTTTATACATTTTCATACATTTTGAGGTTTTGCAAATTTAATGCTCCAAATTTCAATTTAAAAGATCATCCTTAGTGGGGATTAAAGAGCATGCTTCTCAAAATACTGAATTTATACAGCTCTTTCAGCTGAGATGGTGGTTCTAACTGTAATAGATGTTGGATCCAAATGATTTGGGCTTTGTGTTCCCCCTCAAAAAAAGGCTGGATAGCAATACATGGGTTTTACTTGTTTGTGAAAGCAGCCCAATCGCGGCCTCAACTAGAAGTGGAAAAAAAAAATTGAGCTGAAAATTCAACGTACCTCCAAGTAAAGTAAAGCAACTCTTGCGACAGGATAGTTTGGAGGTTTGTTGATCATGAAAATGTTTGTATTTAATTTTCTATTAGGCTTATAAGTCTCCACACTCACCCAAAAAAAAAAAAAAAGAGCTGAAATTTCAGGGTGTTTACGATTCGGTTAATTTGATTGAACTGTTATAACTGTTTCCTAAATTAAATTTTTTTTATTATGTAAAATTAAGAATTATTCTCAAATTAAAAATTCAATTAATTGAAATTCGATTAATTAAAAATTTCAATTCAGTTGCAATTATTTATTTAGTTAATTGAATTTAATAACAAAAGAATTTAAAATTATAATCTAAATATAAAAAAAATATTTTTGATTACATATTTTTTAGGAAAATTATAACTATTATTACATATAAAAAATAAATAATTAATTATTTGAGATATAATAATATTTTATTAATATTTATTTGTTAAGAATTGTTGTATTAGTAATATTTTTTTCTTATTATTAGAAGAAAAACATACTATATATAATAGTATTTCAGTTCGATTTATTTAACCACAGGTTTTTAAATATTAAATATTAAAATTGAACTAAAAATTTTAATTTTTATTTGATTTAGCTAACTAAATATAAAATTGGGTGGATTAACTAAATATACAATTCAATTCGATTCAATTTTTTAAATTTTTAATTTTTTTTAACATCAGTACTGAAGAGGAAAAATATCTTAGTGGAGAGAAAATGGCAAAAATCCGAAAATAAAAGTAAGGCGTCAGAGCCGGAGGTAGAGAGCTGGAAAACATTAAGATGCAAGGCGGGTCGTCGGGCATCGGCTATGGTCTCAAGTTTCAGGTCTGCTCGCAAAACCCGAATTCGCCATTGTTCCTCGAAATTCTTAGATATTCAATCTTTTATTATGATTATTATGTCTCTGATTACTCAAAAAAAAAAAAAAAAGAAAAAAGAATAATTCGTGGTGAGATAATGTACAGGCGAGATGCATATCAGACGTGAAAGCCGACACGGATCACACCAGCTTCATCACTGGCACTCTCAGTCTGAGGGAGGAAAATGAGGTGCATCTGATTCGGCTGTCCGCCGGTGGAACCGAACTCATCTGCGAGGGCTTGTTTTCGCATCCTAATGAGATCTGGGATCTCGCTTCTTGTCCATTCGATCAGCGCATCTTCTCCACTGTCTTCTCCACTGGTAACCCCCTCCCCCCGGCCCTCCTTTTAACGTTGCAGTTCTTTTTTTTTTTTTTCCTGAGACCGTCCGGTATCCAGCCTTATCCAGCCTAATGATTGACTATCTGCACCACCGCCTACTGGTATAATTGCAGTTCTAGACGCTGCCCTTTGTGTTCTATTTAGTTAAATTCAATAAGTTTATTTATTTTATGTTGGTTATCTTTCAGTATTTTGGACTCCGATCGCCATCTCTATGAGCTACTGCTGGAGATTGCTCTATTGCTCCCTGCATTTAATATCCGAATTTAGTTTACGGTTATTGGCGGCTGTTAGCAGTTCCGTGATATTTGTTTATGTAGGCATTGATTTCGTATTGTTATTAAAGGTGAATCATATGGAGCTGCGGTGTGGCAGATCCCCGAGTTATATGGGCAATTAAATTCCCCTCAGCTGGAAAGAATTGCCTCCCTCGATGGACATGTCGGGAAGATCAATTGGTAAGTTCATTTCTCTGGATAATCCTGCGTTGTTGCTTAAGCTGACCGAAAGTAACAAAAGTTGTGAGACTGTTTCAGTGAAATGTAGTATTAACTCTCTGTGATGCTTATTTTGAGGTTTTGAATTCCTCTATTCGACATTTGAGTGAAGGATTTGGTTCTTGATACCTCTAGTTACAAATAAAATATAAATTCATGTGTCAGCCTCGTTTTCTTCAGCGCTTCTCTCTCTCTCCCTTTTATTTATTTATTTATTTTTTGAAATTTTTCTGAATACCTGTTAACGTCATATGTATTTAGTGCTCTGTACCTAAGTTCTGAAGTTTGATCCTTGTATGTATTCCATATGGCTGGCCTAACCATACATGGATATTCTGAACAGCATCTTATGGTGGCCATCTGGAAGGAATGATAAGTTAATTAGCATTGATGAGGCGAATCTTCTGGTGTGGAGTTTAGATTGCGCAAGAAAAGCAGCCCAGGTATAACAATACATAATGGAGTACCTGGCCTACTTATATTTACGAGATCTGTACAATAACTCAATTGCTGCATTGATGCTAGTAGCGTTATTCTGGCTGATCGTTATATGCTGTTGCTGGAGAAACTTTGGTCTCTTGAAGACACAATTACCTATGATTTCTGCACCATACTCGCTGACGTCTTGATGCAAAATCTAGGTACAATCTAAGGAGTCAGCTGGAATGTTACACTACCTATCTGGTGGAGCCTGGGATCCGCATGATGTGAATTCTATTGCAGCAACTAGTGAATCCTCTGTCCAGTTTTGGGATCTTCGAACAATGAAGTAAGCTAGCTCTTCATCCCCCCCCCCCCCCCCCCTCCCTCTCTCATCTCTTAACCTATTAAAAGGGCATTCCAATGCATGAAGCTCCCACATTAAATTGTGGGGTCTAGAGAAGGGTCATATGTATACTGCCTTAGCCCTACTTAAACAGAAGACTTTTTTCGCGACTTTTTAGCTCAAAATGAAGTAACTTTACCATTGCACCAAGGCTTGCCCGTCATATCTTAACCAATTCATTGCAACAAATGTAGAATGTAGCAAATAGGTGAGCCTCCATTATATGCTTTGAACTAAATGGATGCCAGAATTTCTATCCCGTTTGTTATCCCAAGCTGGGCCCTTCTGTCTAACAGTTTCTGTCGGCTATTTTACTTTATGCAGAGAACCATTGTGTATTTTTTCCAACTTACCATATTTTGTTCCTCTGAAGTATCTAAATGCTGTTTCTTAATAGTGCTATGTTTCAAAATATCTGCACCCAAATCAGATCTCATTGTAGCAGATAAGACATGGATTTTATGACACTTCTGTCTAACAACATTATACATGTACCTACAGGAAGACAAATTCAATAGAGTGTGCCCATGTCCGCAACATCAATTATGACACAAAGAAGAGGCATATACTTGTAAGAGCGAATTTTTGTTTGCCAAGTATGCGCTGCTGCATTGGTCTCATGTCACTTTTCCTGCATTGATTCTCTGCATTTTTGCCTTGGATAAATTCAGTAAAATTTAGAGGCTAGTTTTTTTTCCATATAGTGCTATGTTTATTCATTGGCAATATCTCTGTTGCTGTTAATTCTTTTTTAGCTCTAAGTAACCAACCGTTGCAGGTTACTGCAGAAGATGAATCTGGAATAGAAATTTGGGATACTAGGATGCCGAGAGTTCCCGTCATACAGCTTCCTGGGCATACACACTGGTAGTGAATATATTGTACATTGAAATCCCAACATCTTCGAGTCATTGCCATCCTTGATAGTTCTCATGTCCTTTGCCTCTTTTTTTTTTTATATCTACTATTCCAGCTTTTTGTCGCTATCACATTTTCTTATTCACCTAAGTTCATTATTCTTTTGGCTATTACGCTGATGCGTAAAAATTACTTGTATTTATGCACTCATGGTTCTCTTCGTGTGGGTAAATTGTGGCAGGACATGGTCTGTCACATGCAACCCTGAGTACGATGGGCTGATTTTGGTAGCTCTCTCTCTCTCTCTCTCTCTCTCCTCACACACACACACACACACACACACACACACACACAAGAAGTTGCTCACTGTTCATCAAGATGAAGTATATGCATCATGCTTCTATGAATTCGGTTCTTTGAAATAGTTCGTGCTTAATTTGAAGAAATATGCTCTTTATGAAATTTGCTTTTTTATGGTGAGAAGATTCATGTAGCCGATCCCAATTAAATTTTAGATTAAGGCTTTGCTGTTGTCGATGTTTGGGATCTTTTGCATTTAAATTCAGTAGATTGAATGATTTGAGTGTGTTTTCTCTAAAGAATGTCCTTTCATCCAAAGGACCACATTTGTGGGCTGGAAGAAATAAAAAAATGCATAGAAATCATCTATATTCTGCTACACTAGAAGGTTAGAGGTAAAATATAAATTTTTATTTCTGCCCTTCATCTAGGTTAGTCAACCAGTTTTCTATGTCTGCATTAACTGTGTGGATAGTCATGATTTTGATGAAACTAATTATTATTTTTCCTCTAGCTATGCATTTATTTGTGCTTTTCTGACCACTCATGAGTTATTGCAGAGTTGTGGTACAGACTCAACTGTTAACTTGTGGTTTGCTCCCACATCAAATGGTGATGAGTTACCATCTGAAAGGTCATTCCTTGCAAATGTAGTATTGGCCATATTGTCACTTCTTTTTAAATTAATTTGGCCAATTTTCATCTATGTATTTTCTCTTGGCAGCCTGGTTGAATCACCAACGAAGCGAGTCAATCCGTTACTTAATACTTACAGTGACTATGAGGACAGTGTTTATGGTAACTAGTGTAGCTCTCTGGCATGTCTTATAGTTTGTGTGAACTTGAGCTTGGGCTGAGCAGTTGTGTGCCATGTCATAGGTCTCGCATGGAGTTCTCGTGAACCTTGGATTTTTGCATCTTTATCCTATGATGGCAGGGTAAGTACACAAATACAAAGACAGTGAAACAGTTGAAAGTGCTGAAATTAATACCTTCCGAGAGAGAAACAAGAATCTTTTCTTTGAAAAAGGATAGAAAATTGATGAATACTAACTGTAGACTAATTTGTATTGAGGGAAGTCTGTGGAACTCTGCACAAACTATTATTATACATTAGTAAGACTCGTGCAATGCGCAGATTTAATCATATTTATTAATAGTTGTATTTTATTTATAAAAATAAAAGGCATTCTAATTTTGAATATTATTTTTTGAGGAATTTTTTATTTTTTTTTGAGAAAATAAAACCAATTTTTTTATTTTTGAGAAAAAAAAAGATTTGGGAGTAATTTTTTTATTTTCTTCTCTTTTAAGGAAATTTTAACGTAATTCTATTTTTTTCTTTTTAAGAAAAGAGATTTATATTTGAGAGATTTTCTTAATCTCTTTTCTTCGTTTTTTCTTCTTTTTATTATTCTTTTATTAAAAAATTTTATAATTATAGATATTTAATTAGAATCAAAGTGGAAATATATAAATTAATAGAGTCTTTATTTGATTACAATTAATTTTATATCATTGATTTATATAATCTTAATTTTAATTGTAATAAAATTTTCTTATTTATAAGATATTTTAATTTTTTTAATTTACGAAATTTATGAAAAATCGTTCGCATGGCAAAGAGAAAAAATTGAGATTTTCTTGCAGCTTTGAGTGCATATGCTTACATAAGGATATAATTTTCCTATTTATGATACCTGAAGTTTGTCAAGAAAACTGCTACCGGAGGAACTTGCATTATGAATTTCTTTTGATCATTCACAACCTACTCGGTTGATCTTTCATTTCATGCATTGCAGGTAGTCGTGGAATCCGTAAAACCACTGCTTTCCAAAAGATGAAGTTCATGGATAAAAAAGGCACGATCCTCGTCGGGTTGTTTCCACTACTTGTTTGCAGAGGTGTGCATTGAGGTATTTCTGCTTGCTACCATGTAAATTCGTCGCTTGACAGATATGATTTAATCGTCTGTCGAGCGATATGTTGTACGAGTGGAAACTAATTTTTCAGATTAGCTTTCAAGCCTTATTCCTACATCACATGTATTTCTCATTACATAGAAGGTGTTTAGTTTTGCTTTTAGATCCTCCTGATTGCTTTTTAGTTGTCAAAAGTAATTTAAAGAGTATTTGTTAAAGGTTTTTTATAGGTTGCTGATCTGTTGATAAAGAACTTCCAAATAGTTGATTGAAAAAGTAAGGAGAGGTTGCCTTTTCTTTTAATCAACAGTTGATGATAAATAAATGTATCAAATTGCCTTTTTAAATAAAGACAAAACAATCACAAGGTATCTACGCTGCAGTAAAACATTTTTTTCTTACTGTTTCAACACGATGTTCACGGTATGAATGTAATATTATGGTAACTTTCCATGCTTCTTTTAAAATTATTTTTTAATATGAGAACTTTTCATGCTTTTTCGTTGTAAAACGGAGTTAAAGGCATTTTTTTCTTTTATTTTTATTTTTTAATTCTGCAACTATGGGTATGATATTATTTCCTCTTAAATGAAAAAATATTTGTAAATAAATTGGATAATTTAAATTTTTAATTTTTAAGTAAATTTGTGAGAAAAAATAAAATTTGAAATTTTTTTATTTAATTGATTTTTAATGAATTAAATTTAAACACACTTTCAAGTTATTTTTTTTTCTAATAATCATGTTTCATTCAATTTTGTATGTATTTATTATCAATTTTAGTTGATCTTTAAATATCATATTTGATGAAATTTATTATATGGAAATAAAATATTAAAAATAGTCATTTTATTATTTAATCAGTAACAGTTAATAATAATTTAATCAAATACTGTACTTTTATTTTATTCATTAATAACAGTAATTAATAACAGTAATCAATAATCAGTAATAATAATAAATAATTTGTAACAGTAATAATAATTATTAATAGTAAAATCAAACAGGGCCATAATTATCAAAAATAAAAAATGTAGTGATTCTGTTGTCTACTCATCTTTTAGTGGGATATTGTGGACGATGAAACCTATTATGTGTAAGAATGTGTTCGGTAAAATAGCCGTGTTCAAGCGTCTAGTCAATAGCATAAGCAAGAACTAACTAAAATCATTTATCAATAGAACTATATAATCAAATTGCTATTAACCATAAAATTTAATAATAGAATTACTTTAATTCTTAATTTCAAGTTTAGAGTTTGTTTCTTAGTCTCTACAAAATTCAAACAAAAAAAATACAATTAATTTTTTCTTTTGGGTAGAAAAAGTGCAATTAAATTGTCTAGGTACCAGATATGTTTAAGGAGATAATATTAATTTAAGTTCTAAATTTTTATGGATTTTAACAATTGTGTCTTAAAGTTATCAACGTTTTCAATTGAGTCCTATACTTTTAATTTGTTTTTTTCAAACGAGTCCTTCCATCGGTTTAAAAATTGAAAACGTATTTGAGTCTTAGGTCAAATATCTTTCAAAACCATTAGGTCAAATATATTTTTAACGATCAAACTAACAGAAAAACTTAATTGTAAAAGATATAAAAAAAGTATAAAACTCAATTGAAAAAAGTTAAAATACTTAGAACTCAATTATAAAAACTTAACACATAAATGAATGTTATCGTGTATTTTTAAGATGAAGGGTTGAAAAACTCATTATAGATGAGTGGATAAGATATTAATGGTTATTGATAGCTGTCCAGTCGTACCCAAACAATAATATTACAAAGGGATTTGAGTGATTTAAGATTGTGGCTAACAATTCGAACAATAAGGTCAACTTCTCTCTAAAAGCCTCACTTTCTCTTTTAAAAACTTCTCTTGATATCCAACACAACTCACCCCCTTCCTTAGCCAACGGTAGTGGCAGTCACTCTTTACTTACCTACACTTATCTTTTCCTCTTCCCCTCCATTTTCTCTCTGTCCTTTCCCCCACACCCCACTCTTTTCCTCCTCTTTTCACCTCTACCCACTATAATGGTGTTTGTTGGTTTACCTTTCCTTAGATCTAGCCCAATTAAAGCCACACACGGCCTTCCCAGCCTCAAATTTACAACCCTCGACATCTTGCCATCCTTTTTGCCAGTTCCAACGTTGTCTCCGCCGTCGAAACCATCGTCTCCCCTGCCATACTGATCGCCAGAACATCCATCGGAACAGGTTTTGCTGCTGCTAAAAATGGCCCCATCGGCACTGCCCCCCTCTATTGCTTCCTTTACCGACATTGCTGTCTTTGTCGCCCATCACTCTGCCACCCTCCCAGCGAGCCGCCGCTGCCTCCGCTGCCTCCCTACTCCAACAAGCTACTGATGCTACCGCCTAGAATTACTATTGTGTCTTTTGGACCTATTTGGAAAGGATTATGTTATATTTTTTTTTGTGTTTGGTGTTATGTTATTCCCTCTACGGAGGCCGTAGGTTAGTTTTTTTTGGGAAATCGGTGTCCGATATATTCAATCAATTTCTGTCACAAGTCCGCTAAGATGCGGTGTATACCACCGTTGGCATTTTTTGTCCGAATAGATTAGATCAGTTAACTCTTCGTGGTTAGGTAAGTTTAGTCACTAGTCGGTTAGTATCTTCGTCAAAGGATTGTGTCTTAATAGATTTCAAACCCGACTTGTGAATAGTTCGTGTGATTTCAGGAGATGTAGACTATTAGAGTCAAATTGTACTTCTATTTTATGCAGGTATTTCTGACGTTTTTGCGTTAGTCTTGTATACATTTTCAAAAAATATTAATACAACGATTTTTTCGTGTCAAAAAAAAAATGTGGCTAATAATTCAACCTTGTGAATGGCCACATGCATTTTTCCAACTCTTGATATCAGGTCAGATTCATTGGAAGTCTTAAATTCGAGGTAGATATGATGCTCAAAAAATTCCTAAACACAAGAAATGAAGGGTCATCAGGGGTGCCGCAAACCTCACCCCCTCCCCCCCCCCCCCCAAAATAAAGGATGTCATCTTGGGGGAAAAAAGTCTTAATCCCTTTGGGGGGGAAGCCAGCTTATTCTGCTGCTCATTTAAGTTGCTAAAAAATAAAGAAGAAGAAAAAAAAAACAAACATTAAAAAAAAAAATCAAGTTTTAGATTTTGTTTTAGAACGGTCCTGATGGCCCTGCAGGAGAAGTATCGATAACGACAATTCACTAAATCTTGTCAATGGTGACAATAAGGGGGTGGTTTTGTTGTTTCTAATTTGTTGTTGTTATTGATTGTTAATTATTATTATTAATAAGTAAAATAAAAGTAGAGAGTTTGGTTAAATTTATAGTAATTATTGCTGATTAAACAATAAAAGGACAATTTTAAATATTTTATTTTCATTTATTATAATATATAATCTTTTTATTTTTAATTAATTGAAATTGTATGTTGTGTATTTATAAATAAAAATTTATTAAACAAGTGACTTGAATATCAACTACAATTATTAATATAATTATTTTTACAAATATTTTTATTACTATACAAATTAGTGTGTTTGAAAATATTAATATTATTTGGACTAAAAAAATGATATTATTTTTACTGTATAGGTTTCTGTTTACACTAATTTAAAAAAAAATTAATATTTTTAAATAAAATAATATTATTTATTTTATAGTGTATATAGAAAAATCAAGAAAATGTAATAAGTATTATAGTGTCTAGTTGGATATATATATATATATATATAGAAGAGTTGGAGTTAAAATTAATTACTAAAAAGAATTAATTTGATCTCAGAACCACAGTTGTTAGAACTAGATCAGACTGACCAATCCGATCAATTCAACCGATGACTAACTAGAGATCTGATCTGGTTCATGACTATTTTTAACAAAGATTTGAACCGGTCAAAATCGATAAACATCGATTAAAACCAATGAAAACTAGACTAGTTGAAGCAGTCCAAATTAAACTAAAAATTTACAAATTACAATATGACCTTAAATTTTATTTAAATTATAATTTAAGTTTTAAATTTAATTAAAAATTTTCATGTACTTTTAAATTTGATCAAAATTTTTGACTTAGTCCTTAAAACTAAAAAAATTAATAATTAACCACTATCTATAAGTATTATTCTTTTAATTACTTTTATTCATATATTTATTATTAAATATTGATTCAAATATCGGTTCAACTAATTCAATCGATTAAACTTTAAATCATTAATATTTTTAATTTGATGATCAATCTAATTATGACAACCTTGCTGAGAACTGCATGAGCACGATAAAAGTGTTGTACAAGCATTGTACAGTGTCAAAACCTTTAACCTTACATGTAACGCATTGTATTAGCTCTAAGGTTAATTTGATAATTATATTATTTATCTGTTGATCAAAATAAAAAGCAATCTTCAATCAACTGTTTTTTTGTTTTTTTTTTTTTTTGCAAAAATAACGTTTATAGTGAACTTTTTAAAAACGAACACCCGCAACACCCTAAAAACGCAAAACCAACACCCACACACACACACACACACACACACACACACACACACACACACACACATATATATATATATATATATATATATATATATATATATTCATAAATAAAAAGTAATCTTCAGTCAACTGTTTTTTTTTTTTGGCAAAAAGCAACCTTCATAGCGGATTTTTTAAACATGAATAGAAACAATACTCTTAAAAAACAAACCAAACGCCCCCATATATATAAAAAAAATTAATGATTTTATTTAGGTAACTTTTAAATAATTATAAAATAATATAAATTATTAAATAATTAAAATCAAAATATATATATATAAAATAAATTATTAAATACTAATAATAAAATTATATAACTATTTAAATAAAATTATGTAATATTACCCATATAAATAAATGTGATTATTGAAACATAAACTATCTACAAATAGGACATAGAGTAAATGCTAAAGTACATTCATATTGATTATTTTATTGAATAAGAAAAATTGCAGTACTTTGACTCGAGAAAAAGAAATAGTAAACATGTATGTATACTTCAAATATTGAACAAGTATTTTAGTTTAGAGATAATTTATGTAAAATATGCATTATAAAACATTATTGTTATTTTCATAGTTGCAAAAAATTTTAAAAGAAAATCTCAATTTTACGGGTGAAATATTTATTTTTAATCATTTATTTAAAAATAAATAATGTCCATCAATATGAAATTTGACTCAAAAAATTTGATTCAAAACGGAATTTGTGAAATTTTTCGCCGAGCATATAAGAAAGAAGGGTTTTTTGTTCTTAGCTAATTTTAAAAATGAACGAGGGAAAAATTATTTTGGAACGGGGAAAGATCAAAATTTATATAAAATTTTTTTTGAGGATTTTTTTATTAAGAAATCTATTAAATCATAACTAAGAGGAAATTATTAATCTTTCTATTTTTATAAGTCGTAAATTCTTTTTCAAAGATTAAAATATTATATATCTATATTTTAAGTAGTAAAGTGTCATCGACATATAACCTCCTTTTTTTAAATTTTGTATTTCAATTCATGTAAAATCTAATAAAATGGAGGGTTAACACAAACAAAAAAATCATAATCTTTGTGTTAAATAATAAATTTAACACTAATTACTAAATAATAACAAATTTATTATAATTTATTAATTTTATAATAAATCTAGCACTTCGTCAACTTAGCCTAATGGAATCTATTAACATACACACAAGCCACATCGTACGTGTAAAATTTTGATTTAATAGAGTGCCACGTGTAATTTAATTTATAAAAAATATGAAAAGAAAAATCTCTCATCTATTTTCTATCTTCTCTTCAACCCTTCTCTCTCCTCTGTCGTTCTAGCGCTTTCTCACTAAAACGTTTTCTCATTTTCTCGTCTGCCAAACAATCTTAAACCCCAATTTTGGGGTCTTTCAAACGAGGACACCGATGCAACCCGCTAACCCTTCTGGCCAAGATTTGTTCCTTTTGTTTTGACAAATTATTTGTTTAATTGGGATTAATGTTTTGCACAAAGGTTCCTTCTTTCCCTAATTTTTTGGCCTGATGATTCATATTCTGAACTGTTATTGAAGAATTGCTAATGAATTCTTAGTGCATGGCAACTTCCCTCGCCACTGCATCCTCGGCCACCACCGCATCCTCTTCCTCTCTCACTCTCACTCTCTCTTGCTCTCTCTAGGTGTGTGGCTGTAGGCAGTAGCAGATATAGAAAAAAATTTTTGAGAGCAAACTTTATATATATATAAAATAATAATTAATATATATATATATATATGATAAAATAAAAAAATTACATTAATTATTTTAAATAATAATCACTATAATTATATCATGTGAGTTTAAGTGTTTTAATTTTTTTTTTAATTTTTTATACAATTAAATATATTTTTATATAAATAATTATTTAATTATTTAATTATTTATCTATCATACAATTATATAATAAATTCTTTATAATGTTTCTTAAAACAACTATGTACTATAATTATTATAATTGATAAAATTGAAACTAATTTTATAACCGAATATGTGTTAGGATATAAAATATGTTTTAAAATATTTATTTACTTTTTAATAACAATCATTAATAATAATTTATTTTATTAAAAGAAAAAGTATTTTTTGAAAAAGAATACTAATATGAATATGAGAAGAAATACTGAAATAATGTTAATAACAAATAAAAATAATTTTAGTATATATACTACAAATGAGTTACTCAAAAAAGAAAAAGAAAAGAAATTATATGTAAATAGAATAAATAAACTATTTCTAAAAAAAGAAAAACAGAAACAGATAGAAAAGCAAACTGAAAAAAAAAACAAAAAAAGAGTATTAAATGTGTGGAAGAGGAGGCTTGAACCTTGGACCTTGAAAAAGTGAGGTTGGACAAAAGAAGCGTTCCGCTAGTCTAAGCTTCAGAATGAGCTTATAAAAACATATGATTTAAAACTTAAGAGTGGGCAATTGCCCCTCAACATCTATCCGCCGATGGCTGTGGGTTTTTGGGTTTAATTCCTCGTCTAGGTTTTGATTTTGTTATATGATTAGTTGGCTGATTGTTTGGTTTTTGAGGAGGCAAGTGATTCACGAGAGCAGTTGAGAGAGTATGGAGAAAAATGTGAGAAAGAGAAAAGGAGGGAGGAGAAAGAAGGGTGGACAAGGAGAGAGAAAAGAGATGAAATTTTTTTTTATGTATTTTTTTATTTAATTATCTTTTTATTTTTATTAATTATAAATTAAGTTACACGTAAAACATTACGTAATTAATTTTTTACATGTAGTATATCACGTATGCATGTTAAGAGATTTTGTTAGGTTAAATTAACGGAATGCTAAATTTATTATAAAATTAATAGACTATATTAAATTTGTTATTTTTTTATAGTTGGAGCTAAATTTATAATTTAAAGTGGTTATTTTTTTATATTAACTCTTAAAAAAAAGGAAAAATAGTTTTATTTTGAATCACAAAAAAAGTGCTCATAAGTATATTAGTTATAATATTTGTACATTGATGTTAATTTTGTTACTATTAACCTCCTCAGTCAATTTCTTTTATTAAAATGATCTACCAATTGAGTACTGTTGAATTTAAATAAACTTTTCATTCGTCTAATCTCAGTGTTAACAAAATTAGAATAAAAAAATACACTGATTATGAGAAATATTTGTTGGATTTTGCTGTACTCGTTACACATTTAAGAAAGTAATCTTTTATCAAAAATAATGACCGTACTACAATTTATAACCATAAAATAAAATATCCTTTTTTAACCATAAATCTTAATTTTTATAATTTTTAAATTTGAAGTGCGGATTCATAGGTTGAACTACTTGAAATAATAGTTTAATAGTAAATTAATGTATCTCTATATTCAATGGTTTAGGTTTGAGTTTCAATTTATGTGTCATCGCTTAACAAATGGTTAAGTAACCCTTTGATTAGTAAAAGTTTGTAACATGCGTTTAAAATCAAATTTATCCATTAAAACATCAGTGAAAAAGACCTATTTAGCACTACTGATACTCAGGTAGTGAGTTTAGTGTTTATAAAAGTTGTTACACAGGCTGTTCAAACGTAAATTATTATGAACTTAATGATAGGGTTAGCTCCTATAAGATTTGTTAAACATGTTGTTCAAATGAAAATTATTTTAAACTCAACTTAAAAATCTGATAATCAATATATTTACAATATTTTTTTTTTTTAGACAAAGAAAAAAGATTTGCAGTCTTAAAAGAATATTATAGTGGGTGTGGTACGCAGGTAGAGACAAATTGCCGGAGAGGTGCAATGCTAATGTTCCTCATATTAAATTTTGTTCTTTAAAAATTTAAGTTTTTTTTTTCTCGAAATTTACCCTAATATTCTTAACTTTGCTTTTATTATAAAAAACATACCACTTTATCAAAAATTACAAGAAATATATTAAATTATAAATACAGTTATAAACAATATATTCTATTAAAGAGCCATAAGTGAACGTTTAATTTAATAACAAAAATATCGTTACAATTGTCATAAAAAAATCCAAAATGCCCTCATCGCACGATTCACAGAATATTGGTTACAAAAAACAAAAATGCAAAATATCCGGTCTTTCCACACTCGAAGCATTTAATCATCAAGATTCCTCCTTTTTCCAGTTATAAACTCGGCAACATCACCAACTCAAAGTGCCCAGCCTTAAAAAATGAACTAAAAAGACCCAGACATGGACATAAATCAAGATAAAAATGTGCTCCAAAAAAAAAAAAGATAGAAAATAAAGAAAAAAAGCCAAAAGGGCCAAAAAAACAAAAACATGTCGGACATTCGAAGATGTTCGATCATATTGGCCATGCGGGCCTGATCTTCTTCGGATAAAGAAACGTCCATTGTTGTTCCTAGCATCTTCCTGTCCGTACCTTTGATTCCTAACTCTCAACAACGATATCCTTCCATTCTCCTTTCCCTTCCGATTCGTTTGCTTTTTACAATGATGCATTATTACACTTTAAGTCATTCACTTATACTAAATAATAATTATTTTAATTCAATCTTCTAGCCTAAAACCATTTGATGTACAATAAAAAAGATAAAGTGTACAACAAAAAATTGTTGTATTTATATTTGTTAGCTTGCTACATATTCTATCATATTTATTGTATATTCAATCTTTTCTTTTTTTGCACAAACATTCTCTATTTTTTGACATGAACTTAATTTTTTTTTTTTTTATAAAAAAAATTATGCAATGGAGATGCCGTCATACCATCTCCAATTCTTCATATAGTCTCTAGGTTAAGTCTTTTGCCCACCAATCTTTGCACCATTACGTTGGTTTCTTTTTCCTTTTAATTATATATATTGGGCCAACTTGCATCATTAAATAGACACTATTGAGTAACCTTTTTCATAATCTTATCGTCCAATCTTTTAAAACATGGAACTTATAAAACTTGTAATATGCATGTCTAAGTTCTTAGGGCGTTCTATTTACAGACTATTTAAAACCTTAAGTTTGAGATCAATGATCTTAATAATTCATCAATGACATTATAGACGCGCATCTCTTTTCTTGGACATTATGGGTATGCTCTCGTGAAATCCTTTTCATAGGAGGTGTGCCTAAAGAGTACTCCCTAGACAATTGCAACTAATCATTTAAGAAAAGAATTTTTTTTTTTGTTTGCTTAAAATGGATATGAAGAAGACTGACCACACTTACCCAGCAGAAAATATCGTATCTTTTACATCTACTTATATTTAGATGTCTCTCTATCACACTTATGTCAGAGTCAAAACTTAGAAAACTTTCACAAAATAAGGCTTTGAAGTGTAGATTTACCACCTCACAAAGAGTCATTAAAAAATAATAAAATTCTAACCCATGACTTATCAAACCGAACTAAGGCTTTGTTTGACTTACATGTTTGATATTGCTATTACTGATTACTACTACTGATTGTTGATTACTGAAAAAATTAATAAAGTATTTGGTTAGTTTTATATATATTATTACTATTGAATAATTAAATGACTGATTTAGACATATAATTTACATTAATGTATCATATTAACAAAATTATTTTTATATTTTATAATTTTTATTTTAGAGTAAATATTCTCTAAATAATGTTGAGAATTTTCTCATTTAAATTTTATTTTTTTAAAAAAAATTATTAATGTTACTAGTAAAAAAATAATATGTTTGAAATATTTTTTTAAGTATTAATATTAATGAAAATTTGAAGTGAAAAAAATATTATTTAAGAATTATTAAAAAAATAAATTTTTTTTATATAAATATTGATGAAGTTGAGTAACAACTAATAAATCATATTCAATTAATAAATAAAAAATAATAAAATTATATAAATATTACTTGAAGATAATTTAGTTTATATAAATTATTATTAACGTTAAAAATTAAAAATAACTAAAAAGGTAGTAAATAATAAATTACTTTTCAATTAATTATTTTTCAAATATCGTATAAAAAAATAAGTGAAATCAAGTAACAATTAAAAAAAATAACTAAAAGTTAATCTCTCTTCAGTTTCTAAAAGTAAAATACAAATTTATCCCTAAAAACTAAACCTAACACCTTCTACGTGTACTTAACGACCTAACCCACCATTGTGTGTCGTTCAAAAACAAGACGGTTACGAGAAACGTGATCGACTGTCTTCCATTACGCGTGAGGACCCAATCCCACCGCTGCAGGCGTTTCCTCTGTGACTGACCAAACCGGGGACAAGCGCGTGACTCCGAGTTCTTGAAAGCAATTGTTATTGTTACTCTTGTCAGAATCAGACCGGACCGATCGGTCGAATCGGTTGAATTGGGGATCGGCTGGTAGTCCGAGCCGGTTTTAGTAAATTTTGAAGGGTGACTCGGACCGGTCAAAACCGAAAAAAACCGGTCAAAAATCGGTCAAAATAGGTAAAAACCGGTGAAAATCGGACCGGTTGAACCGATCCAATAAAATTAGAAAATTCATAAATTACAATTTGACCCCAAATGTTATTTAAATTATAATTTAAGCATTAACTTAATTTAAAAATTCAATTTAGTCCTAAATCTATTAAAATTTTCAATTTCATCCTTAAAATTAGAAAAATTAATATTTAATCACTATTTATAAATATTATTTTTATAATTACTTTTGTACACATATATATTATTAAATACCGGTTCGACCGGTTCAACCGGTTGAACCTTGACCCACTAGTGTTTCCGGTTCGATAACCGGTCCGGTTCTGACAACCTTAGTTATTGTCCAATTCATGTCCTTTCTTTTTAACAAAAAAAAAAAATTATCACAAACATACCGATCTTCACATTTATAAATTAAAATTAGTATTTTACTGTTATTATATTTTATTCAATTATTTTAAAAAAGATAAAATTATCACTATAAGTATTATTGAATCTGAATATAATTTCTCCAAACTAACTATAATATTAATAAATTTAAATTTAATACCGCACCGCAATTTAGTGAATAAAGAAGGCTGACGTCCCTTTAAATACTGATATTGAAATTCAAACCAAAAATAAATAGATTAAAATACTACTAAATTACTACTCTAATAAATGATTCTAAGTCATGCCTATCAAAACAACATAAAATGCCGAGATTTCAAAATGATTCGCGGAACTACGGAACCGATCAACTAGATGTGTTATACATTTCCTTCATAAGTAGTGACATCATTAACTTTTTCTCAAAAATTAATTAATTAAAAAAAATTAGGAGGTTATAAAAAAATATTCATAAAGTGATTATAGGTAATAGAAAAAAATTTTTAACAAAAAAATTGAATATATTTTTTTAAAAAATCAAAACTTATGTTAATAATAAATATATCTGAAGTGACACTAAGTAAGTTTGACATTTATTTTTAAAAAATAAATTTTAATTATTTATTAAAAATTAAACTTATTTTTATGATTAATTTTTATATTTTTTTATTTAAGCTCAATTAATTAATAAGGCCCAAACGGATTTCTCGTGCCGTGTTCCTTTGTCTTTCCTATTCGGCAACGCGGAGTTTTTCGCAGCGTTGAAATGTTAAAAACAGTTTCAGGAGAAACCGAGGCAGGAAGGAAGAAGTTTTTTTTTTTGGGGACTCCGCAGCCGAAATTTGTCTCATCGGCAGGCCCAGCGAGGAAAATGGCTTTTTCTTTCTTTAAATATTTACGAGAGTGAATAAAAATAAAAAAAATTAGTAATTTTATTTAAATTTTTTAAAATAATTATAAAGTAATATGAATAAGTATATAATTGAATTTATGAAAAAATAAAAAATAAAAAATATCAAATATTATTAAATAAAACTGTATAATTATTTATAAATACTTATATAAAATTACTTAAAGTCATCTAAATAATATACCACTTTTCGCTCTAATTTCTCTTTAGGCTTTAGGTTGAAGCTGGTTAACATTGTTTATTTCAAATATAAAACTTCAACTCCATTTTCTCTTTAATAGTTGACCTTTTATTTTTGGTTTGATGGAGCTAAAAAGCAGATTGTTATGTTAAGACGGCAAAAAAAGAAAATAGAAGAAAGAATAGCTGAAGTGTTAATTTAGTCAAAAATAGTGCAAAGCAAGTGAAAGTTGCGTTGCTTCATTTTTAACTCCAAAGCAAACGCCACCTTAGTTTGATGGAGGGAGACCTGGGCTCATTAATTATCAGAAAATATTAAATAATAATAAATAATATAAATTATTAAATAATTAAATATAAATTATTATTAAATAAATTATATAATTATTTTTTGTTCCTTGTTGAAGTTATTAATAATCAAAAGTCAGCACGTGGGGCGTCCTTTTGATATGATTAAAGATCAGACGTGGTCAATAAGAATAAATTGTATCGATCATGACTGTTTTTGGTAATGCAAGCGCGGGAATCTGGAATGGAATGTAATATTTTATTCTCGAAAATAATATCGTTATATTTTATAGAGATTTTTTTTTTAACACATAAAATTATTGAATTAACATCATTTGATAAAATATATAGATATGATGCAAAGGTATTAAATTTTTTTTTTACAAAACATGAATATAATATGGTCAAATTGATCAATTATAACTTGATTTAATAGATTGGACCTAAAGTTTGTTTAAACAAAATTTTCTAACAAAAATATACCCCAAACTATAATTTTATAAAAATTATTCGACTTACCGTTCGCACAATTTTACATGAAATATGTTCTCTAATTTTCATTAGGTGTTGGAGATAAAATAAAAAAAAAAGGACACCACCACATAATTGTCATGTTAAAAAATGTTTGTAACTGTTCGATACGATGTGATACAAAAAATTATATGATTATGCAGATTAATTAGAAAAAAATTATATGATATGTGATAAATAATTATATCACGTGTAATTAATCGTTGAAAATCAAAATTTTTTTAATTTTTTGTTAGGAAATCAAAATTTTAATTTTTTTATAAACAATTATATGACGTGATACAAATTTTTTTTTAATTTATATACCATATAATTTTTTTTAACACGACATATAATTTTTTTATTACGTTATATATATAGTTATAAAAACTCTCTAAAAGTACAACTATTTAAGATTTTCTAAAAAAACCAATTGAGTAAGGAGAATTTGGGAGAAAAGAGTAGAGGAATTGGAAGAGAGAAAAAGATAATTATTTTAATATTTCTGCCCATCCCAATCCAGTACAGCAGAGATTACGAGAAGGTATTTAATAGCAACAGTTATAACAACTATACGAGTTAATAATTTAACAAGTGATTAGTATTTTTTTTAATTGATTTAAGTTTGTGTTTTTTAACCGGCACTTGTCTTATATTAAACTGAATTTATATAAAGAGTAAAATAATAAGTTTAAAATTTATTAGTATTGTAATCGAGTGTAAAAAAAGTCTATTTAAATTTAATAATATTTAAATATTGAATCTATGTTTTTGAGAAATTAAATATAAATTTTAACGACTGTCAAACTGGTCTCAATTAACGAGAGCTATAATCAAAAGTATCTAAAAATACCCTTTTAATTGTTTAAAAAATAAAATAGAAACAGTTAATAAAATCACCCAAAGGCTAAAACAGAAATGTCAAATACGAGGCAGCAGCCTGAATCAAAGCCACAAGACTTGTATTAATTAATTATAACTCAAACCACAATTAAACGGACAACAGCTACATTGAACCACTAACAACCACAACAGTAAATCCCAGTCATCAATAACTTATAGATAAAAGTTACTTGTGGCCAGAGATCTGCCACCGGAGGACATTAAGGCCTTTGTTTGGATTTTTGGAGAAAGAAAAGATGAGGGAGAAAGGTATAATTATATTTTATAATTTTTTATTTATTTAAATAATTTATTTTTTAATAATTTTTTTAAAAATTATTATTTATTCTTTTATAATTATTATTTTCTCATAATTTTTTTCTTTATTTTAATAAAATATTTTTCATAATTTTTCTCTCATAAATTATTATTTATTTTCTTTTTTCACTATTTTTATTTCACAACTTTTTTTATTCATATAAATAATTTTATTTTCTCACAATTTTTTCTCATTCTTTTTTAATAATTTTTTAAAAAATTATTATTTATTTTTTTCTCACTATTTTTATTTCATAACTTTTTTTATTCATCTAAATAATTTTATTTTCTCATAATTTTTTTCTTTTCTTTTCTCTATCTTTCTATCAATTTAAACACACTTTAAGAAAATAAATTTTTTTTAAATTTTTTGTTAAAATTAAATTATAAAATAATCCTAAATAAATTTTAAAAAATAAAAAATATTTTAAATAATACTAAATATATTTAAAATTTAATTTTTAAAAAAATAAAAAATAAAAATTATCTCACAAATTTGTCTGCTTATGTGCCAAAACTCTAAATTATGTCTGCAAAACAACCCTAAAACAATCATAACTATAATTTTGTTAATACAAAAAATCTCCAATATTAGTATATTACTTCTCTTTTTTTTTAAAATTATTTTAGAGCATGCTTCGCTTCCAACAAAACAAAGCCAAGCCAAGCCAAAATCCCAGACAAGAGTTCCCTAAAAAGAAACACAAAACTACTTCGAAAATTTCCGTCGATACACAAAATTTTCTTGGAAAAATTGGAAAAGAAAGCCCAAAGAAGAAGAGTCCAAAGATCTAAAAAGGGTTTATGAAGAGGAAGAGGAACAACGACAAAGGAGAAGAAGAAGAAGTAAAGAATAAAAAGTGAGGGATGATGGTAAAGTGCGCTCGAGAAGCAACCACTTTCATTAAAAGATGGTTCTCCGATCTCGATCGGCGAAACCTATTTCTGATCATCCCTCTCGTGTTTCTACTAATTTTTTTCTCTTTGGCGTCCACCCCAGTCTTCCCTTTTTCCACTTTTGCTCCACTCTCCAACTTTTTCTCCACCACCACCTCTCCCCGTTCGGCTGTCAATTCATCAACAACAACCACAACAACAACTGACCACCATCGTAAGGGTTTGTCGCCGGCGAATCGTAGCGAATCGGTGGCTGGCGGCTTGAATCAGTCGAGAATAGCGGTTTGTTTGGTTGGTGGGGCCAGGAGATTCGAGCTCACGGGGCCGTCGATTGTGAAGAATATTCTCCAGGTGTATCCAAATTCAGACCTTTTTTTGCACAGTCCTTTGGATAAGGATGCGTACAAGTTCTCGCTGCTGAAGGGGGCGCCCAGAGTAGCCTGGGTTCGCATATTTGAGCCCAAACCTATCCCTGAAACCGAGTCTCAGGTCATGGTCCTCACCGCCGCCAATTCCCCCAATGGCATCCAGGTTCTCTCTCTCTCTCTCTCTCTCTCTCTCTCTTCCCCCAATCTTTTCTTTCTTTTTATTTATTAATTATTTGCTTTTGCTCATTTCCAAACCAATCACAGATTAATATTTTCTGAGTAGTTTATGAAGAATTTGTGCCGACATAGAATCTTGTCGTCTCGGTTCTAGGTTTTTTTGTTGATCTGTTTTCCGGGTCGTCTCGCTTCTCGTGCAGCTGTCTCCGATTTTGGCGTTCCCCATTTCTTTCTCCCTTCTTTTAAGTCCAAAAACGGCCAAGTTGATCCCCGATAAGCAAGTCGCCTTGGTTCTGATCGCTTTGATTTCGGACTTTGCTGGGCTAAAAATATTAACAGAGATAATAAACAACTAGAATTAATTAGAATTTACGAATGAACTAGAATATCCCTATGATACAACAACTTGCGGGACAGTTTTAAACTCAGTTCATACTAATAAATTACCTTTCTTTGTACATGCTGTAATTATTACTTACAATTAATACTGCGTTTTAGTGTAATTATTTTTCTTTTCCCGTCTAAGTAATTCTATTAATTAATGCTCTTACCGAACTTTTCAGCCTCATGCTTCTAAAATTGTATTAAATGCCCGTCGATTGTAAACTATTAAATGTTATAAATTAAGTAGAAGTTTTAGTATGCTATAGCTATTATCTTCTCTGAAGATACATGTGAAATGTAATATTTTTTTTGTTCTTTTTGTTCTTTATAAGATATTTTAATAAGAAGTGCGAGATATATATAAATTAAAAAATTATTTTATTATATAATTAAATGTCCAATGACCCACTTAATAAATAATAAAAATATAATGCTTTTAATAAAATATTATATAATTTATTAATGTGCTTATTTTTTTAATTAATTTTAATTGAAATTTAAATTAAAAAACTTTAAATTTGGAGATTATTTTAATAACAATTAAATTGCAATTTTTTTTTTGAAAGTATAATATCTTTAGTTGTCAGCCCTTGGAGTGCGGCTATTAAGCGGCCTTGTATAGCTTCTGGTGGGATGCTAGCCCTCGGTCTCCACAAGTCGGGGCCGAAGGTGGAAGTCAGCACCGCAGAGCTCCTCTTAATAGTCGCTTGGAGTGCGGCTAGTCTGGGATCGCCGCCGCGAAGGGGCGCTGAAGGCCAGTCGACCAGCTGTCGCCTCCCCAGCGCTCGGCTACTCGTGCGTCGACGCCCACCTCCTCACTGGTGTATGCTCGGTTGCCGGGGTCGCTACCTGCTCGTGGGTGGGGGCCCCGGTCCCTCTTTGCTCCGTTGGGCCAATAGGCCTTGTTTGGGTGATTTCTCTTCTGAACTTATGTATGGATTGGAGTCGGAGAATTGTTTTGTAAGTCTTGTAAGTTTGTTTAATTCTTAATAATATTTGCCTTTGGTAAAATAAAAAAAAAAAAAGATCTTCAGTTGTCAATTGTCATTTCTTCTACGGCAAGAGTCCACTGATATAGGCCGGTCCCACCGTAATCCAACTTTCAACGCATTTGATCAGCGACGATCGTGCTGTGGACTCGAGGATCTTAAGCCGTCGACCTGTCTATAGCGACAGCTACAAAATTAAATGTTCCTCTTTGCCCTTTTTTTTTATTTTTTTTATTTTTAATTTTGTTTTTCGTTTGTTTTTGATTGATGGGTTAGATTGACGATGGATGTTGTTTTTATGTTTTTTTTTCGGTTGGGTTATTTCTACAGGGGTTGCTTCAGTATTTCAATCTGGTAGAAGGGTGCATAACAATGGTCCAAGAGTATCAAACGCGAAATAATTTCACTTATGACTGGATAGTTCGAACCCGCGTTGACGGGTACTGGAATGCCCCACTGGGCCCCGAATTCTTCATTTCGGGTCAATACATTGTCCCCGCTGGCTCCACTTATGGTGGCCTCAATGACAGGCTGGGCATCGGTGATCTTAATTCCTCCACCGTGGCTCTCTCCCGTCTCTCTCTCATCTCAAAACTCGAATCGGCCGGGTTAACCCAGCTCAACTCGGAAGCTGCCTTCAAGGCCCAGCTCACCACCCAAGGCGTGCCTTTCCTCGCTAAACGCCTTCCCTTCTGCATTGTAACGGATCGCAAATATGACTTCCCACCATACCGATTCGGTGTGCCGGTGGCGGCATTGTCGAGCCCAGGCCCACTGAGCGGGGCCAAGTGCCGGCCGTGCATCTCAGTGTGCGAGGGTTCATGCGTTGCGGCCGTTATGTCGCGGCTTGATGTGGGGTGGAGTTGGACTGATTGGGAAAACAATACGCTGAAGCTGTGCGATGCTCGCGATGATTGGGAGAGAGGGTGGGAGAAGATTTTCGATAAGGTCGCCGGCAAGATGCTGTCTTCTGCCAGGAAGCGGGTTATGGAGCTCAACTTTAAGCGATGTGTGGACGATTTCAATGACTTCAGGCGGCGGAGTTCTCTCTGGGAGACTCCTCGGGTGGAGGATATGTGTAGACTTGGCCTTGGACACGGTTAGGATAGATTTTTCTTTCGTTCTTTCCATTTTTGTTTTTTTTTTTTCTTGAATTAGAAATTAGAATATAGTTATTCTCTTGTCAGAGGTTTAGAGATTATAAAATAGGAGGGCATATTTGGGATTCCAAACTTTTGATGTTAACAATACACGATGTTATATTCTCTTCAGGGGACCGGGAATATACACTTTTATAATTCAATGTAATCTGCGGTTGGGGATATATGTATAATATACATTTCAGAAACGTAGTATGGGCATTCAATTAGTGGGTACGCAGCGTCTAAATTTATATTTTATACAATTAATAACATATTTTATGTAATTATAATAATAAAAAGTGATGTTAAAAATATTATTATTTTTTTAATTTATATTTTTTTATTATAATTATACAAAATATATTTACTGTTACATAAATTAAGTAACGTATAAATATGGTTTTCTTACCAGTGTCTATCTTTGTAACATCGCTCTATACATTTATACTTAATATACATTTATACTTAAGGGAGGCATGCTTTGTAATTTAAAATTACTTTTTTTTGAAAATTATGGCAAAGTGAGAGAGCTGGTCCACCAACCCAACAAAGTTAGGCAAGGAAATCTGGACAGATATGGCGCTACCACCTAACCACTTGTTTATTGAAAGGAATAATGGTCAGTATAGAATCCCTCCACAAACAAAGTTGCCCAGCGGTTGCCATTTTGGAGAAGAATAACGGTCAAGATAAGTTAACACATCTTATCGACTTTTCAACAATTTTTTTTAAAAATTAATTATTAAATGAGTTAAATTAATATTGTGTTTGGATAAAATTTTTGAAAAAGAGAAAAGTGAGAGAGAGGAAAGTGAAAGAGATGATTATTAGAGAAAAAAAATATTTTTTATTCTCTCTTATATTTGAAAAGAGATAATAAGAGGGAAAAAAATTACAAATTTTTTTTGTTTAAGAAATAGTAGAAAATGAGAAGAGACAAATAAAATGTACTAAAATATTAATTTTACCTTTCATAATAAAAATACCTTATATTGTATTTGTTTAGGTAAAATTGTAATTTTAATATTATATGAGAGATAATTGAGTTATTTAATAAATTTAATAAAAGAACTAATAATTTTCCTTCTATTTTTGAGAGCATTGATTTTGGTAGACTATAGAGGATTAGACAAATTAAGAATTTTCCTCTCTTCTACTTTTCAAAATTTTTCTAAATATAATAATTTAACCTAATCCTCTCACTTTCATCTCTCTCTCTCCCCATTTTCCCTCTTCCAAACACAGCGTAAGTGTTTAACCTACACTCTTATAATTGTGTTCTTTGCTAAATAGTCACCACTTAACCTATTTTTTCTTTTCTCTCCCCCCCCCCCCCCCCCCCTCTCTCCTCCCCTCTTCACTTAACCAAAATACTCCGTGACTACCCTTCTAAACCTATTAACATTTTATCAATTAGGTGGCCTATAGCGCGAGATTATAAAAATTAGAATATAGACTTTAAAATAAAACCTATTAACTAATTTTTTTTGAAAAAAAATATTGAATGTTGCATAGAATATGCTAAATAATGGATAAAATATACTAGTTATTTTTAAGTTTCAGAATTATTATTTTAACCTTACCCCTCTAAACATATTCTCTATTAAAATAAAATTTACTAGTCATAATTTAACATAAGACATATTGAAAATCATGCAAGTAACAACTCAAGACATTGAATGCCTTTTTCCAATTTCTTTGAACTTTCATAGGGTGCTTCCCAAGCCTATGAATTCTAATTTTGTGGCCCATAATTGTGTTCATGAGGTTGGGGTTGGCTTACAGTCTTGTTCTCTCCCTGAGGCCCAAAATACAACAATTTCTTTTGCCAAGTTGCAGTCCCCACCCAAGTTTGAAAAAAGAACATGGAAGGGAAAAGTCTTTAAAAGCAGGGAGTATGCGTCTTTGGTTGGCAAGTGGAAGATTGGGACTGTTGTTGATAATAATTCTATCATGGAGGTTTCACAGCTCTGTAAGAAGCATAAAATGCAAAAACAACAACACTCTATGGTGTGCTCTTCCTCATGCTGAGAGCCATGAATTGCTTAAGCTGGAACTGTCGAGGTCTCGGGATGCCTCGAGCAGTTTCTCACCTTCAAAAGCTAGTCCAGCTTCATGTCACTGCGCTAGTTTTCCTTATAAAAACTAGACTCAAGAGCTTGGAGATTGAGAAAGTCAAATGCAGGTTGAGTTTTCATAATGGTATTTTTGTGGACTGCAAGGGCTCAAGTCGTGATCGTGTCGGGGGATTGGGCCTTTTGTGGTTGGAGTCTTTCTTTGTTCAATTGCCATCTTTTTTGGATCGTCATATAGATGTGTTGGTTTCAGATTCTGTTTCCTTGGTGGTTTTTTGGGGTGCATGGATGGCCTGAAGATGCTGAGAAAATTCTAACGTGGGACCTTTATTCGACAACTTCATGGACAAGGTCACTCTCATTGGTTGTGTGGGGGCGATCTCAACGATATAATGTTCTCTTATGAGAAGCAAGGAGGGAGACTATGTCATCTTGATTTTATGGACAGGTACATGTCAGTTATTAATTCTTGTGGATTGCTTGATTTGAATTTTCAGGGACATAGTTTCACTTAGTCTAATGGCCGTGTGGGAGAAAAAAATATACAGGAACAGCTTGACTGCTTTTTCGCTGCTAATAATTTTCTTGAGGTTCTTCCCTCTACCAAAGTTTTGTACCTCTCGAAGTTTGGATCGGATCATAATGTTCTGGAGGTACAATTGGAGCTAGTTTTGCCTCCCACTCAGCTGCGAAATATTTTTCGTTTTGAATTGATGTGGCTCAGGGATCCAGAGTGTGAAAGCGAGTTAGCAATGGTAAGTTCTTCAACACGTTCTAATTTGTCTAATGTCAATCTTTCTGAAATTATTGAACAATGTGACAAGGCTTTATATGTATGGGGTTGAGATAAGTTTGGCAATGTGAATAAATTTGTACGGCAGTTAAGACAAAAACCAAGCAAAATTAGAAAGGGCCCCTCCAATGCCAAATAATCTTTTAGATTTAAATAAGCTACAAGTAGATATTGATAAGTTGTTGAAAATGCAGGAAATCATATGGGCTCAGAGGTCCAGGGTCTCTTGGTTGCGAGAAGGCGACAGAAACACGAAATTCTTTCATGCAGCTGCAACCCAACGTAAGCATCGAAATAGTATCCGACGGATTTTTGGTGCAAATGGCTAGGTACATACCATGCCCTCTAGAATTGCCTCTGTTTTCTCATATTATTTTAAAGATTTGTTTAGTTCACAACATGCGACAGGTATGGCTTCAATATTGGCTTTGGTGGAACCTAGAGTTAATGAGGATATGAATCACTTGCTTGGTAAGCCTTTTTCAAAGGAGGAAGTCTTTCAGGCGCTCTAACGGATGCATCTAACTAAAGCTCTGGGTTCTGACGATCTACCAACATTACTTTATCAATCTTTTTGGTATATTGTAGGTGAGGATGTTGTTCTGAAAGCCTTGGAAATCTTAAACTGTAGTGGGGACCTTCAACCTTTAAATCATACGCATATTATGTTGATACCAAAGGTGGCTTCTCCTTCCCAGTGTAAGGATTATAGCCCAATAAGCCTATGTAATGTGATTATAAAAATTGTTACTAAGGCAATTGCCAAATGTTTAAAGTTGGTGCTCCCGAGGATCATTTCAGAAACATAGAGTGCTTTTATACCAAGTAGGCTCATTACAGACAATGTTCTTATAGCCTTTGAAGCCTTTCATCAGATGAAAAACAAGTTTACGGATAAGAAATGATTTATAGCTGTTAAGTTTAATATGAGTAAGGCCTATGACTGAATTGAAAGGAATTTTTTAAAAGCCATTATTCTGAAGATGAGATTTAAAGCAGAATTGTTGCAGCTGATTATGGGTTGTGTGACCACCGTGTCGTACTCTCTTGTGATTAATTCTTCCCCAGAGAGAGGTTCTTTCCCTCTTGTGGTCTACAATAGGGAGATCCGCTATCGTCTTATTTATTTGTTATTTGTGCATAGGGCCTTACAGCTTTGTTGAAAGAGGCGAATTTACATGGTGATATTCATAGGTTATGCATCTGTTCTCAAGCTCCATAAATCTCTCATATATTTTTTTTGCAGATAATAGCCTTTTATTTACAGAAGTCTCATAGGTGGATTGCCAAAATCTTATGCTTATTCTGTCGAAATATGAGAGAGCTTTAGGCCCAAAGATCAATTTGGAGAAGATTGAAATTTTTTTCAGCCGCAACGTGCAGAGTAGAACAAGATTGTTCATTCAAAATTTAATAGGTCTTACAGTTGTTCAAAGTCCCCAGAAATATCTTGGGTTACTGATGCTTATAGGCTACTCCAAGAAAAAAGGTGTTTAATTTGATTTTAGACAAAGTGACAAAGAAATTAGCAGGTTGGAAGGTGACCTTTCTTTCGAAGGCTGGGAAGGAGGAGCTCATCAAAGCTGTTTTTCAAGGTATGCCCACTTATTCAATGAGTTGTTCTTGCTTCCCAAGTCTCTTTGCTCTGAGTTGGTGAATTTGTTTAAGGCAGAAGGTGGTTAGGATTTTGGGTATTTGCTGATTTTAATTTGGCTATGTTGGTGAAGCAGGCTTGGCTCATTTTTAATAATGAGATGTCAATACTATCTACGGTTCTTCGTGCCAAATGTTTTTCTGATCGACTTTTAATGACTGCAAATCTTGGATCTAACCCAAGTTAATGTGGCGTAGTATTTAGGAGGCTCAATCTTTGCTCCAAAAGGGTGTTTACTGGCTTATAAGTGATGGGCATAAGGTGAATATATGGGAAGATCCTTGGCTCCTAGACCAGAATGGCCTCTGAATATTAACATCGAGAGTTTAATTGGATTCTGTATGGGTGTCTTCTTTGATTGATCATGATACCAAATGGTAGCGTGAGAACTTGATTAAAAATATTTTTTTACCATCTGAAAGTGCTCAAATTTTGTCTATTTCTTTGAGTTTCAGAGATCTCTTGGATAAATTGATCTGGCATTATGATCGTACTAGCTAGTATACAGTAAGAAGTACTTACAAGTTAGCTTACCCCTTAGCTTCAGCGGATTCCTCCTCTAGCTCGAGCGTTATAAGTGTTGGTTCTTATTTGGGTGGATGGAAGGCTATTTGGAAGCTAAAAATTCCAAGAAAGGTAGAGTATTTCTTGTGGAGAGCTTGTAAAGATTCCACAGGGGCTAACTTAGCTCGAAGAGGGGTTTAGGTGGATATTATGTGCACCATTGGTGGGGAAGGGACTGAAACCACCAACTATGCCTTGCTCTCATGCGCTCGGGCCTCATCCATTTGGTTTGTTTGTCCTATGGGGCTACGTATTCGTGGGTTAGATTATGATAATTTTCATATGTAATTTGGCTCTTGTTTGGCTCATGCAAAGGGTGAGGTGGGAGAACTTCTGGCTATGACAACTTGGGCCATTTGGAAGATTAGAAACATAAGGGCCGTGGAGAATAAGACGGTGGATCCACCTAATGTCATTCGAATGACTTTGGAGTTTTGTGCGGATTTTCAGAGGGAGAATTCGTCACCCCCTAAACAAAACAATACTAATGGCCAGCAATCTTGGCAGCCTCTATTGGGAAGACAGATAAAAATTAACAAACATGCAGCATGTAGTGATGGGAAGGGCGGTCTTGGAGTAGTCTTCATGATCACAGAGGGTTATCTGTTTGCATTCTCACTGAATTTATTTCAAGTGCCTAATCTCTTGAGATTATGGAACTCCTAGCCATCCGCATGACAGTAAAAAAGGGCTCGAGATTGTCCCTCGGAAACATTGTTGTGAAGTTAGATAGCATGATCGCTGTCCAAGCTGTTCAAGTTGCTCCTTTGGAATTTACCATGGCCGTTTAGGTGGCAGCGAATATCAAAGACATGACTTCTAATTTTGAGCATCTTATGATTAAGCCTGTTAGTAAGAATTTTAATGAGGTTGCTCATGCTCTTGCATATTTTGCACTTTCTTGTACTGGAGAGATCTCTTGGCACTAGGATAATATACTTGAGATTGCCTCTCAATTTTGTTTAAATCTTGAATGAAATCTCATTATTTGAGTCTCAAAAAAAAAAAAAAAAGTTTAACATAAGAAAAGTGTTTGTTCTGATTAGGAACAACTGGTTCTTAGTGAATGGTAAAATGTAAACCAGTTCTTTAGATCCCACAAATGGTTAAACAAACCTCTTGTGGCCATTTGTAACCAAAACAATAATATTTTTTACCACATCACTACACCTACGCACCGACTTGCCGATGCTTTGCTTTTGTTTCAGTCTATTGAGATTTTTAGGTCATTGCATTGCGCTAAAAATCGACCTATGGATGGGTCCTAAGTATAACCGACTACCAGGTCAGTTAGGCTTGCTACCAGAGTAGCAAAAAATTGGAATCGGCTCAAATTGTCTTGTCAATTCTATTTTGCAACCGTAACTGATCAGTTTGTGAGCCAGTTACAATTCAAGTCTTTTAGAACTTATGTTGCATCGAAAGTTAACTTGACAATTATAAACTACAGTTAACTGGTAGTTCTATAAAAATAAATCAAAACAAAAAGAAACAATAGTCAAACAATTCTAAAAATGATACATAGGCAGCTTAATTAATATTTTGTTAATTCTTTTATTTAATTAATCTTTTTTTTGTCAATCCAATACAAATTTCAAGATTTTCAAAAAAAAAAAAAAAGAGAAAAAAAAAAAGTTCGACCTTGAATGACCTGGACCAGATGGGAACTAGAACCAAACTGATATTGACACTCGAACTAAAATCAAAGCTGTCGAACGATGGGGTTGAGGTTCACTTCCTCGCCAAGTCGAAATCGAACCGTGATGAGGCCTAGTTGTGAGAATGTTCGCCCACAAGTTATGAAGTTATGTCCAGAATCACTATCATCTCAACGAGATCGGCGCCACGAAATGCTTAAGGAATAAAATGTCAAGAAGACTAATGGATGAACTAGAGTGTGTCAGGATATCAAAACATCGTTACCTGCCCTGGCCCGATGACATAATTATATGTCTACACAAGCCAACGTAAATAGGCAGGGGGCATGGTTCACTACTAGCAATAATAACTCTGAACAATTTGGGCTTACTGGATTCAAGGGAATTAATAATGTTCTTAATAAGAAAGCTAGAGAATTTCAAGTTCTTAGCTTATATCTCCATATATATGCATGTCCTTGGGATTACATCGTTTTCTTCAGTTTCTTTACTACTGAGATTTATTAAGCTTCGTTTATACCTGAGTGTGTTTGTCTGTTGAGAACTGCTAAAAAAAAAAATAGAAGCAATAAAAGCAATAAGAAAAGGATTGACGCAAATATAAAGATACAGATCGTACAAATGCCACTAAAATTCAAATGAAAAAAGACAAAACATCTATAGTCAAAATTATTAAAATAACCTTAAATTTTTTTTGTCTTTAATTCAAATCACTAAATAATTAGGTATGAGCGTAGTTTTGTAATTTTAACCATACACTAAAGTAAGAATAGTTTTATAATTTTAACCGTACACTTTTCTTTCTTACTATTTTTTCATATAATCTAAATATATAATTTTACTTTTTAATCATTTTCTCATAATTTACTTTTTTTCACTATTTTTTTCACTATTTTTTTTTCTCGTTAAAATCTTACAATTTAAACAAACTATAAGAGCTATATATATATTTTTTGACGTCATGAGAGCTGTTTTAAAACATTAGTCCTAAATGAAGGAATAGAAATAAACTCAAATGAATAAAATAGACCGAAAAGATAAGTGGTAAGTCCAAATCATAAACTGGCCTTGTAAAATTAAAATAGGCTTACTTTTCATTATTTAAGACCCATAGACAACTTTTAGAAATTTAAATGCCCTATGTCAAAAAAAAAAACAAAAGAAATTTAAATGCCCAACTCTCCTCCTCTTACTACCCAATATAATCAATGCCCAAGTACCGAAGCCCAATTTTCCCAAAGCCACCATGTCCTTTTACAACCCAAATTCTAGTTCTTGCCCACCAACGGCTTGGGTCCTTACTTGGCCCGCTTCCCCTTCAAACATACCCCGGATCAAACAATACACCTTTCATAGATCAAATCTATAACTTCAATCAAGTCAAAATAAATCTAGAATAGTCATAAACTAGAGAACTAACCTGAATCAGACAACACAAATCTACAACTTCAATTAAAAAAATAAGACTAGCCTAGGATTTTAAGTTCAAATTAGTAGATGTAAGTAATGTGATGATCTTTTGGAATCAAGAAAAAATGTGTTGTATCGCATCCCTTTATAGTATATGCGTTCAATGGATCTAAAGAAGCTCATGGTAATGCCAATTAGTTACTTCAAACGTCGTCTTATGTTTATAAAAATAACATTGCTTTTCAACCTTAGAGTAGCTAGAGTTAGCTGATTGTTTGTCTGTCATCTAGTTATATAGCTCAACAACTGCTAAATTAAAGGCGATCATCAACGAACTCGAGTTTATGTGGGACTCATGTTCCAAAAAGTGATACTAAAACTAGATGCAATTGATGTGCTTCAATTAATCAAGTGAAAAGAAATACCAAATAATGAGTATCGACCAATGATTTGGGAGTTAAATCAACTTTTACAAAAGAATTGGAGTGTCCAATATGTTCATACATGTAGAGAGGGCAACTGGTGCACAAATAAACTTGTTGGTTTGGTTTTGAAAGAGGGTTAAATATATAAAAGGGGAAGGGAAGAGAGGTGTTAGAAAAGTTGAATTATTGATCACATTTTTGACCAATAAGGTCGATAATCATTTAAATTAATAATTAAGGTTACAAAGAAACCTGATAATATGAGGATAGTGTCTGAATTTAGTTTATCAAACGAGTACTATTATGCAACAACACTTATTGAGCAACATAACAGATATAAAAGGATAATAAAATAATTTTATTATGTTTAGATTCATTTATTAGTTGGATTAACTAAATGTAATTAGTGCACGTCTTCTGTTGCTCCATAAATATTGCTATTTAAAATTTCTCTTATTAGTATTCTTGGAGCCACCTGTGGAGATATTGGAAGTTTTGGCACATGCAAGGCTTGGTTACTTACCCAAGCCTAACAATTTTTTTTTCTAATCTTTTGGAATGGATAGCCTAACTACTGGAGGATGGAGAGATAAGCCAGTGATCGAAATTTCAATCTTAAATTTTCTAATTGGAGGCCATTACTTTTAAACTTCTTAACTATTGCTTACATTTAATACAGTTGATATGACTTTGTTGTTTTCCCCTATTTTTTTCTTCTATAGTCACCAAAAATAAAAAGAGTAACGCTGAGTTTTGGAATAGTACTCTTTAATTTAACAAAAATTCACTTATAAACTAGTAATTTTATATTCATGAGTTTAATACTAGTTATTTTGTTAATAACTTTAGGCTTATTTTTTTTAATTTTGGTAAATTAAATCTTAAAAAAGGGGTTAAAAATGACAACAAAATGTATAAATTTAAATGGTGATTCTTGTGGGAACATGTATTAGAATAAAAATAAAAAAAATTATAATTTTTTATTAGAATGTTTCCATTGAAACATGTAACAATAATTTTTTGAAATTATAGCGAATTAAACAAATATCTAAAAAAAATTTATTGTTGTGGCAAATTTTGAGAAATTATTAAACTTAATAAGAAAAAAAGAAGTTTCTTACTGTTTTTACTATCTTTTATAAATTTTAAAATATGAAAGTAATTGGAAGAAATTTATAATGATATTTCCAATAAAATTTATGTTAAGAAAATAAATAAAATCAAAGCATATTATTGGATCAAAATTTAAAAAAATCAGAAAATGTTTAACAAGTTGTTATGATTTTCAACGATAAATGTTTTGGAAAAAAGTTACGTATGTACTTCCCTTCAGATAACAATTAATCTAATAAAATTATATATAATCTAAAATCAAAAGTAGATAGAACAAAAAGTAAAAAGTAAATTTGACCTATATATATATATATTTTTTTTTTCAATTATTTTTTTTTTTGAACAAGAAGAAAATGATTTCATTAGATTAAAACTCTAGCTACAAGGGCCAATCCATAAGAAGCCCACACAGGGAAACAAAAAAACCACCAATACAATCTCAACAAACCCCCACCACACCAGACCACAACAGCCCACAGCAGCACTCTAGCAAGCCAAACAGAGAGCCCAAACCCAATCCCATAACTTAGGGAAAGATAACCTGCATGAAAGAAAAAGACAGGCCGAAGCCCACGGAACTGAAGGTTCTAGATACCCAACTGCAACAGAGCAGCCGATCCTAGCACAGCCGGGCAGACAGCGACAGTGGCCCAAAGGCCAGGCAACGGTGCAACAACAGCAACAACTGGACGCCGCTTGGAATTCGCCAAAGCGCTAATCAAAACGCGTAAAACAAAACAACGCTGCAGGAGGTCGAGAAGCCAAACAGGAGAGAGCCAGTCGATATGCGGTGACCACAGGTAGGCTGGAGGCAGGGGCAAAGCTTCAGGGAGAGAACCAAATCCAGCTGTACAGGGGCGCCCAAACAGCAAAAAACCCACCTCCCCCACCACCCCACCCAACATAGCGACGAAGGGAGGCAGGGGAGCAAAATGGCGTAGACTCGAAGCGCAACCAGACACCACAAACTAAGGAGAAGGCGACCGAAACACAAGCGAACGAAGACAGAAGCAAAAGAAACCCAATAAAAGGGACAAAACTCACTGAGGAGCACTCGAGAACGCTCAGATTGACGGCGAAACTCAGCTGGGCGATAGAACTCACGAGGGATCAAAACTTATGAAAGAGCACTTATGATGTGAATCTGGCTAGCACCCAAACTTCCTCAATTTGGTTAACAGTCCTCTTCTTGCACTTGAATTATATTGATGTAGACTTGTAAGACTTCCAATTTTCATTACTTGCCCTATAAGTAAAGCACGTTTTTTATTTTCTAAGGAAAGTCCACCGAACCATAAAATCACACCAAATTATATAGTGAAAGTATTAGTCAGGCACACATCAACTTATTAGGCTTAATTATCTTTTAAACCCATAATTATCTTTTAACAGAATTTGCAAGTCAAATCGCACAAGTGGGGGTTGAAATTGTGGCCACGAGCCAATTAGCCAAGCATAGTCCAGTTGTTGGTAAAAAAAAATGTACAGTCCAGTTGGCCGGATAGAAAGCAAAGAATCCACGGCCATGTGCCCCCAGTGAGAAGAAAAGAACTAGAGACAGCGACAGATTAATGCTGTGTTTAAGGTGAGGAGAAGGGTAGGAAACCAGAGTGAAAAAAAAAAGTTATTTAGAGTTATAGACAAGATTGAGAGAAAGAAAATATAGTAAAAAAGTAAATAATAATTTGTGAGAGAAAAGTGATGAAAAAAATAAAATTATTTAGAGTGACCTAAAAAATTAAGAAAAATGATATATATATATGATTATACTTTTTTTTTTTTCTTCACCCTCTCAAAACAAACAAAGAAAAGCAAAAGAAAGTGTACGGTCAAGAGCTCCGACACGAGATCAACGGTCGCGTCCCAAAAACACGAAAAAACTAACACAGGCAAACGCAAAACCTTAGCCGTTGGATGCTACAAGGCAATGATCGCCCACAAGCGACCCCATGCTTGGACAGTGAAACTCTTCTGAGTAAGTCTCTTGGTTTCTTCGGAGTCAGTCCGGGCCCCAAAACAACGCTACTAATACTATTGGGCTCTCTCTCTCTCTCTCTCTCTCTCTCGGTGTCGCCTTTTCTTTTAGCGGCAGAGCAATTGTGGTGTCGTAAACGGCAGTAGCATAGCAGTGGCAGTGCTTCATTTAGCTAATAATCTCTTCTCTAATCTGAAAAAATTTACACTTTATTTAAAGTATATATATATATATATATATTTGAAAGATTAAAGCTTTGCTGCTGCTGGTGTTGCTGCTGCTGCTTCTAGGGGGAGAAGGTGGAGGAGGGACAGCTTTTGAGATGATGAATTCCTTGATTTTGAAGACCCCTTTTCCTATACCTAAATTTTCGTCTTCTTGTAGCTATTCTCTTCCTGCTCGTTTTTTTCGTTGTTCGATGGTAGTTTTTCCGAGAAAGATGGAGAATAATAGTATTATTGACCGCAAACGAAGGTCAGCTACGAAAGCTAAAGCTTATGATTCTTCCAAGGATGATGCCGCCTCTTCTTCAGCTAACTCTGGCGATTCCAAGCCCCCCAGCGGTACTCTGGTAAATATTATTTCTTTTCTTTTCTTTTCTTTTCTTTTCTCACCATTTTACTGTTTCTTTATTCTTTTATTTTTAATTATTATTATTATTTTCCCTCTTGTATTTTTGCAATAAAAGAAGCTCTAATTAAAGAGCTTGTTTAATGAGCGTTTTGAAATTCTAAAACCCTTTTATCAAGTCAAATGCGATTGAGTGGTGAGGTATGGGGTTCTGCAATGACATTATATAATAAGACGAACTTTTTTGTATGGAAGAACTTTGTAAGTCAAGAGGAGATCATTCAATTCTCCCTTTGCCGTCAGTCAAAGTGAATTTGGGATTCTGATTTTCTACTTTGAAACCAACAGCCAAAGGGCAGGAGGGACATTCTGTTGGAGTACGTCAAGAATGTGCAGCCTGAGTTTATGGAGCTTTTTGTGAAAAGGGCACCCCAACAAGTATTTGATACTTCCTCCTTGTCACCATTCTGATTTGCTTACAGTATTGCATTATCTGAAAATATTGATTAAATGCGAAAAAACGTTGTTCATCAATCATTCCTTGTATAGGTAGTTGATGCCATGCGCCAAACTGTGACAAATATGATAGGGACATTACCCCCACAATTTTTTGCTGTGACGGTTACCACCGTAAGTATATCAAGCTTCCTTGAGCTTGGGTGTTGACAATGCATAGGTGGTGAAGCTATTTCAATTCATATGGCATGTTTTGGTGATAAAGGCAGGACGGACTCAGTTTTTGACAAGATCAGATTGTCATCTGTTGTATAGGTGGCTGAAAATCTTGCACAGCTCATGTATAGTGTGATGATGACGGGTTATATGTTCAAAAATGCACAATATCGCCTGGAGTTGCAGCAGAGTTTGGAGCAAGTTGCTCTTCCAGATGTACAGGATAAAAAGGTATTCTGGCTTTTTTATGGGTTATCCTGTCCATGCATACTATATTAAGTAATTGATGCTCAAAGTCTCACTCTTAGCATCGACAGCACATATATGGCAACTCCATGTATGTCATGCCACTTTGCAGCTGGTTTCCCTGGAAAGTTTGTTGCTTCTGTATTTTCTTACTGTGCTAATCTTACATAGTGCCCTGCAATTAGCTCAAAAGCATAAGTCGTTGCATCAGTTTTACTGCTTTTAATTTTAGCATTATATTGACCAGTAGATGACAAAATGCTTCAACTATTTAGGATGAGTCAGATTATGCACCTGGTACACAGAAGAATGTCTCTGGTGAAGTTATCAGATGGAATAACGTTTCTGGTCCTGAGAGAATAGATGCTAAAAGATACATTGAGTTACTTGAAGCAGAGATTGAAGAACTAAATCACCAAGTTGGTAGAACTTCTGCGGGTGGACAGAATGAACTACTGGAATATCTCAAGTCTCTTGAACCCCAAAATCTGAAGGTAAACATAGTTTTGCATGCCCCTGCCACCACCCAAAAAAAAAGAAGGGGGATTTTCTTTTGGCAGTTTGCTGCCAGATTACCATTGTTTTTGAGGCCCCACATGCTGGTTTAAATTTTTCCATTTATGGATCTGCTGCTGATAGTTAATCTAATTTCTGTCTATGCAGATACATATTCATGTACTTGTCATTTTAAAAGCATAAACTATTATCTGCTTATAATACTATCTGCCCCCACATGACAGTGGACAAGTGTCTATTGTAACTAGTACTGCCACCTATTTTCTATTTACTTTTTGCCAGGTTTTGTGGATCAACTTTAACTATATATTTGCATCTATGTTGAAAATTATTATGTTTATGGTTATGCAGGAACTGACAAGCAGTGCTGGAGAGGATGTTGTGCTAGCAATGAATACGTTCATTAAGCGTCTTTTGGCCGTTTCAGATCCTGACCAAATGAAGGTTAGACTTTTATTCGCACCCTCTTCTTTTTCTTATCTTCCTGTTTGATGTAATCTTGATGATAAGGATATCTTTTTAGTCTCCATGAAATAGGCTAGGCCAGTACTCAGTTTATGGTCAGACTTGGGATTTAAAGTGGTTTGACGTGTTCAATGGATCTAAATGCTTGGAATTTTTGGGACGATCTTGCCTAAAATTCTGTTTGTTTTCACTACATACATGTTCGTTAAACTTGTTCGGTTTACAATATTAAGAGTATAATGTTCATTCCAAAATACTTAGTCATATTCCTTAGTCTGGTTGAAGGATGTGTTTTGCTTTCTCTATGTGTTTGTTGTATGAAATCTTTTGATCCTTCTGTATATGGTGCAAGTCTTTTGTGAACCATACTTGGAGATTCTGTCAGGGTTTGGTAGTTTTGTACTCCTTTTTTTTTTTTTGGGCCCTTGTTTTTTTCTCTCTTGGTCCAGTTGAATTGGGTTAGGGGGAATTGACTATAAGTGAGTTCCAAATCAAAACCTTGCCCCAAGCCTTGTGGCCACAAGGCCATACCTAATGAAATTAATTTTTGATTTGTCCTTTTTTTGTGTTTGCACTGAACTTTTTCACCCACACCCTGTGAAATCGATTCACTTTCTTGGACCTGTTTATAGAAGAGATTATTGATTGTAACGTGGTTTTCTTAAAGGAAAATCTACATTTCACATCCTCTATGTAGGTCATTTGTAACAAGTTAATATTCTATTCTAAAGTGTTGCAAAAACATACTATTATCTGAGTCTGGTGAAATTTAACCTCTTCAATTAGTTATCTATTAATGAAAGTAAAAAATAATTGCAAAAATATTTGTTATATATAATCAACAAGAAGAAGCAAATGCCCTTATCCATAACCTATATTCAGAGTAAGTGTTGCTAGTTCTGTTACAGAAGGGCTTCCTAAATAAGAATCGGTTATTAGAGAATCTGACTCCATCGTTTATCTTACTCAAAAAATGACTTTTGAAACCCCAAGAGTTCTTTTGAGGGAGCATGACACTAAACATGAAAAAGTAAACCACAAGGAAATGAGAAGCAGAAAGAATTGAAGTGTTATTATAATAATAATAATTATTATTATTTTGAACTGCAGAATTCAAATGTTAATTATGTTGCAATAACAATTTAGGCTATCCTAACAAGACAAGGAAAAAGGGGAAAAACAAAAGTTAAAAGTCTTAATTGCTTCACAAGCAGATGTGCAAAATTGAATTGGACTCAAACATGTAAAAATTCTGAAAAAGCTGAGCTTGTGATTTGGTGGGATGCATGAAGAAAATTATCAATGGAAGGCTCAAACAATGCACAAAAACTGGGACCTTGTGGTATTTCTTAATTGTGTTCAATCATAAAACATGTATTCTGCTTTTAAGTTTCAGACCACAAAGCTGTTGATCTTAAATATTTAAAAAACAGCACCTTGTAAAAATCGGTGAAAATGGGTTGAGAAAGATAGGTTTATGTAGCTTGAAGGAGAGGAACGAGGGTACTTGTGTCCAGACCAACATAGGAAAATGTTAAATGTTAGCATGCTTAAGCTGTAATATGTTTTTTTTTTTTCTTCTTTAACATTTTAAAATACATTATGTGATTTGTCATTGATGTCTTATAGGTGTAACATGTAAATTTCCCTTTCCTAAATAATCAGAGTGGGGAGGCTTCTTCTGTGGCTCTCCCTACTCCTGATTTTAGAGACTTCTGTAACTTTTGAGTTTGATTACAGACAAGTATAACGGAGACTAGTGCACCAGAACTTGCCAAGCTTCTTTATTGGCTGATGGTGGTTGGATATAGCATTCGCAACATTGAAGTTCGCTTTGACATGGAACGTGTCCTTGGGATGCCGCCAAAACTTGCGGAGCTACCTCCAGGAGAAAACATTTAACCACTTTGGTTGGAACTATGATCGGGCAATGGCACAGGATTTGGAGCAGTGTTAATGGTTGTGGATCTAATTTGCAGTCTATGCTGTGTATTTGGAAGCAGTTGAAGACTGTGGAGGGATTAAATGCTGGAAGAGCACATAGCATCTCCTTTTTTTTTTATTATTTGGTCATTTCATTTTGGCAAGACATAGTTGGCTGGCTTTGTGGCATCTAGCTACGAGGACTTGTTTTAGACCGAAGAAACGGAAAAAAGGGAAGAACAAGTAGATCCATTGATGTGAGTAGATCTTTTTATGATCATATCCGAGTAGATAATTACAGATTATGTCAAGTTTGCCTGTTCGTGTATTTGATCTACTCAAATTATTCTTTCTTTCGTTCTCTGTGTCTTCTTTTTTTTTTTTTTCCCTCGTTTTATATTTGTAGAGAAGATCCTAGTCTGGTGTCTATTAAGCTTTGAGTACATTTATCCAACATAAGTTCAGGTTCTCCAATGGCAATCTCATTTCAAACGAGTAAGAATCATTTTGTATTGTGGTCATGAAAGTTTAATTCCAACGTGTTTGGATGAGGGTAGCCTGAGTGCTCGCATTCCTCTGTAAGCTCTCTATCCCTCATGGGTTTATTGTGGGGCTTTGTCCTCTTGGTGTCTGATTTCGTTTCTTAGTTCCTATTGCTGGTGGTGTGGGTTGTCTTCTTCTTTCAGGTGCCTCTGTATTTGTGGGTTTGGCTTTAGCATTAGAGCTTTCCGGTGGTCTCCCTGCCTTCGATGGCAGGAGAGAGGTTGTTTTTTGGGGTTGGAGGGTCCCCTTGTATAGTTCAGTGTCTGAGCCCTGCCTTTCTTTTGCTTTGTTGTCGATCACAGTTTTTGATCGGTCCTCCTCTGTTCAGTAATTTCGTACTACGTTGCGAGTATTTGTGGTTTGTGCTCGATCTTGGCGCCTGGGCGAGTTCAGCGTGCTACTGGCTGGTGTTGGATTCTACTGTCGTCGGTTCTTTGGAGCTTGCCTTCTTCCCCAGTTTGGGGTTTCACCACCAATGACGGTTGCGGCTCTAGAACCTTCAGTCTTCAACATCCTGTTTCTTCCTGCCTTATGTGCTTGCTTCTCACCCAGACTATGGGCCCGAGTTTGTACTTCATTAGGCTGCATAGTTGTTGTGGAGTGTGTGGGTTGGCCTGTACTAGTGGTGGGCAATGCTTCGTTAAGTAATAATGTAACTAGGTTGTTTCCTTTTGTACATGTGGTATGAACTTTTTTTTAGGTTGATCCTTTATATAATATGGCTTAGCCTGTTCCGTAATGAAATTTGTTTCACTTTGTTCAGAAAAGAAAAGGGGTGATCTCTCTCTTTCATATTATTATTATTATGTTGATAATCTTGTTTCCTTTTATTATTGCCAATTTGTGATGAAAATGATGTTAATTATTCCTATCATAACTACCCTCCTCTTGTTCTGGTGATAGTTCATCTAATCCATGCTTACCTTGTTTGCTCTTGCCTCGGTTGCCTAGATCAAGCATACGAGAATTGGTAATAACAATAAATCAATATCCAGAAAATTAATTCTATCATATCCTATTCTTATAACGCAGTTCTTGTTGGAATAACTATAATAGTAACTGATATCTAACATTAATGGTACTACTTTGGGTGATTTAGAGTAAAATAATTTATGTACAACTTTAACAACGAAACATGTAACAACATAAAAAAAAAAAAAAAAACTTCTTATTAATACAGGGCCAAAAGTCTTTTTCTTAACACATAGTATTTACAGCATTTGAAAAAACTCACATGACGAAACTGAAAATTTTACTACTTGTTTACATTTTTCCTTTTTTTATTTTTGAGTAATATTTATTAACTAACAAGTGACGTTCAAGTCAACTTAAACTAGGCAACTTGATACTCACCATAGGTTTTGCCGAATTTTTTTTTTTTTTTTGGTTGAGACAAATAGATTACATCGAACTTAAATTATAAGTTTTATGACTTTTTTAGCACTTTTTATCACCACTTTCCTTCCAAATAATTGAACCACAAATATAAAATAAGGTTAACTAAGAAGCCAAGGGCCCGCTAACATGTGGTTTTGAATAATAATATTTGTTTATAAACCAAATAATATTAATACATAGATAAAATATACTATTTTTTTTAACACAATAAAATGCACTGGATGGTACATACAAGTATCTTTTACCACATGTACCAAAAAAAAGAATCTTTTAACATGTGTCATCATTTTTTTTTAAAGAGCAACAACAAAACAAAGAATCTTTCAACATGTGTCGTCATTATTTTAAAGAGCAACAATAAAACAAAGAATCTTTTAAGATGTGTCATATTTTTTTAAAAAGCAATAATAAAACAAAGAGTATGATTGGCGTACGGTTGCTCTTTAGAAAGCAATGTTTTTAACAATTTTTTTTAAAATTTTTCTCAATTTACTCATTTGTTGGTTAATATTATTTTAAAATTCTTTAAAATTCTCTACATGAACTTATAAGTTTTTTTAAATTAAAAATTAGAGTTTGATTATATAAATTTCATAGACTCATTATGACACAATAAAATTTTATGTTACATAAAAATCATTTTATGTTGTGGAAAATGTTGTATATGGTGTAGAGAGATTTACATTAATATCTACTATAATACTACAAAGAGTTTCTTTTATTGTATAAAATATTATTTGTATAGCGTAAATTACATATAGTATAAAACCAAAATATATCGAAACGAATACATAAGATTTGTATTAATCAAGAATTTCCTCAAAAAATATTATAAAATGGATAATTAGTGGAGACAAGATACCTAGGATAATCTTTTGTTATCACAACTAAAGGGATTAGGGATATATTATTTCCGTTAACCTATCGTTACTTGCATATATTTTTTTTCCCTTTTTGAGAAACGTTGTTACTTGCGTATGCTTAATTGTATGTGTGCAATGGAACTTATTAATTATCACCTCATCCCTACTATGTTTAGGTGCTTATTATTTTTGCTTACTTTTTATTAGTAAAATTCACTTGTAATTATACATTATATTTATTTTATTTTTTATTTCAAATAAGCACTACTTATTGTGTGATATTATATTATAAGTAGATTATACTTGTAAAAAAATGAATTAAATTAAATATCTGTTATGTTTTTTAAGAGAGATTTAGAATTGGAAATAGACTTTTATTTTTTTTTCTAGAAAAAATTTAGAACTATAGATTTCACTAATAATTAATTTCTCATTTTATCTTTCCTCAACTCAACTCGACCTATATATATAGAGTCACATGGCCTTTCCCTTGCTTGTTCGCTCCAAAAATTCTTTGAAATGCCGCGTCTTTTCTTATAAATAAATGTTAATCATTGAGCGTGTCATCACTGTTTCTTATTTCATTAGGCAGGAAGGAAGAACAGCTACCATTCACTTCCACACTTTGTCTATTTCTTTGTTAAAAACTAAGAACTCAAGAAGACAAGTGTGTGTCCCTCTCTACATCTCTGTCGTCAGCCCACATATTGAAGCCAGATCCACAGACCACAGGTACGACACTCTTCTCGATCGAATTCCTTAAAAATTCTATTCTAGTGCCTCAAATCTGGATACTTTTTTTCCGTTTGGTTTCTAATCTGTCTTTGGCAACAGTAATTGGTAATTAATTGTCCCTCTCTCAGTTTGCTGTAATTGATAATTGCTGTTGTTCTACTTGGATTTTTTTTTTTTTTTTTTTTTTTGATTGATTGACCTGTCGTCCACATCAAGAGGTGTCGTTAAGTTAAGGCTTTCAGCCAGTTGTCCTGATCTGCATGACGTCAATTTATTCCCGTCCCTGTCCAGTGAGCCCCACCAGCCACCATCAACCCAGGCCTTTTCCCACCTTCGTCTTGCCGTCAAGTTGTGTGTGTCACAAATATCAGGGACTGTGTGCCTTATTAGATATATCCGATATTAATTTTCAAACTTTTTAGTTTTATAAAAAAAAATTAAAATAATTGGTTGGTATAGTTTAGTTTGTTATTTGGTTATTGAGTATAATTCTCGAGTCTCTTATATATATGTACAAACCATGATTTTTTTAAAAAACTGTATATATGAACTATAACTGTTATCAGAGGTAAAAAAAATTTTAAAATAATAATAAAATGATATATCATCTATGAATGATAAAAAAATAAATTAATTATTTGATATTATTAAATAAAATTATTTTATTAGTTAAATGTAATTATATATCATGTTTTTTAAGGCTGCAACTAGTGGAGTGGGGCGACATGGACTTTTTCACTACTGTGTCGGATTGTGATTTAGATAACGAAAAAGATAGGTAGCCAAATATTGATCGTCAAACAGCATTTAAATGAAGTTTAGTTTGTGTAATGAGATTTATATTTTGTGTAATTATAATAATAAAAAATAATATAAAAAATATTATTATTTTTTATAAATTATATTTTTTAACTGTAATTATATAAAATATAAGTTTTATTATACAAAATAAAAATATATAAATATTGTTCGATTATGTAACGAGTCCTTTTAGATAATTTATGCCAAACCCCGTTTCCCCAGGAACCAAGGCAAAACACAAAAGCCACACTCTAGCTAGAAAAAGAAAAATAAATAAATAAATAAAGAGTAAAAGAATAAAATATCCCAAAAGTCTTTTGTACAGTTCTTATTTATTTTATTTATTTTTTAATATAATTTATTAATTATCTTATAATATATAAATTGTCTTTTTTTTATTGTAAATAAATTTTATTTATTATATAATATAAAATTATGAGTAAAATATATGTACTAAAAGCAGTGAATCATATTAAAAAATTTCCACTAATTATACTTAAAAGGCAAGCAATAATGTGCAACCAGAAATTTTTTTAAAAAAAAAGGTGTAACTAAACTTCGCTATGTATTTTCATGGATCATTGTATATTTTATTGAATCTATTGTATATTTTAATATCTTCGTTGCACATCTCCTAATTTTTTGGCGAAAACTTGAAATTATCGAAAGGTGAAGTTCACGTGTTGGATGGATTATAGCCAATTTCTCAGATCCTATATCACAACCCATTATCATTTTTTTAAAAAAAAAAATTTTTTAAACCTAAATCAGCTAATTAAATAAAAGAAATAATTAAAAAGATGAAAAGTTTAAATTCTTAATATCTCATTTACTTACATATTACTAATATCATTTGAATTATAAATTTATGATACAACTCATTTTTTAGTTAGCTATACCATCAATTATTGATTTTGAAATGAAAAAAATGATGTCTATTTAAAAACCTAAAAAAATAAAAAAATAAAAAAAGCGGGGAAAAAAAAAAACTCACCCGACTACCACATTTGGGTCCTAAATCCTAATATTTGTTCTTAATTGAAAACAACTTCAACTATAGCTAACGTAACGAGCCTTATAAACTACGTGACGAGACCAACGAAAAAAATAAAAAAAAAAACAGAGAAAACCGATGCATATATACTATTTACAGTTTTGAATTTCCAGTTTTTGAAGAAACTGATGAATTGGACACTGTGAGCTATTTGTGATTTTTTCTGACAGAACTGAATTGTGTGGTAACACTATGCTTGAGTTCTAGGGGAAAATAATGACCAGCTAATGGATATTGCAAAGCCATTGTGTGACAATTAACGAAGCGTCACATTGAATTGCTAGTATCCAATTATCATTTCAGATTATCAAATAAGGATGCCTTGGTATTTTTAAATTTCATTAAAATAAATTTTAATTACTCTTACAAAAATTATACAAAAATAAAAAAAGAAAACTCATTTCTCTCTTTTGTCTCTTCATTTTCTCTCTCCTCACCCCCTCTCTCTCATTCCACTCTCTCTCCTCCCTCCTCTTTTTCTCTCTCCTCGCCCCTTCCCCTCGCTCTCTCCTCCCCCGTCTTCCTACCGCTCTCTTCAATGGAAAAAGGTTCAAATGATCTGTTTGTTAAAATGTTCACGATTTAGTTAATGGAATTAAACTTTTATAACTATTTATAAACTAAAAATTCAATTAATTAAAAATTTTAATTTAATTTCAATTAATTGTTCGATTAACTGAATTTAATAATAAAAAAATTATAATTATAATCTAAATATAAAAGATATTTTGATATATATTTTTTAATAAAAGTATAACTATCATTATATATAAAAAATAAATAAATAATTATTTAAAATATAATAATATTTTATTAATATTTATTTATTAATAATTATTGTATTAATAATATTTTATTATATATATATATATATATATATATATATAATTTCGGTTCAGCTCAATTAATTACAATATTTTAATATTAAAAATTAAAATTAAACTGAAAATTTTAATTTTTATTCAGTTCGATTAAGTAATTATAAATTGATTCTATTAATTAAAAATTCTATTCAATTTGATTTAATTTTTTTAATTAATTAAAATTTTTAATTTTTTTTTGAATATCCCAAATCGCAATCCAAGCCAAACCAAGAAAACTCCGCCCGCACTTATATGCGGAACATCTCTTTTTTATCCATTTGGTGTGAGCCGGGGCCCGGTGCCGGTGGTTCAGGGTCTATGTAACGACCTCAGTTCCGATGCACTCTGATATTTTTTAATACTTAGAAACAGACAATAATTTGTCACAAAAGAAAATCACGAGTAGACAATGATGCATCGTGTGACTGGGCCCCAAAAGAAATTGGTTTCATGAAAACATTGGCGCATCAGGAGCTACCACAGAGAAAAAGACTCAAAGTCATTTTCTTTTTAAAAAATAAATGTTTAAATTTTGGATCACTGAAATCACATCCTTTTCTAGAGGTGAAACACGGCCATCCAACCTGAGTACCATTCAGGAAATTGAAGGCCACTTCGTCCATAGAATGTTTACATCTTAATTGTTTGAAAATGAGGGAGACACAGAATTCTACAGAAGAGAGGGAAGAGGGATGGGTGAGGGCAGAGAAAGGGCGAAGAAAGAAATGAGTTTTGTTTTTTTTTTTTTTTAATTTTTGTATATATTTTAAAAATAATTAAAATTTGTTTTAATGAAAATTAAAAATGTCACTTCATTATCATTAAAAATGTTACGTGAGATCCTGATTGGACACAAGGAATTTGACACAACACTCCATTGATTACAACGCCAACATATTTAACATATACAATAACAATTAGGTAGAATTAATATAATAAAAATAAAATAATTGACCGATTTTTATAAAAAAAATATTATAAATAAAGATCAATAGATTGACGAACATTTTAAGTATAATTAACTTTTATGCCTATAATTTTTATTGTGCGAACTACTGGGTGTGTGATTACTGTGCTAGTGTTTAAGAAGGCTCAGTCTAGGGTGCTCGGTACCCGGAGCCTGCTACAAAACCAGTGGGGACCAAAAACGAAAACTACAAGACCAGAATTGATAGGAGACCAATCTTTTGCGAAAAAATTATTGTGCTTGTAGACAAAAAAAAAAAAAAAAAAAAAAGATTATTGTGCTCGTCTTATTTGGCCGGTTGCCAAAAGATTTTTTTTTTTTTAGGGGGAAGGGCCGAAAGTATCTTAGCAATGGTTCTTCTTGCCGTTTATCTCCTTAAATTTGGTGAGATAGGTACCCAGCAGAAACAAGCTGCCGAACAAGAATGGAGATCAAGAAAATATCTACAGAATTTGTCAAACCCTCGTCACCAACACCCAGTCATCTTCAAAAGTACAAGCTTTCTTTGTTGGATCAATTTATGATGCCCATATACACTCATAGGATCCTTTTCTATCCCATGGCGATCCCCCCAGATGCAGATGCTGCAGACACCGAGGCCATCATCTCCAACAGATCACTATTGCTGAAACAATCACTGTCGGAAACATTAACACGTTACTACCCACTTGCTGGAAAGATGAACGACAGTCTGTCCGTCGAATGTAACGACGAGGGTGTGGTCTACGTTACGGCCAGAGCTAATTGTTCCCTGTCTGACTTTGTCTCCCAACCTGATATCACTTTGATGGGTAGGTTCCTTCCGAACGAGCCTAGTTGGAGGGAAACCAGCGAAGGAATTCATGTTGCCATGGTCCAAGAAACCATCTTTACATGCGGTGGTATTGTTGTTGGCGCCAATGTTACACACAGTATTGTTGATGGAGTTGCTTTGGTTACATTCCTAAAAAGTTGGGCTGCAACCGCCCGCATGTCCCCTGAGGAATTTGTGCTCCCAAATTTGGATGCTTCATCCTTCTTCATTCAGAATATGTCATACCCGAAAGATGCAGATTTGATGGCTTTCAATACACCATTCATCAGAAAAGGGAGCCCTGCTACTCGTAGATTTGTGTTTGATGCATCGGCAATCGCTAGGCTGAAGGCCATGATCATTCATGAAAAACCGACACGAGTTGTGGCAGTGTCGGCCTTTCTGTCCAAGTGTGTTATGTCCACATTTAAGGCCAGGTTCGGCATCGATAGACCTACCATTATTGTTCATAATGTGAATATGCGCCGAAGAGCTGTACCCCCATTTCCAGAAAGCACGATAGGGAACTTTCCTTGGGGCACGTTGTTCATAGCAGAGGAAGCAGATATGACTAGCTTGGTGCACCAGTCAAGGGAAGCTATCTCCAGGGTTGATGGTGATTTTGTGAAAAACCTGCAAGGTGATGAAGGATGGCTTAAACTCAGCACAATAGTCAAAGACAAGAGCACCGAATTAACTGGCCCGAAATTTCCCAACGGCTGGAATCATCTTGAATTTTCCAGTTGGTGTAACTTTGGCCTTTACGACATTGACTTTGGCTGGGGAAAGCCTATATGGGCAACATATTCAGGTCCTGATAAATCTGAGACTGTGGTGTTCAATATAATTGTTCTTGTCGACACAAGAATAGGCACGGGGATAGAAGCCTGGGTGTGCATGGATGAAGCAGAATTGGCAATTCTGGAGCGTGACGAGGAACTCCTTTCATATGCTTCCCTGAATCCAAGTCCCCTGAAAATTGGCTTGCCTAATTAGTCTCGTCCATGGCCTTTGGAGTGGTCATTCCACTACTCCTGGATCCATTCCCTTGTCGGTGCCTTGGCTTAACCATCTTGGTCTACAAGTTCATGGAAAGTTCTGTGCTATTGCTCAATAAAATTTGCTAATTGTTGCGTATAATTTCGGTGAGCAGATTTTTTTTTTGTTTTCAAAGCATATGCAAAATTAAACTTTGTAAGCAATGTGAATGTGTCAAGGCCGTTTATTTATCTTGTCTGCCATAACTATATTTGATGGACGACTGTGTATTAAAATATCATTATTGAGAGATGATTAATTCTAAGCCGCTACTCCAAACATAGCGTTTATTCATTGAACGAAACAAAAGGAAAGAGAAACAAATGAGTCCTATTTCTTACACCATATCTTGCTAATCTCACTCACATTTTTTATGAGTATAATACTTAATACACATCATCTTATACCACATTAGTTTGTTGTTTTTTTTTTTTTTTTGTTAATTTTAGAGTTAATATATAAAAATATCATTAATTTTACCTAAAGCAACAAATCTAATATTAATTTTAAAAAGTAATAATTTACTTCTATTTAAATTTTGTTGTAACAAATTTAATACGTAATAATTTTGTATGAATAAAATATGTTAATTTTGATGACAGATTTATAAAAATATGTCTATTTCAATAATATGATAATCATATAAATTTATGCCACATAATTGAAATGGATAAATTCTGTTTAAAAAATCTTACAGCATGCTATATTTGTTTAAAAAAATTCAAAAATGAGTAAAAGATTATTTTTTAAAGTTTGTACTAAATTTATTATTCTAAATAAAATTAGTAATATTTTTACATATCATCCCTTAATTTTAACTAGACTCCACTTAAAGTTTTGTTTTTACTCACATACAAAATTAAGGAGATATGCATATTTTAAATTCTAAACTTTTACATTTTTTCATTTGAGTCCTAAATCTTTTCAAGATTTTATTTGAGTTCTAAACCTTTTGATTTTCTACCAAATTAGTCGATCTATTGACGAAAAGTGATTAATTTATTAAAAAATGATGTTGAACTTACAAAAATATTATTTGAAAAAAAAGTTAGATACATAAATTGAATTTTTTTTTAATTAAAAAATATGGATACTACATATTTAATTTGTGTATTTATTGATTAAAAAATATTTAATATGCATATTTTGTTGATAAAAAAATGTTTAATTCATTTATTTGACATTTTGATAATAATTTGAATTAAGTTAAACTCATTTATTAACGAATTGACCAATTTTCGTAAACAAAAGGATTGATTTGGTAAAAAATTGAAAGGTTTAGAACTTAAATGAAATTTTAAAACGGTTTAGGACTCAAATATAAAAAAATGTAAAGATTTAGGATTTAAAATATACATATCCCCAAAATTAAGTTGACTTACATCATAAATTCACCCTCTACAACCTATTTTATGCCTTGAACATTCTCAATAACCGATACCTGGAATCAAGCAGCACGTCAAATTCCACTGTCAATTGTTCTGTTTTTTCCAAGTTCAAGGGCCGTGGATCCTTAAGATTTTCAAATTTCTCTGGTAATCCACAGAACCAGATATATGGACCTGATATTTCACAAAAATCAGGTACATTGCCAACTACATTTAACATAGAAAAATCACAGCAGCCTTCAAATTGCAATTCAAAGACTGGATTCATTACCAGATGATTAAGAGGCCGTAAGCACAAAAATAATCAGTGAGAAGTAGGGTACATCTTCCTGAGTCTGATCATCTACCAGCATATCAACCTGCGATGCATACAATTTTAATGTATCGTGAAACTCTGATAAAAGTTGATATGACCGTGCAGCACAGCACAGAAACTCTGAGCACCTACTGCTACTTCTAAGATACGGAAAGGAAACGGTCGGATACAAAAGAATTTGGCACCATGCTGTCTTCAGAACCATATGAGCCAAAAAATTGGGATAAATTTCCTTTTTCTCCTTATTTCACCCTATATAGGAATCAAAAGCCCCAGGATGGACATAAATAACACCAATATAGTTCAGCCATACAGCTTTTTAAATCAAATAATTTGTTATTAGAAATACATTAAATGAATTTACACATTATATAAACCAAATTCAAAATAAACACCTTTTGGGTCATGAGATAAGTGAATTGGTTTCTCCAATGGGGAATTGTCAACTTTTTCTCTTTGAACAAACACAAGAAATGCAATTAACTGAACACTATGTCAAACACCTCTCCACCACCAGAAATTATCGAGCCCACAATGCTTAACACTGCACAAACTACATAAAGCATTACCCAATAACTTGTGCAACTCATCTTTTGTATCAGTTGGATAAAACACACAATCTTAGGAAATTCACTGGTAAGGCTAGAGATACATATCTTTTCTGAATCATTTATCTTTTTCAGCTTGGTAGGCACGTCCTGCAAAAAAAAGAAACTTAAAAACCTGCGATAATGCAAAACATCAACCTCATTGTCCGCTATGAAAATGCAACAACTATGTCATGCAAAATACGTCAACCAATTTAATTCCAAAGTACCAAAAGAACAGAGTAGATCAACGAAACACTTACACAGATGGAAACAATAGTGCTTGGGAAACTTGAGTGACATAAATACGGAAACACATTGGCTTCCAAATGAACCAATATAGTCAGAAGTGCCTTCATCACATCAAGAGTCAGTTGATGCCAAAAAAGCAATCAGATCAGCAACCTACATCTCAAACAGTGCCCAAAAATTACAAGTTGAAAAAGTAATGTATGAATATGGATTAACTGTTAGTCACCAAACGTTGAAGAAGGGAACATAAATGCTCAAAACTTTCCGTACCCTCGCCATTTCCATACAAGAAGACAAATCCCCATGGGGTGGTTTCAACACCTAAAGCAACTAACACAATTTAGATTTTGTCAATATTTTAAAATAATGACGAGTCCATGCAAATAACCATGTTAAATGAGATAGGTTAGATACTAATACCACCTTTACAAGTATAGAAATTTAATAAATAATAACTTCACAACAAGATGACAGGAAACCATCAGAACCTGTATCCAGGAATGAAAGAGTAAATATGCTTTCGGACATAACATAAGCTCTCAATCTCAAACGTCCAAACGCTATATTTTCAATTTCTGCGGAAACATATACTGATTGACTAGTTGAGAGCATTGTTGGGTGATCGGAAGTTGCAGTCCATTTGAAAAGCGGTGACTTCCTTTTGTTTCTGCTACATTTTAAGGAGCTTTTTTATTTATTTATTTATTTATAAAGAACCCTATTAAATATTTAGAGAAAGAGAAGTAAGATTCAGTGAAATTTAAACTTCTCATCTACTAATTGGTGAAATTTAAACTTCTCATCTACTAATTGAAAGACAACCCCTCAAGTAGTTAAGCAAATCTTCAAACTTATAAAGAGCTTTAATAAGCACGCTAAATGGTGGGATTAATTTACCATTATTATCAGTTTATACTGAGAGGGCCACTGAGCCACACATCCAGGCCGATCAGGAGATAACAATTTCAAAAGATTATCAGCGAGTCTACGAAAGCCTAAAAAGGAGCTGCCAAAAATTTGCAAGCGTACCAGTGCGCACACCATGTTCGCTTCTCATCTGAGGCTGAGCGAGAGCGATTCATCAAAAGCTGGAGGTGTACGGCAGTCTTACACCGTCCCACATAGACCCACGCCAGACTAGGCCTGCATTTTCATTTTGTTCCTGAGGCTGTGATTGTCCAAGTGTTTAGCGAAATGGTTTATTACATGAGCAGAAAAAAAAATGTTAAATAGTAGTTATATAATAATTATTAATATATTTTATACAACAATAATAAAAAAATATAAATAAAAAAATATTATAATTTTTTATTATATATTTTATTGTTATAATTATACAAAATATATTAATTATTATATTATAACCACAATAAAATAATTTTTTATATATTCATAAACATTTTTTCTCACCAAAAATTCTAGTTATAGTCTCTGCATGCATCACACTTGGCCACACTTTCACCAAACGGCCAGAAATTATAGTTATTTAATAGAATATTCTAAAAAATATTTTAAATTATTATTAGATCCACATGATTTATAGATTTATCATATTTTTTAAAAAATATATTTTTATTTATATTTTATTTAAAAATATAAAAAATTAAATGTTAAATACTATTTTGAACGTATTTGAATAGAGTTAATATGAATTTTTTGAGCAAAAGTTTTAATATGAAAATAGAAAATTGTAATTCATGTTATATCATAATTGAGAAAATAAAGTTTCTAACTATATTTATTATTATAGATATGAAAATCTTCAAATATAATCAGATTTATTAATATTTTGTATAATTTAAATATTAATTTCAAAAGAATTTCAAAATAATGTGAAATAATATTAAACTAAACTAAATAATTAAAAATAACGACAATATACAAAGTAAAAAAAAAATATATGTTCATAAAATTTTTTATAATAATTAATTATAGACAAAATTCTACTTGAATAAAGTTTTTTTTTTTTTAATTCTAAACAAAATCAAAGTATGTTAATACCTCAACCTATAATGAAGACTTTTAAGATAGAAAAGGTTTAAGAATTGATAGAGGGGGGAAAACGGCAGCGTATGGTCGAAAGCCGATCCCAACAAACATGGCGCCGTTTGAGAGGGAAAAAATCTGCCTTGTCATTTCCCTCCTACGGTCCAACCACTCAAAAGGACAAAAAAGAAAAATTTGGCAATACGTTTGGACCATACTGTAATAATGCACAAAATTTTTATAATAATATATATATTTTTTATAACAAAAAATAAATTATAAATTTTTATTATAAAAAATATAATAATTATTATAAATATTATAAATATTATTATAGTATGACCATTAAATATAACTATTAAATATTTCTCAATTTCTTTCGAAAAAGTAAAATGAAGAAAAATAAGTAAATAACTCAAACGACTGGTCTGAAGTCTGGAGTCTGAATTATCAGCTCAGCCAGATCTGCCTCTCTGCCTCGCCATTTCATCGGCTCCCTCCACACCAATTCTCAAACTAAAACTTTTTATAAAAAAAAAAGCATCTTAATAAGCTTTAACATGATTCAGATACAACCGCCTCTCCCTGCTCGTTTCCCTTCAGTTTACTCACCTCCTCCAGTTCTCCTCCGTCACCACCACCACCACCTTTTCCTCCAACAACCGGCGTCCCCGACCGGTGCAGGTGCAGCCACCGCGCTGACCGCCGGCTCTAGTACCAGTAATTACGACAGCGACTTTTCTCTCACTTCTTCCAGCCCAAACGACGATTACGATGAAAACGACATTCTCCCTCTGCAAAGCCGCCGTTACGACTTCACTCCCCTTCTTAACTTCCTCTCTGCTCGAATTTCTTCTTCTTCTTCTTCTTCTTCTTCTTCTTCATCAACAACGCCGTCTTCTCCGTCGTCTCCGTCTTCATTGGACCCCACCGAATTCCTGCTTGCCGAGTCGTACAGGGCCGTGCCGGGCCCACTCTGGCACTCTCTGCTTAAGTCTCTATGCTCTTCTTCCTCCTCCTCCTCCTCCTCTTTTGAATTGGCGTACGCCGTCGTGTCGTGGCTTCAGAAGCACAACCTCTGTTTCTCCTACGAGCTGCTCTATTCCATTCTCATTCACGCGCTCGGCCGCTCTGAGAAGCTATACGAGGCGTTTTTGTTGTCGCAGAGGCAAACCCTAACTCCGTTAACCTACAACGCTCTGATCAACGCCTGCGCTCGCAACAACGACTTCGACAAAGCCCTCAATTTGATTTCCAGAATGCGCCAGGACGGTTATCCCTCCGATTTCGTCAATTACAGCTTGATAATTCAGTCTCTCACGCGTGCCAACAGGATTGATTCCGCGATTTTGCAGAAGCTTTATGTGGAAATTGAATCCGATAAGCTGGAGCTCGACGTCCAGCTCTCTAATGATTTTATCATTGGCTTTGCTAAGGCCGGTGATCCGAACCGGGCTATGGAGTTTCTAGCGATGGTTCAAGGCAGTGGATTGAGTCCGAAAACAGCCACCCTCGTGGCGGTCATTTCCGCGCTGGGAAATTCCGGTAGGACAGCTGAAGCTGAGGCTATTTTTGAGGAAATGAAGGACAATGGGTTGAAACCTCGAACCAGGGCTTATAATGCCCTACTTAAAGGTTATGTCAAATCCGGTTTGCTTAAGGACGCCGAATTCATTGCATCGGAAATGGAGAGGAGTGGGGTTTGCCCGGACGAACAGACTTATAGTTTGCTAATTGATGCTTATGCCAATGCAGGAAGATGGGAAAGTGCAAAAATTGTGTTGAAGGAAATGGAAGCCAACAATGTGCCGCCTAGTTCCTATGTTTTTAGTAGAATCTTAGCTAGCTATCGTGATAGAGGGGAGTGGCAGAAATCGTTTCAGGTTTTGAAGGAAATGAAGGAGAGAGGTGTGAACCCGGACAGGCATTTTTATAACGTGATGATCAACACTTTTGGCAAGTTTAATTGTCTCGATCATGCTGTCACTACTTTTGACAGGATGCTATCCGAGGGCATACATCCTGATACAGTTACCTGGAATACGCTTATAGATTGCCATTGTAAGGCTGGTCGGCATGATAGAGCGGAGGAATTATTCGAGGAAATGACAGAAAAAGGCTACTCACCATGTACCACGACATTTAACATTATGATTAATTCGTATGGGGAGCAGGGGAGATGGGACGATGTGAAGAGATTGCTAGGGAGTATGCGGAGTCTGGGTTTAATGGCTAATGCTATAACATATACTACACTTGTGGATATTTATGGGAAATCAGGGCAATTTAATGATGCATTGGAGTGCTTGGAGGATATGAAGTCATCAGGATTGAGACCATCTTCCACCATGTACAACGCCTTGATAAATGCCTATGCACAGAGGGTACTTTTCACTGTTTTACTCTTTTTACATAACTAAAGAGTGTCTAGTGCATGAAGTTCTCAATCTATGGGATTTGTGTCAGCGTCACATATACGCAATCTTATCTTTATTTTTACAAAGAGGTTGTGTTGTATAACCTTTAGTAATCTTCCCATTACTTCAAGACTCGCCCGTTACACTTTACCCATAACTTCTCCACGAAAATTCATGCACATCTTTATTTGTGCTAACTGCCTCATAGAATTGATACTGATGATCATGAGTCTCCTCAGCTGCTTTGTAATATTAGCACTGTGTGCTTGATCTCAAATTCAAAAGATAGCTACAAAATTTTCTTGTACGCATTGGGAAACATGGTAGATTACAGCTGATATTTTAGGTCATTGTTTATGCACTTAGCCATTGTAATGCCTAATGTGATTTCATGTCCTAGTAACCCTTCTGGTTATTTCCACATGTATCAAGATAGCCTAGTTGCCTTCTACTTTAGTACCTGGCAAAAATGTGCGCTCTTGGTGCTGTGTTTTGTTAGTTTCTACTCTTCTCCTTGTTTAGAAAGCCAGGTTTTCATTTTGTTGGAAATTAATCCTCAAAAGAATAAACATTGTCCCATGCTATAGACATAATATGATAGACAGTCAAATGGATGTGCATTTATCTTGTTTTCGCCTGTAGAGAGACTGCACAATGTGGCTCAAGCCTTCATTGTAAATTCTCTAATGGAATATTTTTGCTTGCTTTATTATCTTCTTATCTTTTCTGACAGGGTTTGTCTGAGGAAGCAGTCAATGCGTTTAGGATAATGAGAGCAGATGGCCTGAAGCCGAGTCTCTTGGCTCTCAATTCGTTGATCAATGCATTTGGTGAGGACAGGAGGGATGCTGAAGCTTTTGCTGTGCTGCAGTACATGAAAGAAAATGTCAGGATCGATCATTTGTTCTTCAGAGTGCTTAGTGCTCCTTGCTTGCTAATGAAAATTTGATATTCTTTTCATTTTATAACGTGTTCGATTGGTCCTATAATTGCAGGACTTGAAGCCAGATGTGGTTACTTATACTACACTTATGAAAGCTCTAATTCGTGTTGAGAAGTTTCGTAAGGTATGATATTTAGTGGAAATGCTGTGAACCAATTGATTATTATCTTTTTGTCTCCCTTAGCACTTTGGGGTTTCTTCTTTTCTCTTTTAATTTGCAGTATTTGAAATTCTATCTGCATGAAAATTCGAAAGGTAGTGCAACCCATGAACTAACTCAGCAGTTTCAGAACAGTTCTGATTACTGCCATCTTCATTGTGTCCATGTACCAACCCATGAGTCTCAGAACAGTTCTGACTACTATCATCTTTTCTGGAATGAACTTGAATGGGTACATAGTAAGTGACTGATTCATTTCATTCATTGGGGTATGGGGGAGCCCAATAATATGGATTTGGGGATTATCTTTTTTATGCTGTTTTTAACCATTTCACGTGAGCTAGCAATCTTGCCCTTATATTAACTAAGCCCATTGCAATGGCAGTGGTAAGCCCTCAAGCCTAGCACCTAAGTAACACCAGCAAACGATTAATAATCCATCTCTGCTCTCTCCTTTTCATGCTTTATATTGTAGCCCTCCTGCAGGCCTCAATCTCACTTTTTCCCAACTGTTATTTTTGTTGGCTTGCCTTGTTTTATTCTTGTTTTTCAATCCATCATTGGCTTGTTATGAAGAGTCGCATACTCTTTACTCGAGCATGACTAGCAGCCACTAAAGCCATGTGCACTGCCATATCAATATTCCTCATTTTTGGCCAATCCTGTACTTAAGTTTTTTAACCATTGAACCCACCTTTCAAATCACCTGTCCATCCTAACTCGATTATGGAGCTTGAGCCAAGAGGGTCCACATGAGCTTGACTGCAACATTTTGTATCCCAAATTTTAATCATTCGCTCTACTACCATTATCAGTAACTTCAGTTGGCAGTTGGAGACAGCTTACAACCCATGAACTTGAAGCTTATGAGCTTGTTGGGACAATTATGTATTCAAGTCTTTTTACTTATGGTATATCTTTCAATGTGAGATTTCGTTTCTTTTTTTTTTTTTTTTTTCTTAGGCCACATGGAGGCCTATTTGGTTGTGAACAACACAATAGGGATAACTTTTCCCATTTCCATAAGTCCCATACCCCTTCCTAAGATTAGAATCCAAGAGAAATATAGAGGTCTATGGTCTTAACCACTGAGTTAACTCTTGAGTGAGGCAATGTGAGATTTCTAATCCTCACATATGTCCTAACAGATAGTGCCACCCTTTTCTCTGTTGTTGTAACTAAATGTTTGTTGATCATATATTATAGTAAATCAATGAATCAAAGGTGCATCTACATGATATATGGCTGTGTTTTCAGGTGCCATACGTATATGAAGAAATGATTTTGTCTGGGTGCACTCCTGACAGTAAAGCTAGGGCAATGTTGCGGTCTGCTCTGAGATACATGAAACAAACACTACAATTATAGTTGAGAAACATGAACTATCGTCGAGGAGACACTTGAGATAACTACTCTGCACAAGTAATTGCCAATGTCAGGTTTGTGGATGCTGTCCTATGCTGAGGTCTTTTTCATGTTTCTGTTTTGGAATGTAATCATGTGTAAATAAGCAAGCTTCTGAAGTTACTGAGACCTTACCGTTTGGGGAAATAGTTGTAATATATATAAGCATATTCTAAAAGTCCATTGCTACCAGTACAAGCCATGCTCTTGTCAAAACTATCTTTAAGTCACCTTTTTTATGTTGCTCTATATTTACATCTAATGCTTCTATATTTGTTGGTTTTGCAGGAACTAGTTCCTGTTTGGTATCCCAGGAATCAGGACATTCGAAATCCAGCAATCATATCTGTTAGGGAGCCACAAGGATTCGAGGGAGTACCTTTCTCCTTGGATTTTAAGTTTTTATAACTGTTGCCCTAAGTGGAAAGTATTTTACAAATGTACTATAGCCTGCAATCATTCTTGACAAGACGGATAAATTTTGTCAGTTCAAGGATTGTTAATGATGCTATTCTGTTAGAAAAATAAAATAAAATTTGACGACATGACAGTGACTTTTCTTCCATCTTGCACACTAACGGGAATTAAGATTCGACGACATTACAGTGACTTTTCTTCCATCTTGCGCACTAACGGCAAGCTAGCCCAGTTCTTTATTGCGTCCAATTGGTACTTTGCATTGGCAAGTTCATGATTGGTTTCACATTAAGCAAAGTACAAGTTGCCATGTTTTCTTTTTGGAAAGGGTGATACTTTACGAACTTAAACTTCGTACGCTTGAAAGAACTTAAAGCATTATAAGCATTATTTGATATGATAGTTCAGTGGTAAATTAACGTTTTTTTTATGTTGACAACTCAAGTTTAAATTCCTATGTCCATGTTTATCCTTGGTACAAGCTGGGTGGCTTTTAGATGTAAGAAGTAATGTGTAATGTTAGGTGCACAGGTCTAGAGCTGTTAAAAAATCGATTAACTCGACTAAATCCATCCAATTCAATTCAATCTGCACGAACCCACACTCGCCAAATCCAAAATAGTTTGTATTGGTTGCAATTTTAAAAATTTAAAATCTGCTTAAAGCGAATTGAGTGCGGATTGACAATTCAATTCGTTTAATTCAACTTGATCCGCCATAAATTCTAGAAAAGAAGCAAGCTTCAACGCTCCCCAAGGCAACAAAGCACATAAAATTCTTCCTAAAATTCTTCCTTAAAGCGGAGCATTTTTTGCTCGATGCTTTTTTGAAATCAATTGCAATTCTTCATCTCGGGGATTTTCATTGAAAGTCTACTTCCTTTCCTACACGTATATTTCAATCGGACATATAGGAAAGCTGTCTTGCTTTTGCAATAACTAATGGTGGCGCTGTCAAAGTCTCCGCTCCTTTGATGCAATTCTCATCTTAATGCTTTTTCTTTAGGAGCAAAGTTATCGATATTAGATCGCCTCTAAGTCCCAATAGACTGAATTAGTGTCATATCCCTCAAAACCAAGTTGTGTGCCATCTGGTTTGCAACCCTTTTTACCTTTACTATATTAATAAATTTGATGGTTGATGATATAAAAACAAATATTTCTTTTAAATTTAATTATAAAAACGTATGAATTGTATGTATCAGCTTGTAACAAACGTTTCTTTCAAATTGTTATTATGACTAATGACTTATGATCTAGACTGTTGTGATTAATGACGTGAACATATTATTTTATTGAAATATTTATAAATTTGATGATTGATAATGACTGTAAATTGGAGAAAATTATAATTTTTTTATTGCATGCAATCTGCCAAAACTTATCTGATCTAATCCAATTCGCCACTAATGGATTTGATTGAATTGAAAGGATTGAGTCGTATGACAGATTTGGTACAAATGAAAATCATCTAACTTGTCATCGGTGGACTGAATGCAGATATACTTCCAAATCGGCGCAATCTGACCCGCAAACACCCATACACAGGTCGGTAATCGCCGTGGTCTTCAGTTGTGAAATTACGCTCGGCCTTGCTAACGCTCGGATGCTAAGTCTGTTTCCTTAAAGTGGTTGAAAAAATCTTTAACAAACAAAAGTTACTCTGACATTGATTTACAATTTGATGACTGATATATATATGATGAACCTTTTTTGTTGTTAAAAAAAAGAATTTAAAATAATTTATATTATATATAAAATATTTTATACTACATGAATATCATTTCATACAACATATAAGAAATTTATAACAAAATGTAGATATTGATGTAAATTTCTTCTATGCGGCATAAAATGTTATTTGTATGATACAAATTATTTGGTATCTTGTATAAAATTTTTTTGAATCTATTCAAATATGAGGATTTCAGTCCGCGTGGTAATACTTTATAAAAACCAAAAAAGAAAACGAAAAAAGAAGTCTGCTCTTACTTAGAACTTGTAATGTCCCTAACATGATTGAAAAAAGAAAACTATCCTATGAACATGTGAGGTTTTATAAATGATGATTACTTGCAACTAGGTCCCTTTTTTTTTTTTTTTTTTTGGGGACCAAAGAGAAAAGTCCATTAGATTAACAGTAAAAGTACATGTATGACGAGTCAGTACATAGTAGAGTCTTAATCACCTTACAACATAGCCCATAGATACAAAACGACAACACTGGCCATTAGAAACCATATCAATTGACCCCATCACAACCAGACCACAAATCAGCTCAACATAGCCCCCGTGTAAACCAAAGAGGAAGCCTAAGCCCGAGCCTATGGCTGAAGGAACAGGATGCCCACATAAAAGAGAAACATGGCCAAAGCCCAACAAAGCAAAGTCCAGAACTCATAAGATAACAGACCTGCACTGCACTATGACAGTAACCCTCGACACAGTCAGGATGATGGCGAGATAAGCCACAACGAGCCGATGGCAGCACGACACCAACTAAAAGTCGGCTGCAAGATAGATTCGCCAAGCGCAACTAAGAGGTGCAAATCACCAACGCTGCAAAGGACCGAGAAGCCAGTGAGGAAGGTGACCAAAAGCCAAAGGAAGAGACCAGTGACCAGATGGCGGGCAAGATGGTGACGGGACTCCATTGGAAGATCCACCTATTCAAGGCGTTAGAAGACTATCGGGATCCAGCGACCGACAAAAATCAAGACGTCCCCCACCTCCTCACCCAAAACCAGCGACGATAGAGAGGCAGGGGGCACTACAAAGCACCAGAGGGGATGTGTAGGAGATGCAGGACATAAAACATCAACAGCGAGAGGAAAGAGCAACCAACACAAACTTGAAAGCTTACCGAGCAGCACCAATTTCACAGAGTAGCACAAAAACGGCCATAGGGCCTTCAAAGGCAACTGGAAGACCACCAGAACCCCCGACGACATACCGAGCTCTCAACATACGTTAGTACAAGCTAGCTTACGATGGAGAGCTCCAACTCAGTTTTATTATTCCATATTACAAATACGCTCATTCACATCGTGTCGGGACTTTTGGCATGGAAAGATTAAAAATACTGTTTTATTTTTCTTTAGTTTGTTAGCGCTGGTAATCCAATGATTTAAGAAATTGGAGGATGAGAGAAAGATTGGGGTTGAATTTCAAACCTCTTCGTTGAAAATCTAATCATTGTTTTTCACTACTTCAATTATTGTTAAATACTATTTTATAATCATGTATTACTAACAATATATTGAAATGAATGTCGGATTCTAACAGCATGAAAATTACCAAGAAAAATGGAACCACGGCTTGTTTCAAATGACAAAGATATCCACAAAGTATCATAATTTGAGCAGCCATATTAATGTTTGTAGTGTCATAAATCCAAAAACATTGAATATTCATTACTGTAATATGAATATATTATATTTATATTACACTTAAAAAAATAGAGATAAAAATATAAAATGGTCAGGATATTATAATAAAAAATATTACTAATAAAGTTTATATAATCTAAATATTATTGTTTACTTTTTTAATTGAAATAATTAAAATTTCGAATATCTAATACCTTGATATCTGCGTTCCATCTGAACCCACAACTAATAAACATAACAAATATATGATCGTCTACATTTGCCATAAAAAGCACAGCACACAAAATACAATTGCCCACAACAGATTGATGAAGTCGAGATGCCAGGACAGCCGGACTGGCACCAAATATTCACTATAGGCCCACAAAGGGCAGAGTGAAAGAAGAAAAGAGAAAAAGTGGAAAATCCTATGGTAAAAAATCAGCTTAGCTAAGCGTTTGCACTATCAAAAACATGCATGAATTTGGAAGAATTTTAACCCTCCCTACCTTGCTGTATCCTCCTATGCACATTTCCATAATACAATCTCAGGAGGGAATCCCTGAAACAAGAGGTCTATTTGACTTGCTCTTTGCAATTCTGGAACAAAACATGAACAACAGCAAAACCGAGGATAACAAGAAGAGCCTAAAATATGTCCTTATCTCTTGCATTCCAAGATCTAGCACCTCCATCTTCTTACCATACCTATTCCTTCTCTCCATCAAGTACCCATCAAGATATTCGTCTATGGATACCCATTTGTCTAAAGTGGATGATACAGTCTTTGAATGTGTTTCATCTAGCTGGCGTGGTCCCAATTTAAAGATTGCGAAGAATGCAGCAGCCCAATCAGTTAGAACATTCTGCACACAAAAGCAAAATTCCAAAGTTAAATTTAAATCAACTAGCTGGCGTGGTCCCCATTTAAAGACTGCCTAGAATGCAGCAGCCCAATCATTTAGAACATTCTGCACGCAAGAGTAAAATTCCAAAATTAAATTTAAATCAATCATGTTCCACCATCAACTACTCAGACTTTAACTTCATGACAATAACCACAACAATGACAAAAAAAAATGCACGAGCAGAGGAGTAGAATACGGGAACAATCAATCAATTGTTAAGACTGAATCTACCGTACATTGAAGGTAGTGAGGTCAACAGGATTGAACATTTTAAAGCAGTCTTTTGTTGAAGCTGTGGCATCCCCATATATCTGCCAGTCATAGCATAAAACAAACATAAATAACAAATACAAGCTTTAAGCGCTTTTATGAAAGGAGTTAGCATCTAAAGACCTCGAATGTGAAAGCCATGGGCACTTTTACAACATCGTACATAAAATCTGTCGCTGTCCCATGAGCAAGATACCTAATCAAACACAAAATGATAAACACGGCAAGCTTATACTATTTGCACATGGAAAGTAAACCATAATTATAGCCATCAATGTTCTATATATTTTGAAACAAATCATAAATCTTGGTAGAGGTAACACAAACCCAACAGAACCTCCTCCTGATCCAATCATACACCGGCTGCGACAATGAGCTCGGTTCAGTTCACTGAGCAGCGACCTCATCTGCTTTGCTATTGATCCTTCAGGAGTTGTGTTTCTGTGGTCGTATGGCATAAATAAAGCCTGAACAAACAGTAATGAAGTTAGTATGAGGTCATGCAATGTATAACAGGAATCTGAAATAGAAGCCAACAACAATGGGCAAAAGGAGCCTCTACATTATAGGCCTAGGATTTAATTTGAAAATATCACTAACTTTGCTAAAAGTAACAAATCTTGAGAAAGGAGACATTTATGCCCAATACTAAGCACATAAAATTTTAATATAATATTCCTTTACTTCTAGGATACAAAGCTAGTTACAACACTCCTTTCTCAAGAAAGTAAATGGTTAGGAAAAAGTTAGCACCACTCACCTCCATTCCAGAATGCACGTTAACCCATATGTCAGGTTCAAATGATAAAGCAAGTCTTCGCATTATTTGAGTTTCAGGCTCGCTAAAAGGAGCACTGCCTGGATTCTCTTCATATGGATCATAATCCTATCAGTGCAGTATCAACAAAAATGAGAAAAAAAATTACCACATACAACAGTACACCATTGTGAGAATCCAATAAGATAAAAATAAAGAACTTATTAAGGCCTAATGCTAGAAATCAATGGTTTCTCTTTCCTTAAAGAAGGTGAAAAAATGCAACTCTGTTAGGAGACCAAAATCAATTTCAAAAGTTTAAAAATCAATAAACAAAATACGGACCTTCTCCTTTTTGCCCCAATCAACACTCCAATTCCGGTTGAGATCAACTCCTCTTCCTGCAATCAAAAGACGAGTTTACGCTTCTCTGTTTTTCCAAGCAGTCATATCAAATCAACAGAAACAATTTATGACCATTTCTCCTCTCACAAAGATCTCCTTCTTCAACGAGTTTACGACCATTCAAGTTTTCCATTGGCACCACCTGTCATATCATTAGGTATTAGCACTCCCAGAACATCAATATTTGACAAAAGAATTTGGCAAAGCAACAATAAAATTCTATCAAAAATCTGATGTACAGCAGACTTCCTTCAATTAAGAGATGCATAGCTCTTCAGACATCATGTATGTCCGACTACACGATTAACAAAAGTAGACTAAATATTCAATGATTAACAAACTATAAGCAGCGCCTTAAAATTGAAAGAAAACAAGAACTATAAGTTCAAACTCAAGTTAGTGCGAGTATGTCACCAACTTAAATTACTTGGGCAAACATAAAAGTCAAGCTTCAAAATGAAGCAAAAGTAGAAGAAGAACAAAGAAACTGTTTCCATCGGTTGAACAAACAAAAATAACAACTTTTATTCCGGTTGCCAATGAATCAATTCGCCAGGGTTAGCAGACAGTTTTTGGCTTCATTCCTGTGCGGAAAGAAAAATAGCATTCAAGCACCGGGTAAACAGTTACCTTTATGATAAGCTTGTCCAAAGTTCTGTTCAAGGAATATGAATCTATGCCGGACAGAAATTGTTCTCCACTTAAGATTGACAAGATCCGAAAGGCAAGTTCTGAAGTAATAAGCTCCCTTCCATGCTGCCCAAAACTCTGGAAGACAAGTAATCATCTGTCAAAAAAACCAGCAATTACCAATCTGAGATGATCTACTCCATCAAACGTACAACTGAAGTTTAACTTTAATATTTGCGGATCCTACCTTTCCACTATCTCTCTAGCAAAGGAAAAGGAATGTAAGGCCTAATAACATTAAACATTGCAATTCACGATGCGGAAACATGCGGGCAACTTACAAGAAGGATCCTAAACTTTGGTCTGTCATCATTCTCTTTGCCATTCCTGCAATAAGTGACTACCGTGATTTCGGCTTGGTAGCCTCTGTTTGCAGCTTTTATTGTCTCCACCTATGATTAGAAGCCATCAGCACTTTTTAGGGGCATTGAAATTTAATTAACATTAATTAAATTACGATACATACAAACAACAGAAAGCACATACAGTGAGTTTGTCCGGGTGACGTTGTACCAAAGCCTTTATCTGTTCCAACAAATCAATTCTGCAAGATCAGAGGACCAAAACGAGATTAATTAGGATACTTTGGCCGTTGGCTGCGGCGGTTAAAATCCATGAAAAACCATGTTGAAGCAAAAATTTAAAAAAAAAATTAAAAATTAAAAATCAAAAGCAAGCAATAGCAATTACAAAGAAAGATCCAAGAATTCAAACATAAATAATCTAGCAACGATGTCGGCCAGTTAATCTATGAAAGCTCAAAAAGCAGACCACAATTAAATTTAGAGACTGAATCAAAGCAGAAATTCAAATCAATGTCAATAAGAAGCAGAAAGATCAAAACTTTGATATTAAAAGAAGAAAGAAAAGTAAAAAGCAAGCGATTTACAGAAAGAGATGAACAGCGTAAAACCAAAAAAAGAAGAAGAAGAAAAACCCACCTGGAATGGTAGAGATCACGATTGATGGGGGTAAAAGTGAAATTAGCGTTGACGTTGACGAGCGGGAAAGCAGAATAATAAATGAGGAAAAAGGAAAAAAGAGAGAGGAGGTGGGAAGCCATCAAGAAAGGAGGAGAAACAGTGATGAAGAATAATGCTTGTTCTTGCTTCTTTTTTTCTTTCATCTCATTTTCATTTTTCTGGGGCAAAGGTTGCATGAGCGACGCGGCTTGAGAAGATCAATGACTTTAGTGTTTCTCGCTTTCCCTTTTTCCTTTTTCTTTTTGTTTTTTTTTTTTCTCAACTAAAGAAATTAAATAAAATAAAATAAACTAAATCAAAGACCACGATCAGAGACAGAGAGAGAGTCGTCGAATGTGCACCTTTGTCAGGCTGTCCCTCCAGTTCCATGTTCTCTCCGTACATTTCATTACCTTATCTATTCTATCCCATTCTTCTATTATTATTATTTCCTTTAAAAATTGGTAATCGAGTTAGAATTAGTAATGGGGGAGTCGGGAATGAATTTGACCCTTCGTTTCTTATACTCATTTATTAATTTCATTATCGTTCCATCTTTGTTTTTAGCGTGTATAAAATTTTAATTCATCTCTTCATTTCTATTAGAAAACGAAAATTCTCATCCTCATCTCATACCGTCTAAATAAAATTTAAAAAATTCATATATTTAATAATTTTATAGTTTAAATTATAGGTCGAATTTCTCAATTATTTTTATTGACTGAAGAGCAAAAATATATAAAAAAAAATTTCAAACAAGTGCATTTTGACAAATTACACAAAACCTAGTACTTCGTCACACTAATCCTATAAATAAATTGAGTCATGGTTTAAAACAGAAGTGGACTAACCTTTTACCATATAGACAAAATCACAAGGAACCCAAAGACAATGCATAAATAGCCTCAATCGCAGTTCTTGCCAAACCATCATTTGAATCAATCAATTCTATCAACTTAATCCAACAACACAACAAAGGGGGCCGCTTTCTCCATTCAAAAATATCAAGATGATTATTGTTAATATCCTCGTTCAAAATACAAATACAAACACAAAATATTTGTTAATCCCATCTTCATCTACCTATTCCTCTTTATTGTCTTGGAAAACACTAAAATACAACTACAGAAGGCAATAAATTGTTCCATAGCAATTTAAAGAAAAATAACAAGAACGTACTTGTGGAATCGACCACTTGAAAGAATAACCTTGGAGTTCCATCTTTCACTTTGTCAATTCTTGATATTAAGTTTGGGAACATTGACTTTCTACAAAAAAAAAAAAAAAAAGTTATAACATTTAAGAATATTTTAAATATTGTATGTCATGATTTCAATTAAATTTAGGAAAAGACCAATCTCATCAATATCAACATCCTCATTCAACACACAATTTGCTATTTCTCTCATAACTCTAATCATACCTGTGTGGGAGGAAAAACTAATAAATAAATCTCAACAAATAGACATAATGAATAAGCTATCACACTTACTCTTTTTTTCAGCTTCCACAATGTCTGGATGTAGTCTACTGTGATGAGGACTTATGATTCTTCTACCGATACTAAATGCAGACTCTGAAACTACTGTAAACACATGAATAGAAAACATATCTGTAGCAATGACTTGCAATGTAAGAAATTTCATTTTATACACCTTCTACTAATTTAAGACATCAAAATTTGGAGAAAATGACACTTCATCCTCTTCTAAGTAGAAGTCAAACTCCGATTTGGAAGATCCAGTCTTTCATTTTTTCTTTTGGCTCAAATACAAATCGAAAGTAGACTCAAAAGTGACTGTGCTATTGTTGCCAGAAGTCAATGAATCTGTATGGACTACATTAGCATCTTTAGAGCTTGATTTTCGTGATTGGTACTCATTTACCAAATCAAGACAAAAACGTCTAATCTTACCCATATGGACAGAACTCTCCAAACCAAAAAGATGATCAATATAAAACTCAACTAAAGACATTTTGCATATAGGATCCAAAACAATAGCAATTTTCATAACAACATGAATCACATTCCAATATTTGTCAAACTTCTCCAATATGTTTTCTATCATATACTATATCAGTTCACTTGGAGAGGACTTCCACTCTATCAATGCAAGTTTGATTTCACAAATTTTTGGGAAAAACAAGTTTTTAGTAGGATACTTTGCTCTAGAAAACAACAATGTGATTCCATTGAACAATTGTAACTTCTCACAAACTTCTCTTGCAAATCTTCAATCCTCTTTACTAGGGCAATCAGAATAATGTAGTTCTTTTATTGTTTTCAATTGACAAAAAACTTCTTTATAAGAAATAGTTGTTTGTAGCATTGAAAAAGTCGAATTCCACCTCGTTGAACAATCAAGGCTCAAGTATTTGGTGTTACTAACCTTCATTTGCTTAGCTATTTCTTCAAATCTCTCCTTCCTTTTCGGTGTAGCAGTCCAATGGCAAACACTATCACGAATCTCTTCAATCCCAACTTTAATTACATCTAAACCTTCTTTAACAATTAAATTCAAAATATGAGCAGTATAACGCATAATGCAAAAAAATTACCATGGCCTAAAAGATTATCTTCATCCAGTTTAGATCTTATTAACTCAATAATGGCATCATTTGTAGTGCAATTGTCCAAAGTAACAGTGAACACCTTGCGGTCCAAATTCCATCTCAAAAGGTAATTCGTTATCACTTTAGACAAAACCGAACTTGTATGTGGACAAGACACATAAACAAAGGTAAATGCATTAAATTATAGCTATTAACATGTAATTACTAACCTTATGACCATTAAATAAATACAATGAAATAATGTAATTTAAAACATACCTTAAAACTCGACTTTGAAGAACCCAAAAATCATCAATGAAGTGAGCTGTTATGGCCATAAATCCCTTTTTTTGATTGCTAGATGTCCACAAGTCTAAAGTGATAGCCACCCTACTACTATTGTTGTAGATCAATCTCTCTGCCCTCTCTCTTTCAATATCATATATTTTTATAATATCGTTCTTCACAGTATTCCTTGAAGACATTATGAACACTAATTGTAAAGCCAGTGCAAATCTTTTAAAACTGATGTGTTCCACAATAGAGAGAGGATATACATGGAGAATAATAGCTTTAGCAAATTCTTGTCTCTCATAATTCTGATCAAATGAGTATTTAGATATTGTCCCTTTGTTGCTATTGAAAACTAGTAACAATATGTTGTTGTGAAGGATCTTTTCTTCGTTGAGATATACATGAGTTTGAATGATCCTTTAGATGCATTGTCCCATTTTTTGCACCAACAACCAATAATTTGTTACAGTAACTGAATTTTGCTTTCTACGCTCTATTAACTTCAAGCTTTGTCAAATGGTTCCAAATCTCAATTCTGGTTCTAGTTTTTTTTTTTTTTTTTGACACAGTATTTGTTCCTTGTGAGGTTGGGGTCACATTTGTTTGATGCACCATTCTTTTAGTCTCAATATGAGTGTTCCTTGTGAGATTGGGGTCTCATTTGTTTGATTCACCGTTTTTTTAGTCTCAATATGAGTCTCTTCAATTGTATCCATTTATCTCTTTAGTTCAAATCAACTTCTTGATAGATGCAATGAGTGTACTTTTCTAGCTGGTGGTTGCCTGACCTCACCAATCCTTCATTTAGTTTATCAAAAAATTATGAGAAATGCAGTGAAGTAAAGGTAATGAACACTGGTTTTAGTAAAAAAATAAAAATAAAATAAAAAATCCTAAAAGTTAACAATTTAAACTTAAATTTTTTGAATATCTATCTGCACAATCTGCATCATCAGAAAGCCCAAAAAGGAATTTGATTGCACCCACTGCCTTTGAGTTCAAACCAGTAGACAGGAAAAATGTTTGTCAGCTTAAATATTAAAATGAGTTGGGTCAATTCAAACACATTGATAGTTTACTAACAAAAAAACCCATGGATCACAAAGATCAATCACAAACAATATCATTCCTAGTTTCTCCAATAAAAAAAGGTTCAACCAATGGTTTTTCTTCCTAGAGACCAAATGTTTCTTTCGTCACTTTCATTGTATAAACAATAGCTATTTGTACCAAAAAGAGATAATGGATCTGCTAGTCTAATTCCTTATGCATAGACAAAAGCATAACTGACTAACAAATTCAAAAAACTTTCTCCTAATCTCATTGGTAATGCCATAAGCTTCATTAGCTAAAATAAATTGAAACTCCAAATTTAACAAAGCTAAACTATGTTAGCATTCCCAACACTCTTTAAAAATCTCATGTTTCAGTTAGTGTGCACACACGCGTGGATGACGGTCTTTTTCCAGCAAAACCAGTAATGATCAGCGATCAAGAACCCATTTCTTTTCTTTTGTTGCCTTTACAGTTTAAGTAACCCAAATTCAAATTACAAAAATTCTCGTCTACCCAATTCTCCTCTTCCATGAACTCACCATAACCAATGTTGAAGAATTTCGATAAATTGAAAAGAATGTTACAGTAAACAATTAAACCACAAAAGAAACAACAACTAGAAAGAAAAGACAAGATCTTGGCACCTGCATAGCTGGGTCTTGTTAAAGAACACTTGGTTTTTAGTGGATGGCGTGAATGGTGCATTAAATGAAGTGGGCGGCGTGGGCAACGCACTAAAGAAGGATGCATGTCAAAGCTGGAGTGGGCGGCGTCAACTGAAACCAAACAAGATCTTTGCCAAGATGCCAACGATGGAGGTATTGGAGTCGTTTGAACTAGAGTGGGTGGCGGAATGTAACTAGAAAGTGGAAACTAATTCGATGTTTTTATGTTTTTGATATTGAGTGAATTGTAAAAATAGTAAACATTAAAAAATAAAAAGAATAAGGATTAAAAAAATAAATAAAAAATAAATAAAAATGGGGTGGGTACGAGGAGAGTATGAAGACGGGGATATGTAAACTCATCCATGTCCCAATACCTGCTAAAAAAATACAGAGAACGGGAATTCCCACCCTGTTCTCCAATTAACTAGCTTTGACACTGTATCTGTTGGGGTAGGTATGGGTAATTGCCGATAGGTACGAAGGAAATTGTTATTCCTAAACTTAGCAATCAAGAGATTAAAGGAAATGCAGGAAGAAATGAAGTTTGAATATCAAATCACTTAGTTGGAGGTCACTACTTCCAAATACTTTTAATATTGAGTGGTTGCTTATCCCTTTTTTTGTTTTCCAAAAAAAAAAAAAAACTCTCTCTCATATATAATGGTTTCTTAGTAAAGTTGTAAGCGTCTCCCATCTTACTTTTTTTTAAGATTAGTAAATTGCAATGTTTGTATCGCATTGTGTTTGTATCATGCCTGTAACCATACTTGATATTTGCAACTCAATGAAAGATGTATAACAAATAGAGTTAATTAATGAAAGATGCATAACAAAAATTTTTCTCCTACTTATAATTTCAATTTTTTTTTTGTCTAAAATTTTTCTAGGGATTAAAACAAGGGAATCAACAAAAGCTAGTCAATCCAGTTATGCAACATTTCCAATTAGTATGCTCTCTTAATCTGCAATTTTTGATGTATTATTTCTATAGCACTATTATACTTCTGGACAAAAAGGTACTCGAAAAGTTGCATGAATACAACTGATTGTATTCAGTTTACAACTGCCTCAATTTCAAGTGCAATTAAAAAAAAGAGAAAAAAATCACTATTATTTAGTTGAACATGCAATCTAGTCAGTTGCACATTAAATCTAATCAGTTGCATTTCTGCGCTTTTTTGGGCCTTTTTCTGTCCGGAACTCTAATTTTTTCGTATTTTCTAACCATGCACTTGTTATCTCCCTTTTGCAATCGGAAAAAATAGAAATCAGTAGTGCTGATTTTGCAGCTGCAATTGCAACGGTTGTCATCCTTTTTCCACTTGATTTCTCAATTTGGTATCTTAATTAATACCTTAGCACTTATTGAAGATTATGAAACAAGAAATAGTTAATAAAAGCAATACATTGCTAAATGAGCTACTTCAAATAAGTCTTATTGATATCTAAAAGTAGTTGATATTCTTACACTAGAGCCACACAAACGGAGGGTATTTTATGGAGCAAATAACAATCTGAGAAGATAATATATATGTGTGTGTTTAATCTTTTTATACAAATATTATGACATCAAGTTTTAGGAATTTTCAAATTGAATAATGCTGTCAATTTTTTTACTATTTTGATCAATTCAAATAATTATGGTGTGATGTATATTTGGAACATCATTATGGAATAATTTGATAAAGTGACGTTATTCATGAATGTGTTCTTGCTGTGTTGTTCATATAGAAAGAAAGTGAGATAAAGGCCAAGCATCTATGTTTTAGTAAGGCTGATGCTTATATTACAAGTTCCTACTATATTGAATTTAGAGTGAGTTTAATTTGTTTTTGCACTGTGTGCTTCCTTCACTGGAATTGATTTGCTTGCTTATAATAATGTCAAATGTATATTGTGCAAAATGATACAACCGGTGATAACTCATAACCACGATATGTAGTCAACTGAAATATCTATGTTGTTCAATAGAAATTGCTTTGCTATTATTGTTTTCTAGAGCCGATCAAAGACGAACACAATAAGCTGTCTATATCACGTTTCCTCAAAGAAAAAAAAAAAAAAAAGCAGTCTATATCAAGAACTGAATTTTTTATCTTGTGTAATTTTTTTTTAAATATGATGTATTGTATTATTTTTATATAACTTAAATAATATATTTTAATATGCAATTATTTTTTTTTTACAATTCAATTCTTATTTTTTTAAAAAAATTGATTCTAATTCCAAACATAACTATAACTAAATGGGCTTTAATAGGTATATTGAGTTATTAAAATATTATTATCTTTTTTTTTATAAAACTAAAACTTAAATGTAAATGAATATTACACTAAAATTTAAAGCACAAACACTATATCAAATTTATTAAAAAAAAATTCTTCTTTCCAAAATTTTTTTTTAAAAGGACTAAAAAATAATATTATATTAAATATGTATACCATTTGATAACCAAATACTATAATCTGATTTTGATTTCAAAATAAATAAGATGTTTTCAATTCCACTAGAACTCCATTTGGAAACGCACGCTTAGTTTTGATTGTTTAACTGTGAAAACGTGAAATACGAGAACATAACGACAGTTCTAATTCTAACGAACTCGACTTCCAAGTTCCAACTCAACTGTACTAACCAGGGCAAAGTTTTGAGACAAGTGAAGCTACGTCAGCCAGACTCGGCGGGTAGAAGACAACTGTTCCCATGTCTGCAGCTCTGATGAGTTGCCGATAATTAAAGGACTCGGGTCCAATGATGCAGATTTAAGTAGCCCTGGATTGCGTTGTAATATGGCCATTTCTTTCTCGTCCAATGTCACCCAAGCTTCTATCCCATTACCCAACCTTGTGTCCGCCAAAATGACAAGATTCAGAAAAGCTGAACCTGCTAAGCCAATACTGCTGACCCACACAGGCACTCCCCACCCAAAGTCGGCATCATAGAAACCCAATCTACACCAACTGGAAAACCCCAAATGATATGCTCCATCTTTGGAGCCTAATTCACCTGTTTCTTTGAGGGACTCGGACATCAGAAAATTCCCTTCTTGGCATTTCAATTTCTCAACAAAGTTATCATCGATTCTGGATATAGCTTTTCTCAGCTCACCCACCAAGTCTTTTAATCCCGGCCTGGATTCAGCAGGGCACGGTGCAACGGCTAACCACAGGAGATTTCCAAGGGAGTTCTCGGACGAGGCTGGTGCCATTCTTTTGCGCAAGTTCACCAAGTGTGTTATTAGAGAAGGCCTGCAGGTTCCATGTAATTCTTCAGAGGCAGCCACAATGCATGTCCATAAGAAAGCTGAAACCACCTCAACGCGGGTAGGACTTTTGACAAATGAACTGATTGTTTGGGCCTGAAGGGCAGCTAAAGCCGGTTCATCAAATACAAATCTCCTGGTAATGCACCTGCCCTTTCTAAACAACGTGCGCCACATGGCAAGGGATGAGTCTCTAAGCCACAAATCATTTGCTGGGAATAAAGAAGAGGCAATGAATTTCGGGTATACCACTTCGTTGGAGCCACGGGCAGCAGCAGTCCAGCCTTTGAGAAAGGTGCTCAACGCAGCACCGTCCAATATCCTGTGAGATATGCATATGCCAATAGCAACGCCCCCGCAGTTAAACAGATTCACTTGAATATTAGTCACGTACGTTGATTCTTTCGAATTTGGCTCAGTAGGAAGAAATTGATTAATCAGAAGGAGGTCAGGTCGGCAAAGGAAGTCATCGAGACAGCAATTTACTCTGGTTTCAACATAAAAGGCTCCTTCATCGTTGCATTCAATGGAAAGATCATCTTCGATCGTTCCCGCGAGAGGATAAAAGCGTGTTAAGGTCTCAGACAAAGATGCTTTTAGCTTCTCCAGTCTTCTGGGTATGGCATCATCAAGATGGCTCTTGTCTCGGCTTGCGGAATAGAAGAGGACAATCGGGGCATAAGGTGCAGGAATGAGCTGATCCAGAAGGGAAAGCCTGAATCTTCTTAGATGAGGAGGCGTTGAAGAAGATGGTTTCACGTTTTCTTTCGAAATGATCTGCAGGTTCATTTTCATCCTATCTTTTTTGGTGTATTCTTTCTTTCAACCTTCTAACACTGATCGAGGTGCAGCAGTTTCTGAACAGAGGTTGATGATGCCATTCAAAGATTTCTCTCCTCGCGTACTATTGCGGATTTGGATGATTACAATTGATGTTCCTTTCCAGTACTCTTTTGCATGTACACTCAAAAAGCTATTATTATATGATAAGCGAACAACGGAACAAGGAAAGAAGGAAAAAATTAGCCTATCAGAATTGAGTATCTATTTGAATATTTTTTTTGTGTAATAAGATAGTAATTTTGTACAATAAAATTGATATTTTGTGTAATAAAAAAATCTGTATTTTTTTGTATTTTTTTATTACATAAAATAGTAATTTTATTGCACAAAATCACTATCTTATTATATAAAAAAAAATATTTAGACAGATATTTAATTTTGAAGATGTAATCACACCCTAAAAACAAGCTGCTCCGGTTTATCCATCAAGAAAAAAGAAAAAAAAACAAGGACAAAGTTGATTTTAATATCCTGAACCCGATGAAGATAAAAATTGACAATTGAGTGCATAACAACGAGATTGCACTGCTTCACAATCAGGGTCACATTAAAAGTGGTCCAGCGGTGGAAAAGTGCACATTAAATTGTGTAAGCCAGATAAGATACACGAATGTGGCACTTCTAATTTAGACACCTTTGTTGACAGAAGTTTTTTTTTTTCTTTTTTTTCTTCTTTTTTGTTTTGATGATATATATGTAGCCTTGTCGATGCCATATGATGCGAAGCGCTTTATATACAGCAAGACCATTTTCTAACGGAACCGCAGAAAATGCTTGTTCTTCCACCAAGAAAACCAAGCGATCCACCAAAAATGCTCGTTCTAGTTCAATGTGTATATATTGTTTGTGTAACACCTTCAATCATTAACAGCAGCAGCCTCTTTTTGTAGATGGGTAAAAGTTTATAGCCATGCTTTATAGTCATACCCTGACTCAACTGGGTTAGAAACAAAAAATATTTGAAAAAATTTTTTAAAAAAAATCAAAAATTTAGGGTAACATTAATTAAGTGTAAAATAATATTATTTATCACTTATTTTTTTTCAAAAAAGAATTTAGATAGAGTATGGCTAGAGATACTGTGTTTGTCATTACCTGCCCATTGAGATCCTCCTCAATTAATTAAAAATTTGGGGGGTCAATCTTATCTACTTAATTGATTTCTTAGGCCATATATGAAAGGCGCTAGAGAACTACCATTCCCACAGACAATTCACGAGACTATTCTGTTTTTCTTTCTAGAGTAATGGCAATGACGATCTTCTTAACTTTTTTTTTTTTTTTTTCTTGGGGACACTGTGATAGTCTTCTAGAGCTTATGACTATGGCAATTGCAGCCTTGTTTGACTTATTCTGAATTATTCTCTTGAAAGTTGCCGCATGCCGCTTTACTTGACAACTTACGATAGGGACTTTTTGGCTCCATTGAGCAATCAAGGGCTGATGAGGCGTGGTAGCCTATGATTAACAGTTAAAAGTTTATAATTTAAATTGTTAGTGGCATTTAAATATGGGTTCCAATACATCACTGAAGGAAATTATCTCAGAAAATTTCCATAATGTAATAAAGTTAAAATTTTTCCTATAATTGTATTAATAAAATATATAATAAAAAAATTCTTTATTTTTTAATTACATAAATTACAATAATTATTACGTTAATGACACTCGTTAGGACACATAACTTGGGAACATGTGCATTTATTCTTTAAGTATTTTTCTAATAAAAGTTTTCAACTTTTGGCAAACACTCCTTTTATAAACTATCTCTTATCATTCAAGAAATGTCTTTTATCGAATGATATCAGAATTAAATCGAAATGAACAGTTCAATTAGTTAAATTAAGAGTCAGACTGAATTTCTGTCTGATTTTCACTTTAAACTAGTAAATTTCAGAACCAGAAATCAAACCGGCGAACCGGTCGCACTCTGACCGTGAACCGGTCAAATTGGATTCAATTTCTTCAATTTGTTTTGTAGGTGCACGTCGCCTACAAAAATAGTAGACGACCTTCACTTTAAAGTTTAAACTAATAAGTTTGAGAACCGGAAGTCAAACCAGCAAATCGGTCGCGCTCCGACCACTTGAACTCAATCTCTTCAGTTTGGTCGGCGGGTGCACGTCACCTACAAAAGTAGCAGACGATTGAACGTCCTTCGGTGCGCTTCGAACCCTTGCGGTGGATAAGTCCAAAGCAAATTCTGCCACCGCACCAAAGGCGTGTTTTTATTGTATACTTATGTTACATCTCTTTTATAAAAAAAAGTCAGGATTATATTTTATATTTATATTTTTGTTATAGATTATGTTTCTTATATTAAAATATTTTCTACTTTAAGAAAAAAATATAAAAAACTTGATTATATATTAATTTTTATTATTAATGTATGGATTAGAAGTTTATAAAACATTTATAATTCAATTATAAATTCAAATACAATTTTAAGACTCAATAATAGTTTAAATAAAATTTTGAGGTTAAATAATGATTTATAACATTTAAAGTAAAAAATAGTCAAACCACGAACCGGACCCTTTTTCTCATTTTCTTAGTCGGTTTTGTCTAATTTTCTTGAATTTAACGAATTTTTAATTGGTTGAACTACCGTTTGATTTTTAAATTGAATAAAATTAGTAGTTCGACCAATTTATGGTTGAATTAGTTCGACCGACCGATCCGATCTGGTTTGAAAACATTGCTTTTAACTCTGTCATATCAACTGACTTTTGTGCGAGTTTAATGAAGCTCCTTAAGAACATCGCTTTATTAGTTTCAGCTCCAATCAGCTCCATGACAGACATTTCTGTGGTGCCGTGAAAATGAATGGTCCATCAAAGAATATCGTCTCAATTATTTTCATCGCGGCTCTCAAGTATAAATGAACGCACTAAAATGAATTCGTGAAGTTGTAATCGAACGTGAATCGAATTGCTGTGGCTCTGTTTCGTATTTTTAGTGAAACGAAGTCAAACAACGAGCCAAGCCAATCGGGTATGGAGGAAGCATCGCCAGCATGACCACAGACAAAACTTCTGAGAAGACTGTAATTCGTTCAACGCTTAATAAATTCAAGTGTACACATAGGTGATACTTATAATCCTATCCCATTATTCTAGACTTCAAAAAATAGTAAGAAGGAACTGTGAATTATATTACAATTTACTGGAACTCCGTTTTGAAATGCTTCCCATCAACTTGGCCTTTTCCCTTAGAGCATATTTCTGTACTTTTCCAGTCGAAGTCTTCGGCAAATCCTCGAAAACAATCGTTCGAGGAGCCATGTAATGGGGCAAATGATTCCTACAGTATCTGATAAGCTCCTCAGCACTGACATTGAACTCATCCTTTAGCTTCACAAATGCACATGGTGTCTCCCCCCAGTAATCATCAGGTCTTCCCACAACAGCTGCTTCAAGAACTGCCGGATGACTAAAGAGCACAGACTCCACCTCAATTGTGCTAATATTTTCGCCTCCAGAAATGATAATATCCTTTGATCGATCCTTCAGCCCTATGTAACCATCTGGGTGTTTAACTCCCAAGTCCCCAGTCCTAAGCCACCCACCATTAAATGCTTCTTTTGTAGCCTCCAAATTTTTAAAGTATCCATTCATCACAGCATTACCTCTGAACATAACTTCTCCCATGGTCTTTGCATCTGCGGGCACACTCTCCATTGTGACGGGATCCTTTATGTCAACTTCCTCCATGGCAAGATGTTGCAACCCTTGACGAGCCTTGATCTTTGCCTGTTTGTCACGAGGCAACGAATTCCACTCAGGTTTCCAGGTGCAAACCGTTGCAGGACCATATGTCTCTGTTAAACCATAAGAGTGAGTTACACTGAATCCTAGATCCTCCATCTTGTAGAGAACCTGAGGGGGTGGCGGTGCCCCACCTGTCATCACTACTACCTTTTGCTGCAGAGGTTTACGATCAGCAGGGTGTGCATTTATCATCATGTTCAAAACTGTCGGTGCACCGCCCATGTGAGTCACTTTGTGTCGAAAAACATTATTGAATATTCCTTTTGCAGTGACACTTCGCAAGCAAACATTTATGCCACCTTGAGCAGCTATACCCCAAGGAAAGCACCATCCATTGCAGTGAAACATGGGGACAGTCCACAAGTATACAGGCATTGAGCCCATATCGTTCAAAAGAACAGCTGCTAGAGAATTGAGATAAGCCCCTCTATGACTGTAAATAACACCTTTGGGACTCGACGTGGTGCCTGAAGTATAATTGAGTGAGATCGGATCCCATTCATCTTTCGGGCGTCTAATCCCAAAGTCTAATTTCCCCATTTTTATAAGACTTTCGTATTCTAAGTTTCCAGAAGAGAAATCCAAGCCTGGTTGATGATCTGTGTCTCGTACTAATACCAGAACAGGCGAATTGGTCCCCTTTTTGGATAAAGTTTCGAGTGCTCCTTGGACAATAGGAAGAAATTGGTAGTCCACAAAAATGATTTTGGCCTCTGAATGTGTCAATAAGACGGAGACCATTGCAGAGTCATGGCGCACATTAAGCGTACAAAGGACTGCCCCCGCCATGGGAACACCAAAATGTAGCTCATACATGGCCGGAATATTAGGGGCCAGTACAGCAACCTGCTCAAATTAGAAAGAAACAGTCGGTACTAATACAATGTGGGAAAGACTACAAGAATGGTAACTTTTCTCGGCTTCAAAAAGAAAAAATAATCGGTTTTAGATTATGATGCGGGAGATTAATAACATGTACAAAGGATTTTCTAGTAATTAAAAAACAAGGAAAAAGTCTAATGTTCAAAGTAACAAGCCGTTGAATAATTAAATTTACAAAAAAAAAACAGATAAATTGTCGAATATCAAATATCGTTAGATAAATCCTCCTAAGATAGTCTAACGGCTACCAAGGCAGTGACTCGGGAGGGGTTGGAAGACTCCCACCTCCCTCAAATCTCCCATAAATGTAGCAATTGAGGTGTTTTGTACTCTTTGACGGTTTTAAAACTGTCATTCCTTTCCCGCTAACTGTTAATTATTACTGTTTTCAATTAAAAAAAAATTCAAGAATGAGGAAGACAACGACCAGAAAGATAAAAAATCAAGGGGTCGTTTGGTTTAAGAGATGGAATCAGAATCGGAATTGGAATCGGAATCAAGTAGAATTGGAAACGGAATGATTTTTTTTTATGACATGTTTGATTTATTCAAGAATCGGAATCAAAACCTTTTATATTCGTTTGTTTTAATTTAGAATCAGAATCACTATCAAATATATATGATAATACTTATTTTACTAAAAATAAATAACCAATAAATATAAAAAATAAAAAATTATGAATATCAAAATAAAAATTAAAAATACAAAAATATTGTAATATAATTTTAAATTAAAAATAGTAAATAATGATAATAATAATAATAATAATAATTTAGTTCACAATAACAATCATAAATATAAAATCTAAAATTAAAAAATAATATAAATTTTTATTAATAATGATAACAAAGAAGAAGTATGAATAATATTATTATAATCAAAATAATATTGTAGATATTATAAAATAAATTATTATTAATAAATAAATTATTATTAAAATTATGAAATTTTTATATAAATAATTTTATTATTTATGATTATTATTAATATTATAAAAATATAGATAATATTATTATTATTTATAATGTAATTATTATTCTAATTTTTAAAATATTTAATTTTATTATAATATATAAATATTTATTATTATTATTATTATCATTAATTATTATTATTATTATTATTTATAAGATTTATTTGTAATATTTTATTATAAAATAATTTATAAAATGAGAGAGAAGATGAGAGAATGAGAATAATTAATTATTTAAAAGTGAGAATAGTGATTCTTATAAATGGGAGAATACTAATTCAAAAAATAAAGAAATAAAAATAAAATTTTTTCTTACCAAATATTAAGAATGGAATTACCCATTCTCATTCATATTTTCAAGGAAAAGAAAGTCAACCAAGCACCCCAAAATAAAAAAGAGAGTTTTTTTTTTTTTTTTTTTTTGGGTGTGAGTGGAAAGAGGAAGAGGAAGAAATCCAAAGAAAGAGAGGGAGGTAGGGGGGAACTGACCACATCACCAAAGGAGATTCCAAGGTGGGCAAGAGCGGATGCGAGCCTGATGCACCTCTCGTGTGTCTCTCCCCAGGTGTACTTGACATCATCACCGTAGACGACGGAGACTCTGTCTCTGTAGACAATCGCCGACCGCTCCAGGAAGCTAATCGGAGTCAGTGGCACGTAGTTGGCCGAGCACTTGACCATACCCTCCATTTCTGATCTACAAAGCGCACTGACAATGGGTGGAGAAGAGAAGGGATCGACCGATGGATCAATCAATCAATTAATAAATCAAGAGATGCTTTGTTTTTTTCGTTTGTTTTTATTTGTTTTATTTACTGAACCGCACGCAACGCTCACGTGCCGTGCAGCCATCAAACTGACATATAGACAGACAGATACAAACAGATAAACATAGCGGACTCTGGATTCATCACTGACTGACGATGCTCTGCTTCACTCACTTGCTACCCGCCAAAAAGTTGCAGTTAATTTAATTATTCTTTTTTTTCACTTTTATAGATTTTAACATATTTTTTTACAGGTAAATATAGAATGATTTGCTTGTCATTGCCAATTTTATTTTTATTAAATATATAATTAATTTAATTATTTATTATTTATGATTCAAAAATTTTAATTGTCAATATTAATTTTATTGTTATAAATGTATAAATTACTTAATTTTTTCCAATAATAACATTTCCTACTAAATACAAAATCTTAATAACTTTTATAAAAGTTGAAATCATTTATGTTTAGTTGAGTTGAATCCATCTAGATTTTTCCGTAACAATAATTTCCATATCGAAAAGTGCTTTCTTCGTTGATTTTATGTTATTTATCATTATTCCATTGAATTGAAGCACAGCGCATATAATAAGTGCTATGCAATGCAAGAGCAATAGTTGTGGCACTTCTATTTCCTTCAACAAGTCATATATATATATATATATATAGTATTTTCATATATCCACCACCAACTGATTCACATGTATACAGTTAATTTAATTATTTATTATTTATGATTCAAAAATTTTAATTGTCAATATTAATTTTATTGTTATAAATGTATAAATTACTTAATTTTTTTCCAATAATAACATTTCCTACTAAATACAAAATCTTAATAACTTTTATAAAAGTTGAAATCATTTATGTTTAGTTGAGTTGAATCCATCTAGATTTTTCCGTAACAATATTTTCCATATCGAAAAGTGCTTTCTTCGTTGATTTTATGTTATTTATCATTATTCCATTGAATTGAAGCACAGCGCATATAATAAGTGCTATGCAATGCAAGAGCAAAAGATGTGGCACTTCTATTTCCTTCAACAAGTCATATATATATATATATAGAGTATTTTTATATATCCACCACCAGCTCAATCAGATGTATACAGTTAATTTAATTATTTATTATTTATGATTCAAAAATTTTAATTGTCAATATTAATTTTATTGTTATAAATGTATAAATTACTTAATTTTTCCCAATAATAACATTTTCTACTAAATACAAAATCTTAATAACTTTTATAAAAGTTGCAAATCATTTATGTTTAGTTGAGTTGCATCCATCTAGATTTTTCCGTAACAATAATTTCCATATCGAAAAGTGCTTTCTTCGTTGATTTTATGTTATTTATCATTATTCCATTGAATTGAAGCACAGCGCATATAATAAGTGCTATGCAATGCAAGAGCAAAAGATGTGGCACTTCTATTTCCTTCAACAAGTCATATATATATATATAGCATTTTCATATATCCACCACCAACTGATTCAGATGCAAAAATAATATGTATCCCCGACGCAACTTCCACTAACTAAATGTTAGTTGTTAATTCATAGTGTATTTGCCTCCTATGCAGTACTAAATTTTAATTTTAGTTGAAGAATGAAGCATAATGTATTGAAGCGTGATGTAAAGGATATTGTTTTGCATTTTTTGGGTACAAACCCTTGATAAAAATAATCAATTAAAAACTAATATTTAATTCCAATGTATAAATACAAATATATAACATATAATTTTAAAATGAACCAAACAAAAATTACTTTTGCAATACAATAAATAGGGGTATAAATGAACCAACATGCTTACTAAAAATTCAATGACTTGACTCGATCAAAACTTATTTAAAACTCGATATTAAAACTCGTTTAATAAATGAATCAAGTTTAAATAAAAATAGACTCAACTCGATAAAACTCGCGAATAACTTATTTAAAAATTATTTAGGAGTCATCTTAAATTTATTAAAAATTTTATTTTGTATGATATTAGAATATATTTGAGATACTTATTTGAGTAATGAAATAACTTTTTTGTGAAAATGATAAAAAAATTGTGCACATTTAACCATTCATAAATTTTACAAATGTGAATACTTTGTGTATTGAGATACTCTCAATACACTGTTTATTCATAATTATATATTAAAAATAAATTTTTATTTTTGATTAGTTAATTTAATTAAAATAAATATTTTTGAATATTTAATTCTATTTTAAAAATTAATTTTTATAACTTTAATTATTTTTACCATAAATTTAAAAAATTCGTTCACAAAAAACTCAAAACTCAACTCGATAAAAACGTATTCACCATGACTTGACTCAAATTGTTAGATAAACGAACTAAACTTAGCTCATTTACATCTCTGGTGATAAAAACGTTACTTCATGACTATTTAGACAAATTTTTATTTAAAAAATATGTTCCCGAAGCAAAATAAAATGAGTTTTTTTTTTGAACCACAAAAAAAATTCATATTAAATATGTCAGTTATCAAATTTATAGGTCAAAGTCGAAGTAATCTCCATTTGTTTTGCTCTATTCAACTCAATTTATAAGAATAAATTCACAATTCGAGTACTATTAGATCTAAATAGACTTCCCTCAAATCGACTAAAAAAATGTTTAACAAGTCTGAAACTATGAGCACATAAATCACGGTCAAACCAAACAAATTTAGAGGTCAAAGCCTCAAAATAATATCTGTGATATTCAAACTTGAGTCAATAGTGGAAAAAATACGTTGAGCTGCGGGCAAAAAAAAAAAAAGAAAAAATACGTTGAGCATATCCTAATTTAGACTAACGTAAATGATATTAGAATTAAACTTGACTGTCTTTTACATCAATGTACAATTCCAAGCAAACTCTTAACAAGCGAAGTTACTGAGCTTTTAACTAATACGTTAGCCTCGCTTGCAGTCACAGACACGACCAATGTAGACAGACAGATGTCAAAAAATTAACTTGCAAATCCTCCACCTTCACTTCTCCCACACGCTAGTTTGTATATGTCCATGTACCTACCAAACAAAAGTGTGTAATTTATGGCCATGCCTAAAATGGTGATCATGATGACGACAACCGCGACCATAAGCCGCTGATCTTTCCACCTCAGAAAATTTTGAAAAAAATTCAATTCCATTTTAGAAAATTTTTTTTGCAACAGACGGTATCTAGATGTCTAATGAAAGAAGACAGCTCAGGGGCTGAAGGAAATAGAGCCATTCTTATGGTGAACTCCTGTCGCAATGCAAATGGCAGGAATTATATGAACAACTAGTCTGCGTGACCATGTTTTCTCCATAAATCCCTTCTTGAATGATAGGGCGGCCTATCTTTATAGAAAAAATAAGTGGACCATGTCTTAAGCACAGAGATAAACATTTATTTGTTAACTTGCTACACAAAAAGGGCAAAAATATCGAGCATCGGTTCAATTGTTAAGTTCAAAGAGTAATAAGAAAAACCAGTTCCTGTTATTGATGTTGCATTTCAGGTCGTAACCAGAAGATAAGCAAGACCTTTAAGATATTCAACAATTTCGGATCCTCCCAGCTTAGAACTTCCAAACACTCTGTATACAAAGGTGATGGGAACCTGTGACAAGTAAAACCACAAAAAAAAAAAAAGAGCCAAATCATTAGATCCTTGTCCACGAGGCCTACCATGAGAGTAAACTTCCAAAGATGCACAATGAAACTGTCTTACAAAATGCGACCAAACAACATAGCACATAAAGGGCACAAGTTAGTAGAAACAAAAGATTGCAATTGTAAACAAACAACTCCCTCTCAGTCCCATTTAATTACATAGTCATCTCTTATCCCACCACCTCTCCGACTTGATACAAGATGCAATTACATTTTTGTGAGAGAGAGAGAGAGACGGAGAGAGGGAGGAAAAGCAATGAATCCTCCAAATATAGTATGTATTGCCATTTACATTGTTCAAGCAATGTGTACAGTGAAAATCTGGAAACACAAAAGAAAAGAGGGAAAATCACATTAACTCCAGAGACAAGCATGCCATGTTTATAAAAAACTCTAATAACCTGCTTTTCAAGAATTAAGGGAACAGTCTGACAATAAAGACCGAGATTGCATATCAGGTATAAGAACAAGCACTCACAAAACACTACCTCCTCAATGTGGTACCCTTTTCTTGAAGCCCGAACAGTCATTTCCATTTGAAAGACATATCCCTTACTAACAACTGAACTAATAATATCCTCCAGCACGGATTTCTTGTAAAGCCTACAAACAACAATGAATATCAGTTCTATGTCCACTAAATATGAATTATTTAACAAATGAATACCGTGGAAAGTACAATACCGAAAAGATCCTGTCAAATCAGATGCACCAGGCCATAAAAGTGTGTGTGCAAGAACATTGGCCCCCCTACTTGTTAGCTTGCGCATTAGATTCCACCCATGTACACCACCACCTTTAACATACCGAGTTCCAGTAACTATACTTGCACCAGTCTCCAACTGTTTCCTAAATAACATTAAGACAAAAAGGACGCCAAAAGAACTTTAAGGGAATTGAGCACCTTAGTGTAGTCAACTAATGCAACATAATGACAGAGTGCAAATTCCCACACTGTCAATTTCTTACCTGATAAAGCTTGGCAGGTACTTGGGCTGCAAATATGGAACACATAAATCAATTAAACCATCAAGTGAAACTATACCCATTTTCAAATCCCAGCCATCATATATGTGAGATCTGTTTTGCTTGATTTGATTATTTGTCCATTTACTTCGGAAAGAAAATATAATATAGCCAAGTACATCCAGAAAAAACATCCCACATAACAAGAAATGGTACCCACCTATGGTGATAGAGGGCATCGGAATATTTCTATTCGTCAGACATGGATCTTAATGTTGGATGTCCACATGAGTTAAGAGCATAACTTACATGGTGAGATAGATCAGCATCCATTATTACGGTGAAATTTCCAGATGCATGCTTCAAGCCATGTATGTATGTCGTCCCTAAGAATACTCATTAGTCAAGGAACCATTTCCTGTAATACCCACAGCTACATACCTAAACCAAGCTTCTTCGGTGTAGGTCTTAACAACTGCATTATCAGAGAGAGCAAGAGAGAGATTCAATTATAACAAGAAAACTGAAGAAGTGGCAAAATTCATAGCATAGCTACCAAAAACTTAAATTTATAGACCAGTACGCACGATCCTATCTTCCCCATATACTTGCTGCAGTTGTTTCACAACATTCTGAGTACCATCAGGACTCCCATCATCGACAACGACAATTTCAAAATCAACATCCCTGGACCACGAAAAAGGGGAAAGTTATCCATTTCCTGAAAAATATTATCTTTCCAGAAGCACATTGTGGCGGAATTAAACTGATAATGGCTTGATAACTCCAAAATCAACTCACAAGATAATAGTAATATCTTCGCTCATATTATCAATCATTAAAAAAAAAAAAAAAACACTTCAGTTTTGTTAACTGTCCGATTGTTCGGCACAAACACGAACTGATCCCTAAATCTAAGCCACAAGCGAAATCGTACATTGCAGTTTGATAAGTTGCAACAAAATGGACAATGTAAGGCCACTGACTGACGAGCGATATGTATTTATTTAATTATAAATTTTTAAATTTTTTTTATTTAAATTTTAAATGTTTTCCAGATTTCATTTCAGTGTTAAATTTTTTGATTTTGTTTCAAATCAGTCATTTCGTTAGTCAAACCGTTAAAAATTATTGGTGAGTAATGTAAATTTTTTTAAAAAGATAAAATATATTATTTAATTTTTTTTTATTAAATATTTGTATTTTACTCTCAAATAATAACATATAAGTTGAGATTTTAGATTTTTTTTATTTTTTTAAGATTACACGACGTATTTCTGTTAACTGGTGTATTAAAATAGTGTATTTTAACTTTTTTAAAAAGTTTTTGTTGACTAACAGTAATTTTTAACGGTTTGACTAACGGAAGGACTGATTTGTAGTAAAATCAAAAAATTTAGTACTGAAATAAAATTTTTAAAAAATTTAGCACTTAAATGAAAAGAAATTTAAAAATTTAGAACTAAATAAATGTATATTTCTGTCTGACGACACAATTATGAGACTAACAGAATTATTCCTAATAGCTAACAAAATTTAACTTAGACTGACCCAATGAAAGCCAATATAATTTTGATAGCCCATCAATTCGTCCTTCCGCAAGGATAAACAAAATAACAATAAAGAAACCAGCAAAGTCCGAATATTGATAAAATGAATTGCATAATCTTTTCACCTGAGATGCTTGAAGATGAGGTAGATGACGAGAGCAATATTGAGACGCTCGCTGTAGGTTGGGATTATTATCCTGTACTTGTTCTAATATTATAATTTCTTAAAAAACAGATTTATTAATATTTATAGTGTCAAAGTTATATTAAACTAGACTAAATAATAACAATAATATACAATATCAATTTTTTTAACATTTATTTCATTATAAAATTTTTTGATAATGATTAATTTGACTAGATAATATTCTAATTTGGTAAAGTGTTTCAAAGTTAGCATGAATGAGTTAGCGTGAATGAATGAAATGGAAATTGAGTAGTGGACAAAATTAAGGTTTCCAGGATTGATTATTAGTTTAATTAACTTTAGAATCAAACCGATCATTGAACTGAAAAACTCAGAAATTTAAAATTTAACCGATTCAACTAGTATTTAATATTAAATATATAAAATATAAAAAAATATTAATAGATAAAATATAATAATATATAAAATACAAGTATTATACATGTGAACATTTATTAATATAATGCGTTGATAAAGTAAGCAATTTAATTCAAATATATTAAAAACAAACTACATTGTTATTTATATATTTTCATTTTAAAGTAATTTATGTATTTTCCACACTTAAAGATTAAAACATTAATAAATAAATAATATAAAATAATGAAAATAAGTTAATAAATTTAATAATTTCTTCAACAGATTAAAAAAAATTATATGATTTGTATATTTTGTTGAAATAAATGACTATATTTTGCATAATAACTTTTGAAAAAAAAAGAAACGAAATATATATATATATTTATATATAAAATAAATGTGGCTATTTATTTTTTAATCTATTTGTTAATATAATAAAAGTAATGATATATATTATGAAAACTGTATTATGAAAATTGTGTAATAAAAGATCTCAAAATTTATAATTATGAAAGAATCATCGACTTTTTTAATACCATTAAACAAAAAAAAAATTAATGATTCGTTTCATAATTATAAATTTTGAAATATTTTATAATATAGTTTTCATTAGGTATATCATTACAACAAAGGAATGATTTGTATCCAAAATAATAATAATAATAATAACAATGATGGACCAATGAGAAAGTTCATAACCACAAGTTGAAATTAAAGAAATAAAAAAGAATAACAAAGATCCAATTCGGTCTACTGGAAGGATGGGCTTCCACAGCATGCGCATAAATGCGCCTAGGTCACAAGTTCAATATTGCATAAATACACATTACAATTTCTTGTTGAAATAAAGCCAAGAAGGCTTGCCAACCAAATCGGAATGACTAGGACCATTTTAATGGTCCACGGTCGGTCTGGTTTATTAATTTTTGATAGATTCTTAATGTTCTTAATAGATTCTTAGTGTCTATGGGTTGAATGTCCTAATCAGATACAAAATAAATTCAATTTCATATTTAATCGGTTTGATCAGTGTCCGATTTTCAAAATCATGAGTTAAGTAATATGAAAATCTTATAATATTGGTAAAATAAGGAAGAAATAATAATCTATTTGTATATTATAAGTCTACTAGCGCGAGCTTATCAAATTTGTTAGAAATTTCTATTTTTATTTATGGTTTATTCAAAATGGAAAAAAGAAAGAAACATTTGAATATTGAGTATATTTGTAGGCAAGTTGTTCTAAAAATTCAAAGGAGTTATAAGAATGAAAATTTGTTAAATTAGCCACGACCAAAAATAAAAGAACCTAGAAAAATTCAACAGAAGCCCCCCCCCCCCATCAAAATAAAAGTTATTCAAATCCATGGCTCCAATCAATTTCAAGTATTAATAAATTTGGTTAAATTTTGTATAATAAAATTTCTTTTCGTTGATATATGTAATCTTAGAGTAGTACATACATAATTTTACACTTAAAGAGTCCAAAAAAAAAACAAAGAGGAGAGGGAGGGGAAAGGGGAGAACAGAACACTAAGAGTAGAAGAGGGAGTGGAGGAGTTTGAGAAGAAGCAATAAGGTGAAAGAGAAGAGGAGGTTCTTGGCTGCCAGTGCTTGTATGGACTTCAGAAAAACAAAAGAAGTCTTTATTTTCAATATTCAAGTAAATTAATTGAGGAAAGGAGGTTTCCGTTCCAATGGATGCATTAATCTCTCCCTCTTTTCTCTTCACTTTCCAATTTAATTATTTAGTTTTAATTAATTGACGATAAGATCGCTAGGTTTTCTATGTTAATTTTTTCTTTAAAATTTTTTTCTTTGTTAGGTTTTTTAGTTAACTTGTATTGCAGATGGGAGGCAAGCAGTGGGCTTAAGGGTGGAAAAGACGGCAAATGTGGTGGGGGAAGAGGTTGGTGCCAGTGGTGGGTTTGGTGATGAAGGAACCAGCTTCCAAAGTCATGGGTCAGTTTTTTTTTCCCCCTCTTCTGTTGAATATTTTGATCCTAGCATATTTCAACATTGATTTGTTCTTTGAGAACGTCATAGCAAAATAAAATTTCCAAAAGCACATTTAAGTTAACCTCCTGAATAACTTGTGAAGTTTGCGTCAATCTATAGCAGGAGCACTAAATTAATGAGTGAGTCGATTTGTGAGTTTGCCTTGAAGGAAAATAAGCGTATAGATAGCTCATTTCTCTGTTGTATTTAAGACAAAAGCCAAATTCAAAACGGGAAGAAAAGAGTAAATATTTGCTAAGAATCTAGAAAATAAAGAATTCATCTTTGATATGAAGACTTTGTCTTCCTAGTCCTGATGGAAAAAGGGAAACAAAAAAAAAATTGAAGTTAGCTACCTAGAATTCATTTTGAATATTCATAATCAATATTGTAGTGTTATGGAGGATTCAAAATGTTATTTAAGATGGCAACCTCACTTTTCACTTTAGTGTTTTTAGTCAACCTATAGTTTAAGAGTTTGAACAAATTCTGTTACTTTGATGTCAAGACTTGGTGCCAGTGGTGGTGGGTTTGGCGAGTAGATTTTAGATTTTGAGAATGTTATAAGTTCACCCACGTGAAAGTGCACCCACACAAGAAAAAGCTCATTGACTTTAGAGGAAAATTATACATTACACCTTTGACCATTGACATTGTTGGGAATTTTCGCCTTAGTTTTTTTTTTTTAATCAAACTATACTTTGAGAGTTTGAACAAATTCTATTATTGTTATATTCTATCAGCTCTGCACTTGAAGTAATTAACGTTTTACCTCAGTTTTATTCTTTATAAATTATGTTATGATAATAACAAAAACAAAGTTGGTTCTATTTCCTCAGTTACCTTAGCTGGTTCCAAGCAGACCTAGAATGGGTCTACATGGAAGTAGAACTTGTGCATGGAGGAGAAGTGGAACAAAAAAGTTAGGGTTAGGGTTTATAGAAAAATCACAAACTCTAAAATATGATTGATTCTGATAAATAATAACAAAGCTAAAAAATCTGTCCAGCAACGCACCTATTTATTAGGTTATAACTAGAGAGAATTTCAACCCCAACTAAATAGAATCTAACTAATCTTAGCCATCCATCTAACTAAATTGTCACGTGCTAATCACATGACTCATAACTAAAATTAATAACTAATAAAATATAAAATAACTAATTAGAAAGGGATGTTCCTAAATTAATTCTCCTCAGGTGGAAAAGAACTTTGAGGTCTGCTGTCTTCAACAATCAATACTCTTACTAGTTAATGTTGTTCATCTAGTCACTGAATCACAACCCTTACTCAAAGAAAACACGTCTTCGAATTTATGAGATATTGAAGTCTTTTATCCTATGAGAAGAAGTACTTTAAGTACATCAAAGTCTTCAACATCAAGCAAAAATCTGTTATGTAAACTATCTTGTGGTTAACCATGCCAATCAAAGAGGCAAAATGGAAAGTTTCCTCTACTAGTTGTCTTTGCCAATGAAATCAACATAACTCAACTCTATATGTGAAGAATCAATGAGATACTCTAACCTTTTTATTGGTCTCCAATTGTAAATTGTCAATGGTATGCAATATAGAGGAATCTTCTTGTCGAAATCTGTATTTGATATGAGATTGTTTAAAAGTTAGAAACTTAATAAAATAAGAAAACTACTATTATTTAGGAGTTAATAATGTTACCTCTGCAACATCTCGTCGATTTCAAGAATTTCTAAATTAATATCTAGCTTTGAAGCACATGTTGTTGACAAATAATATTGACCTGATTAAATTAACAATGAAAAACCACTAAGAAGTTGGGGATGGAAAAAAATAAAAACACAAATAAAATTTGAAGATTATATAAGTGAAATTCTATTTACCCATGAATTTTTTAACAATGCTTGTGACTATTGTGATTACAAAACTACAGCTTTATTTGCATATATCTTGTGATATTAAATCACCTCTCTCATCCCAAAGGGTAATTCTAACGTCTTTTGAACTACAAATAAAAAATGCACATATTATCAAACATTTATTAAAATAAAATATTTACCTATATATTATATTGACATTTCTCAATTATACTCTGATAATGTGATAATAGGATCTCTTTTTGGAGTATCCTTTCTTCTGTATAAAATTATTTTTTCTTCTCTAACTCATTTAAGTATTCTAATGATATCTAAAAGATTGAAACTCATAATTAGTAAAGACATAATTTACCAAAATATTTAAAATTACAATAAAAAATAAAAATTAAATTGGGGCTACTTACAAATGAGATAAGTGTTCTCATTGTAATGATTTTCTATTATCGAAGAATCACAAAAATAAATTTTGTGCAAAGGAATTTCTTCACATTGTCCGAGATAGGTCTTACTATTGTATTTTGTAAAAGACTATCCGTTAACTTGTAGGCACTGGTTTGTAGCTTGTACTGCATGTTTCTGCTTTAAAAGCACTGAACATATAAACATTCAACTCCACAAAAACATTCTGAAAGGTCTTCGAATCTTCTTTTTGCATGAATAGTATTTTCTTCTATAACACGCATTAAATTGAGTATTATAGATGTTCTTACAAAATTATATGTTTCAGGTTGCGAATGATACTTCTTCATCAGTAAGTATATGTCAACATGCAGGAAATAATTTTTATTATTTGTGATGACTGATCTCCAAAGTCGAATAATGCATATTTTAATGCTGATATTTGTTTGGTCTACTTTGAGATATTTGATTAGTACACTTTCCCAAGCATGAAACACGTTTTTTCAAAAAATGACGTCTAGTAGAAACATTTTCTTAAGATATGTGCGTGTTTTTTAACTATTGACCAAGGTTTTAACCCTGACATCAGCATATCATTAATTTATTTATAATAACAAAAAATAATATAAATTATTAAATAATTAAATTTATAAAAAAATAAATAAATTATTAAATAATATTATATAATTATTTATTATTATTTATTTAAAATCATTTACTCTTTTCAAATTTCACAACCAAGATAGACTTTTGGCGGCAAACTACTTTTTTGTGGTACAATTTTTATTGGCTAAAATCTAACGCCACGTTTGCTTAAAAAAGAAAAAATTTTGAAGCCACGTCAACAACGGCATAGATCATAATAAAAGATACCAACATTTACCCTGCAAAGACAAAACTAGCCTTGGTGATAATAACTCAGACTGGGACAGATATTTTGGTTTGATTTATTTGTTGGTTGATGTGGCCATCGCCGTTTAGAGAGAGAGGGAAAAACAGAGAGAAAGAGAGAGAAGTTTGGGTGTGGGGGGCGCATAATTAGAATTAGGGTTTGTGAAGGGTGAAGTGGCGGCGGGGAAGAGATGAGCAGGAGCTTGGGAATACCGGTGAAGCTATTGCACGAGGCCTCCGGGCACGTGGTTACTGTTGAGCTTAAGAGCGGCGAGCTTTACAGAGGCAGCATGATCGAATGCGAGGATAACTGGAACTGCCAGCTCGACAACATCACTTTCACTTCCAAGGTTTTCTTCTCTTTCTTCTTTTTTCTTCTCCTCGTTTCTTTTTTTTTTTTCTTTCTTTCTTTCTTGCGTCACTGTTATTATTATTTTTTCCAAAAATTTAAAATTGATTTACTATGCGTTTATTCTACCGCTTCAAAACCCTAGAATTCTTTGACAACGGTACATTTAAATTGTAAGTTTGAATTGGTTTTTCTTTTTCTTTGTTTTTTTTGCTATTGTTTGCTTCTTTAATTTTTTTCTTTTACATTGACTATTGGGGGCTCTGCTTGTCACTTTGGTGGTGAAGCAATTTCTTTAGCACTTCATTATTAGTTCCTACTGCCTTTTTACTTATAATTTACGTAAAAACTGCTAGTCAAAGTGATTGATTTGAATGAAACTTGACTTCTTACTTCTTGTCAATGATTGCAGAAAAAAAAAAATGAAAAGGATTCCAATTTCGCGTCTTAGATAAAAAAAAAAAAAAAGCGAACTAGAATCAGTAGTACTCTATGAGATCCGATAGTACGGATGCTGCTATTCTATCCGAGCAGTGTTGGTTGGCGAGAAGATGAATTTCTATGAAAGGAAATTGTGACACGAAAATCTGTTAATTGAGTGTGTTTTTTTCTGAATATAGTGTATTTGTTGTAGAGTAGCTAACAGAAGAAGGTGAATTAGAGAATAAGGGGGCAAAACAAGAAGAAAGATTAAAAGAACAAGAGCACAAAAAAGTAGAGAAGCAAAGGCAAATTAAGAGTGAGAAAGTGACAGACAGATTGTATTATTTACCAACTGTTCACAAAAACAGGCATCCCACGGCTTTATGCAGATTGGTTATTGTTGTTCTTTAGCTGAAGACTAGCTAACAACAATTTATCCCAACCCTTCATCACTACAATGAACTAATGGTGCCAAAACAAGACCCCGCCAATTCCTAAGGCAGCTGCAACAAACTCCTGTTATTGGTTGGCCAATTAGTGAGCAACATGGATGATCCCAACAACTACCTATCCTTTAGATTTTCCTTGACCTCGAGCATTATAATTAGGAAATTTGCACTAGTTTCCCTATATCCATTCACATGGATTTCCTTCTTTTTGAAACAAATACTAGTATGCCCTGAGCTTCAATGTACAAGTTATTGTCTTTTCTGTTGGTTTCTGTGACTTGTAGCTCTAGAACTTTGTTGATCCCTTTGTTATCTGTATCCTACATTTTCCATTTATTTTATTTATTTATTTATTTATTTATTTTCTAACTTCGGCTGCTGCTTATCAGGATGGGAAGGTTTCACAACTTGAGCATGTTTTTATTCGAGGAAGTAAAGTCAGGTATCTAAATCTTTTTTTTGTCTCCCTCCTGTTATTTTATTAGACATTTTTTTGTTGTGAAATATGCTGACTTCTGTTGATCACAAAGGAGAAAAAACCTGAAATTTCTTGTTGGTTATTTATAGTGTTGACTGTGTCCTGGATATTGTGAAATTTTGGCAGGTTCATGGTCATACCGGATATGCTAAAGAATGCTCCCATGTTCAAGCGTCTTGATGCTAGAATCAAGGTATTCTTCCTTGCACAAATGGTTTGATTCATTTATACTTGCACATCCCATATTATTTCTAAATTATCTGTCTTACATCTTGAAGGGTAAGAGCGCTTCACTTGGAGTTGGCAGGGGCAGGTCTGTTGCAATGCGGGCTAAAGTAAGTGTTTATTAAATGCATTCTTTGTGCTTTTGTTAGAAGGATGAGTCTTGGAGTAACAGTAAGGTTATTTCATGGTGACCTAGAGGTTACAGGCATAAGTCGTGGAAACAGTCTCTTTGCACGTATTCCTTAGACCCCAGAATGTGAAAGTCTTGTCCACTGGGACGTCTTTTTTTTGCACATTTTTTTAGCAGTTTTTAAAGAAATATATGCGCCTAGCTTTCTCTGTTTTGTCTTGGGCCTCAAAACTTCATTAAGCTTGGTACTGTAAATGTTGATGATTGATTAGGATGCAAATTTCTGCACCCGGAACCATTGTAGGATACATTCTTAATTCTAATCCTATTTTCTTTTTCGTTTCTTTCCACTCGCTCTTGCTGTGTAAGATTGCATGTTGTCTGACTCATTACATTGTTTCATTGTGCAGGCCCAAGCTGCTGGCCGTGGAGCAGCACCTGGTCGAGGTGCTGCACTGCCTGTTAGGAGGTAACCAGATACTGAAACGGTTCAACCTAAGGCACTGCTCTCAATTCATGCTGGCTGAGTTAGGTCCTTTCTGTTGAAATCCTCTAAACTTTGTCTGAAACGTTGACATTTTTGCACTGTTTGGAAAAGGGAAATTTGTTAGCATATTGTGTATGCTCCAAGTGATTGGTATCAATGTATTTGTTTGGAAATTAGGTAAATTTAATTAATGGTAAATAGGATCAACATGTGCTTGTCATGGGTACGTGTTTGTAGGGCGCTCACAAAAATATGACGCTTTGTTGGAATTTTTAAGGCATGCAGTTAGCTGTTGGCTTCCTAGGTCCCCATTATTCTACGTCGTAGCAATCAACCATTAACAATACCACAATTTCAGTCTTGTGATGGTTTGAGATATTGGGCTGAGAATTTTTGTCGCCGCGTTTGCTTTTAGAGTGGCTGCATGTCAGTTTTTCTGAACTTGAGTTTCTAGCTATATTTGCTAACCTATGAATATAATATAGATCTTCTCTCTCCACATTTTCCTTCATTTTTTTCATTTTGGCATTTTTTTATTTCATTGCCAGTCAGTCTGTTCGGAGCAAACTGATTTTTTTTTTTAGCTAGATTCAAAATGTTGACTCTTTTCTTATTTACGTTGGTTTTACTTCTGTTCCTGTTATATAGTTTTTCTTTTCTTTTTTTTTTCCCAAAAATGCCGCTTTTCTCAAAATTTGTTCAATAATAATTTAACAGTATAATGTGATTTTAAAAATAATATACAGTATATGTAATCTTCAAGTTAACCGTCCTTTTGATAGAGAAGTTAGGAATTGTATGTCAAACAAAGTGGGGATGGCTGAGAATTGTTTTTGTAAGAATTAATATTATCAAAATAAAATCACATAATCTTTCCACTTATGGAAAAAAGAGAGACAATCGCAGAATGGCCCCATATTATTTGTTTGAAAAGGAGAGGAGGCATCGCGAACAAAATGCTCTCCGCCAAGTAGATTTGGGATCAGCAACTAGAATTGCTAATGGAGATGAGGATACTGATGACTCTAGAGGGCAGTTAAACCGATACACTCCCACAAAGGATGAAACTATTGGAACACAATTAACAAGAAAACATATGTAACAGAGAGGGGAACGACCATCACAAACAAACTCGTCATCGGAAATATCCATAGAGCTCCAAGTAGCAAATGCATAGGTTCCAAAGATTTGAGGCATCAGCCGTAGGACCCGTTAGGACAACCCTAAAGAATCTGAATGGCAACAGCGCACTGGGCCCAGCAATGGGCCACGATGCGAACTGCCCAGGTTTGCATATTGTCTGGTCGTCTTCATGTATTCTTAAGCACGTCCAAGTCTTGCCATCCGGTGAACCCTACATTGGATCAAAAATTCACTCAGGAAGGTAAACCAATTTGAAAACAAATAGTAATAATAATAACAATAATGCCAATAATCTACCAAAAGAAAGAAGGCCGAAACTTGGAACTAATGTTAGAAAGCACCGATGTCTGATTTACCTGCAGGCTCCAAAATCTTAGGTAGGCTCTTGATCCATCTTGTCGCAAGGTGTAGTAATTGCACATAAGCTGCATTGATGTTCGTCTTTATACATAAGAAAGCCAGTACTATTAACCAAGTCAAAGCCAGTTCCTTTCTTATTTTATTTTATTTTATTTTTTGTGGGTGTAAGAACATTATGTTGAGAAAAGTACACGATGATGGTAAGATCGACTTTTTTAAGTCTATGGAGAGGTACAAATGTAAACCCAACAATTGTAAGTATAAAGTGAGCTGCTTTGCAGTGATGGAAATCTACCTAAAATATCAACTGAACTTGTACAAGGTGTAAGCTAAAATATCTGTTAATAATATTTTTCATGTTTTAAGATCAGCTAAAAGATATTCTTGTTAGTCGATCCAGAATAGAACCTGATGATCTTGGCCGAGGTCAACCATCCACCATGAGCGCTTACACCCATCTTCCATCCGGGGCCCAGCAAACGATGTTCCCTAATGCAGGACAATATGCAAGTCAATTAAAATGACCAAACTCATGGTACATAAGGAGTTTCATAGAAGTATATGAAACTACCTGGTATACTCTTGATACTACGGCCTTTGGATCGGTGTATCTTGAAACAGGACTGCTAGCTGTGACAGTGATTCTCTGAAGGCATTCAATTAACATGATGAGAGACTGCTAAACACTGCCCAAATCCATCTTAAGGAAACAGGAAAATTACAAGGTAATTAAAGGAAAACAAAATTCACCTTTGCTAGAACAGGATTAACCCACTGATGTTTGCCATAAGACGTGCCAGCAAAATACAGGACTCCATTGCTGTCCCCATCACATATGTACTGGAGTTCCTTATAACTAGATCGCCTATGCTGAAATCTCATGCTGCAAAAGGTAACGTCATATTAATTATGTCTTCTTCAACCTAGGGAGCAGAACAATATAGCAGCACAAAGGTCAGCCAAGCTTATAGCAATCCTTCATGAAGGTAAGCCAGAAGAGACTTAAATCATATATAATAATTTACTCGCTAGAACATCTTCCAACTATTCTTCAACAGAAACTATTCTCCAGTTTATGTCCATAAAGACTCTTGTCACATAATAAACAGTCTCCGCCATATTGGATTAGAATACTCAATATTCAAGTGCAATTTCTGATAACAAAATTCCATAGCTAGATTTTCTATTGACCGTTGTTTCCGCCACCAGGATAAAGGAAAAAGATAAGGCCGAATGGCCCACAAGCACAGTTCCTGTGTTTCAATCTAAACAAGAGCATGACACAAGGACCTGGGTTGTAACATTGCAAGATACTCACTTTTGGTTATTTCCTGGACATGCCAATCCAAGACCAAGATAATTTATTCCATTTTTCACCTGTCATTAACATGAAAGCCCAATGAACCACATCCAGAAGTGCTTTTCATATGAAATTCCTATTCTAGGGGGAAAAACAAAGAACTTACAAGATCATCAAGAACTGGCATGTGGTGGCAAAGGTTGCTTTCACTCAACTGCAATATATGTGCACAAGATCATAACCACATTCCAAGTATACTGGCCAACAGATGTTTCCATACCCAGGGTCTACATACCTTCTTGAGCAAGTGACATGGCATCAAAGGAAATCTCACAAATGGCAGTAAGTCAATAAGTGGCTGACGCCTTTCCTTAAAGAGGAGATCAGGAGTTGAATGTGAAATTACTTCATCCACCACCTCCCACCCATGTATTTCCCTAGCCCTCATGGCCCACATCAAAATTGAATCGAGAACTCTTTCTTCTGATGTTACAGTTAAATCTTGATGCTGCAAAAACAATCATTTAATATAAAGAATGTTCACAATTGTTCAAGACAATCCCTACAACCTCATGGTTTTAAAAGCAAGACATCCATAATATAACTGCAAATTTCATCCACAATCTAGCACATCATGAGGGCAACTCCTTGTAAGTGCAATGAAGTTTTCTTGAAAATTGTTTCAATTTTTTACAACTCCAAGAACAAAAATCATATAAACTCCTTGAAAAAATAACAGAATGCAATTTAGCATCCTAACAGTGCACTGCTTCTCACCCTCAACCTCCAATTATCTTGTTGCACTTCCCATGCAAGCATTTAAGCTCACTAAATAATAAGTTAATTTGTCTTGAATTTGTGAGAAGTCCTACACAGGTTCTCATCCAAACTAGGAAATCCTCAGGTCAACACTTGATCTAAACTATCTAGACCCTTATTTTCTCTGGCATTTTGAAATTAACACCAAAGTAATATCACTCCCTTCATTGGCCCATTTCCCACTATTAAAGTGTGTAACTGCAATATTGTATTCCATCAGAAACCACTTATCCCCTCTGTATGTTAGACAACTTGTCCTGGAATCCTAGAATTGCAAACATTATGGTGCAGCCATCTCAATATTCAAGGCAACACTCAATCTAAAGTTAGAAGACTAAAAAGAAGACCAACCTGAATTATCCTGCTAAAAGTTGTCTCATTTAGCAAGATGAAATCAAGGCTAGCAGTTGTACAGTAATCGAAATGCATTGCAAATCTTCTCTCACAGGCTTCTTCAATGAGTTTACATGATGGAATTGATGAAACTGCTTGCAGGATCGGACAAATTGAGTCCTGCAACAAAGTTTAACAGTTAGCTTTAAATGCCACAGCCCAATTAACTTGCCAAATTGGTCTGGTTCGTCGTCCATTAAACTTGTGCATAATAGAAAAATTCTTGTTGTATGATCTTCGTCCATTAGGAGAACTCCATCCCTGCAGATAATATGTACATGAAAGATATCAACATACAATTCCACATCATAAAGGGATCTCTCGTTTTGTTTTCAGAAGTCCCAAACCGCAAGTCACTTCTCCGTTCTTTTAGTGCCAAGCACACGAGGAGCACATTGTAACAACAAAACAAAAATCTGATTCTAATATAAAAAATTCAGCAAGCGGATTATCTGGTGAGATGTGGATGACTACCTCCGATAGGCATTCTAAAAGTACTTTGCAGCATTCCTGATAAAGAAGAGCAACCCCATACTGGTCAGCTAATAAAAGTAGCTGAAGTAACAATGTTCCAGAACATGTGGTATCAGCCAAGCTGACTTCCCCAGTGTACATGTACTCAAGCATTATCTTGAATGCTTCTGGCGGCACTTCACTTAAGTGAATCTCCGAGGAACTGGTCTCACTCATTCCATTTGTGAACATCTGCCGTAACCATTTTTCTTTAGCAATGATCCCGTTGAATTATTAAACAATAAAAAGCAACTACATGAGGCAAAAAATGATAAACACGATATTGGATTTGTTCGACACCAGAAAGTTAAATTTATAAATGTCCTGCATAGGGACATTCTAGGATAGAAACTCTCCGTGAAAAGAAAAGCCAGCCCATGCCCATGACATAATCACGTAGATGTTTCAGGCGGAACATGAAAATATTACTAAATTGTCCCTGACCTATTCCAAATTGGCCATTTTGGAAAACCAACAATGCTAGTGAGCAATTAAATTGTTCATAGACCCGAAAAAAAAAAAAGGTGAAATTGATAATTACATTAATTTAGTGGTAGATTTAATCAACAAGAGTCATGGTGACTAGCTCAAATATGCTGGTAAAGCCCTTGTATTCACTGATATCAATGCAAGCATTCAATTTTTTTTTTAAAAAAAAAAAAATTATGTACTGCATTTATGGTCCATTCATTGAATAAAACAGCAGTTATAATACCTACTCACATGCTTATCGACTTATTTAACCATGCAAACTCCATTACCGAGACATTCCATTATGATGGAAAGGAAACAGCCATACAGAAGTAATTGAAAGCCACCTCACCTTCATAAATGGGACACTCCATAAACTTAGAATAATTTTATGCAGCTGCGCAACAAGTCCATGACCCTCCACATATATTTTTACATCACTGTACTCTCCAGATGAACGCATCTTGTTGAGCCTTTGCACATTGATTGGGAGTCCTAAAGGGAAGCTCACACAATAATGAGGCCGAGAGTTTGGACATGATAATTCCACATTCTTACCAAAGACAAATAACTTTTTATTCATTATGGATTGTTTCATTGTTTCTTCACACTGCTTTGCCAATGGCATCACTTCATATTGAATGGCCAAAGCCGACAGTGAACTCAGTTGGCATTCCAAAATCTGTACAGCAGGGCAGGAAAACAGCATAAAAGTGAGATCAAATGAGCTAATCTAGCAGCTGGCAGTCTTAAAGGAATGGAAACAACAAAAAAAAAAAAATTACAATCCCAATCTTGTAGCTGAGAATGAATGAAAACCAGAAGCTGGAAGTAGTGAAATACCTGGGTCCGCCCTGTATAGATATATTGAAGAAATGCGTGTAGGATTACATAAGTTACATCCTGCATCTGAATAACATCTTTGTTTGATGAACTCAAAGGAAAATTGCCAGAAGCTTGTAAGATAACCTTATGAGCTGGGACAAGCCTTTCTTTCGAACCATTACCAACAATGAAGACCACATCAGATAGTTCCCAACTCTCAAGAAAATTTTTGAGACCCCATTCCTCATAACCTTTTTGTCCATTTTCCAACTCCTCTTCTTGATCCTCCTCCCCATCATATTCTGCTGAATTCACTTGCTTCCATAGCAACAAATGGTTATGTGGTAACGGCAACACATTGACATTTCTGTACCCAACATGTTTATCCCAGCTACTAAAGCCAACATACTGAACACTGCAATTCGGGTTTGAGTCCAACCACTGAAATACGAGATTCTGAAAAGGGTACCTTCCCTTGCCAACGCTTATCAACCCATCATAAATACCAATCCAATAACTCTGGAATGCAGAAGAACAACAGAGTGCCGCACCTTCCACATCAACAACACTTTTCCCATCTACCAAAATTTTCAATCGACGATTTCTGTGACTTCCAAGAATAACAGTATAATGAGGATTATTGTCCCTCTTGTAATGGTAGTGCTGGCTCCCCACATTCTCTCTAAACACAACGGTGACATCATTGTGAGCATAAGCATCAAAAGCCACACACCCTCTACCCGCTTCCCGGAATTTCAAATCCTTACTCCAAACACACTGAAAAGGTGCTACTGTGAGACTCTTTCTCTCCTTCTCTTCTATCATCTTTCCTTGTTCAAAAACCAATACTCTTCTTTACTCGCACACTTCCCTTTTGCACCAGAAAATCTGCAGTATATATAGGATTCAATAATAATTTTGAGGGAAGCCGTCAGATACTGAGAAAGATTTCAAATCTATCAACTATCTTCTAAGAAATGTACAACCCAAGATCAAACAATATATTTTTCAAGTACATGAATAATTTTCATTTATTTTATTTTTAAAAAAAAATCTGTTTAGACAAAAAACAAGTTATATTTAAAAAAATATATATTAACGGGCTCTAATAATTTTACAAGTCACGTAACAAAGAAACCCCCATCAGATTCATTTCTTCAAGACTTGTCTTGTAATGAATACAATAAACTTCACCAGTAAATTGATTGATTGTAAAAGGACTTCTAAGTTTTCATTTTCGAAAATTTAAAAAAAAAAAGGAAAAAGAAGAAAATAACGAGAAAAGAAACTAAATAATCGTTGAAACAACGCTATCGCCATCTGAAAGAGAAAGCACGAGAGAAGTGAAAGGCAGAAGAAGCCAACCAACTTGACAAAAAAATATGAACCGACAACGACGAACAGCTGTAAAGCATCCATTACAAACTCAGCATAGCATCAATCCTACGCCACAATCTTATCCAAGGACTAGAAACCGTGAAATGGATTTTCTTTTTCTTTTCTAATTTATTTTGAACCCCCCCCCCCCCCCCCCCCAAAAAAAAAAAAGCATATTGAGTAATCGGATGATAACATACCATTAATAAACAAAATATCGGGAGGATCACCGCCCAATTCAAGTAACCGGGTGGGAAAATGTCAAGGACAATAGGACATCCATCCATCATTGTTTACAAGTTGAACACGAAAACAAAGGTTCAGACAACAACATATTATCATAAACCACTTATCCATGTCCCCATTTTTTTTATCCAGATTAGTGTCTTAAATACACTAAAATTGATAATTTTTATAACAATTTTTATCATCTTATTACATCTATAATATCGATCTATCAAAATACTAAAAATCGACACACAAACATTTTTCTAATATCATATCATCTTGTTGGAGTCAATATCGATGGACTTGTTGGAAAACTATTCTACTACTGTGTTATGTCTGTAGTAGAGAAAACCAGATTCACCATCAATTGAATGAAATAAAAATTGGACCTGAATAGAACTCGTTGGTTTTGAATAAACCAGCCAGAGTTGAACGAGCCATTTCCGTCCCTATTCATTCAATTATTTGTTTAAATAAATCGATAAAAAGAAAAGAAATATCATGAACAATGTAAAAAACTAAATCTCTTGCCTACTTATTCTTCTACTTCTTCTTCTTCTTCTTCTTCTTCTTCCGGGTCGTCGTCTTTTTGTAACGAATCCAAAATCATCCGATCCGAATCCGATATTAACAAAATCTTTTTTTTTTTTTAGGAAGAGCGAAGAAAAACAAAATTAACGCATTTTGTGTAGTTAGACTTTGTCAGGAAACAGGGTGGCCCGGTTGTCTGCCACGTTTTATCTTTCCACGTTTAATCTACGTGGCAAGCTTATCTAATCCACAAACAAAACAAATATCTGCCAAAACTCAGCTTTAAATAAGTTTAATTTACTTAAACAAATGCCACACACGTACCTCGTTTTTTCTTCCATATATATGGACTATAATTTAATAAAAGTCGCATCTATTTCGTTTTCTTTTCCCTATAGACTAAAATTTAACTCCGAACTCGAAGCTAAAGTTTTAAACGCTTGAAAGTTTCGAATCACTATGTGGTTTAGTTAGATAAAGTACATAAATTTTAGATAATAGATCTTAAATTCAAGCGCTGACAAATGTATTAGTTGCTTGGGTCAAAGTCATTGGATGCTGCTAAACTTAAACCCCCCGATGCGAGCTAGATATCATAACTATCTAGATCGTTCACACCACTAGAAGGAGGTCCAATACTCTTTAGAGGGACTGTCGCGGCACCACCCTCACTCTCCCATTTAAATGACTAAAAAAAAAAAGGAATCTGAAAGTTTAGAGGTTAAGAAGTTATTAGTTTAATTAATTTAATTATAATTAATTTGATAAAATTGATATTTAATATTAAATATGTAAAAAATTAATATTTATATACATTATATAAAAATATTCATGTGTAAACATAATAATAAGAAAAATATAAGTTATATATATATAACATAATATTATATTGTATACGTTTAAGTATAGGTATTTTATAATTAATATTTGATAAGAGTACAAATTTATTTTTTTGAACCAAAAAAAGATGTATTATTGATATGTAATTCATCACATCTATGCGTCGATATCTAAGTCATCTGTTTCGTCTTCATTAAATCTCTTTTATAGAAAGAATTCACTACCTAAGTGAATTTTAGTTGGTCTTATATTAGTCACCCTAAAAAGAGTGGGATTACTAATTTGTAGACGTATCTAAATCAAATATGTAAGAAATACCCTTATAGAAATGTAGACAAAACTCAGAGAACTTTGAGCTACAAGCTTATAGAAGGAAAGTGGGGTAAAACTAGTGATGATTTCTTAAAAGTAGCTAAATATGATGCAGAGGAATGTAGGAGGGAATTGACAAGAATGATCATCACAAATGAGTTACCTTTTAGGGTGGTTGAAGGTACAAGATTTAGGAGATTATTGAGGGCCTTACAACCAAGATTTCATATTCCATCTCATATTACTGTTACTAGATATTGTATGCAACTTTTTTATAAAGAAAATTTAAAGTTGAAAAAAGTTCTTAAGGATCAACGAGTTTGCCTAACTACTGACACATGAACTTCAATTCAAAACTTCAATTACATGTGTTTGACTGTACATTGGATTGATGATGATTGGAAATTGAAGTAAAAAATTATAAATTTGTCAAGTGCTCAATCATAAAGGCACAACCATAGGAAAGACTATTGAGTTATGTGTCTTGGATTGGGGTATGATGAAGCTCCTAACTCTAACAATTAACAATACTAGCTCTAATGACTTAGTCATCAAATACTTGAAAACAAAGACTAGAGATTGGAGGCACACAATATTTGATCATGATTATTTTCATGTTCGTTGTAGTGCACATATCTTGAATCTTGTTGTGAAAAAAGGGTTGAGTGAGTATTCTATTGCTGTTAAAAGGGTTAGGAATGCATTCAAATATGTTCGTTCCTCTCCTGCTAGGTTGCAATATTTCAAGAAGGTTATTGAGCTGTCTTGGGTTGAAAGTCAAAGTTTGGTATGCTTGAATGTTGAGACTCAATATAATTCAACTTATTTTATATTGGAATCAATTGGCAAGTTCTCTAAAGCTTTTGAGCAATTAGAGGAGCTTGATCCCAAATTTTTGTCTTATTTTGATGGTGATAAGATTTGCGGACCATCCAATACAAAAGATTGGTCAGTTATAGCTTGTCTTGTGAGCTTCTTGAAAATTTTTTATCAAACCTTGCGTTTTTCTAGTTCTTTGTTTGTTACTTCAAACACTTTTTTCAATAAAATTTGTGGAGTCCATTCTAAGTTGATCAAAATGACAAAGAATCTAGATAAAGGGTTAAGAAAAATAGTTGTGAAAATGAAAAAGAAGTTTGACAAGCATTGGAGCAACTTTAACAATAGCAATATCTTGTTGTATGTTGCTGTTGTTTTAGATCTTCACTTTAAGCTTCACTATATTAAGTTTTGTCTTGATCAAATTTATAAAGCTGATCTTGCAAAAACAATGGCCAAATTGGTTGAATCAACTTTTTTAAGATTGTATGACCATTATAATGAAGTGATTGTGAGATTTGGGATGAGCGGTAAAGCATTTGCATTTCAAAAATAAACTTGTGTTGGTGATGATAAGGAGGAAGAAAAGGATAGTGGCAAGGATGATCTCCAAATTCAACCAATTTGTGTAGTTTGAGGATACTCTAAAGAGCAAATCAGAAGCTGTCCGCTACTTAGTTGAACCGATTGAGCATAGCGATGACAAGTTTGATTTATTAAATTAATTGAAAGCCAAGTGTGTGAAGTCTCGGCCATCTCTAGCATGACAAGAGATGTTCTAGCTATTCCCATTTCAACAGTTACTTCAGAATCAGCTTTTAGTACTGATGGTCGTATTCTTGACCCGTTTAGAAGTTCACTTTCTCCACAAACGGTAGAAGTACTTGTTTGTGCTCAAAATTGGCCGCGGAATGCAAATGATAATCAAGTTATTGAATTCCGAGAAGTGCTTGATCATGTGGAAATTTTTGAGGGGTTTGTTAAAGGTACAAGTTAGTCTTTTATTTTATTTTTCTAACTTTGTTTTTATATTTAATATCTAGTTATCTATCTATTGATCATCAAGTTACTGTTTTTATTCTTTTTTTTTTTCTTTTTGTAGATATAGCTAGAAAAGATCTCAATACAGTTGAGGATGAATAAGTGGATGTTTGAGCTTACTGTTTTTTTTTTATATAGCCTTTTTTTTTTGTTCTATCTTTGAAATATACTTGCTGGTTGTGATTGGAACTTGGAACATATGTACATTGGAATATTTAGTTTTCGAAAATTTAGTCTTCATATGTACGTTGTGTTTCCTAATCTTCTTATCTTTAGAAATTGGAACATATATATGTTGTGTTTTGCTGCCTGTTGGAGGTTGGAAAATTTTTGCTTTTTTTGTTTTTTCTTTAATTGTATGCAATCTGCTAAAACAAATCTAATCCAATCTGTCATGATTGAATTGGATAGAATGATAGATTGGATACAGTTGGAAAATCATCGAATCTGCTATCGATAAATTGAATACGGATGTAACTTAAAACTAACCTAATCCGATTCGCGAACACTCTACAATCTATATAATATATTAAATTACAAAGGAGGCAAAAAATTTTCCTTGAGTCTAGAGGCTGTATTAGCTTATATGACATACTTCCTACTTTTTTGAGATTTTGATATTTTTTTTATTTTTATGAATGTAATGAAAATATATTATTATGATAAACTCATTACTTAATTTAAATTTCGTCTAACTACTATTATCCAAATCTAATCCAATCTACTCATAAAATTATTTGTATCAAATTCAATTTTTTTATATATTATGATAAATTTACTACTTAATTTAAATCTAACTTTTGGCAGAACTATTAATTTAATTGAATATTTTTTTATTTTTTTTAATTCTTAAGAAATTATTAAAGATAAGACAAAATAATTTATCAAAACTAACTTGAGTCCTATTGTGTTGGGTTTATATGTAAATAAATTTCCAGTTTACCTTTTAAAGATGCCTTGGTCATTTGGCATCGCACATCAGCTTATTGCCTTTTAAATTTGCAATATTCTTTATTTAAAATTTATCTGTTTTTTTTTTATTTGGCATTCTTTCACTTTTTGTACTCATCGAATTCAATTTCTAATTTTTTTTCTTAGATTTGTTTTGTCCAGAAGATTCTATTTGATGATAGTGTGTCGCTTCTAATTTCCATTGTGATAGCTTTCAAGCTTTGTTGTCTATGAATACCAATATTGTAAGTTCTCTTGACAATTAACTCCATATTATTTTATTTTATTGAAATTCAACATTTTTTTTAGATTATAAATAATTTATTAAAATTCAAAAAAAAGGGATAAAGCGCCTGGTCTTATAAACTAGTATACAATAATTATATAACTTTATAATAATTATATAATCTTTTAATAATAGAAAGAATTATATAATAATGAAAGATATTAAAAATATTATTGTAATTTGAGGAGATTACTGTAATAAAAAAAGTTATTGTAATTAAGATAGATATAAAAAGATTTTCAAATCATAATAATATTTTTGACAGTCATGTTTTTAATTACTTACTTATATTTGATACTTTAAAATTCAATGTTTGGATAAGGATTGTTTTGTTTGTAACACAAATATATAAAATAAAGGCGCAGATGACAATTTTAATTCGCATGAGTATGATTCAAACTACTAAAACAGTTAAACCAACCCACAATGATCAATAGCATTTTGAATGGTTTCCTTTTATGTTGATTTGATTGTAATTTTGAATATTTTCAAACCATCATCAACGGTTTCATTTGAATATAAGAATTAATTTGATCTAAACCTCCTCATATATACCCCTAACCTACAATACCTAGCACAATAGCTTCTTTCCAAATTCTTGGCAAGGAATTAATGTTATTTTCAAAAGCCTAGGCCTGACATAGCCCACCATGCATAATTTTATCATAGTCCAAGTCCAACCCTAGAAGGATATGGCAGCCCAAGCTCAATTTGATGGTTAATTTTTAATTAATCAATAACGTAATAGACCAAAAGTTTAAATTTAGAAAGGGAGGGTAAAGCTCGTCTTAGGATATGTTGTGTTAGACGTATATTAGAGATGCATAACACCACAAAGTATATTAGGTTATCATGCAAAAATATTTTGAATTCTGTATTTTTATTTATAAATTTATCATAAACTTTAAAACTAACAATTTGGCATTCATAATTTTATTTTGTGATAAATTTAGTATACAGTTATCTTTTTTTTTTTTGAGCAAAAGTTTACTGTTATCTTTAACTAAATGAAATTGGTTAACTTGCTGAGGTAGTGCAGTGACGTGTAAAAATAGTTGACGAGGACAGCACCTAACAAGCCATGTAGGATCCACGTGAGCTTACATATGGTAATGGAGCATATAGGCATTAGGCATGCCCTGGAATTGAGCAGAGAACTAGGATACAATAATATTATTGTTGAATCTAATTCCCTATCTAATCAATATAATCAGTCTTGCATGTTATCTAGTTGGGATAAGTTTATATTTGAGACAATAACTTTCTATTAGTACAAAAATAAGTTGTTAACAACAAAATGTCTAATTAATGACACTAACAACGCAAAAAATTCATAAATTGGTCAATTAGACGATTTTCATTTGTCATGTCGTCAGTTGCTCACGTGAAGTTACATGTGGTATCAGAAATGGTAGAAAGAAATAGAATTCTAAAAACAATCTGGTAACGTAATCTGTTTGGACGCCTAAAAAATCAAGCTAAAGAAAGAAATAAAAACATGTTTCATTCACTTGACCCAAAGAGATTGTTGCAACTCAAGGCACAGTATGATGGAGAGAACGAAATTAAATCAATGGGCTAACTCGATTAGAACTGAAAGCAACAAATGAACTTTTTTGCTTTTAATTTTTTTAGCTCTCAAGATTCAAATTTAAAGATCTAATCGTTCAGCGCATGCTTAATATATGAAGCAGGAGAGGAGAAGATTTATATGTGAGTCAACCAAATTAGCCTAATAATTTTTTGTCAGAAGGCATATTCTATTGACAATAATAGTAGTCCCACCCCCACTGCCACTGACATTGCGTGATTAGTGTTCTTAGGAAGTTAGTCGAAGTTGTCGTTGAATAAGAGACCATCGGCTCCCTCACTGGGCTGACAATCGTGATCATTGAAAATAAAATATGAGGCAGATTGTGAATTAGATTTGAGGCCGAAATTACCAGAAGAGCTGTTGCTGCTGGGGCTCGAAGTCGAAGTCTCGGGCCAAGATTCCATGAAAATCATCCATCGGTAATAGTTAAAATCACGGAAATGGGAAGAGCGGTGTTGGTGGTGGCTGTGGCAGAATAAGAGGAAGTGATAGTGGAGGTGGATGCTAATAGTTTTTTTTTTTTTAATTTCCAAATATTTTTAGATTTTTATATGATTTTATTTTTTTAATTTATTTAAGTTTTTGAAATTCAAATTTTATTGAATGGGTTAGATTTTTTAAGATTTTTGGTCTCATTGATTTTTCAAAACTTTTTTGAATTTCAAAATTGTGTAAAATTTTTTTAGGTTTTTTTGAATTTTACGAAACTTTGAAATTTTTTTATTTTTTTAAATTTTTAAACATTTTTGTGATTTATTTTTAAAAATTTTGAGATTTTTATTGAAATTGAAATTTTATTTTGATTTTTTTGTATTTTATAAATTTTTTAGATTTATTTCTAAAATTGAAAAACATTTTCAAAAAGTTTTTAAAAAAGTTACGGATGCATTTTTAGGGGTGAGAGTGGTTTTAATGGCCAATTGTGACCTATCACATCAGCGTCTTTTTTAATGTTAGTATGTTTGTGCCACGTTTACTGTCACATGTAACTCCAACTGGCCAACTAACGACGTCACAAATGGAATTCGCTCAATTGACCCATTGATGAACTTTTTGCGATGTTAATGTCTTTAATTAGACGATTTTGTAATTACTGACCTATTTTCGTACTAATCGAAAGTTACTTACTTAAATATAAATTTATCCCTTATTTGGTATGTTGAATGTTTGTTGCCTTTGTGTTTGTGCTTAGTCAGTGGACCTGAAGCATTTGTTATGAAAAGGAAATTTGTGTGCAAATTTTCTTCCAAAAGCAAGGGCGAATTGTGATTTTAATAATATTTTTCTTAGAGTAGCCTTCTTTGAGTATAAAAAAGTATTATCAAATAGTAGGTTTTAATTTTATTGCGCTCTTACGTATAAAAAAGTATTATATGCATATATTGTGGGGCCGCCCCAGTTGATATTACTAAAAGGACCCCAAAATTTTCATTTACAAAGACAGAATTAGCCTTGGCGCTAGTCTCCTATCCACCGAGACGCATTGTATTTATTTATTTCATTAGTTTCCTACGGCGTCATTAGTGTTTGGAGGGAGAGAGAGGAGAAACGGGGAGCGAAGTTTGGTTTAATTTGGGTGGGGGACATAATTAGGGTTTTGAAGTGGTGGTGGTGGGGGGAAGAGATGAGCAGGAGCTTGGGAATACCGGTGAAGCTATTGCACGAGGCCTCAGGGCACGTGGTTACTGTTGAGCTGAAGAGCGGAGAGCTTTACAGAGGCAGCATGATCGAATGTGAGGATAACTGGAACTGCCAGCTCGACAACATCACTTTCACTTCCAAGGTTTTCCTCTCCAACTCCTATTCTTCTCTTCTCTTCTCTTTCTTCTTCTTCTTCTTCTTTTTTTTTTTTTTGCATCATTGTTATTTTTTTTCCAACAAATTAAAAATTGATTTACTATGCATTTATTCCGCGTCTTCAAAACCCTAGAATTCCTTGACAGCCGTAGACTGAGATTGTAAGTTTGAATTGGGTTTTGCTTTTTTTTTTTTTTTTCCAGCATTGAATCTGGTCACTCTGGCTGTCACTTTGGTGGTGAACCATTTTCTTTAACACTTGATTATTAGTACTGCAATTCTATCGGAATAGTGTTGAATGGCGAGAATATTAATTTCGAGGAAAGGAGATTGGGACTCTTAATTTGAGGATGTTTTCTCCAATTGTGAAGAAAAAGTCCCTTGATTGATTGAGGAATTTTTTTTTTCCCTATATAAAGCGGTATAGTTGTACAATAGCTAACAGAAGAAGATGGATTAGAGAAGAAACCGAAAAACAAAAAAAAAGATTAGGAGAAGAAGAGCAGAAAGAAGTAGAGGGACAAAGGCAAATTAAGAGCGAGGAAGTTACAGAGATTGTATTATTTCACGACTGTTAACAAAAGCTGTCATCACGTGGCTTTATGCAAATTGACTATTGTTTTTCGTTGGCTAAAAACTAGGTAACAACAATTAATTCATTCAGTGACTTTTAGCTCTAGAATTTTGTTGATTTCTCTATGATCTGTGTCCTACATTTTCCATTTTTTTTTTTTTTCCCTAACTTTGACTGCTGCTTCTCAGGATGGGAAGGTTTCACAACTGGAGCACGTTTTTATTCGAGGAAGTAAAGTCAGGTATCTATGTCGTATGTTTTTTCATTTTTCTTCTGTTATTTTAGTGCACGTTTTTTTTTTTTTTATTGTGAGATATGCTTACTTCTGTTGATGATAAAGGAGAAAATACCTGGAATTTCTTGTTGGTTATTTATGGTATTGACTGTGTATTTTGTGGATATTGTAAAATTTTGGCAGGTTCATGGTCATACCAGATATGCTAAAGAATGCTCCCATGTTTAAGCGTCTTGATGCTAGAATCAAGGTATTCTTGCTTGCACAAATGGCTTGATTCATTTATAATGGCATTTCCTGTATTATTCTAAATATTCTGTCTTACATCTGGAAGGGTAAGAGCGCTTCACTTGGAGTTGGCAGGGGCAGGTCTGTTGCCATGCGAGCTAAAGTAAGTTTTTATTTGATGCATTCTTTGTTCTTTTGTTAGTGTCCTATCGAAGAGGTTACATGCATCAGTTGTGGAAACAACCACAACCTCTTTGTGAAAGGAAGGTTCACATTGCGTGTATTTGACTTTGCCCTATACCTAATAATATCAGAGTCTTGTCCACTGGAATGCCTTTCTTGTTTTTCTTTTCAGCAGTTTTTGAACTAGTATATGTGGCCATCTTTTTCTGTTGTCTTGGGCTCAATATTGACAAAGCTTGGTACAATAAATGTAGATGACTTGAACTGTAGTTTAGGGATGCAAATTTTTGCATTAAGTGCTATGGTAGGATACATTCTTAATCCTAATCCTATCTCCTTTTTTCTCTCTGCTCTCTACTGCTGTGTAAGATTGCATGTTGCCCTACTCATCACATTGTTCATTGTGCAGGCCCAAGCTGCTGGTCGTGGAGTAGCACCTGGTAGAGGTGCTGCACCAGCTGGTAGGAGGTAACCATACTGAAGTGGTTTGACCAAGGCATTCTCTCAATTTATGTTGGCTGAGTTAGGGCTTCACTGCTGAACTCTTCGGCTTGGTATAAGACGTTGACATTTTTCTACTTGTTTGAAATGGAATATTTGCGATCATATTGCATGTGCGCTAAGTGGTTGGCAGCAATGTATTCGTGTGGAAATTAGTTAAATTTTGTTAATGGTAAATAGGATCTCCTTGTGCTTGTCTTGTGTTGTTGGTATTGCGCTCCAGGTTGGCTCTTGCTCCAGCCACGAAAACATGCAGCTTAGCTAAAATTTCTTAAGGCATTCAAGTGACTGTTGGCTCCTCAAGTCCCAATTATGCAACATCATAGCAATCAACATTTGACAGCATTCGGGTTGTCCATTCAATCTGCTAAAAAAATACCCAATTTGATCCGCATTTGCCAAATCCGAAAGAAAAAAATAAGATAGGCGGTTCATAATTTTCTGTAGTGCCAAAAGACAGTTTAGTTGGAGATTGGAGATCATAAAAATCGTCAAAAATTGACTAAATCTGCTTCTGAACTGAGGGGCATACTTTTATGCTTAAAAGTTGTTGCTTTAAATCAAACTACATAATCAAAAATCCTAGTATTAATGACAATTAATTCTCCTTTGTGCATTATCTTGACTCTCTTTCATTGGCCTTTATCATCGACAAATGCCTCGTTCATTAAGGTCCTTCCTCTTTCTATGTCAAGAAGTTTCTTACATTATGTAAAAGATTTTTGTTTGTTTCACGTGTTCTTGTATTTACATTAATATAATGTCATTTAAAAAGTATGGAGTATGTCAAAATTGTTGTAGCTTGTTTACTAAAATTTGATGAGTTTAGGAGAAAAAAAAAAACTGAAATGATAGATTGGTTTGGATGATTTAGAGAAGTTATGGTATTTGGGGCAAGGGCATTTTGCATGTACGATTTCCCTTCAAACTACTCAATTTGATCTAGTCTTTTGATAGTTTGAGATATGGGACTAGGGGTCTGTTTGGGAGTGAGGTTGCATTGTTACCGTGCCAGAACTTGAGATGGAAATGCAAGTTTCCAAACTAGAGTAAATTGCTCCAGCTTCTAAATGCCAAGTGAACCTATTCTGTCTCCTTTTATTTTCACCAGGTTCAATGTCAAGCAAGTCAGATCCATCATCCAAGACTCATGTTTTTACTTTGCACTAGACAATAACAATATGAGTAGAGATTATAGGTTTTTGTGTCTTTTTTTTTTTCGGGGGATTCTTTTCCACATGAAAATCCTCTTCTCATCTTGTAATGGCTTTATCTTTTTTCTATCAAGTGTTAGTTTGCTAAATCCGATTTTTTTTTTTCTTTGAATCTCTTGAATTTAGTTTCACAAACCTATTGACGTTCTGCAAATGTTGATACATAGAATTGATACGTAGAATAGTATATCTGCGACGTGGGTAGGAATAGATTCATCTCAATCTTAGAATTTATAGTGATGAGCTTCCAAGAATTCTTGTGGTAGTCCTTGTGCTAGCGGAGGTTCGCATTTGCGCACTTCAGGCGTGGAGGCGTCGTCCTATATACCAGCAAAGGACGAAGCTAGAATAAAATTTGAGGGGCATAAATTTTATATGTGTAAATACAATAATAAACATTATATACAAGATGAAAAATTAAAGAATTATATTAATTATTTTGAATAAAAATATTATAATTATATTTTGTGAGTTTTAATGATTTGAAATTATTTTTTAACTAAAATCAATTTTACAAACAAATACACATATAAATATACAATGTTTTTCTAAAGTTTTTTTTCTTGTTGAGTGTCCATTTCTAATAATTTGTTTTAGAAAAAGATAAAATACTTCTGAAAATGATATAAAAATAAGAAAAATTTATTCACACAAATTTGAAAATAAAATAGAAAAAATTTAACGAATTACTTTTTTCATTAATTTTTTTTTTCATTAGTATTGCAAATAGGGAAGATGTAAAGAAAAATTGCATTCGAAAGCCTTGAGAGAAAGAAATGTGCAGGCAATATTAAGGAAGCAGAAAAAAAAAAGCCTTAAGGGAAACAAAAAAGTGCATTCAAACCTTAAGGAATCATCTGATAAAAAAACCCTTAAGGAATCATTTAAGTAAAAACAAACATCAAATGCTTATGACTAATCTCGAACGTTGGACAAAAGTGGCAACACGAATGGAGAGGGGAAACAATACACGCTCACCACTGGACTAAGCAAAGACTGTGGCGTTTTTTATCCATACATTAATAATGATTTAATAAAACTAAAACTCGGGGGGAGCAATTCCCCCCTACTCCTCAATTAAATCCGTTCTTGTGTACCAGTGTCCTCGTGGCTATGCGTGCCCCTTAATTTAGGATGCACGAATATTTCTCAAATAATACATGTACGTGTTAAACACACACACATATATGTATATAAGAATTCTTCCAAAATTCTCAACAAAATATAAATTACATATAAAATACTATAATAATAATTATTAGAAATTATATATAGAAACAATACTAAATTTATTAAAAATATTTAAATTATATATATAACATTTAATATATATTTTATAGTTGTATTTATATCATATCTGTATCCTAATTTTTTAAGAATTTTCATGTGCCTATGTTGTATCATGTCATATCTGTATTTTGTGTCTGTGTCTATACATCCGTATGTGTGAGTTGGAGTGTAGTGAGTCTAATGAAGGCTTATTCCTATAATATCTCAACGGAGTATACCTTTTCTCATTTTTATAAATCTTACATTCTTTTCTTAACATTAAAGTTCAATATTTTCAAGACAAAAGTTTTAAGTCTTAACTATGATACGTGAAAATGGAAAAGTTGGTCAATTATTATAATTATCAATACACTAATATTTATAGTAGTATTTATACTTATATTTATATTTCATAATATAATTTATTTATTTTGTTAAATTTATGATGATGGAATGAAATAGTTGGTTAATTTGCATAAATCATCACTCAATTTATCACTTGTTTTCATTTGTAATACTCAATTTTAATTTATTACAATCAAATCACTAAACATTAATTTTGTTCTAACGTGTGACTTCGTTAATCTATCAGATAAAAATTTCTAAATTTCACCCTCTAAACAATACTAAAATTATTAAGAGCGTTACAAATTACATATTGCCATGGTAATAAAGATAACTTTGAAACACAAAAAACTTCTCAATTTTTTTAAAACTTTTATAATTTTTGAGTTTTAGAGGGTTGAATTTCGTATTAATACTTGAGTGAACTTTTAAACTCTGCGTTTTGTAATTGTTTTCATTAACATTCCATTGCGTAATTTGAAAGAATCTAAATGATTTTAATATATAATTCATGAAGATGATAATTGAACAAGAGCAAATGAAATGGACTTAATTGCACAAAAATGTATTATCTAACAGATGAATTTGTGTATTTTTATCCAATATATTGACAAAGTGATTAAATTAAAACACAATTCAAAAGTTGGGTGATTTAATTGTAACAAATAAAAGTTGAATAATATAAATGAAAATAAAAATAAATTTATGTTCAGTGATATATTATAATGAAATAGTTAAACGATGTATGAAATGAAAGAGTTGAGGAATATACTATTTCGGTTTTTATTCCATTATTTCAATTGATTATAAATCCAAATCAAATGGTAAAGATAGTTCAAAAGACCAAATATTCCCAGAGATAAGAAAGGAAATATGGAAGAACGTATATATCATAAATTTATTTTGTGAAGAAAACTTTTTCGCCGTGGATACGACAACAATTTTTCCCCCGACAACCGTAATTTGACTGTGATCCCGACAACGACGAGGTTGGAGCTGTTGACAAGCCCTGGCAGTAGAGATGTAATGGGATCAATTTGGGTAGGTTTGACATTTATGTTCAAACTATGATATTAATTACCGTTTAAAAATTTTCAAAACTGATACAGACCATGATAAAAGTAAAAATCAATTAAATCGTTATTGAGGGTTGTTAGTTGATTTAGTTATTTTGGCTGTAAATGGTCCCTTTGATTGGCATTAATTCAGGACAAGAACCAATCTTGACTTCTAAACATAGACCCCCTCTCCCTTGAAAATATATACACAAATTCCTTTCATTTTGTAAAATTGCCTCCCAAAATGTATTGCCTCCTCTTGGCGTGCTCACCAACAAAGAAAAAAGAAAAAAAAAGAAAAAAGCTCTCTTCCTTGCTACCAATCCCAATTTGAGAAATTTTCTTTTGTTTTGCTCCCTCGACTGATAGTCTCTCTGATTAATTTAACTATTATGTTTTAGAATAAATTATTGTAAGAAAATTATTATTGAATTGGTATCTTTTGTTCGAGTAGCACTACCGATTTAAGGATTACTCTTTTTCTTCAAGATAACACATTATAATCTATTAGTATATAGATTTTTTTTCTGCAATGAATTCTATAATAAATGGATTGTATCTATTTGATAGTATGAAAAATGAGAGTATAATTAAAAGGCTTGAAAATATGAACTTTTAGAGAACAATTACAATGTTTATTATGCTAAATAGCTAATATTAAAATTTTAAAATTTTTCTGTATATTTATTTACTTATATTTTTATATATAAATTTGTCCCGTCAAAAAAAAAAAGTTTTGGATCCGTATAAGAATTCTAAAAGAACTATCTTAAAAATTGCCCCACACTAATTGCAATCATTTTCTACCTGTTGCAATCGATGGAACTTCCAGTAACAACTACTCCCAAATACGAAAAAAGTTTGGATGCAACTCGAAGACTATTTTTGTAACTGTCTTTCATGACTTACAGTACTAACAAAAGCTTCTGGCAATATTAGGAGTTCGATCTCTTACCTTTTCTAAATTCTTTCTTCCCTCGTTATAATATATATTTTAACCATCCTTTAAGACCGAAACTGTTTATAATTACACTTAGTAGCCACAAGTGCACTCTAAATGGGTGCGATGAGGCGAACATTGCAAAGAAAAGGGGCACGGAAGATAATTACATGTGAGCGAAAGTTTCACCTAATACCATCTCATTTATTGCATTTTATTACTAATTTTATGCATGTTGTATTTCCCGAAGTTACCGTTAACAGATGCTGTGCTGTAATTTATTCATTGTGAAGCTAAAATGATATCGTTAGCTGTAAATGCTGTGTGACATTTTCTTTTTTCTCAAAATATTAATAACTATTTTTTTATGATATGATATCTAAAAAGTTCGATGATTCATTGAACCAAGAAAAAAGAAAAAAAAAGAGTTCCGTGGTGGCATGCAAAACAAAAAGTTTGAGAATATATGGGAGTTTTATTCATTTTAAAGCTAAAATGATATGGTTAGCTGTAAATGCTGTGTGACATTTTCTTTTTTCTCAAAATATTAATAGCTATTTTTTTATGATATGATATCTAAAAAGTTCGATAATTTATTGAACCAAAAAAAAAGAAAAAAAAAAGAGTTCCGTGGTGGTGGCATGCAAAACAAAAAGTTTGAGAATATATCGGAGTTTTATTCATTTTAAAGCTAAAATGATATCGTTAGCTGTAAATGCTGTGTGACATTTTCTTTTTTCTCAAAATATTAATAGCTATTTTTTTTATGATATGATATCTAAAAAGTTCGATAATTTATTGAACCAAAAAAAAAGAAAAAAAAAGAGTTCCGTGGTGGCATGCAAAACAAAAAATTTGAGAATATATCGGAGTTTTATTCCTACCATCAGCGAAGCAGAGCATTATTTTCTTCTATTTATAAAGGTTAAAAAATTCTTTAAAATTATTAATTATATGGATCCTAAAAAAAAAAAAAAAAAAAAAAAAACAATCAACTGTCTCCCGTGACTTTTAAATCATTAAAACAAAAACAAAAAAAAAAAAGTTTCCTTGGGGGGGGGGGGGGGGGGGGTGGGGGGGGTGAACACAATGATAAAAAAGTAGCATATAAAAATTGAATTATGAGTCAACACCTGAAGAAAATGAGGAAAACGACATCCTGCACAGCATTCCCCAATTCTCACCATGTTCAGATCACATACAAAAATGAAAAATTCATAAAAGAAATTCAAGGAGCTAAAACCGGAACATTGTGTTCAGAAACAAGGAAAACGCTCCCAAGGGGGCAACTTTTGTTGCTCTTCTACACACCATCCCCCCCCTCTTTAAATGCATGCATGAATAAAAGTTAGTCACTTTTATGTTAAAATTCTTATGTGCTTCTTCTGCTAGAACCTGGCATCCGAAAGGAGGAAATTAGCAGGGTCAGTCTTTGCGGCATAGCCGAACTTGGATGTACTATACTTCCGGTGCACACCTGTGAGCTTTCCTGTTCCAGCATTCTGATGAAAAGTTACCATAATCCTCGAGCATTCTCTGTACAATAATCCACGGAAGAGAAAACTCAATGAGTACTGTTAGTTACTATCAGCCGTGGTCTCAAAAGAGTTTCCAATCACATATGGGGCAAAAACACACTTACAGAAGCTCCTCTTCTGAATAGTTAGTGTACCACTCGTTAGTGTTGCTCCATTGCCTGGACTGACTGAGAGTGCACTGAGCAGTATAAATCGCAGCGGCAGCCAATAAAGAAGGAGGATATTTGAGCATGTCATACTCAACTAGGCAAAGCTCGATCATAAAGAAGGACAAAAGCTCAAGCTGCCAAAAAGTAGAACCCAATCAGCACATTGTACTATAAAAATATAATTGAAATGCCGTTCGATGGTTTATGTAAAAATTTTGCAAACCTTCTTGTCAGATTGTGCCGCTTTGAGATACCTCCTCATAAAAACATATGGTGTGGGAATAGACAGGTTAAACTGCAGGGTGTTAACCATCAATTTCTCCTGCAGACCCCAAAGATCAATAACAAAAATCAATTCTGGCGTAACATATTTGAACAAGCAAAATAGGAATCACGAGTTTCTTCGATTCTAATATACCATGTCAAGCACTTCTTGTCTGCTGTAGGCCTTGTCAGAAATCAAAATGAGATCCTCAACCACAGGAACTGATACCTCTTCATATTTGCATGCAAGAAGCATGGCTGTAACCCCAACTAACTGGAGTTTCTTTCTCACTATCTGATGGACTGCTAGAAATCTGTCGATGAGGTTCACTGTAAGGTACAATGTCTCATCCATCAATTCAAACTTATAGTGTACCTGCCAATCCCATCAAATTTGTCAGTGGTCAATAATTTCGGGTAAAATTGATCTTCTCAGCATCCAGATACATTAAATTTACATACCTCAATCAGCCAGTCAATAAGAATGCCTCTCATCCTCTCATTGATGTCAAATTGTTGTGCCATGTAGTTCGATGGGATGCAGTGAGATATCTGCAAGCATAAAAGTGAGTGAATAAGCAGGAAATGTGTGTTCATTTCCATCTATCAGCAACCTTTCCTAAAAACTCTAATCTTGGATACATAGATCTCCTGACAACCAAAACCCCCATCATAAGTTGATGGAGTTGAGCTTCCAATAAATGTTTTAACTAAATGTCTTTAGGAAATATTTATAAACTGACATTCCTTTAGCCAGTGGCTAACCTTTGCAGAATTTTGAGGAAACAAAGTAATTTTTGGCAGCTAAACAAAAAGGCCAAGAACTAAATAAATGGCTTGACAGAACAATGGCAACAATGACAACAACAGTTGCGATTGCATGACATGATGGCAGGGAAACAGAACTCAATGCTATATAGAGGGCTTTGTTTACCTCTGCTTTCTTGTAGAAAGTATATAACTCATCGATGTATTCAACCACAGCAAGTGGGTTCTTCTTGTCACAGCTGTCTATGTCGACAACTGGATCTTCATCCACATCTTCCATTTCAATCTCCTCCTGCACAAATCAAATCATCAATGCTTGATGGAGAGCGCAATAAGAGAATAGGATAACCACAAAAAAGAGAAGGGTTGTGCAAAACACTAAAGACTGTTTGAATACCATCCGGTCAATCTCCTCCAGCATTGCCTCTGTGTGTTGCACAAACATAGGCACAGAAAAGTCACTATAGTCGTCCACATCTACTATGGTGCAATCTTCTGACTCACTTGAAATTGAAGCTGAGTGGTGCGATTTCTTGGATTCCTGTTAAAATATAAGACAGCCAGAATTTCAGTCTCATCATTTTTCCAGATGTTTTCACCCCAGGAATTAACAACAAATATGATTACTTAGATTTCAGGATAGATACCTCCGGTTTGGGTAGCTGCTTATTAGCTAGCTGTGCAGCAAACTTCCTAAACAACCAAGAAAACATAATAACCGAAACAATCAATCCGAGAACGAGAGGAACAGACAGAGACAGAGAGAGTCAACTCAGAACAAAAAGGCAAGGATCTTCATACCTCGTGATTGGTCGATGCACTGGCACGGGTGGGATCTTACTACAGATTGCTTCTCTTCTATATCAATAAATAAACAGCAAAAGAAAAGAAATAACAAAAGTAAACAACTGAAGCCAACATGCTAAAAAGCCTTCCAAAAATAAGAAATATTTTAAGACACCAGGATGTCAGGAAAACAGAAAAATTGAGCATACCAGTGGTAATATTTAGTTATTCATGTGGCATTATTCAGTGTTCTAAAAATCTTTCTTTTGTTTTTTTTTCTTTTTACTCTGGCAATGAACCAAGAAAATTGACTTTGAAACCTGATAAGCCTCTTAAGAGAACAAAAGCATGGACATAAGAGTTTCAGATTAAACTTACTCGGATAAACCTCTTTTATTGACTGCACAGGGGTAAGGCGGAGCTCCAATTATGTTCCGATTGATGGTGCTCAAAGCCCTGCGGTTATTTCCAGTTGCTGCCGGAAACTTCCCCACTCCGGCATGTGAAACCACTGTACTCGACATTAAAAAAAAGAGAGAAAAAAAAATTGGGAAAAAGAAGGATTCTTAATATTAGGGCTTAACGGCTAAATCTTCAAATTGGGAACCGAATGCACCATTGAAACCAACAAAAATTAAAAAACTTTTTAAAAAAATTTGGGTTCGATTACCTTGAATGTTAGCAGGTCCGATCAACCCAGGGTTGTTCTCGTCTGATCCAGCCATCTCTGTCTTACCCACAAAGAAAAGGCCGCAAAGAATCAAAAACCCCCAGATTATAAATAATCCATCTTCAAGAACATCGACGCCCCAGATTCCAAAATAAGCCTCAGATTCATTTAAAGACAAAAAAGAACGATCTTTGCACTAATAAGGAAAGAAAAAAAAAAAAAGATCGAAACTACAAAAACCCAGATAATAAATAAACTCACAAATTAAACTTGGAATCGAAAAAGAAAAAGAAAGAAGTTGAAATTCGGGGGCGAGAGATTGCGACTCAATCCAATCCAATCCAATGCAATCCGGAGCTTGATCCAGGAACCCGAATCCGAAGAGAGAGAATAGAATCTTCAAAGGAACTCCATCGGACCCACAAATGGAGCGCGATGATCCTCTCTTTCTCTCTCTCTCTCTAACTTTCTCTCTTGTTCTTCCTGGCTCTCTCAGTCGCTGATTGTGATCGATGATTTAGGATTTATTTAGGGATTTTAAAGAAAGAAAGAAGAAGAAATTCCAGAAGGAAAGGGTTGGGGCAAACCAAAAAAAAAAAATAATAATAATAATAAAGTGAGAGAGACGGAACTATATGAGCGAAATTGAGACGTAAACAGCGGATATATGTCTGCACATGCCCGATCCTTCTCGTACCTCAATTTTTAAAACCAACGGCTAGTAAATCCTGACCGCCCGATCCCTCCCCTCCCCTCCCCTTCCCTACCCTAGATTGAAAAGTCGTGCTCCCTCTCTCTCTCTCTCTCGCCCACCCTTCAACGGTTACCTAGCACAGCATGTTTGATGTGCCCCTCCTTTTAATATCGAGAGCATTGCCTATACTTTTTCTTTTTATCATTTCTCACCGCTACGTAAAAACACATAAAAAATAAGATAGTTATAATATAATATTTCTCTTACATTTAGTTTTTATTTATTTATTTATTTTTGAGACTGAATAAGATGCGATTGATTCAAATATTTTGTTATTACAAAAGTTTCCCTTAAATGTTATTACCTTATTTTTCTTTATAATGTAAGAGGCAAAATTTTGTGGCATGCCCTAATGAGTAATTGACGACAGTTTTTAAAGCTTTGTTTGGGGTAAAAGCTGAGTTGCGCTTTCATTCATAAGAAGAAGAATGATGCGCTCCTAGTCCGTTGATAATGAGAAGAAAAAGTGAAAAGTGAAAATCCACCAAATTATATATTAACATTTGATTAATAACATAGTTATATCTAATAATTTTTGATAATTTTTTTTTATGATTTCAATAATCTAATAGTCATATGACTTTATCAATGTTTAAAAACTTTTATTTTAATGCCAAAAATTTTCCTCTAAAAGAAAAAGGAAAAAAAATAAAAACAAGATCTTACAATTGGGCACACTTCCTCATATTCGTTGATTCATATGACTTTCCTTTTGCTTTGGCTTATTTTCCAACGGGTCGGAGGCAGTCTGGAACAGGAATAATGATTCGTTGATAGGCACACATGCGTGGCTGCCAGACGTCACTGGGATTCCCAACTTGTTATAGATCAACGAATTGGATGGTTAAGAAACCTCGAACGTCAACTTGATTATGGAGATGCAGTCTCAATTGAACCACTAACATACTGTATTTTTGATACCAAGATTTTTGGTATATACATTTCCTACGTCGAATAGTACACACGTATAATATAATAATATTTTTTTATTTTTAAGAAATTTACAAAAATATTTTCTATTTTCTTAATAAATTTCATATAATATATATATTTTACATTATAAGGTAATCATTCACATCGCAGGTTTGTAAAAGAAAAAAATAAAATAAAATATTAATTCTACAGTTAGCTCAGTCCACCACTGTTTGCCTCAGCTTAGTAGATGTCCTAAGGTCCTTTTAATAAATTGAGTAAGCTATATGCAAATTAGGTCTTAAATATCTCTACCAATTCCCTAATTGAAGGGAAGTACTCAATCGAAATTGATGATGAGAAATAACGATGTAGTTGTTAGAGAGCATTTGATTATGGAAAAGAAATATTATATAACTAATTTCAATTCAGTTTACAAATTCAAAATAAAGAGTTTATTAATGCGTGCAGAGAAACGCGATGGAGCAATAACATCTCATTGGTCAACCAATTGGCATGGTGAGACTGCCGCACAACGATATACCATTAATTACAAGAGTCCCGCAACAAAGATGAGGAAGAGAGACAGACGCACAGCGAGGGCGTGGACTTACGAGTTTTTTTTTTTATTTTTTTTATCGAAAAATTGTGATATGTATACAGTCAAGTATAATTTGTAAACAACATGTTTAAAAGTTGCATCCACATTTTAGTGCACAGATCGAGTGTGGATCTTACGACCTTTTTTTTTAAATCTTTTTATCGAAAAATTTATAATAAGTATATAGCCACGTATAATGTGTAAACAATATTTTTAAAAATTGTATTCACATTTTAGATTTTTTATATGCATATTTTATCTTATCTGTATGTATATTATGTTTTATTTTTAAAAAAATAAAAAAATTAAAAAAAATTAAAAAAATACTCGTGGAACTCACCACCCATTTGTACACCGGTCTTTTTTTACCGGACTCCCTATTTCTATCAGAATTACAATCTGTAAATTATAAATAACAGCATAATTTGATGGATTGAGGATAGACAGGGCGGATTGATTCATCATTCATCTATATTAAAAATTATTATTTTTGAATTTTAAGGTTCCTTTTACAGGAAATAACTGAATGTATAATATGATTGCTTCAAATATGTAATAAAATCGATTAGAATATGTCGCAAGCTGTTAAAAAATTTAATAGTGTTTCATTGCATATTCGAAATAATCATACTACATATTTGAAGTGGCCGTGCTGGTGATTTTTAATGGAAAACTTAAATTTAAAGAAAAAATTATATTTTTCTGACATTGCTGACTGCATGAAGTCTCAATCTTTATTCTGGGTCCATATCCATGGACCCCTGTGAATAAAATGAGAAACAATAAGAGATGACTCTTAGCGGTTGTGGCTCTGAGTAATTTGCAAGTAACAATTATTTATTTGGAAAACAAAGGGGGGAAAGCTAAAGAAAAAGAGATATTAACAATTTCTGTGAACAGAATTAGCTGGCCCTGTATAGAATTCCGCAAAGAGACATAACGACGAAACTGCACATGATACAGTGATGGTTTGTCGTTTCAAGAAGCATCTTGACTCCAATATTCAAACTTGACGTTGAGCTTCTTCAATTTTTCTCTCTGTATACCTACTATGGGGACCAATGCATGCAAATAAGATTAAAGAAGACTGAATAAACAATAATCATATTATGATTATTCAAAGTGTTAGTTTCGTTTCCGTAAAATGAAAAAAGGTGTTAGTTTAGTTGATAATTTAGTTTGTTTTTGTTTTTTGTATTAACTTGAATTTAAATTTTCTTATTGTCTTCCGTTCTCAGCAATATAAAAATTAACTTGAAAGTAGTGTTGAGTCTGACTTGTTAACATAAAAATCGAACATGGTGAGGTTTAATTAAATCTAACAGCATTTAGATAGTGAGTTCATTTTTTGATAGATGGTTAAATGAGCACGTCAATAACAAAAATTAACCATAATCTACAGATATTATAATCAACATATTTACAAATATCTTTTTATTATTATTGAAGAAAAGGTAACCTAGAATAATGACAAATAGAGTAATAATATGGTTTTAGATTTTCCAGTTCTATGTTTAGCATGACATTCAAGTCAACAATAAAGCTAGTTGAACAAATAAGTGTTGATTTAATTTATAAATAAGCTGATTCCAAGTGAATTCATCTGTAAGAACAAAATTTAGAAAAGGCATTTATTGGGAGGAGAAAAAACTCATATTGGCGAAATATTATCCCCACTTGGCCACTATTTTGTACCCAAAAAAAAAAAAAAAAAAACTGAAGCTAGTCGAAATTATCATAGAAAAATGAGATCGTTGAGTAGAAGAATCACTATCTCCTTGAAACTGCTATAGCTTTGATTTCTTACACTCATGCAAAAATAATTTTGGGGCATGCCACATCAATTACTTGTTATTTAATTAATCATTTAACCTCTTCTATCCTTCAGGGTTGTTTAACATTTACCTCGTAGGCAACACCAAATGTGCCTTTTGAGGAATCTAACACCTCCCTTAGTATAAAAGGTGCAGACATTTCTTGTATAAATTTGATTTTATCAAAATCAATTTTAATACCCTTTGACTAACAATGAAACCCAACAATTTGCCCAAAGTTGCCTCAAACGTGCATTTCGCTAGATTGAGCTTGAGTTGATATTTTTTTAGCCGGCCAAATAGTTTCCTGCTGACCAATTACTCACTACACATTCCATTGCAAGTTTATTTACAAAGGGAGGCTTCACAACAAAAGAATGCACAAATGCATCCCTCACAATTTCAAAGTTGGCCACAAAATAGCCGCCAAGATATGTCTCGACGTGATTGACAATATTATCGGCCGGAAGCAGATTGGCGTTAATATCTGGCTTCATTTTTGTTTTCGAGAATTCAATCTGACATCTTTTAACTCTTAGACCCGATCCTTGACTGTCCAATAGTTCTATTAGTTGGGATAAAATGGAGGTACAACAAAAAGGAAATTCCTTATCAATTTCTTTTCCCATACAAATCAATGTTTTTCTTAGTTCCACACTTTTATTTTTGGGTGCTTGCTTTGTTAGAGATATTAATCTAAGTCGGAGTAATCTTAATCCCAAGTCCATAAATGTATCTTTGTAGGTTATTCTAAAACTCAAAAAGAATATCGATGTTTTTATCATGAGATTAATCGTTATATTATGTGATGTAACTCTTTTTTTGTTGTCTTCTCCCTTCTACCTCGTTTCTTTTGAGTCTTATAGTGCATATAGTGCTCACGACTCTCTCAGTTATTATCTATATCTTATTACTTCTACGAGCACCGGTACCCACTTGTCAAATATCCACAAACATTTTACCTACTTAATCTCTCATTCACCAAGTGTATACTAGTAGCTCTTGAAATATTGCATTTCCCACAATTTGTCTACAGCAAGTCTTCCGTCCACAATTTGCATTTTACCCACTGCTCTTCATAAAGGAAACCAAATAAACTACTATTCTATAGCCCATTTTGTACAATATCGACATATTTCTTCCTTTCTTCCTGCTATTGTTTGTTCTCTTAGCACTTACTCTGTCCCTAAGTCACTACTCTGGTTGGAGGAAAGCTATAGAAGACAATAAATATATACATGAGATTTGGTTTCATCACCTTTGAGGAATCGTGCAATTAGGTGCAAATGGATGTTCACAATAAAATTAAATTCTGATGGGTCTTTGGCTACGTTGAAAGCTTGATTAGTGGCGAAGGAATATATTCAAGTTTATGGTATTAATTATTTTGATGCCTTCTCTATGGTTACTGAACTTACTTATATCATCTTACTCATCTCTTGCAATCATTAATAACTGGCCTCAACATTAGTTTGATGTAAAAAATACATTTTTACATGGTGATTTACAGCAAGAGTTATATATGAAGCAACCACTAGGTTTGGTAAAGTGTGAAGGTTGAAAAAATTTCTCTATAGTCTCAAACAGTCTTCAAGAGCTTGGTTTGACATGTTCATTAAAATTGTCACTCAATTTGGCCATTTTGCTGTTACTGTGATCATTATGTCTTTTCACAAATCTCTAATGCAGGGTGTATATTTCTTGGGATATTTGTGGATGATATTATGATAATTGGAATTGATTCTGCAAGAAGCCTTTGACACAATTTCTTGATGCACATTTTTAGATGTAGAATCTTGGACGATTGAAGTATTTGTTTGGCATTAAGACAAACCGTTTTAAGGCATCATTCTAAGATAAATAAGTATGTGTTGGATTTATTGATCAAAACATGTTTGTTGGGAGCAAAGCCGGTGGATTTTCCAAGCATCCAAATCTAAAACTTACAGCAGAGGAGAGCTATGTGAGCATCCAGATAGATGCAAGCAAATACTTGCAAAATCAGTTATATTGGAGTAACAAATTTTGATATAACTTTTTTTTTTTTTTTTGTGAGTATAGTGAGTTAATTTATGTCATCTCCTCGAGGTTCTCATTGGCATGTTATACCATGAATTCTCAATTAAATGAAGAAAACTTCTAATGTTGATTGGGCTGAATCTCCCATTGATAGGAAAGTCTGCTATTGTTTGTCATGTATTTGTTGGAGGCAATCTTGTCATGTGGAAGAGCAAGAAACAACCAATGGTATTTAGGTCTGGTGTAGATTCAAAGTATAGGACTATGGCTCAAGTTAATTGTTAATTAATGTGGATTAAGTAGATTCTTGGAGAGCTTAGAATAAGGAGTACAAATATGAGATTATGGTGAGACAATCTAGCTTCTATTCACATTGCCTCAAATTCATAAGCATGTAAAGGTTGATTGTCACTTTGATAGAAAGAAACTCCAACAAGGGTATGGTTAACATCTTTGTATGTGCTTCTATGTAAATAGTTGTCCCGCAACATATTTGTACGTATTTCAAGTAATACATTAATAATATTGTTAAGTGAATAGTGGTGTTATATGTGATTATGTATATAGCTGTGTTATAGTCTCATATCGGTTATGTATGCTGTGTAGATATTTTAGAAATAATATAAAATATAATCTGACTCTCTCATTTGAGTTGAGGCATTCCATATTATTGATGTTAATATTAAAACATGGTATCAGAGCTATTGAGCTGTTGAGTGAGTTTTCTAAGAGAGAAACCCTAATTGTGGAGTGAGTTTTCCAAGAAAACCTAATTAAAACATAATTGTTGAGTGTGGTTCCTAAGAGAGAAACTCTAATTAAAATATTGAGTGAGTTTTCTTGAGAGAAAACCCTATTCTTGTGAACAAAAACCTGCTACAGTGCCGCCGTCTCTATAGTAATCTGCTACAGTACGGTGAACAGTAATTCAGTGAACAGTAATTCGTGAGCAGTAGCCATGGCAGAACAGAAGACAGTGGCGATCCCAGAGATCATAACAACTCCAACAAAATTGACTTATATTTTATTGAATGGCAAAAACTATCTCACTTGGCGTAGATTAGTCTTGATGAGCATTCGAGGTATGGAGAAAGAGGATCATCTTACTGAAGATCCTCCCAAGAAAGACGATCAGGTATGGTTAAGAGATGATGCAAGACTTTATGGACAGATTGTGAATTCTATTGAAGCCTCCATAATCCCATTGGTAACTCATGTTGAATCTGTAAAACAATTATGGTCTTATCTTGAGGAACTATATTCTGGGAATCAAGATCTTTCCCATTTGTATGACTTGTGTAAGGCTATTTATCGACCAGAACGTAAGGATCTTACTGTGACGCAGTTTTATGCTGAGTATAAGAATCAGATTGAGGAGTGAAATTCTTTGATGCCAATTACTGCTGATGTGAATAAGATGAGAGAGCAACGAGAATAATTATTTATCATGGCTTTTCTGTTTGGTTTAGGATATGAGTTTTCTGTGATACGATCTCAAATCCTAACTGATTCACAATTGGGCTCTCTCGTAGAGACTTATAGGCGTGTAGTTCGAGGATCTAGGGAATTGTCACATGCTGTTAGTCCTAATGATGCATCTTCTGCATTGCTAAGTCAGAGAGTAATTGGTGGTCGACGTGGTGGTCGAGTAGGAAGAGTATAAGAAGTTTTCTGAATTTCAAATTTCTAGACAGCAAGTCCTTCCCACTGCTAATCTAATCAAAACAGATAATCTCACTGTTTGCCTCACCTCTTCCAACAAGACATGGGTTATCGACTCGGGTGCATCAGATTATATGACTGGTAATTTAGGTAATCTTAGTTCTTTTTCATTATCCACTACTTTGCCAAATGTCACCCTTGCTAATGGATCCTTAGTTGTGGTCAAAGGTTGTGGTAATGCAAAACCCTCAAACTCTTTGTCACTATCTTCTGTGTTATACTTTCCAAATTTTCCTTTTAATCTGGTTTCTGTTAGCAAACTTACAAAAGACTATAATTGTTGTGTGTCGTTTTTTCCTGATCATTTTGAATTACAGGATCTTATGATGAAGAAGATTATTGGTAGAGGTCAAGAATCTGGAGCACTTTATTTGCTTGATGATAAGAAGCTATTGCATGTTCTGGGGTTTCAACCTCTCCTTTACATATTCACTGTCAATTGGGTCATCCGTCTCTTTCTACCATGCAGAAGTTGTTTCCTAAGTTAAGGTCTTTATCAAAGTTAGAATGTGAGTCATGTCAGTTTGCTAAGCATCATAGATCTACTTATATTCCTAGAGTCCATAAACGAGCATTTGCTCCTTTTGAGTTGATTTATTCAGATGTTTGGGGTCCATGTCCCACTGTGTCAAGGTCTGGATATCGATATTTTGTTACTTTTGTTGATGATTTCTCGCATGTGAGTTGGCTGTATTTAATGAAATCTAGATTTGAAATTTTCACCATCTTCTCTTCACTGTATGCTGAAATTTTCAATCAATTTCAAACTTCTATTAAAATGCTTCGCAGTGACGATGCTCCAAAGTATTTTTCATTTGATTGTCAGAAGTTTATGGCTTCTCATGGTATTATTCATCAATCTTTTTGCACTGACACCCCACAATAAAATGGGGTAGCTAAACGAAAAAATCGTCATTTACTTAAAACTGTTAGAGCTTTAATGTTTCATACTCAGATGCCAAAATATTTTTGGGGGGATGCAGTTTTAACTGCTTGTTATCTAATTAATCGTTTACCCTTTTCGGTTCTTCAAGGAGAAATTCCTCATAAGCTTCTTTTTCCAAATCAACCCATATTTTCTTTATCTCCACGCGTCTTTGGGTGCACTTGTTTTGTTAGAGATACTCGTCCTGAACGAAGTAAACTTGATCCTAAGTCTATAAAATGTGTATTTGTTGGTTATTCCAAGACACAAAAAGGATATCGGTGCTATTCTCCTGAACTTAATCGTTATATTGTATCAGCTGATGTCACATTCTTCGAATTCACTCCATTTTACCCTGTTGTGTCTATAGAGTCTTGCAATTCTTCTAGTGTTGATGATTTTCTTATTTATCAGTTAACCGGGTATTCTTCTACAATTCCTGATGACACATCAGCTTCTTAATCTCTTTCTCACTAAGTGTATCCCCGAGCACCTCGGAACATTGTGTTTACTAAGGCTTCTTTAAGGCAAGTGAATTCTCCCTCTACTGAGACAGTCCTCTTGTCTGAAGATCTTGGACATGAGAATCCTTTGATTGATTTGGACCTACCTATTGCTCTTCGTAAGGGACAAAGAAGTTGTACCCAACACCCTATAGTTAATTATGTTCAGTACAGGCATGTGTCTCCTTCTCTTCGTGCTTTTATTGGTTCTCTTAATACTTATTTCATTCCTAAGTCTGTTGGTGAGGCAGTCAGTGATCCTAGTAGGCAGAAAGCTATGGAAGAGGAAATTGCTGCCCTTGAAATGAATAACACTTGGGATTTAGTTTCACTTCCTGCAGGAAAACATGTAATTGGGTGCAAATGGGTGTTCACGGTCAAATTGAATTCTAACGGATTGTTAGCCCGATTGAAAGCTCGATTAGTAGCTAAAGGCTATGCTCAGACTTATGGTATTGATTATTCTGACACTTTTTCACCAGTTGCTAAACTTGCATCTGTGAGATTGTTGATTTCTCTTGCTGCCATCCATCATTGGCCTCTCCATCAACTTGATATGAAAAATGCTTTTTTGCATGGAGATTTACAAAAAGAGTTATATATGGAGCAACCACCAGGGTTTGTTACTCAAGGGGAGTCTGCTAAGGTGTGTAAATTGAAGAAATCTCTTTATGGCCTTAAACAATCCCCGCGCACTTAGTTTAGTAAGTTTAGTGAGGTTATCATACAATTTGGCCTTACTTGATGTCATGGTGATCATTCTGTGTTCTCACGACATACCAATGCAGGGACTATACTTCTTGGAGTGTATGTTGATGATATTGTCATAACTGGGAGTGATTCTACAGGTATAGATTCATTGAAGCAGTTGCTTAGTGGACACTTTCAAACCAAAGATTTTGGTCAGTTAAAATATTTTTTGGGCATTGAAGTGGCTTGGTCCAAGCAAGGTATTTTTCTAAATCAAAGAAAGTATGTGCTTGATTTATTAGATGAAACAGGTTTGTTGGGAGAAAAGCCAGTAGACTCTCTTATGGATCCAAATGTTAAGTTAGCAGCAGATGATGGAGATTTATATGAGCATCCAGAAAGGTATAGGCAAATTGTTGGCAAACTTAATTGTCTTGGTGTAATAAGACCTGATATAGCCTTTTCTATAAGTGTAGTGAGTTGATTCATGTCATCTCCTCGTGCTTCTCACTGGCATGCTGTTTTGCGCATACTCAAGTATTTGAAGAAAAGTCCTGGTTTAGGCTTTTGGTTTCGTGATAATGGGCATACTAGAGTTGAAGGGTATTGTGATGCTGATTGGGCTGGATCTCCTGATGATAGAAGGTCTAGCTCTGGATATTGTGTATTTGTTGGAGGTAATCTCATCTCGTGGAAAAGCAAAAAACAACTAGTGGTGTCCAAGTCAAGTGCAGAATTTGAATATAGAGTCATGGCCCAGGTTACTTGTGAGTTGATGTGAGTTAAACAAATTCTTGAAAAACTTAGAATTAAGAGTTCAACCATGAAATTGTGGTGTGACAATCAAGCTGCTCTCTATATCGCCTCGAATCCAGTGTTCCATGAATGAACCAAGCATATAGAAGTTGATTGTCATTTTGTTAGAGAAAAGCTTCAACAAGGATTAATTGCCCCTACTCATGTGAAGATTGGAAATCAAGTTACAGATATTTTTATCAAGTCACTACATGGTCCTAGAATGAAGATACTTTGGGACAAGTTGGGCATGATTAACATCTATGTTCCAACTTGAGGGGGAGTGTTAAGTGAATAATGCTGTTATATGTGATTGTGTATATAGCTGTGTTATAGTTCCATATTAGTTATGTATGCTGTATAGATATTTTAAAAATAATATAAAATATAGTGTGACACTCTCATTTGAGTTGAGGCATTCCATATTATTGATGTTAATATTAAAATAAATATAAATATAGTCTCGCTCCTTGATGGAAATTAAGGAGTTTACAGCATATTTCTTTCACAATCAGTCAGGAAGGCCTTTACGCCGCAGTTGTCCCTCATGACCCTAATAACATGTTTTGTGGATGTTTTGTGCCAATGAAACGGGTGCTTATTAGGATTCATGAAATCCATCATTGAGTTGAAGGTAATGGTAATCACATCTCCGTCATTGAGTTGAAGGTAATAACATTAGGATTATAAAGTGTTTCTGATTATCCCAGAATTGTGGATATGTTAATGAACAAAACATCCCCAAAGGCAAAAGAAATGAACTTGGTAGCATAATCAGCAATTCGTTAAACAAACAATCCCAAGAATTTCTTTTTCCTCTCCAAGAGGAAATATCACCAAAGCTGGTGTAATGACATTCTTAGCAGGGAAGTTCGTGTTTTTTTTTCTTTAGCAATGAAGGCCACAACCTCTTCAGGCACTTCTAAGGGTGATTCTGCCGGTGTAATTGACGAGCTACGATAATTCAACAACACTTTTCTCTGTTCTTGGAATGAAGGCCAATTCCAAAGAGGTAATTCTTATCTTACTTTTTAGTTAGAGGACACGAATCTCCAACATGAAGCAGAGAGAAACTTAAATGAATGCTATGAAGAAATATTACATGAAAGCAGAGTACGATGCACCTCTGTGGTGCATACAGGCACAAGGAAATGATACCAAAGCAGTAACAACCATAACCCATTCGATTCATCAAAGACAAGCCAATTAATGAACTATGACATTACTTCAATAAAGAACATTGGCAGATGTTTAACTTGCCATACAAAATAATTTAACTTTTTCCCTTTTTTTTAAATTGTTATTTTTGCTAGATAAAAGACTAAACTTTACAACTGAGAAATCATTCAAGACCTTTTTGAGGTAATTATACCATCAATTCTAGAGTCCTGAATAAAGAACAGCCTACTGTCTTGGGTAAAAGAACAGCAAATTAACTCTACAAAAGCAGTTCCTATGACGTAGAAACTTAGCTTCTCATGGCTGCAATGAAACTGATGGCCGATTTTCTTGTCTCTCACCATGTTTACATCTTGAAGGAGGGCCAAACATGCTCAACACTACCTGCAAACAATTCAACCACGGAGAGTTCAGAACAATTCTGTAATTGACAATTTATGACTTGTATGGGAATTGATGAATCATACACTCATCATCAAATGCTACTTTGGCAATAAATAAATAAATAAATATGAATTTACCGGTTGCCAAAGCTATTCAAGTTAACTGCAATCAAAATGAAATTATTAGGAGGCTAAATATGTGCAGGTTGGATTAACATTGTTGGTCCAAACTGGCCAGTCTACTCTCGACATCTTTTGCTCTTTTTACTCCTGCATTCACTATCATTGATGACCCCTTGTCTCTGTTGCCTTTGGTGAGCTTGGACAGGCTTGCTGTCCTGATATATTTGAGAGCTAAGTGCTCCATTCAGAAGCCCAATAAAATGCCAAAGAATATTGATGGCAAATGAGAAGGCTAGAAAAAGATAACACGAGTTCAAATTAAGATAAGTTGCAGGAGGCATAATATCTCCAACTCTGTTGAACTTGGGATAAATAGCATGGGGAGGCTCATTTTAATGTCATGAGTGCAAATTCATTGGAATTGATATTATTAGGTCACAAGGGAAACCTTAGCCCTTGATGGAGTCACAGGTTTTTGATAATTTGGTTACGCAATCATCATAAAACTCTTTAGCTTATTGTAGCATGCATCTATGTATTTCGTGAGCCAACATAGGATCCACCATTTAAAATCCTATCCTGCCTACTTCTCTTTACCAGGTCATGCTTTTAACCGTAATACACAGATCTATACGAAGAAGTCCATACTATTACTATTTTCACACTTACCAGCATCTAAACGTGCCAGCTAAATGCACACCAATTAGTGGTAGAAAAAAATTCACTCACCGGTAAGAATACCAAACCATGCAGGAAACCAAGAAGGACCAGCGCCAGGTACATTCGGAAGTAATAAACCTGCATATGAAAGAAAGATACTGAATATACCCAATAAAAAAACCCTCGTAATGTCTATCGTGATTCTCTGACACTGACCACAAAAACTTCTGTCCTTGAGAAGCAAAGAACAAGTACACCAACTAGCTTCGTCAATGTGATTCCGCTGCAGAGTTGCATGAAAAAAGATTAGGATATGTTGTATCAATAAATATATTCATTAATTTCATATGAGAATCACATTAATAGCAGAGTAACAGAGGACTAGTTCCCATTGTTCTTCAGCTGTCAGTTTTGGTTTCCTTGTTCATGTGATGTTCTATAATCCAACCAGAATTCCCAGTACGTAGAAGGCAATTGGTTTCCCTTTTCTCTTATCAACTTTTTTTTCCTTACTAATTTCTCATCACATTGTCTGGAGAGATAAAGACAACAACATGTCCTTTTCTTGGGTGGCTGACAAGTGATAAAGAATGCACTTAAAGAGATGCAAATTAATGGTATGCAATAATAACATCATTACATAATTTCAACAGAAGTGCACCCAATCTATAACAGTCAATCACTTGAAACAAAGGTCTAGAGACTCAAAACTAACATCCTGAGCAGAAAGTAAGAACCTGAAAACTGAGGCCCCCATTGTGCCAAGTGCCTCCTTTACCCGTTGGTCTTTGTTTCCGCTGCTTACCTGTGTCAGAATAAACCGGCATCCATTGAGAGTCTTAAAAATCTGTCTTAAAATTGCAAAAGCACTGGCCATTCATTGCTTTATAGGGGCACTAAAAAAATGTATGGACAGAAAAATGACTTTGACATTAAGTTCCCCAAGTTAACAATGCCACCAGAGGGAGAGGACTCATAATCAAAAGGCTTTCAAATAACCAAGGATAGTGTAGTGGTGGAATGATTTAAAAAAAAAAAAATGCAAATCTCATATACACTTTTGGAAACTCAATTAAATGAAAAGATTTAGTACAATAGTGAACAGAATGATGCTCACCGAGAAGGCATGCATGATATGTACGCAGAATTCAACACCAATGCCCACTGACATAACTAGGTTAACAACAGATATTGCATTGAGTTGAATACCCAGCATTGCCATTACACCCTGGAAAGTATCATCTTGTAAGCATATGCACATAGAGGGCAAGCAAATTCCCATGGATCTCTAGTATAGGAGACATACCATGAGATCTATGACCATCATTGCCAAAACAAGCAAGATGATTCCTGAACTCCATAAACTGCATTGCAAAAGCAGAAAATGTACAAAAAAAAAACAGCAATATTTGCAGAAAGAACTAAAAATCCCTGAAAAAATTCTCGAAAGACTGTTCGCAAGGGCCAAATAGGTTACTTACCTACATGTGATGATCAAGCAAACAACAAACACAGCACCTGGTATAACACCAAATAAATAGTATCAATTATTGTGGATGAAAATCTGTGGAACTTTGCAGACACACACACCAGAATACTAAGCAATTCAAATTTAGCTGCAATGCCAAATAACAGTACTGAGAGAAACATGGTGTCGGTCAGAGATGACAGCACAATTATCAACATTGCATAAGACCATCTCTTTGGCATTTAAGAGGCAACAAAATTGCCCATGAGGACACATATGTAACTATCCTAGGAGCTACTCACAAGCTCATTCAATTGCAGTAGCATGTTTCAGAAAAAATGGTTAGCTTCCACTGGTGCAACAAAAGGGCACAGGTGAAAAAGAGAACACTACAATAGAAATTGTGAACAATTTATGATGTACTAAACAGGCTGTAAAGTGATAAAGTTCCAAATTTACTGACCAATTGCTATGGCAAGGTTTATCAATGCAGTCCTCCATATATCAAGGTATTGTTCAAAGAACATATAGAATACTGAATATGGAAAGATCTCCATCTGCGACACAAAAGAAATGTCATTGAAACAGTGGCAGCTCTCTGTGCAACAATTTTTTTGCTAAATAACAGCAAGCAGGAGGAACTGCTCATAAATCTCTTCAGTGGTAACAGGCTACAAAATTTAACAAATTTTGTGTGCCGGCAGTATTCTGATAAGACCTCAATGCTAATGTCATGAAAAGAATTAACTACTATTGCACAAAAAGCTAAACAAGAGTAAGTCCAATGTACCAAAAAAAAAAGGCTAAACAAGAGTAATCCTGATGCACCCAAAAAAAGCTAAACAGTAATTCCAATGAACCCAAAAAAAGCTAAAAAGGAGTAATTCCAATGTACCAAAAAAAAAAAAAAAAAGCTTAAGGAGATAAGTTGCTTTCATCTGATCGTAGTTCAAAAAAAAAAAAGGCATCCCAATGCATGAGGTTTTCTGCATTGTGCACATCTAGTGAAGGGTAAGATGTATACAGCCTTACCTTTGTTTTTACAAAGAGGCTATTTTCATGACTCAAACCTATGACCTCCGAGTCAAAATGGAGCAATCTTACCGTTACACCCAGGCACACCCTTCAAAAGTATGATGTCTTTCAGTGGAACAATTTTCTTACCTTTAAAGAATCAGACATCCTTGAACTGAACTCTCGAGCTGCCCTCATTGAATTGACATAGTCAACCTTCAACAAAATGTAGCCATCTGGGTGGTGGGCTCTTAGAAAACAAAGTGTGCGAAGCAAACTGTAAGATAAAAAATGAACTACCTGCTTGTTCAGAGGAGTATGATATGTACGGAAGGAAGATGCTTGAATAACACCATTCTGATAGCCTAATTGTAACAAAAAAGAAGGAATTCATAACACATTCAAGTAACTACCTGCCTGAAGGAATCTAGAGAAACTAGACCCTTAAAGCATGGATGTAAGATCTCACTGAAAGGAAAGAATTCCACGTGATAAATAAAGAACAAAATCAAACTCAACTAACCATTCAAGTCCACACTGTTGGTGTATGCACCATGGCCACCTTTTGCACAGTCAGCAGAAGGCAAAGAATTGAGGAACCATGGAAGTTTCTCCTTAAATTGTGCTGTGGATGGACGATCATTATTTAAGTCCGAGTGAAGGAAACACTGGAAAATGACCAAAAAAATCATAATTAGTTGGACTCATGTCACATGAAAGTATTGATCCTGCCTTAGTGATTAGTAGCTTAAAGGATATTTATAAGAAAATACGGCAGAAGGTGTTTCTTGGCACTTTCAGTTGCAAAGTGGGTAGATTACCGTGGTACAATCTTTGCAAGCTCCACCTAGTCCGCAAGAAGTTGAACCGGAAGGGCAGCAAGGAGGCTGGAAAAAGGAAAAGATATAAAAATATTGAAACTTGCATGTTAACTGTATGCATTATAAGTTGGAAGATTTGAGGCACTAAAGTTGGATGACTAGGAAAGCAAAAACATGACATCACTTGGTCCCCGAAATTGGCCAAGATGACATTAATCAAGCATAACAAGCAATAATAAAGGTTATGTAATGGGTTTCATATTGAAATTTGCCAATGCCATTGCCTCAATAATTTCTGCTGATTAAGAGTAAATCCATAGTTTTATTCGAATTCACAATTTGGACATGTCACTTTAAATTAAGTCATTTTACTTGATTATGATAGACATGTAGTAAAAAAAAGTTGAGTCAGTTTCAGTGCTTCAAGGCTTTTGTGTGCAAAGTTTCTAGTATTTTGGAACCATTCACAACTTCTTGTGATGTTTTCATGACCAAAATCGGAGTCAAGCCATAAACATTTAAAATATTGCACAATTACTTCAGGAAAGCATTGCAGGATAAACTATGAAGACAATGTGAAAACTACCTGATCATCAGGAGGACAATAACTCCCATTTGTGAACTTCCGGCAGCAACCGAATGCTTCTGGAGATATCCATACTAGAAAATCATCAAGCCAAGAAGCCGCTGGCTTAGCAATATAGCTGGATTCAGGTGTCAATGATGCTTTTGCAATCTACAGAAATGACAAGAAAAAGGATTCTAATAAAAAAGATGGTCAACATTTGAGTTCGGAAGAGTGACAAGGTATAAGATCAACAGAGGCATCCACAAACATGTAGTGCCTCACAAACATGTAGAAGCATCAAAATCAATAATGCACAAAAATTAATCATATTTACTTGAAACCAAATATTTGTTACAAGCATAGGTGAAAATCCGCTTAGAGATCTCTTTCTAGAGTAATATGTTGCACTAACATGTTATAGAAGCAAACAGGGCCACGAGTTTCAATTTTAAAGAATTTTGCCCATTTAGAAGGAAAAGGGAAAAGGGCCAGCGGCAAATGGGCCCCAATTGAAACACAAAAAGGCTAAATGTATCAGGAATCTAAACAAACAGGGCAGATAGGGAACCTTCTATTATGTTGAGGTATTGTGGGACTACCACCTGTTCATTCATATATGAGCATTACCTCGTTTAAAAGAGAGTCCGAATCACATTGGCTGATGGAGCATAACTGATTTGTATGTCTTGATTCCAAGCTGAGGAGTAAATTACCATCAATTTTAACACAATGACCATTGACATAAGCATTTGTTTGATAAAATGGATACTTTCTGAGAGCAGAAAATCAGAAGGAATAGGATTTCTTGAAGTACTAATGACCTAAAGGACCTTTGCTGTAAGAGGGCATTTTCTGCCATTGCTCCACTAATTGTAGTTGATAGAGCATACTCATATGGTGCATTTCATAATTACACCACAAGAACAAGAGGAATCTTTACTTTTAGTAGCTGCTTCCAGGTTAATGAACAAATCTAGAGTAGGGAAGAGCAGTCCGAAGAATAAAAAAAATTATGCAAAATCATGCATAAGGTAACACTGCTACGACTTGCAATAACAGAAATTAAATTGCAATTGCCTGCCTCATTATCAGAATATGTTCATAGCATCGATCCCCTCAAAAAATTGAGTTTCATGTGGCATTTTCTTTTACCAAGAAGACAATTTGTTTTGTGCTCAAGAAGCCTGATTTCCTTTGCAACAGCAGCATAAACAGCTGAATTTGGCTACTTGTCGCCACCTCAGCTTCTTAGAGGGCAGCTGTGAATGCCTCCCACCTCCAAACCCTTGGGGTGATCCCAAAATAAGATTCAAAGTCTACCTAAAAGGGTACACAAAAGACGCCCAAAGGGATTTCTAAAACATAATGAACAGAATGCATTTTCTTTCGGTGTGAGGATTTGAACCCTAATTGTTGGGACCAAGAGCACAATGACTCTACCACCACAACACATGGGTGGTGGCTCGTGAATTAAATGCCTATGATAATGAAAAGTGCATCATGGGTCCAATCAACAAAAACAATGAGAAGCAGGTAAAGATCATCAACAATGGCAGTTAGGGATGTTCACGATTCGGTTAACTGAACTGAATTACCAAATTGTTCCTGAACTGAAATTTTCGGTTATGCAAAATTGAAAACTGTTTTTGAACTGAAACTTCAGTTAACTGATGTTCGATTAACTAAAAATTTCGGTTAACTGTTCGGTTAACTAAATTTAATAACCAAAAAATTTCAAATTATAATCTAAATGTAACAAATATTTTTGATATATATTTTTTTAAAAAAGTATAACTATCATTATATATAAAAATAAATAAATGATTATTTGCGATGTAATAATATTTTGTTAACATGAATTTATTTATTAATAGTTATTGTATTAGTCATAATTTTTCTTATTATTAAAAAAAAAATATATATATATATATATATATATATAAAATAATAGTTCAGTTTGGTTTGGTTAACTACAGTTTTTTAATATTAGAAACTGAAACTGAATTGAAAATTTCAGTTTTTGTTCGGTTTGGTTCGGTTTTCTCGGTTAACTGAAATTTTCGGTTTTTTTGAATACCCCTAACGGCAGTCGGTAATCCTTCATTGTTTTTCCGAGACATAAATCCAATGATATAACAAATTTCCAGCCAGTGATAGTGCTGGAGGCTTAAAGGAAAATTAAGGAAAGAAATAGGAAAAAGCAGGGAGTTACCTATAGTTGTAGTTCTTCACAACAAAATACACTGGAGGACCAATTCTGAGATACTCAGAGACATTATTAAAATAGCCCTGTGTAAAAGGAATTGCATCTTTAATCTCACATATCAATAAAACATCACATGAAGTAACTGTAGTAAAATGTCATCCAAACCTGAAGATAGGAGTCCCGTGGAAGAACAATCTTCTGCTCCAATCCGGGCTCAACTCTGGTGGATAATGCCTATAATGTCCAGGATGATGAAAAATATCACTTAGAGACACGTAAGAGGCCCAAAATTCCACGGATTTTGGAAGACAAGAACTACCCTCAAAGACTCACAATGCTAGCTAATGTGAATGCAACAAAGATGGAAATAACCAGTATCTTGACCCCCCAAAGGCTGAGGATGGGTGCATGGACCTCCTAAGTATGAAACAAAGAAATCACAAATAGATTAGTAGTGGCAAGAAAATTTTCTTACAGAAAGAAAAGCATGTCAATCATCAGAGAACCAAGAATTCTGAAACATTGCACTTTAGCCAAAATAGAACATAGTTGGCAACATGTAGGCATTATAGCCTAGCAAAAACATCAGTTGACTGAAATTTTCATGAAACGACAAAGTCTAGTACCTTCATATATCGAGACAGCAACCCAGGTCTTCTAACACCAATGCCTAAATTTTCATATAATAGCTTCTAATCAGAATATGATATAAAAAAATCAACTATTTAACAAGCACACAAAAATGCAACAATTTATGTAAAATACAACTACAGAGTTACTTTTATCTGAGTCAGCATATGATGAAGAAACTTTCAGACATGGAAAGCAATCAACTCTCCTGTCCTCTGCTCGTAAGAAGTCAAAAATTATCAAGGCAACAAAAGCAGTGACTTGCAGAAGAAAGTCCAGAAAAACAGCCAGTGCTGCGATAGAGTTATGATAAGTTAGTGAGCTTGTAAGACAAGTTGAAAGAGAAAATATAGATAATTATTCATCCAGTTTTCAGAAAATGAATATAAATTCTAACCAGCAAACATTGAGAACACACGACATGCTGGCATGGGTATAAAACTTCCAACCGCAAATGCTAAAACCTCAGATAGACTGGCAAGTGTAATGGATGGTCCAACTTCCACAAGCGCATTGCTTATCCGTTCTTCTAATGCCAACTCCAATGGTTGTCGCTTAACAGCATGCACCAATATGCACATGTTATCCACCCCAACCTGGTAATGAAAATGAAGTTCATCTAATTACTGATCAGGGAAAGATAGAACTAGCTTTTGGTGAATAAAGAACAAAAAATCCTCCATTCAATTATCTTTTCTCTAAGACCAGGTTATCTTTTCTCTAAGACAAAAAATCTTTTCTCTTAGACTAAATTTTGTCAAGATAAATAAAGAGCATATAAATAGTTTGCTACAAGTTTCATAAGTTTGAAGTTCCTTATTGCTCAAAAAAGGCTAATGCATGAATTTTCTAAGAGAATTTCTACAGCTGCCAAAAGCATGGTCAAAAGCTAGTCAACAGTCAGACTGTGGCCAGCCTTTTTTTTTTATTTCATCACCGAACCAATATGTAGCCAACTAAAACAGTACGAGACTAAAATTATAACCACAATGATTGCTAACTCATTTACAAGCTTAATTGAACCTAGCATAAGGACAAGGATGAACAAATATATCATGAGTCAATGGAAACAATGCCCCAACATTGAATACCATTAGATCCAAGAGGTGAAGAAGGAAGAAACTTACTGCTAAAACAAGAAAAGGAATAACTTCCATGATAATGAGAGTAGATTTTACTCCAATCGCACTAAAAAATCCTACTGATCCAAGAACTGAGAGCATAACAAGCACAACTCCAGAAAGACCAAGCAATACCTAAAATTCAAGCCAAGGAGTTAGTTGAATAATAAGGAAAAAATTTTCTTTTAATGCAGGAGACTACCGTGCCAAAAAAATAACTGTGTTACAAAGGAGCACATCCTACCAAAGAAGAATTGAAGTTGAATTCTTGAGGGTGAACATACCTTAGACGAGACATAAAGAGAAGATAAACGAGGCGTATCACCGAGAGTAAGAGATATGTAGGCAAACATCACAAGATAGCTTACCTGAAGTAAAATGAGCAGTGGAAAGCAATTAAACAAGCAGCGTTGTGGCAGAAGATAAAATGAATTTCAAGTGGCACATTGACATGGAAGAAAGAATGCCATGCTGTAGATATATAGTTCTTTGATAAATTATTTTACTAAATCATCCTAAACTGAAAAAAGGGGAAAGGCTAGTGCCAAGGTATGGTCCCACCATGTGGAGCTGTAGGAACTGATACAAGTTTGCCTAAAATGTTTTTAGGTCTGAAACTCACAACCTCAATTCTAGTACATCCACAGAACCTCTAAATCTTACCAATAAAATGATATATCCACAATTAAACTTTACCGATAAATCTCACAAACACATGTTATTGTAATTGTAGGTCCCACAACTACATTCAAAACGACATTTTGTGATTAGTGAGAGGAGTGTTTGCATAATGATTTGTAAGATTAACATTTTTCTATTTCAATAACTCAACTGCCAAAACAACCGAAACGCCCAAAAAGAAACACTCACCAATATTGTTATGACATCTGCAGTGCTTTCTCTTTTCAATTCTTCCTCAACAGAGCTTTCGGATGAAAAAGAAAGCGTGAGATTCTTAGATAGTGCCAAAGGCAATAATTCTTCCTGACACATAAGATATAGAGGTTGATAAGTAACACAGGCAGGATGCATTCTAAACTTGCTGTCCATTAAACTAATAGAGTGAATCGTGTTTGAAATCTGTGCCCGCATCAGAAGTAAAAAATTAGCATATTCAGGACGAATGTTGGGTCTTCAAAGCTGAACAAGCCTCATAAAGGGGGATTTTATTTTTTGATTTAACTAATTCCCTTCGCACAATAAATAAAAGACAAAAGTTAAAAATAAAGTTTTGCCTTATGATCCTTATGCATCAAATCAAGAGGATTTTCATGCATCATCTTCATGACTAAATCTTTCAATCACATTTGTCATTCTTAACTACTTGTGAGCAAAAGAACCTTCTATACAAGTTCATGGATTCACCCAGAATGTAAGTCAAAATAATATTTATTCCAAAATGGTTTTGCCACAATATCGCATGAACAAGCTAATCAATGATGCAGTCATGGCAAACATCTCCCAGCTAGGAATGACAGCGCTAAGAGTTGTTACCAATCAGTACAACAAAAAACTACTGCACCTAACACCTCAACATAATAGAACTGAGTGTCAAAATAAGCAGTGAAAAAGATTAAAAGCAAACCTTTGCTAACTGAACAAAGGCCTTCTCCCAAGCAACAGCCTTGTTATTTTGATTTCCTTCTCCCCCAATCACATTGTTTGCAGGATAAGTTACCACAAATGCAGACGCCTGAACCAGAAATTTTGTTTTAGACTTTTAGGATGTCTTCCCAAATCCAACTGTTGTCTAATTCTCAGAGACAAAACACTACCTCAGAATAGTTGTTCCCCATAAAACCTCCCAAGGCAGTGCTTGGGTCAAGAGGGCCCTTGAATGCACTCATACAACTGTCTGCAGAGGTATAGTGCTAAAATAGCACACAGCAAATAAGTTTCAGTAGGTCAACTTGAAAAAGGAAGTTTATTGGAGTTATTTCAGGTACCATAAACGCCAAAACCAGACTTTTGATTTCTTTCTAATACAAGTTATTTGTCCATATATGAATGAGATATTCTTCTTCTATAAGATATTCTCAAATTTAGGCAATGACACTCACTGACCTGACAACAGCAAACAAAACATAATAGTTGCATGGGAAACACAGAGCAGCAGCATGCAATTAAACTGTTTTTGGCATCTTGGAAGTTCAAATCATAAGACAGATTCTAACTTGTTGCCATCCAAAGCTAAAGATCCCAAACAAGAAAAAAAAAAAAGAACCATGCTCAATCCAGAAAATTCACATGCATAACATGAACATCCAGCTTTATTAGCAACCAATAGGCCCAATCAGAATATCAGTAACCAAAAAAGTTTAAAAAAAATCGCCAAGCATTTTAACTTCCAACAATAAGAACATTGGCATAGCCTTTAGAAAGTAGGCACATGGAGCAGCCAGAATTTACCTGTAAACAATACTTCACGTGCTCAAGTCCCCCATTATTATCATAATTTTGAGGATCCATTTGGAAATACTAGTCAGGAGAGAGAGAGAGAAAGAGAGAGAGGTATCAGTCAAAAAATACAACAATCATATATGTAGGCCAATATCCATTGATAAAGCATTCCAGGGAAGTGCTATACAACATACATTTTCCCTACTCCTTTTCTTCCCCATTCTTGATACAAGGATATACAATAAGATGTATAACAAATTCAATGCCGATCTGACCATAGGTATCAGAGGCTAGATCCTAGGGAAAAATCCAGGATTGGAGACCAATGACATGAAGCATGAAAACTTGGAACACATCCAACATACACACCAATGTGTCATTATGCCCATAAAAACTGAAAAAATAAAATTGGGGTGGCCACTGTCAAGTGTAGTTAAATTGGAAGTATTGGCTACTGTGACAATAGCAAGCCCATATGGCACTTCTATGAAAGCAGTAGTTACCAGAACAAAATGCAGAAGTTGAAAAGATCAGAAAATTCAAACAACAATGCTGCATCGCCCAATAAGCAAATCATTAAGCAAGAAAAAACCTGCAGAACACTTTGAATGCCACAATCTTGGCCCAATGGCTTCAAACAAATGTCAGTCAGAGATACCATCGAACCAGAATAATTTGCACGGATTCCATCAATCTGTTAAAATTGATTACTATTAAACCAGAATTCTAAATTACAATTGGGCAATAAGCACAAAAGGAAATAATTTATAGGAACAGAAAAACAGAAATTTATACAATGGTTCTCAAACCCAATGCATAACATGTACTTTACCTTCTTTTGTATTTCAAAAAGTAGCTTAATGTTGTCCTCAGTCAGAATACCTGGCGATTTTCCATCCCCAGTATCTGGAACTGTTGCTAAAATTAGCTGGAGGAAAGTGCCACTGTTAGTTACTGTAATAATCAAAATGCGAATCATTTAGATTGGAGCAACAGAATATAAGTCCTATCAACAGCATGTTATTACATATGTTATTAGGAAACACCAAGACACCATCAATTAAGCACCAACATGTCAAATAGTACTATACATCTCATTTCACCTGAGCACCAAATCCACAATGAGCCAGAAGCCAGCAAGACCACCGAAAAAAGTTCCAGAAAACTAAGTATACCAAAAAAGTCACCATATGCCTAAATTTTGTCATTTAAAGGCGAACACAAATGGGAAGTCAAAATATATGCATGGCTATTTTCCAGAGACGAGCACCATGTACTGGTGTACTAAAAGTTTGCATCACAACTGAATGCAATAATGATATAGCAAGACTAGGAGGTAATGGCCAATGGATTTACTCTTTTAATGCGCATAAATTAAAACGGAAAAAGCACCCAGGACAGGCACTAGTCAACCTATGAAGTAATTTTATTGCTGTGCTTGTGCATGTAAAACCATACTAAGAAACAAAGTCCAGTTGTTTCACTAACTGGCCGGTTAAAGTCAAAGGCAACTTTTGCTCCCCAGTAATGAGTGTTGTCCAGAGAAAACGAAATTTTCTGTTCATCCTATGGCCTATGCAACTCGTATATCAAAGATACCACATGCCTAACCATCACAAAATCAGTAAAAGAAATTTCAAAAAAAAAAAAAAAAGGACTGATGAAAAATTGCATAAACAAAAACTTCTAAGGAAAACTGCAGAACCTGCTCAATTCGATAAAAAGGAGCTAGATGGCTGTCGAAAAATTGTTTTTGCTCTGCAGCTTTGCTCCTAGGACCCACCCACAGCTGAAACAACATATGTTAGCAATTGACAGATACATGGGAAGAAAAATTACAAGCACAACAATGCCCATCCAAAAGTTACAAATATCATGTTATAGTGCTACTAACCATTAGTAAATTTATATTGTTGCTTGTAGATTATATCACATATTGGAAAAAAAACATAATTAACTTGATATCTTTGGATCTTGGAAGCATTGTATATAGTTCATAAAAGCATGCTAATTCTGTCTGCAAAGTTTTATCCACTCTCAGTAACAATTTCTCATCAAGACCTTACCATGGCTGTGACACATAGACAATGATGGGAACCCAAAAAAAAAGAAAAAAAAACACAGAATAGTAAAAACATTAGAATATGTTCCCAAAGACGAGATAACTGAAATTGAATTTAAGTAACAAGTTATACCTTCTCAGGTGATGTTTCCACCTTAAAATGTATTAGACCTATACAAAGCAGCAGAATTGCTGCCAACGACAAGCTCAACACAATGATTGGATGTCCAGCAACCCATGTTCCATATCTCCTGAATATAAAGCAACCCATGAGATCAATAACCATTTTTCCCATGTCGATTCAAGCACAGATAGCACTGGTAAAAACCTGTAAAACTTTGACATATATCCTTGAACAACTGAAAGCTGAACTATATTTCCATTTGGAGTAGAATCCTCAAGCATCTGGTCAATGTTCAGAGGAAAGAAGTTAAGAAAAAACAATAGAAGGGGAATATTGCAATCAAATGGGCTTAAAAAAATGTAAGCATATGGACCTACGCATTATATTCTCTTCTTAGAAACAGGTTTGGGCTAAATTTTGAATAATCTGGAAAAGTAAACCTAACTAAACACAATTGGCCTCATTCATTCTCATTAAATTGCAGTAGAACAACTACTAAAACATTGCATGATAATCACAGGAAAAGGGACCTGATCAGGGAGGTTGTCTTCCTTCCGTCCACTATTGGAAAGGATTTCACCACCATCAGATACATTTGACAATGGTTTCATTCTGGAAGTTTGGTTTCTTTCTCTTTTCCGATGAAAATAACCCCAGCCCAAAAACATGGAAACCATTATGATGTAAAGGATTGACAATGCAAGGTCAACACATTTGGCCTGCAATATGAAGTGTTGAAATTAAACTAGCAAAACATATTCTGTAAGGCTACAAAAATTACAAAAGCAAAGGGGCACAGTTATCTGCCTAGGCGCATCATCATATCCACCCAGAACAAATCAACCAATACAGAAGCTAAAATTATCTAATCTGTATTTCCTCACCTTAAGAGATCCAATTCTCACTGCACAAGAACCCTCCCTGTGCTCTGGAGGAGAAGCTGTATTGGCACAAACAGAAGAGAAAGGGCAATCACCGCAAGAACAACCAAGTGAAACATCCCCACATGTATAAGTGGAAACATTCATAGGTCTCATTCCTGTTGACTCTGGAGCATTTGGCAGGAATGTAATGGCATAAGGTGAGCCTGGCAGAGTTGGAGCAGCTCGTCTACCAATAAACGCAAACCACTCTGCCAAAAGTAATCATGGCATAAGAACTACAAAAACACAAACAATCATGAATGCAATCAACATAGAACTAGTCAAATGAAATACGTACAAAGGAAGAAATAAGTAAAAAGCCCATCTTATGGGACACTCCAGTGGTTAGAACATAAGACTTCTATTGTAGAGGTCTTGGGTTCTAATCCTGGAAAGGGAGGGTGCGAGATTTATGGGAGGGAAGAGATAATCCTATTGTGTAACTCATGGTCTAATACACCTCTTAACGCACCAAAAAAAAAAAAGTAAAGTAAAAAGCCCATCTTGCGAGAACCGACTACATTTTTGGCCTATCAATAGCAAATCTGTCGTGGGGCCAAAAAGAACAGAGGACTTTGACACAACTCTTCCGCAATAAACAGATTAACTGATGGCCACTGATCCATGTAGTGACAATATTATCTGTAAATGAGCTCTCAACCATCATAAATTGAACGTTGCATGGTAGAGCCTACTACTTATTCCTAGATGGCCACTAATCCATGTAGTAACAATATTATCTCCAAATGAGCTCTCAATCATCATAAATTGAACATTGCATACTAGAGCCTACTACTTATTCCTAGAAGAGATTTTCAATTTAGAACGTATGCGTGGCACCTCAATCATGTCATAGGAACAAAGGTCTTTATGATGGACTAAGATTCAAGGCACACCCTTATGAAGGAACAAAATTACACTTTAAGTGACTATGGATATGTTCATGTTCCTGTCCTAGAACAAGAAAAGAAGACTATTTTTTTATTATTTGATATGTTTTGTTATAATTTTCCTCATTCTTTTTTCACAGCTAATTTAGATATTTTTATAATTTTATGGGAAAAATAAAGTACTAATTAATTAGGATACTATATGGAGTAGTGACTTTAGGCCCAGGTTAGGGATTTCAAGATCTTATATATTTATTTCCTTAATAGTTATTCTTCTCAAGGGTTTTAGAAACCAAAATAAGCAGGGCCTTTAAGTACGATATCAATGCATTCAATGTATCAATCTATGGATTATCATCAAACGAAGTACATTTTGTGGAGTTATTTTATCTTCTTTAGTGAATCTCATAAACTCCATGAAAGCTTAATCAAGTGTTAGCCTTTGAGTAACCTTTTCACACTTCCATCCATATCGTTTCCAAAAAGAGAGAGACCATCAATGATAATCCAAAATTTACCTTTAAAGTTTTGAGCCCCAGCACCAATAAAGTCCAAGGCTCGAGTATTCATGGTACCAAATTTCACATCCTTGCAAGAGTCATACAACCCTTCACCAAAAGCATCAGTTATGATAAAATCAATTCCATCCACTGTCAAATTGTTCTTAACCTGAAACGAGAATCAGATATCACAAATAAAATTCACACATTTACACTCTCCAACATAAGCAATGGCATTCTGTCTCCGAGAAATTTGCAACCATCTAATACATGTGGAACGATACTTCAGAGACTATACTATAGGCTGTAGGAAATGCTCAGGTCCATGAACAACAAATTTGTGCAATGTTCAATAATAATAAGATATATGTATCTTGAAAAAAAAAAAAAAAAAAACTCAAAGAAATTCTGATTCATGTCTGAAAAAATGACCAGTCCAAGTTCTACACGCTCAAACACTCTGCTGATACCAAGTAACATTTCAAATCAAGAAACAATTTTGATTTTTGTCAGTAACGAAATAACTTGTACGTTCAATTTCAAAAACATAAAGCTTTTCCAAAATGCAACCACAAAGGATTCGAAAAGACTCCTTACCTTGGAAACAGAAGTGACATTGATAAACAAACTCTGTTGCGGAGAGCAGGAAAGCTCACAAAAGAGATTCAAAAAGTTTCTCAAGCATGCTGGGCATCCGACAAGAAAAGGAATTGCCTGGTGAATAACAATAAATCAATATTTTTTTCACATGTATAGATGAAGGTGAATTGCACAACTTTGGAAACCATGAAATGGAAGTGAAGAATGGTAAACTTCAAGAATCTTTACCAATATGCTATTCTCAGCAGGTTCACAGAACCCCAGCAAAGTCCTAACTACTTAACTGACATTACTAAATAGGGAGTCGTTGCATTCAACAACAGCCAAAACAGTGACATAGGCAAAAACTTAGGTTAAAGCAATACAACAATTCACAAGCTGGAAAAAGTCACCAAATAAACACAGTAGATGTTAAAAAGCCTGCCCATATCTCCTCTCCTCAACACCTTGGGCCCTTTACCAATGCCCACAATAAAAGCTCACGTAGTCATACTCATAAACATCAAAGCAAGAACGGAATATCAACGATATTGTATGTCTAGTATTTCACCTGCTGGACTTGAGACCGCAGCGTGTCAAACTGAGCTTCCGTGCAACAAACATTGCCAATAATAGTCGGGCACAAACTTTGAATCTTTTTCGAAAGCATGTCATCTGGCTGAGGAACAGAAAAAGCATTTGCAACTCAGGTGACCGCAAAGTATGCTGGAAATTTTGTAATCGGAAATAGAAAAAAAGTTGCAGCAGGAGGAAAGCCATAACAGCAACATAAAAATCCTGCGGAAAGGCATACCTTCACTGCAGGGGAACCATAAGGACAGTTTAATACTTTTCCATCTTCTCGTGCTCCGCATATATCGTACATTGCACAATATTCTTCAGAATGTCTTTCCCTACATACAATACAGAGAGGGAGGGAGGGAGCGAGTGAGAGGCTTTTCTTATGACACGTTATACAGCAATCCTACTGAGAAATATGAAAAGAAAGGCAAAAACATCTCACACAGGAGAGGCGCTCGGGGCCAAAAGCAATCGTGCGTCAGACCTCTCTGCACAAACTACAGAGACTAGGCATAATACCTGCAAATTCACATAATTCAAAATAAAACAAGATTCAACAAAAAAGAAAAACAAAAAAAAAAAAGAAAAACTGCTTTTGTTGGTTAATACAACCAAAAGCAGGCTAATACAAAGCCTTGGGGGAATATTAATGCAATTTGGACGGTGCAGCTTTTTTTTATTTTCCTTTCAGTATTAACAGTCCAGAAACTAATTCAGGGTCTAATGTTAAAAACAAAAAAGGAAAAAAAAACAAAAAAAAAGAGAGAAAATGAATCACGGTAGAAAGACTGCCTAACAGAGAAGCAGAATAAATACTGCGGAAAATTTTCAAAAAACTTTAAAAAAAAAAAAAAGCCAAACAGAGAAGTAGAACTCATTTCTCGAAGAAAAAAGATCTGTACTGACTCTTTAAAAAACCAGTAGGCCAAAAAAAAAAAAAGTTAACAGAAATCTTGCCTGCGACATAAAGATACATAACAACAAGAAGAAGAAGGCCTCCATTGCCCGGCTTGGCAACTCCATTCTCCAGTGACAAACCAACACAACAAGCCGTCTGATTATAACTGATTACTGTGAGTTCATGTGCGCGTGCGTTTTTTGTGTATTGTTACTTGTAAAGTTTGCGTTTGCCGTTTAGCCCCCAGAGACAGAGAGGCGAGCCAGTCAGTGACATTGGTGGGTGAGCGTCTGGCTGACTTGATTCACTTAGATACTGAAAACAGGCGATGCATTTTTTTTTTTTTTTATATTCCGGTAAATTTATCCTGACTTTTATATTAAGTAAAATTATAATTGATATTTTTAAAATAAAAATTAATATTTTTAAAATATAAAAATAATAAATATTTCAAAAATATTATTTTTTATTTTAAAAATAATAGTAATAGTTTCAACCGAAACAAAATATATGATAAATTTATTCGAGATATGTATACTTACTTATTTTTTTATTTAAATCAATAATTCAATTTATTTTTTTATCCTTGTAATTCAATTTATTAGTTATGGTACAGGCTACAGCCACAGGCTACAGGATATTTTACCGAATAATAATAATAATAACAACAAATAAATCGTTTAGTTTGCGCAGAGAATAGTAGTCAAAAATAATAATAATAAAAAAATAAGAAATTCCTTTTCTTTTTTGAATTTCAAAAACAAGAACCGGTGACGCTGACAGGATATATAACCATTTTTCTTTTTCAGCAAAGAAAAAGAAATAAAAAACGGCCAATGAAATAAAAACAATTCCTTTTGTCTTCTTTGACTTTAATTTCTCAACAACCAACAGCGGACACACGGGTCTCAGGCGAAATCAAGCGGAATGATGGAAATAAAATAACTAAACAGAAAAAAAAAAAAAAAAAGACAGAATATTCTGAGACAGAAAGAGAAGAAAAATTAGTGCGATGACCATCACTTAAAATCATATAACTCCTCGGGTCAGCAAACGAAGAAATAAATGGAAGGGAAGAGGCCTTGCCAGAATCGAAGAGATGAAGAGGAGAAGCTTCATTGCCCTGCCTCTGGACGACAACTGATGCATTGCAAGTTCCAAGCGACTGTCCGCTCCGCAATCTTCTTGTTTAATTATTGTAGCCTGGACTACCTGGATTCTAGAGAGAGAAAGACAGAGAGAGAGAGAAAGAGAAAGAGCAGTGCGGGAGAGTTTTCAATGTCTCTATTGCATTGCATGTATGGGGGATGATGAGTCGGGAATCTGCTGATTTTATACTTATGGACGGGCAGCTGGCACAACTGAACTGAACCAAGAGCAGAACAGTCCTCTACGGGTTACTCTCGTTCGTTTGCCTTCGTTGAAGGGGAAGCAAAAAAACACAAAGAGAAAACCACGCGCTTTGAAAGGCCAAAGATCCACCCAGTAGCCACCTGGATTTTTACGTGTATGTTGTTTTTTCTTTTTGCATATGTACCCTTTCTTTTCTTTTGATCGACTATTAAGTATTAACTCTTCCTTTGAAGAAGAAAAGTTTGGAGAGAAGAAAATGGGAAAATTTTTCATTTTCTTTTATATTTGAAAAAAAAGTAATGAAATGGAGAAAAATTAAAATTTTTAACTTAAGAAAGGATAAAAAGTAACCAAATAAATAATATGTATAAAAATTTTAATTTTATTTTTTTAATTTAATAAACTATGGACAATAAAATAATTTAATAAAAATGGTAAAAACCAACAATTTCTTCTTAATTTAAAAAAATGAATTTAATGAATTAAGGAATTTTTCTTCTCAAAAATAGTTCTAAAAACAAATATTAATTTTTTTTCTTCCTCTTCCATGTTTCTTTCCTCCTAAAAACAGGCTAAATTTGACCCTTTTACTGTAGGCTTGCATAATTGTATTGGTTTGGAAAACATTGAAACGTGACAAATTTAAAAAATGTCCGTTTTGGAATTTCCAGATTGGCTGCCTCTGCTTCGCTGGGTCACGACGTATTAGTCGTCTACGCTACTAACTACACACTAATTAAGTACTCCCTGTCTACCTCTCTCTTTTCAGTTTTTTAACTCTTTTTTTTCTTTTTTTTTCTTCAATTTTTTCTGGGAGGAAATGACTGGTTCTGATGGGCTTAAATGTTCCCTGACAAATAATGATGCTATTACCGATGGCGGGGCACGCTTGTCAATAATAGGCGCCTTCTATTCATTCCATTTCCTTCCGTTTTACACGCAAAAAAATTCCCGAATTTGCACAGCCTGGACCTTGTATCGAGGCAAACCAAACATGCACTAGTGCCTAATGCCAACTCTAGACGGATACAGGGAGGCGACACCCCCTAAACACATATTTTCGTTGTGATTTGGAATCCCCCACCCTCCAAACTTTATTATTTTTATTTGGATGAAAAAGTAAAATGAGAGAAAAGTGAAAAAAAAGGGAAAAAAATGAAAATGAAAAGAAATTCATTCCCTCTTACATTTGCAAAAAAAAAAAAAAGAAATAAAAGGAAACTAAAAATTTTTTGTATGGAAAGATAAACAACGAGAAAAAAATAATATATATCAGAATATAAATTTTACAAGTAAAAATATTACATATATACGATATAAACTATAGGGTCATTTGATAAAAATAATAGGAGAGTCAACAATTTTGCTTTCAATTTTAGAAGAAAATTTTAGAAATAATGGTTTTAATGGACTAAAGAAAAAAATTCGATAGATCCTTATTTTCCTCTTCAAAAATATTTTTCAAAAATAGGTATTAACTTTTTTTCTCTATTTTCTTTTGACTCGTCTCTTTTTTCTTTCTTCCAAGTACATTGTAAGTTGCCCCAGAACCATCAACAACAAACCAAAGATAATAGCATTTGGTTGACATCCGCACTAATTTATTAAAACATGACTTAGTTATCTTTTCTTTTTAATAAATTTATCTAATTTAAAAGATTTTTCTAAATTCATCTCTCTCTACTTCTTCATTTTTTTTTTATACAGATGTAGCGGGTTTGAAATTTGTGTAAAATTAACATTGCTACATAAATTATTATTATCACTAACTGCATGATTTAAAAATACATTAATTAGTGACTTTGTTGGTTATCAGTCTTTTAACTTCATAATTAGATTCTTAGCCTCAACCATACATACGATTGAAAAATGGACACATCATTTGGCAATGGCTTTGTAATTTGTGGAACTATGACACATTCTCAAATTTGGCCTTTTTCTATATCATAAATAAGTAGACTGCATTTAATTGGTCCAGCAAAATTTGTCTTTACTCACTAGTCATAGCCTCATACGGTGGGTGGATGCCACATTTATTGCTATCCCTTTCATTTTATCTGGCTAGTACGTCATTTGACCAAAAATGAAAAAAAGGATGGCAACGCAAAACAAGAAACACATTGCAGGATATTTCATTTGAAGTTTCTTTCTGCTCATATTAGCACATATACATGTGCAAAACGTCATCAAAAATGAAATCCTTTTCGTTTTGGAAATTTCCTTTCGTCATATATTCTCCTACAAACAAAAGATAGTTTGAAACCAAATTTTATTTACATTAACTTTGTTTAGGGGACACTCTAATTAGAGTTTATATTTTTATAGAGATTTTAAGTTTTAATCATAAAAGAGAATGTGTAAAATTTATTAAAAAAATTATTTTTATTGTGTTGTTTATAATTTAATAAATTTTTTAATAAATAAAAAAATTTATATCTCAAATACTTGAACTAATTCCGAAAAGATGAGGCCCAATTTTAGCTGGCAGTTATGATCTTAACAAAGAAAGTGACGTTAAACAAACAGTCAATTATCACACCGTTCACCCACGTTCAAAGAAAGCGACACGTCGGCATCATCTACTATACTATAAACCCCATCACATTAAATTTGGAATCAGAATAAAAAAAAAAAGACAAAGAAAAATAAAAGTAAAAGGGCTCATGTTAACTATGCCGTGGTACTTGTTATACTTTGTTACATGATTAAGAGTTATCATTTTGTATTTTAAAAAAATGTTTGACTATTTACACATAAAAAAATAAATTAAGTTTTTTTTTTGTCAAGAAAAAAAATTAAGTTACTTAAACGTCTTAATAGGTATTCACATCTCCTCTGTTTATTACAGACAGTCACTTTTTATCTTTTTTTTTCACAATCATCAATTAAAAATCAATATATTAAAACTTTTTAATGACAAATTTATAATATATTTGACTTTTAATTTTTTGACAGTTGATTAACACATACCACATATAAATAACTATAAAAGAGAAAATAAAAATAATTATCGTTAATAAAATTCTTTAACTTATATTTGTCAATTTTTATGTTTCCACGTATAATATTGATTGTAATTTCAGGTCTTTAACTTAACTTGGAACAAAGAAGTCATGACCTTAAATTGATGCCAACAGCCAGTGCACTCGAACTTGGTCAACACAAAATTCATCCATACTACTCCGTCTAATCCATTCAATGTTTTATTATAAGAAAATATTTATGGTCCTCTACACACATATCTTTCTTTGACCTCATAATTTTTAGTATTAGCTTCTTTTAATGGTGTGTTGGGATTTGAAAGAGACGTGAGAAAGGAAATAAAGGAAAGCAAGTGATTTTCTCTATAGTTACTTGGGTGAAGTTTGTTAAAAATAGTTACTTTTTTACTTTTTTTTATAATTGTTAATTAAAAATTAACATATCAATATTTCTCAATAATAAATTTGTAATATATTTAACTTTCAACTTTTGATAGTCAATTAATACATATCACGTACGAGTGACTGTAAAAGAGAAAGTTAGAGCGACTGTCGCTAGCAAAATCCTTATTTGGATAAGCTAAAAAATGTGAAAAAAAAATAGAGAGAATAAATTTTTTACTTGGATATGGTGAAAAATAAAGAAATAGAAAAATTATGTATATCAACTAACAATTTTGCCCCTCTGAATAGATACAAATTCTATTATTTTTGCTTAAAAAATCGTAAAAGAATTAAGCAAAAAAAAAAAAGGAAGAGTGTTTTAAAAAAAAAATCATTTAATTATTTAAGTTGTTTAAATTTCAATGCTTGAGTTTAATAGCAAAAGTCACTTTTCTTATCTTGTGAGCCAAATTTAGAGGGTTCTTTGCTCTTTCCGTCTCTCTGTCCTTCTTTATCTTTGCTCAACACAAAGACTCTTGAATTTGTTAAGTAAATTGAGTAGAAATCAAATAAGCTTTGTATCGTCAATAATCACTGTCTTTAAAGTGATGTTCGTCCCCTTCCAAATTGCTGCAGGATTTATAACGAATTACTTCAAAATTTACAAAACCTTGGGTTTACAGACAGCAACTCCTCTAAACCATTTAATAAGAATTTCTCAAGTGTAAAAAAAAAACAGAACTTGTTTTGGAGAATGAATATATCATAATATTAACGCCTGTTGGGCAAAAGAAATATCTTATTTATAAACTTTGGATAGACACTTATAAAAAGTTCTGTTTCTTTCCTGAAGAATTATGTCTCTTTCCATGAATAAACACAACTCTTCATACTAAAAGTCATATCTTTTCCCACAAAGGTTATATCTCTTCCCACTAAGGGTCACTTCTCTTCCATGAAGAGTCATGCCTTTTTAATTTTAACTGTAATTTAGTTCTTTTCTTAAAAACAAACTGATGTAGCTATCTATCGATATATTTTTCCAACAATCCCCCACTTAGATAGCTACATTGTTTGTTACAAGGCTCACACTTATGAAATGTGTCTTTCGAATTAAACCTTTCATTGTTATTAGCATCTCAAGACTTCAACGAAATCAATGGTGTGATATACACTTAAACCAAGATTTCTATGTGTTAAAATCGGAAAATACTACACATGTGTCCTTCTCTACATAATGAGAAATTCACCGTATTATATAGCACGTCTGTGGCCTTGTGCTACCATCCTGATTTTATGAACATTTACAAAAGTTAAACCCTCAAACTTTTGTTAGAAGTGGCACCACTTCTTATGTTCGTATAAGTGAAGTTCTATATTTTATGTGAGTCCAACTTTATCAAGAGTATTACTCATCCTCAAATCCTTTTTGCATTGAATATGAATTATTTATTTATCATATCAATTCAATACTAGTGCAACGGATCAATAACTTGTTATTACTCATTAAACCTTTAATTAACTATTGAGTTAGTAAAGGTTGGGTTCCCATTATTGGTTGCTATCAAAGGGTTTTAGTCCTATTCCTTTTGAGGTTGTCACAGTCAAATCTCTCAAGAGACCTTTTGTGAAAGGATCAGCTAAATTTTTATATGATTGTACATACACAATTGTGACAATACCTTCAGAAAATAACTGTCTCACATATTCATGTCGTAAGGTAATATGTCTAGATTTACCATTGTATATTTTACTTAAAGCTCTAAACATTGTTGCTTTATTATCACAGTGAAAAGAGATGGCTGAAACTGACTATGGCCACAATTTAATCAAGTAACAGATTCCTCAACCATTTTGCTTCTTTGCTTGCAGAAGCTAATGCTACAAACTCTGATTCCATGGTAGAATGAGTTATACACGTCTGTTTCTTAGAAACCCATGAAACAACACCTCATGCTATGGTAAAAACCCATCCAAACGTAGATTTATTATCACTAATACTAGTTATCTAACTAGGATCAGTATACCTTTCTAGTACTACAAGAAAATTATTATAAAACAATCCTAAATTGATCTTTCTTTTTAGATATCTAAGGACTCTTACAATAGCCTTCCAATGATCTGTACTATGATTGCTTGTATATCTAAAAATTTTACAAACTACAAAAGCAATATCTGGCCTAGTGTAATTCATAGCGTACATTAAGCTACCAATTACACTAGCATACTCCAACTGATCAATTGACCTTGCAGAATTTACATTCAATTTCTATGATGCATCAAATGGGTATTTGCTTCTTTAATCTTTAAATGATTATATTTAAGAAGTACTTTCTCTATATAATGAGATTGACTTAATGCAAAACCTCCGCTATACTTTTTAATTTTTATACCCAAGATAATATCAACTTCATTTAAATCCTTCATTTTGAAGTTTGAAGTTAAATACTTCTTTGTTTGATTTATGCCTTCCATATGGGTTTCAACAATAAGCATATCACAAACATAAAGGCATATGATCACACCAAAATTTTCTGTAAACTTGGAATATATGCATTTATCAGCACTATTGTGCCTAAAACCATGAGACAGTATCACAGAATCAAATTTTTTTATGTCATTGCTTTGGAGCTTGCTTTAATCCATATAAGGATTTAATTAATTTGCAAACCTTATTTTCATTTCTTGGAAGGACAAATCTTTCAGGTTGTTCCATGTACACTTTTTCATCTAAATCACCATTTAAAAAGGCAGTCTTAACGTTCATTTAATGTACATACAGACTATATATTGATGCCAAAGCCAATAGTACTCTTATGGATGTTATTCGTGCTACTGGAGCATAAGTATCAAAGTAATCAATACCTTCCTTTTGCCTAAATCCTTTAGCTACTAATCTAGCTTTAAATGTTGAAGAGATCCATCTAAATTATATTTTCTCTTAAATACTCATTTATAACCAATTGGTTTTGATCCAATAGGCAAATCTACTAGGATCCAAGTATTATTAGACAATATTGAATCTATTTCATCATTTACTACCGCTTTCCAAAAAAGCTACATCTCTAGAAGTCATTACTTCATTAAATATCTTTGGATCATCCTCTACATTAAGTAATATGGGTATTTTATTGATCAATTTTGTCCTATTACCTTCAACTAAGAAGACAATAGATTGAGAAGATATAAAATCAGCACCAAATATTTTCTCTTTTCTAGTTCTTTAACTTTTCCTAGGTTCCAAAGGAACTTCAGAACTTTTCTCTTAAGGCTAGTAAAAATAACATCAAGTTTACTGTCAGGATTAAGACTATTGATTGCATTGGTTTCTTGTGATATGGGTATTACAACATTTTTAGAATCTTTACAAAATTTATTTTCTAAGAAACCAACATCTCTTAATTTTACAATCACATTAGAATCCAAACCCAAAAGGCTATAGGTTTTATAATTTTCAGCATAACCCACAAACACACTTTTTAGTGCTCTAGGACCTAATTTTGTCCTTTTTGGATTTGGCATTCTGTAAAATGCCAAACATCCCCATACTCTTATGTAACTCAAATTTAGGCTTCTTTTATTCTATAATTCGTATGGAGAAATTTTAAATTTCTTGGAATGTATTCTATTATGTAAATAAGAAGCTATTAGTATAGCTTCTCCCAACAAATTTTGTGGCAATCCAGCTCTTAATATCATGGCATTCACTATGTTTACTAATGTTCTATTTTTTCTTTCCGCCAACTTATTTTGTTGTGAGGTATATGAAGCACTGGTTTGGTGTATAATTCCATTTCCCTCACAAAATTGTATAAATTATGTAGGAAAATATTTATCCCCTCTATCACTTCGCAACTTTTTTATTTTCTTGCCTTTTTGATTCTCAACAATAGATTTGTAACATTTAAACATGTCAAAGGCTTGATCTTTACTTTTCATCAAATAAACATGTGTATACCTAAAAGAATCATCTACAAATGTTATAAAGTGTCTATTTTCTCCTCTTGTTAACATGCCATTTAAGTCACAAATATCAGAATGCACAATATCTAATAATTATGTATGTCTGTTTACTTCAGGGAAAGGTTTCATAGTCATTTTTACTTGGATGCATATTTCATATTTTTCTTCATTATCATGATCACAAGAAATCAATCCATGTTTAGACATAAACCTTATAAATTTATAATTAATATGCGCTAGACGTTCATGTCATAAAGTAGAAGAAGACTCAACAATATAAGCAGAATTATTATTATTTTTATTAATACTGAATTTGTACATTCTTTCCCGACAAATACTCCATTCCTAGACAAGATCAATTTATCATATTCTAACACTGCCTTTAGGCCTTTCTCACCTAACAGATTGGCAGACACGAGATTCTTTCTAATTTTGGGCACAAAGAGTACATTAGTAAGAATGAGTTTCTTCTTCGAAGAAAATTGAAGTTCAACGCTTCCTTTTCCAAAAACCTTTGTTGTGTTTTGATTTCCCATAACTTGTCCTTCTGTTGTCTCTTCAAATTCTTTCAAAAAGGTTTTATTATTGCAGACATGAACAGTAGCCCTAGAATCATACGACCAGTCATCAGACTTGTTTATAGCAGCCATATAAAATTCAGTAATCATGCCAATGTGCAATTCTGAGATCATTGCAATTATTTCTATTGGTTCTTGTTCAACAATATTAGCATTTGTGACATTGTCCTTCTTCAATTTGTTAAGGAATCTGCACTCACGTTTACCCCTTTTTTCCACAATGATAACAGGTTCTACCTTTTGACGTGTTTGAGTTATTTGTCTCAGGATATTTCTTTTTTTTTTTTTTTACCAAAATTATGTTGGACACTTATGTTAGGCTCAATATTGTTCACCTTAGAACTTGATCTAGCAAAATTTTTTTTTTCACGAATTCGAGTTTCCTCCTCAATTCGCAAATGCTTTATGAGTCGTTCTATGCTAATATCCTTTGTTGTATGTAGATATTTCTTTCTGTAATCATTCCAACTAGGAGATAACTTGGCTATGATAGCCCCCACTTGAGGTGGTTCAGATACATCAGTTTTGTTGTCCTTGAGTTTTGACACAAGAATTTGCAATTCATGTACTTGATCCATTACAGATCGATTTTCCACCATTGTATATTCAAAATATATAAGAGGAAGAAATTTGTCCACACCTTATTTTTCGTTACTGTATTTATTTTCCAATGCAATCCATATGTCTTTTGGAGACTTGACAGAAGCATACAAATCGTAGAGTCGATCTGACAGAGTGTTAAGAATATGTCCTCTACATAGCATCTCATCATCTTCTCTTTTCTTGTATTCTAACTTGATGGCCTCTATGTCATCTTCTTTTGGAGCAGGAAATTTAGCTAAATTAGGATCCTAAATATAGGCAACCTTCTGTTTTGTCAACACAAACAAAATCTTATCTTTCCAACGTTTATAATTTAACCCATCAAATCTCTCAAGTAAAACAACATCTTGATTCATAGCATTGATTGCAGTAGGCATTGTTGCTGTCACAGATTCTCTCATTGACTCTATTGCAAACATCACTTTAAAATTGTTAAGTAAATTGAGTAGGAATCAAATAGGCTTTGTGTCGTGAATAATCACTATCTTTAAAGTGATGTTCGTCCCCTTCCAAATTGCTGCAAGGTTTATAACGAATCACTTCAGGATTTACAAAGTGTTAGGTTTACAAACAGCAACTCCTCTAAACTCCCTAATAAGAATTTCTCAAGTGTAAGAAGAAAAAACATTTTTTGGAGAATGAATATATCAGAATATTAACGAATGTTGGGCAAAAGAGGCATCCTATTTATATACTTTGGACAGACACTTATGAAAAGTTATGTCTCTTCCCTGAAGAATCATATCTCTTTCTATGAACAAACACAACTCTTCATACTAAAAGTCATATATTTTCCCACAAAAGTTATGTCTCTTTCCACTAAGGGTCACTTTTCTTCCATAAAGAGTCATGTTTTTTTAATAGCAACTGTAATTTAGTTTTTTTTTCTTAAAAACAAACTGATGTAGCTATTTATCGATATATATTTTCCAACAGAATTTGAGGAAAAGTATTTTTTTTATTATAAGTTCCTCGCTGTTTTGATCTTTTTCTTCTTCCTTTTCAATAGAAACTTTTTTTATTTACGGGTGGTTCTTGTACTCATAAGACTGTTTTAGTTTTTTCACCTTTTTTTAGCATCCAATCACATTCCTATATAAATAACAATAATGATATATCAGTTACTGGTGCTGCCTCATTATCTCTCTCTCTCCATTTTTTTTTTGTTTTTTGCCCTTCTAAAAATTTGAAAGCCACCATTGATCTCAGCTAATTGTGGAGAGAGTGGATCGAGTGAATGATTGAGAAAGTAAAGAAAAAGATTAGTTTGGAGGATAAGCAAATCAAACTATCATTGTCTCTTTTCCTGTACATTTTTTCGGATTTCTTACCATCAGTGAGAAAGATAAATGGTGAGACCTGTGATTCCTTTTCCTCTTATTTTCAAATAAATTTCTTTCCCACCAAATTACTAAACAAAGATAAATTGTCTTTTGCATAAATTATTTTCCCATCAAATTTTTTCCACCCACTGTCTCATAAGCTAAATGTGCTGTAAAAGTTAAAAAAAATGTTGTAATAAATAATTTTGTTGGATAAGTCGGCATTCTAAAAATTAAAAATAGAACCAAACGAAAACAAAATCAGTTTATATTAGTTGGTAATTTGGTTCAATTAAGAAATTTTTACTTTTTTGCAATTTAATTTGATCAGTTGGCTTTTTTTTCGATTTTTTAACAATATCGTATTATTTAAATTCACCATGTTGAGATGTAAAATGCACCAAAAATTTTTGGTGAAACAAAATCGTGAAGTATTGAGGAGGAAATTCTTTCTCAAATTCAACTACAAGTAACAAATAGTATATTTGCATATAAGGTGGGAAGCAACAATTCATATAGGTTGGTATCACATGGTGTTCGACCCATGTCCTTGCCTCATAAGCCGAAACCTAATACATTACACACTTGGCCAAAACAAAAAAGTATTGATTTTGCCCCAATTTAATCTTAGTTAGGTTTCATGCATTAATATATGCATTTATGATGATAACAAACTTTGAGAATTTTATTTTGACTCACACAAAGTGTGAGTCAAAATAACTCACCCTATAGAAATAAGGGGCAACAGGTTGCCCCCAAAAACTACCTCTATTTTTTAAAATTCTTTTCCCAAAACATGTGCATGGCCCCTACCTTTGTAATTTTTTTTTCTTTTTGTGTTTGATATGTTGTTACTTTTTTTTTTATCTGTTACCCACCTTTTATTTCAAATATTTTTGTTAGATTAATATTTTTATTAAATGATATGGGCATGTATGTAAGATCTTTTTTGAATATAAAATAATAAAATGAAATTTAATTTTTTTTTAAATATAATAATGCACTTAATGTACAAAACAGAATTAAATTTGAGTATATATATTAAGAAAACGAAATTAATTTTCTCTAAAATCACCTAATGGCGTACAGACTTTTTTTTTTTGTTGGGTTTTGAGTGCATACTATATAAATTTTTAATATTATGTAATCTAAAATTGAGTATAAGTAAATTTAAATTTTTAGTTTTGAGCACAAAATTACTTAAATTTTTAAATTATGTATAAATACTCAAAAGTTGAGTACGAGAGGACTTACATTTTAAGTTTTAAGTATAAGCTACTCAAATTGTTATAATTAAGTAGAATTTAAATTTGAGTATAAGTATACTTGTACTTAAATTTTTAATTTTGAGTACCTAACTAATCAAAATTTAAAAATAAGGACAATTACTCCAAATTTGAGTACAAGAAGACACAAATTTTGAATTTTAAATACAAGTTACTCAAATTGTAATAATTAAGTGCAAACACTTTAAATTTGAGTATAAGTATAATTGTACTTAAATTTTTAGTTTTGAGTACATAACTACTCAATTTTTTAAAATTAAGTATAAATATTCCAAATTTGAGTATTGAGAGATTCAAATTTTGAGTTTTAAGTACAAGTTACCCAAATTGTTAGAATTAAGTACAAATACTTTTAATTTAAGTATAAACACAACTGTACTTAAATTTATAATTTTGAGTACCTAACTACTCAAATTTTTAAAATTAAGTACAAATACTCCAAATTTGAGTATAAAAAAACTCAAATTTTATATTTTAGGTACAAGCTACTCAAATTGTTAGAATTAAATACAAATACTTTAAATTTGAGTATAAGTTGACTCTAAAAGGATTCAGAATTATCTTTACAGCAAGTAGCAAGTAAACCAAAAGATGGGTGTATTATACTCACATGATATATGAATGCAAACAGTATGTACCCTAACTTTGAAGATTGGTATAGGTGAAAAATATGACAACTACATGTATTTCTCACACTTTAATATTTCTTGCAAACATTTTCATTTGACATGGGTAAACCTCAATAATACAAGAAGGAAATAGACATAACCGCTTAGAGAAAAAAAAAAGAATTTTTAACAAACACAATTTTATAAACATAAATGGTCACAAAATTTTTCATAGTACAAAAAAATCATTTTATAATACACGAATAACATTTTGTACAATATGTAAGAGATCTATAGTTTAATAATATAAAATTATGAAAATCTCTTCTATGTTGCAAAAAAGATTGACGGTATAGCATAAAATACTTTGCTCGTAATATAAAATTATTTCGCGTCAATTTATGCCTGTAAAAATCATGCATGCATGTAGCTTTCCTCAAAAAGGAAAATTTATATTATAATGCTTTATAAGTTACTCGCCAAAGAGAATATCGGGCTTGTAATTAGCTTGAGTCTTGGTTCAAATAAACCTAAGTCATGTATAAAAATATTTGACAAAGGATTCAAGAATAGTTGAGGTGGTTGAAAGTAGTAGGCTCTAATTAGGGAGTCTGAGGTTAGGACTCTAATCCTTCTCTCACCTTCCAATCCTCCAAATTATTGGGTTACCAACTCCAAAGTATAGTTATTAAACCTGGCTCAGTGGTCCGGTGAACTGATCACCTAGCTAGACTGGGTTGGCAAAAACTCGTTAAGTCCTAACTTGACTGAGGATAAAACTAGACTGAGTCTTATATTTAGATTTTTTTTAGCTCTCATATTTAGAAACACACTAAACAGTACACATTGTTTTAATTTTATCATTTCTTCACTCTCAATTTTAAATAGAGAAAATCCTCAAATATCGACCGATGAACACTAACCACTTAATCTCATTTCTTCATTGGATTCAGGTATGAGTCTTTTTCTTTCTTTTTTTTTTTTTTTTGGGTTTTGGATGCTATAATTGTATCTCTAAAACAATTCAATTCTTTTATAATTCAATTTTTCTTTGGGTTACCATAATTTGTCTTTTTTTTTCTTCTTATTTCTGTCTCATTGTATTTGTCTTACACTTGTTTATTTTTACATTTTGATTGAAAATAATCAATGAAAATTATTAAAAAAATTATTTCCACACTAGATGAATGCTTAAGGAAAAAAAAAACAGAACCAATTTTTAATAAAATAAATTATTTAAGTAAAAGGGGGTTCAACAATCAAAGACCTTGGAAACTTGTCCCTTGCATTGCCTTGTAAGAACAAGTGCATAATTCCTGTTTGGCTTTTACCCATGCATGTGTTTTGTGATTGTGAAATTCTTTGCCACTTGTCCATAGTCATCATCATAATAGAAAAGTCACTCAAATTTTTGTTATGCCAAATTAATCAATTATCTTTTTGACATGTGAATTACCTTTCCTTTGTGTCTAATAGTCTATCTTGTGCTTTTTTTTTTTTTTTTCCGGAATGAGGTCTCTCCATCCATCTAGTGCTTGAGATTAAACAACTTACAACTTTTTTTTTTTTTTTCTGATAATTAGTTTGGTTGACACACACACACACACACACATATATGCCCTTACCATTTTTCCCAAAAGCTTCTTTTTGAGGTCTTTGTAATTTATTGTTCATATGTTCCACTAATGAACATTATTGTTGTAGGATGTCATCAATAGTAGATAATAATACCCCAAATACTGCAAATAATATCACTATATCAGTCGTAGGTTCTTTTGAGAGTACACTTCTACAAAAGCTATAAGAAGTAATATCAAACAAAGGAATGATTTAGCATAGGGCCATTATAAGGAACTTAACATCAAGTGTAGGAAGAAAAAAATTGATGTGTTGATACTACTTAACAATCATTTTTGGGGGCAAAATTAATCGAATAAAGCAACATTTGGCAGTAATGATATAGGGGAAGTAGATCCTTGTCGGAATGTCCCACTTGATATTCAACATTAAATGAGGGAAAATATTGATAATTGTTTTTTAAGGAAAAGGAAAAAAAAAAAGGAAAAGTTGAATGAGTTTTATCTTTTTTGCCCCTAGATATAAGGCCTATGAAGAGTAACAAAATCATGATGTTGATATTGATATACAAGAAGTTCCACCTCCTTTAATTCCTTCTCATTCTATCTTTAAAGAAACTGATAAACTAGCTAAAAGTAAGGGAAAAGGAGTTAGCCATGCAAGAAAAATTGGGTTTGTTTTCATTCCAAGAACAAGTCCCGATACTCAACCCACTCTGAAAAGTGTATTGTAAAGCAAAGAGGCAATAGAAAGGTGTGATTTTGCAATATCTAAATGGATAATTGATGCTTCCATACCTTTCAATGTTGCAAACTCAATTTATTATCAACCAGTTGTGGATGTTATAGCTAGTATGGGACCTGGTTATAAGGCACCATCCTTTTATGATTTTTTGTGGTCGTTTGTTGACTAGGAATGTTGAAGAGGTAAAAAATTTTGTGGAAATCTGTTTTGCCATGTTGAGTAGGACAGGTTGTACAGTTATGGTAGATAGATGATTAGATCAAAATTGAAGAACTTCGATAAGTTTATTAGTTTATTGCCGAAAAGGAACTTTTTTTTTTTTTTGAAATTAGTTGATGCTTCAGAATCAGCAAAGACGGCCGAAATATGGTACAAATTATATAGAGAAATTGTGTTGTTTGTTGGTGTGGAAAATGTGGTCTATATGATGACTAACAATACTTCTATTTATGTGACTGCTGGTGGATTATTGGAGAGAGAATTCAAGAACTTATTTTGGTTTCCTTGTGTACCCCATTGTATTAATTTGATTCTCTAAAATATTGACAAAATGGATGAGATTAGTTGCATTGTTTCCTATGCTACCACGATTACCAAGTACATCTACAATCATAATTATCCTTTCCATTTGAGGAGAAAGTTTACAAATGGAAGAGAAATACTTCGTCCTCTACCAACTTGGTTTGCAACGAACTTCATCACCTTACAAAGCATCTTGGCTCAAAAAATGCACTAAGAGCTATGGTGACATCTAAAGAGTGGACCACATGTACATATGCTAAAAAAGTTGAAGGAAAGATGTTTGTTGACAATGTGTTAGACTCTAGATTTTTGAGAGAATGTGCATTTATTGTGCATATTACTAAGCCTTTGATTTGTGTTTTACGAATCATAGATATTGATGAGAGGCCTGCTATGCGGATCTTATATGAATTCATGCAGTTAGAATAAAAATTATGAACTGACTTTGATAGAAGAAGATAAGACTCCAAATTTTTTTAAACATAATTGATTCTCGTTGGGACAGTCAGCTTCATAAGAATCTCCATATTGTTGGATTTTGGTTGAACCCTAGGTGCCAATATGATATTATATTGATTGGGAAACACCATCGAGTTGTTTCTTCATTTTTTGACATTCTAAAAAAGTATTCTTATTGAAATGAACTTTTAATGCGCAAGCTCACAAGTAAAATAAGAATTTTTACCAATGTAGAAGGGGACTTTGGACATAATTCTGCTGAAATTGATCACAACATCATGCCTCCTAGTATTTCTTTGTTGTTTATAAGGTTTTATTTTCCTATTTCTTTTGTTTTTCTAATATATAAGCATGGCTTCTCATTCTCTTATTTTTTGATTAGTTCTAAATTAATAGGGTTGATTGGTATTTTTTGGAGCAAACTTTATATGAATTTGGCTAACCTACTAGCATTATTGAATTAATCATGTTTTGTGTTTCTAAATCATTTTTTTCTATTCTTTGGAATAGTGAGAGACTTCTTAGTCTTAAACTAGTTCCTGGCTCAAGAAAGGGGATTCGTTGTCTCCGTATTTTTAGTCTTGTGTATAGAATAACTTTATCTTTATATTCAGAGTAAAGTAGATCAGAAGGAATGAATCTCGATTAAATTCTCTCGTAGGAGTCCTTCCACACCACACTTGTTGTTTGCTAATGATGTTATGCTCTTTGCCAAGGTTACCATTGGCCAAGCTTGAATTTTGTGTGGCATACTTAATGAGTTGTATATGGCTTTAGGTTTTAAAGTTAATGAACTCAAATTCAAAGCCATTGCTCCTTCAAAAGTTCCAAAAAAAACTCTTCTGTAGATTAAGATAATAAATCATTTTTCATTTACTCATGACCTGGGTAAATATCTTGGTATGCCCCTACATTATGGCAAGCCTTTTAGGACTACTTATGCTTACCTTATAGATAAAATCAAACAATATTTATCTAGTTGGAAATCCAAGTAGTTGAATGTGGCAGGTTGAGTAACTTTGGCGCAGTCTTGCTTCCTTTTCAATCCCTATTATACCATGTAAGTGGCATGGCTGCTTCACTCGATTTGCAATGAGATGGATAAAATCATCAGACGTTTCATCTAGGCATCTGGTGCTGACAAAGTTAGAGTTCATTTGATTAGCTAGGATGAGCTATGTCATCCTAAAAATGAATGAAGGTTGGGGCTTCATCAGTCACACTTAAATAATGTTGCTTTATTAGGGAAATTGATCTGAGACTTACTATGTGGTAAGGATAAGCATTGAACATCTATTTTAAGTGAGAAATATCATAATACCAATAAGGTAGGGAGCTACCTTCCTACTACTTCTCATACATGGCATGCTATTGCTAGGAGTTTTAATATGCTTGAGGATGGTTTTGGATTCCAGATTAGATAAAGTGACATTGTATCCCTCTGGCAGGATAGATGAGTTGCTACTAAGCCCTTGGCTTTAATGATTCCCAATATTGATCCTATTAAGGATCAGGTAGTGGTCAGCAAGATTGCTCAATGTGGGAGATGGAGTCTTAAGTGCTTGAACACTTATATTTCTTTTGAGGTCTAAAAGTTAATTCAATTTGTTCATCTCCCAAGGCATTTACCTACTTTAGATGCTTTTTTAGGGCTGGCTGGTTCTACTAGTGTATATTGGGGATCAAAATTATCAAAATAATACTTAATTTTTTTATGTGAATCCAAAATTAATTCTATTTTACTATTTTCGTTTGTATTCTATTAATTTATTCTTGACCTCTCGTCGTACTAACCCTCGGATTCTTAGTGTTCATATACTAGACCTCGTCACCTAATGTAGCTGTATTAGGGCATCTGCTTTGTCATCAGTCTCCGATATTTTGTGAATTTCACCTTTTAATGGTCTTCGTTTTCTAATGGGGAAAAAAAAACAAAAAGAAAAGGAGGTCATACAATCATGATGTAGCATTTCATTACGTGCTTATATAATAAATTGCCTACTTTATCACCATTAATTAATAGCTTGTTTGGAACGACAAAAATTAATAATTCAATCCACTTTATTTTTTCTAATTCTTTTGTTTGTTATCAAAATTTTTTAAAGTATAATAATTCAATTGAATTCTCGAACTTTAAAAAAAAAAAAAAACACTAATGCAATAGAATTTGTAATTTTCATATAGCTCATTTCATTTCATTTTGTCACTTTTAAGTATTTCAACCAAACAAAAGAATTCAATTTTTTTTATTTAAGAATTCCTACCAAAACAAAGATTAAAATTGGAATTCTATTAATAAATCAAGTGAATTGGAATGTTGAATTCCATCATTTAACTGAATTGAATTATAATAAAAATTTGATGTCAAACAAGCTGTTGCTAAACCCTTTTTATTACATTATATCGATAACATTCACTGAAATTTTTTATGTGGATACAATGAAAATATAACTTAAGTACCAAAATTTTAGCCTGACTGTTAAATTGGGGGTTGTAATCTCTTGATTTGAGCTGCAAGCCTCAAATATTAAGAAAAGCAAAATTTTGGACAAAAAATGAATTTGTAGCATAAAAATCAAAATAGAATTGAATTCATTTGATTGATACTTAAATTATAAAATTAATCTCTTATTTGAAATAGATTTTAAGACAACCAAAAATTAAAAAAAAAGAAATAGATTTTAAGACAGAAAAGTTTGATTTGAATTGTTTATTCGATGCCAATATTTTTAAGTAATTAAATGAATCAAATTACACTCTCTGTCCCAATCTCATATGTTTTTGCATGAATAATATTTTTAGCACGTCTTTTACAGTCTGTTTGATTTGATTTGGTAGAAAATAATGAGTAAGAATCGAGTGAGAAATAAATTGGCTATTAACTGGAATATTCTTTTGAAAGAAAATCATTAGAAAATTAGGTCAAAATTTGCATGGATCCCACAAAAATAATTTCTCTGGCGAGGAAGGCGGCCGAAGATAATGAGAGTGGATCCCACAATTACACTGCCAACAACTTGATGTTTCTAAATACCAAAATACTCTCGAGTCTTATTAAAATTTAACGCCGCCAACTAGCACCGCAAGTGCAACTTGGTTTTTATATAAGAGTATAATCGTCATTTTCAAAAGGTAATTTTTTATCTCTATTTTGTCATCACAAACCAAATAAAAAAAATTTTTATTTTATTTTTTTCACATATTTCTAACGTATATTAATAATTAATAAAAAAAATTATTTTCTTTTTCATAATTTTTTCTTGCATACTACTTTAAATCCAAACAAAGGCCAAAAGCATGATAATTCAATTAAATTTTTATACTTCGAGACTCGCGATTTCAAGTTAATATATTGGTCAACGAGTTGAATAATGTTCCATTGAACTTGGTCCATGCCAAACAATTTCCTAGAATTGTTTTTGATGCGATTCTTGTCTAGTCTTATTAACTAGCTTTCCTTCTTTCTCACTAATTCAACTTATGCTTCAACGAATATCAATGTTAGTTGTTTTTAGCTTAATCCCAAATTTTGTAAACATCATTTTTCTTAATATTGAATTCGTGCGCAGAATTCAAGCTAGAAATTCTTGTCCGGCCACACAAGAATTGGTCTCTTCATATTTTATTCATCTTTGCTTTTATAACAAAATTTTTTGAGTCAAAAGTTTAAATTGGTAGAGATTTAAGGAATTAATCATACATTAAAATTTAACATGCTCCCTCACGTACAAATCTATTGTATCAAAAGTGTGAGGAAAGAACATACTAACTAAAAAATTCACAACAAAATGTGAACGCAATTTAGTTTGAATACAAAACTTTTTAATTATAAAATTTTGATACATATCAAGAGACTATTCAACAAAAAATTTAACGAGTAAAACTTAAAAAAAATAAATCATATATTAAATTCAACAGTTTTTATTTAAATGGTCGGACAATTTTCGCCTACTAATAGATTGATGAAGGATGAATCGGCCGACGAGAGTTTAATAATCATTTGCAAGTGCGCATGGATTGCAAGCACTAATGCATGATGTGATAATGATGGAAAATAAAACTAATGTAACTAAAAGTCGCCTTAAGGAGACATGAGGCAGTGGGACTAATGATGGTGAGAGCAACGGCGGGACCCACCAGACAAATGAATTCTAATGTTACCCAATAAGAAAGAGAAGCCTGCAACAACTTTCTTCTTTTTTTAAAAAAAATTATATATATATTGCATGTTGGTTGGGATATATGTATTATTTTTTTTTAATTAAACTACATGAAGTATTTTGAATAACATTAAAATAATTATGATGTACATTTAAAAGTATTTAATAAATATTTTTTTTAAAAATTCAACTATTTAAACATTAATATGACTATAATTTTATTTTAATCCTATTTAGGCGATCCCATCTAATGTTAATATTCTTTTTTTTACCTGGAGATTCCTTTTCTTTGATTGAAAAAAAAAAAAGGCTTTCCAGAAGACCCATTCTCTGTGATGATTGCTACTCATTTGAGGCTATCATAAATCCCAGCGCCACGCCTCGATCATGCAGAAACTGCCACGCTCCGATGTTGTGTTAAGCCCCGCTTTTTTACAGTACGTTTAAATTATAAGAAATTAATTATAAAAATTATAAAAAAAGAATATTATTACGATAGATAAAAAATATATATAAAATAATATTGAAAAAAATGAGTAAAAAATTATGAAAAAAATAATGATAAAAATAAATTATTTATATAAATAAAAAATATGTAAAAAAAATTATAAAAAAAATAATAGTGATGTGTTTTTTCTTTTCCTGTAGTAAAACTCTCCCCCTTGGTTTTATATGATACCAAACAACCCTTAAGTTTAAAACAGCTAAACTGAGCCGCTAAATTAAGACAGGATAAATATAAATTAAAGTTTCTTGTTTTTTTGGATTTGTATCGATTTGGGTTGCGTATTTTTGTTTCTGTTGATTAGTTATGTCACAAATTTTAAAAATTTAGTCAATTTTGGCGGCATAATTTAATTTTGGTCAATTTGATTTTTTTTTTTCAGTTAGTTTAGTCAATCGATAATAGTTGTTACCCCTCTTATATTTACATTGATGTGGTGGTAGACGCATGACAACTTGAAAATGTTATGCATTCAAAAAATTTAAGAAGCTCACGGCCAAATATATAATAATAAAAAAATTTATTTGTCAAGTTGAATGAACTACCGGTTTCTGTCAAAAAATATATATATAATAAAAAAATTTATTTGCCAAGCTGAGCTGCATGTCACCTACAACATTATTAAAATTAATAAAACAAAAATTTAAACGATACTTACTGATTGACCTAAAATAACCAAAATTTAGAAGTTCAAGATGTAACTTGACAAAAAATTAAAGTATGTGAATCATATTGACAAAATTTTTAAAATTTCGTAATCCAATTTGACAAAAATCGAAGTACGTAATCCAAATCAAGAAAATCCAAAAAATTGATAACCTAAATTTTTATTCGATCCTATCGAAAAAGGGCCAACAACACTCATACAATTTTATGGAGATAATATTTAAATAGAAAATTTACATTTAACAAACTCTATTTTAGTCTAAATAACATTCTAAACTGCAATAGAACTCTCACATTTGAGTGTTGTAAGAATTAGTCTGCTCCACTAAGTATTCGTTAATATAAATTTGATTTAATTACAAAAATATCAGTATAAATGTCCTAAATAGATAAATCACTCTTAATTTATTAAAAAGGGAAAAATGTTTTGAGTTTAGATTTTAAGATTATCTATATATATATATATATATATATATAACAATGGCCATCTTAGTTGGAATACTATAAAATAAATAAAGAGTATATTGTCTTTTTAGCCATTTTAACTAACCTCGTTACTTATACCATGCTTCTTTTGTTATATTTTAAAAAGAGGGTGTGAACAGACGTGCTAAAATAGAGTATCTATAAGCATATTAATATTACACAAGTTAAGTGAAATTAGGCGAACCGCTTATAGCAGTGTTTTTTTAATTTTAAATCTATCTAAGTATTTGATTCAAATTCTCATTCTTTTAGTAGCCTACCATTGTTTAGAGTATTTGCAAATAAATTGATAGTTATTTGGTTGTCTTTCTTACTATTTTATTTGAATTAAGATTTGAACATGCATACATGATTTAGTCGATTATGTTCTAATATATATTGCAATTTATTCAATTTATGTTAACAATCATTTACATATGTTTAAAATCTGTGCAACAAAAATGCTCATAATTATGAAAAATAAAATAAAAACGGGAAAATAATTTTTAAAAAACATAACGATAATACTAGGTTCCCCTTTTCGGTTTTTTGAAAGGGAAAAAGTTAAAAAAATAATTTTCAAATCTAATTTGTTTGCAAAAAGGAAATAAATTTTCATAATTTAAGTTTTTTTTTGTTTTTTCGTTTTTTTAAAAGAAAAAAATTTCCAAATTAATTTTTTAAAATGAAAAATGATCATAATTTAAGTTTTTTTTTTAATTTTCTCATGTTAAATAAAATATAAGCAAAAATGCATTTCTTTATAAATTTGATAAATCTGTGCATCGCACATGTCTAATACTAGGACTAAATATAAATTTTTTTATTTAAATAAATGCATATAAACCAATAAATTTATCAAAAAGAAATGAAGATTATTCGTGGCGCACTTTACTTTAGGAGGAAACAACTTTTTACTTTTATTTTGACTCCCTTATTTTCTATAAATTTCTCTTTGGACCTTGTCAAAAGAATTATTTTACTTTTATCCCTTAAAATCTTAGGTAATTTTTAATTATGCACTAAGAATATATCAAATACAATTAAACTATAAGTTTAAGATATTTAACTTAGTTCCTAATCGTTCTAATAAAATAGTTCCTATTCATGATAATAATCTCTAAAAATGAATAATTAATGGATTCACTTAATAAATAATAATAATAATAACAATAATAAAATAGTAAAAAATATTAATTTAATATTCAAATATATTCCATATTATTTCATAAAGTTTAAAAATTATTTTGAAAATAAATAAAGTTAAATATTAAATATATTCTTTAATTACTTAGTTTACAATATTTCATGAATGTTGTAAAACTTAAGACAATTAAGCTGAAAATATATATAACGCATTAAAAAATTATAGTTTTTAATTACATACCTTATTTAAAGTAGCTTTACGTAAATGTGGAGCCCTCTTGTTAGCCAAAAAAGTTCAGTCAAAGGAAAAATGGGATCATACATATTTTAGTTTTAAATATTTTTAATTTTTTAATTTTTTCAATCGAATCTTAAATCTTATAATTCTTTTACAAACTAGTCATTTCGTTAGTGGAAGTTAATCAAACCATTAAAAATAACGGTTGAGCAAATGAAGATAAATAAAAAAAACTTAAATATGGTGTCTTTTCTATTTTTCTGTTTCAATCAAGTCCTCAACGTTTTAAAAGTTGCCAATTAAGTCCTAAATGTTCTAAAATTTTTTCAATTGAACTCTCTAATTTAAAAAATATGGGGTATTTTGGGGTTTTTTTATTTTTTATTATTTTTTCCACTTCTTAAAAAATTAATCATTTTTTATTATTTTTGCCATTTTAAAATATTACAATTGGAAAATACAAAAAAAAATGCATATATAATTTTTTTTATTCATTTCCATTTGGTCAACGATTATTTTTAACAGTTTGACTAATTTTTATTAACGGAATAACTTGTTTGTAAAAGAACTGAAAGGTTTAGAACTTGATTGAACTTGATTGAAAAAGTTGAAAGATTTATGACTAAATTGAAAAAATTTATAAACATTTAGGACTAAAATGTGTATTATCCCAAGGAAAAACTAGGGTTCAACAAATTTGTGCCACTAAAACCAATCTTAAAATTTTAGTTAACTGATATACTAATTTGTTTGTCTTAAGCTCGATTAACTTGTTTGTTAAATTATTTATGATAATTTTTTCACAAAATAAATTTGAAACTAAATTACAAAAATTTGGAACTTTTTTTGAAAAAAAAAAATTATAAGTTTGAACATGTTTATGATCGATCATAAATGTATTAGTTTTAGTGCAACAAAGTGGTGTTATGTTTATTATTAGTTTGAATTGTAACGTTTCAAATTGAAATAATACTAAATTATTCTTTTACAATTTTATTTTCTATATAAGACATAATGATTATTTAAAAGTTTTTTTCTTAAATCCACAATTATGTTATATGATATTTTTAGAAAGAGAAAGTAAAAGAATCTATGTAAACATAAAATTTTGTTCAGTTGGGTAAACCATGATTTTTTTTAACAAAAAAATTATAAAGTATAATTGAACAAAAAATATTGGGCTTTAATTCAGTTTATTTAGTTATGCAAATGATCCGATGAAAGGTAATTTAGGTTGGAATAACAAGTTTACTTTTCTCAGCTATCATTTGTTTTAATATTCAATGGATTGAACGAGGTTATAACAAAAAATATATTGACATAGTAGTCTATAATAATTAGTCTTCAGTGATAAATGCCCGTTAAGTAGATTTTGGGATGGGCTCTTTTATTTAGGGTGTGTTTTTGGAATAAAAATCTCTTCCGAGAAATCATTTGTTTTATTTTATAGCATTTGAGGGCCCGAATTTTAACTGGTCAACGGAAAATCAACTTCCAGTCAAAGGGAGCTCATGTTTATTTGTCCAAAAAATGTGTTACGCTCAAAATGAGCGAATGACATTTTTCAAAACTAACACATGATATTAAAAAAAACAGAGAGAAGAATAAGCACGACAAAAAGGAGAAGAAGAGAGAGAGTGAAGAGGAGACAGAAAGTTAACAGATATAGTAGAGAACGAGTCTGTGAAGAGAGAGTGGACAAAGAGAGAGAGGGAGTTAAGAGAGAGAGAATGGACAGAGAAAGTTAAGATAGAGAAAGAGTGGAGAAAGAGAGAGCATGATGAGAGAGTTAAGAGAGAGAGCTTGTGATGAGAGAGAGGGAGAGAGTTAACATAGCGAGATAGTGGAAAGAGAGTGAAAAGAGAGAGGGTTAACAAAGAGAGCGTGATGAGAGAGAGTTAATAGAGAGTGTGGAGAGAGAGAGAGAAAGAGAGTTATGAGGGAGGGAGTGAGAGAGAGAGGGTTATGAGGGAGAGAACAAGAGAGGGAGAGAGCGTTATGTGATAGACAGAGACTTATAAGAGGACAAGGAGAGAGAGTTAACAAAGAGAAAAGTGGAGAGAGAGAGAGAGAGTTATGAGGGGGGGAGAGAGAGAGAGAGTGTGTGTAAGTGAGAAAGAGGGTATAAGAGACTTATGAGAGATAGAGAGGGAGAATTATGAGCGAAAGAATTATGAGAAAAAGAGTAAAAATGATATGGAGAGAGACAAAAGAAGGGAGAGAAAAATTTAACAAAAGTCAAATTTTCAGTATTATATTTTATAGAATTTTATCAAATACAAAAAAATATTTTCAATACCACAATCAAACACCAAAATATAAAATGATGTTCCAAAATCCTATTGTTCTCAACAAATAGTATTCCAGAATTTTATTTTTCTCAATAGACAAACGGACTCTTAGTGTTTATTTTGTATATAATGTGGTGCTAGATGTAGGGCCAAAAAAGATAACCGGGATGTTAAATACCAAAATAGAAAAAATTATGCATCAAGCATAGATTCATGTAAAGTAGAGTGTCAAAGGATTGGTTGGATGGGTGATTGGAGTTGAATTATTTTGAGTTTAGATCATTTTAAGTCAAATTATTTTTAAATCACATCATATTCATGTCAAATTTGGCTCACTTGCGAGTAGACATATGTACTGACTTTTATGAAAAAAAAAATTTAGTTAACTTTTTATTTTATTGCATATTAGAATATGTGAAAATATACTATAATTTATTTGCTACATAATTTTGTAGTTCTGTAATGTATATGTTTGGGAAAAATTTTAAAAATAATAAAAATAGATACTTTTATTCATCTAATGTTAGTGTATATATATATACATATAAACCAAAAGTTTTATAAATTAATGCAATACATGCATAATTATATAATATTCTGTACGCATGCGTAATATCTATATATTGGCTTATATATGAAATATGTAACATATAAAAATAATAACTAATTAAATGTTTTCATTTTTTGAAAAAAAAAGTGTTTAATTTAACAAAAAAAAAGGGTTTTTTTTTGTTTGGAAATCATGTCAAATTTTGAAACCACTAGAGTTTCGTTTCCTGCAAGGGCTGAGAGCTCTTGACTACTAACGCCGAAAGTATAACAATATGTGCATATGGGATAAACACTACACGAGGCCTAAATCTATATGTTTTTCTCTATTTGAGATTTAAATATTTTAAATTTTTTACTTAAAATTTAAACTTTTACTGTATATTCTATTTGAATCCTTTTGTAGTTAAACCCTTAATTTTATTGTTTGACTCACGGAATGTATTTTAATATTTAGTATCATATCCATTTGGTGAAACAGGTTTTTCCGTTTGACTAATATAGTGTATCTTATTATTTAGCATTGTATCTGTTCAGTAAAATAGGAAAATTAACGGTTGAACTATAAAAGAGCTCAAATATAATAAAAAGTAAAGATTTAAAGTTTAAATAGAAAGTTTAAACCTTAAATATGATAAAAATATAAAAGTTTAGGCCTTCAATAATAGTTATCCCTATGCGCATAGGTATTTGTTGATTTGGTTGGCAAGTTGGCGCAGACCCATTATTCAACTTACTAGTAATTTGTATATTCTTCTTATTGGTAGTGAACTTATTTGAGATTTATTACATAATTTAATTTTAAATAAAATTAAAATAATTATACAGTTTATTTAATAAAATTTAACAACTCATTTAGTTATTTTTTTCTAAATTTTAATTAATCAATAATCCTATCAATTTTTTACTGTCTACGTACTACCATCTAATATTTTCATTTATTTATTTTTAACTGTAAAAATGACTCCATTTATTTATTTTTAACTATAAAGATGACTCCGACAGAGCAAAGCTCATTAATAAATGTTTCCCAGTTGTGAAGACAGATAAGGGCCCCAGTGTTGGTCTGGTCAGCGGTCCTTTGACTATCGGAGGCTGGCAGCCAGCATGCAGGCAGTTAATAGAGAAGCAGAAGCAGCCGGCAGGCTCCTGCTTTGCTTTGCTTATATTTAAAGCAATTTTCCTGCCCCTCTGTGGTCTACGATCAATCCCTATCCGTTCACTTCATTCTATTAACTGCAACTGCACAATCTATGAATGGGTTTTTACTTCACATAGAATTCCCTGTCCCAATCAAAATCAATCTAGTAATAGTTGCTTCAATTTTAGAATGTGTATGAAAGGTGGTGGGGAGGAGTGGCAGTTCCACCATAAATAACACTTTATACACGTACTCACTTTGATGGAAAATGCTATACATTTGTTGGGAGCAGAGAGAAAGCAACAAACTCCATGAGAAAGCTGGCGGGGCACGGGCACTACAAGCCTCCAATCTCTCTCTCTCTCTCTCTCTCTCTCTCTCTTATTTGTGGCTCCCTTTTTTCCCTCGTCATCAAGTAGGCCACAACTGCCAACCATATCCATATCTGTGAGTGAAGAAAGGAAAATCACCATTCAAGGTTCTAGTGATAAGAAAGCTTGTGGTCTCAAGTAGCTAAATTGTTTAATAAAGCTAAATGTATATCTAAACATGTACAGTATAAAGTGTTAACTTTATTTTTTCATTTTAATGAAAAATAGAAAGTAAATACACATTCAATTATTAATAACCTGTTTTCTTCTCTTTAATATAGTTCGCATCTACAGATTGCATACAAGGGAAGAAAAGTTTTAGGAAAAAGAAATTGAAGCAGTAAACACGAAAAATGAATTAACAAAAATATTAGAAAGACGGAAAAAGCAATGCGGTTTGCATACGTCAACACCATATTAAAATAATCAATCTTTTTAAATATAAATTTTTCTCTAAAATATCGTAATGTGCAATACAAATAAGAAAATGTATAATAACTGCGAAAATATGTGCAACAAATCTTTAAAAAGTGTAAATAAAGTGATACTTGTTAAATTTCCTGGTTCTGGCATTTTTTACAAGTCTAATTGTACATTTTGTTTTGTTATGTTTGTTACATATTTTATCAGTCTCATCACATATTATTTATTTTTTAATGAAAATTAAAATTCAAAAATTAATTTTTTGATAATTAATTTTATATTATTTAATTATATTAGTTAATAATTAATTTTAATTATCGAAAATTAATTATTTCAACAATTGGCAGCATTGGTTTTCATGCAATAGATCCCATAAATTGATAAACTATTATGCAAATACATCATACAACAAGTAAAAAAAAGTCACATCAAACATATTTTTAGGCCCATTATTACTAGACAAAATTATCAAGCGTTACAGGTAGCTAAGGCTTTTTTGTTGTTTTTTTTTTTTTTTTTTGAGAAAAAGCTAGGGCTTGCTTGTGTGAAACAGTGAAAGTAGTTTGCACTTTTTTTTTGTTTTTTTGGAAAAGTGCTTTCCCACCTTAAGATAGGAAGACATGCTCATTAATAAGAATTGGCTGGGGGAGGTTATAGATTATAAGTTCATAACCATAGCTCATTTTCATTTTGGACAGAAATTTATTTAATTCTTTGATTATAGCTAGTAAGTGATGTCTTAAATCAAAAAATAGATTCTAGACACTAAAAATATAATCCTAATATAATTAATATTTATATATTTTAATAATTTATTATAATAACTTAGTCAGCTTCAGCCACTCGGATTTTTGAATATCCCTTTTTTTGGTTAAACGAATATTCCTTTAATAATTCCTATTCCTATTCACACATTGTAACCGGTAGACATTAATAAATAATCAATTTAAGTGTGCATCAAATACTTTAAGAACAAAACAAGTCCTACAAATCAACCTTGTAAGCTTACGTCTTACACGCAAAATTTTTACATGTACCGAGAGGTCTCATCGTGGCATTCAATAGCCGTGATTTGATTGGTTGGATGTCATGTTTGTAAGCATATTTGTTGATAAGAATTATTACTATTAAATTGGTTAAATGTCATGTATGTATTAATGTTTAATTGGTTGTATGCCATGTTTGTAATAAGATTTGTTAATAAGAATTAATATTAAATTGGTTGAATGTCATGTTTTTAATGAAAGTACCCTTTTACGTATAAAACTCGATAAGTTCTTAGATATTTAAAATTATTATAATATCAAAAATTAGCATATCACTTTTAAGTCTTTTAACAAAAAATACTTGGTCCTTTGTGGCTGAGAAGTGCATTCTTTACACTTTGAGACCCAAATTGATTTAATAAGCTTAACTAATTACTATTATTATTGTTGATTGCTTAATGTTGTTGTTAATTTCAGATTATTGTTAATAATTATTGTTGTTGAAAACTAAAATGAAATTATAACATTTAGTTAAATTGATATTTGTTTGTTTTGGTTTAAATAATTAAATTATTATTTGCTAAATTATATTCTTATTTTATGATGGTAGTATTATGAGGATATTTCTGTTTAAAAATTATTTATCTAGCAATTGTTCTAAATTACTTTTTAAATCAATTGCTCTATGAAAATATTATTAACGAATAAAACAATTTTCAAAAAATATTTACCGAATACTACTTTTCTTTTTTTGTTGAAACCCAACAACAAAAAGTGCATAAAAAAATTAAACCAAAAGCCTGTTGCTTTCTCTTGTCGCTCAATGGATAACACTCGTATTACAAGCAAAATTGTAACGTGTACTGAGAGGTCTCATCGTGGCATTTAATGGCGTGATTTAATTGGTTGTATGTCTTGCTTGTAAGAAGATTTGTTAATAAGAATTACTATTAGTTGGTTGAATGTCATGTTTGTAATGACAGCACCGTTTTACATATAAAACTCGATAAGTTCTTAGCTATTCAAAATTATTATAATATCAAAAATTTGCATACCACTTGAAGTCCTTAACAAACAAAAAAAAAAAAAATGGTCTTTTGTAAGTGAGAAGTGCATTCTCTACATTTTGAGACCCAAATCGATTTATCAGGTCTAACAAATTGTTGTTATTGTTGCTTATTGTTATAATGATAACTATTGTTGATGACTATAATATAATTATAGCGTTGGGTCAAACTAATATTTGTTATTTTTGTTTAAATAATAAAATAACTATTTGGTTTTTGAAGATAATTTTGTTCAAAAATTATTTATCAGCGACTATTCTAAATTACTTTATGGATCAGCTACTATTTAAGGTTATTATTAACCAAAAAAAAAAACCTCAAAAAATATTTATCAAACACTACTTTTATTATTTTTTGGAACTGAACAACAGAAAATACCTTAAAAAATTAGACCAAACACCTGTTGCTCTCTCTTGTCACTCAATGGATAACGATCGCACATTTTTTTTATTAATCGGAATAATCCGCTTCCAGACGTTTCTCACATCCAAAAAGATAATGTTATTTTAACCATAAAATTTTATAGGCACCTCTCAAAAAATAAAATATTATAGACAAATCATATAGGTCCTCACTAAATCAATAAAATTTTGTTACAAATGCATTCACGAGAATCACTATTGCATGATTAAAGTTTATCAACTATCACATGGTTTGCAGGATTTGTTTATGTGCATATCATTTTTTTTTTATTAACCAAATTCTTATTTTACTCAATCTATTTATATTTTCTCATTTTCTTTCAATGAAAAAGATTTTTTTTTTAATTTTTATGGAAAAGATGTTTGTTTAGTTATTGAAATTATTTTTATTTTCACTCTTGTATAATTTTCTTGGCCAAGAATCTAGTTTCAAATCTTCTAGACACTGAAATTCTATCAATTTGAGCTCACAAATTTAATTTATGTGTATGGTTACCTAAATTATAAAAAAAAAAAATGTATAGCTCTAAAATATCTGGCTCTCCTAAAATGAATTTCTAGCCTCAGAACTGATCGTCGAGTAAATAATGTGACTCATCCTATATGAATTTAAAATCAACGAAATATAACAAAAAATAAACTAATTTCATTTCATTTTCAAGAAACACATCAACAGCCCATATTAAGTTTGACCAGTCTTCAAACTATCATAATTTAGGGCTAGTTATCAATTCTGGATCATTTTGTTATTTTTGTGGCTCATCTTATACGAGTTTAACATCGATTAGTTTCATTTCCTTTTCAGATATCATCGAGTTATTAATGTGACTCATCCTATATGAATTTAAAATCAACGAAATATAAAAACAAAACATCAACTAATTTCATTTCATTTTCAAGAAACACATCAACAACTCATATTAAGTTTTGACCAGTTTCCAAACTATCATAATTTTCGGCTAGTTATCAATTCTGGATCATTTTGTTATTTATGTGGCTCGTTTTATATTAATTTAACATCGATTAGTTTCATTTCCTTTTCAGATGCACATCAACAACTCTTATCAAAGGGTGGCCAGCGTCCAAGCTTTCCTCATTTCCAGGTAGTCATCGACCTGTCGATATTTTTTTGCTATTTATGTAGCTAATCTGGTTGGTTTCGCTTTCATTTACTTTTCAAGATACACAACAACAACTACTTTTATCAAGTGTGACCCAAAATCTAAGCAATCATCAGTTTTGGCTTGCAAGAGAAGAGTGCACCAACGTGGAACCTTGAATCCCCCAACCATGTTTTTTTTTTTTTTGGGGGGTTGGGGGGTGGGGTGTGTGGGTTTGAATGCCATAGCACATAATGGATTTCCCGAGCCATTGATAATTGAGAGGGATACCTTCAAAAGGCACTCGTAGGCATCAAGTAGTTTTTAACCAACATTTTGCCTCCATTTACGTTTATTTGCGTGCGTAGAGGGCTTTTCAATAAAAAAAATGTCAATTAAAAGCCTGTAAAGTGTAAAAGAATAGTCAGACCATAAAGTACATAATAACGTTAATACAAAGACAGAGGAAGAGCGCATTTGTCGTCAGAATAATTGATCCTCCATAATGTTGTCATGATTAGTAGGGGAATGCGCCGGATACTGCTGACCGTTGCGGCCCATTAGTCAAGGGCGTCATCGATTCCTTTTACACGAAGTACTACGCATAGATTAGGGCCTTAGGCATAAACAAATATAAATAATAATAATTATAAATAATGTCAGTAATAATATTTCGATATATAAAACGGGGCACTCATTTGAAAGTCTGCATATCAGTGGGAAGCATGCTCCAGGTGAAATCATACTTCCTAGTTTATGATTATGGAAACTTTAATTATATATTTGATCTGGAATTGAGCATGCATGCACAGAGTAGAAGTTATGGGCTTTGTACAAATTAAGTAAAAGTAACGAAGTAATGAATCCAAACGCATATGCTTTAAGCATGTGGATATGGTCTTTTTATTTTAAAGGAGGCATGTAATTAGTAAGCAACTGGTTGCCTTGGTGGCTAGCTAGTAATGTTTTAGTACCATTTGATCTTTTCCAAATCATATATGTGTGGGGCGGGAGATGGAAGTGAAAGAATCTGCCAAAGAAAACATAAAAGAAGCCGTTATTTTGGGCCTTGGAACCTTTCGTTAATGCCATGTATAACATGTAAGCACATTTGAATCCCCGCCGAGAACTTTTTCTGGCCTTTCTTTTATAGACTTGATTACGGTTCGCTCTTGAGTTTATTTCGGTTTTGTATTGGCGGTTACGGTTTGAGGAAGGAAAGGAGAGGAACCAAATTGTCGTTAGACCGTTCCCTTCTCGTTATAGTTTATTTTTGATTTTAGTTCAGTAGTGGTTCAGTTTATATTCGATTCGATGTGGTTAAGTCCAAAATTTTGCGTTTTAGGAAAAAATGAGAACATTTTGAAATTTTCAATGGCGTTTTTATTTTAATCTATAAGGTACGGCACCAACTCATCAAGTTTTCAAGATGAACATAAAAGTTTTTATAAACTTTTATTTTTACACAATTTAACTTGAAGATAAAGATAATTAATTATAGCACAATTGTTTACATAACTAATAAATTGCCTTAATTGATTTTCTTCCTTAATTATTTATTCCATACTTGTTTGAATTGGAATGTTTGAATTCAAAATAAAAAATAAACAAAATCAAATGGTTAACAAAAATTTATTAAGGTAATAAGTATAAAGAAGGCATCTACTGATAAAAAAAGGAGTATACATATTAAATGATGAAATTTTTATGATCTACTACAGCTCAATATATTATGATCATTGTGACTTTCGGATTTATTAGTACTCAAGTATGGGTTCTCCTTATAGTGGAAGTTGAATGAAGACGTCAAACAGTGACCCTAATTTTGACATACAGATGTGATAATTAACATATTTGCAAGTATTTTTTTACTGTTCAAAAAAAAATTATGATCACTGATAAAAAAAATATATTGCCAATTTGGAAACTTTTTTTTTTTGTTTTTTTGGAATCGTGAAACTACCGGGTTTGAAATGACAGTTAAGAATTGTGGTTGAAGGTCTCCTTTAAGCTTTAATCAGATCAAGTCCTCAGCCGGCTCCAATTAACTAGAATCGGAGGTCTGCTCGACAAAATTCTTGTCCGAACATGGGCCAGTTTTGAGCCCGTGGTTGGTTGGGCTCTATTCTTTTGTCTGTACAGAGTTGTTTGGCTGGATAAATGACATGATTGACCAATGAAGAGACCTTTCTGCAGGAAAGTAGACATATCAAACGGGCTGGGTGGCCCGTGGGCTGGCCCAGTACAGCCCGTATTATAAAATATCGGTTTTGAGTTACACATGACTAATGTTAGGACTTGAATTAAACCTATAATTTTTAGCTCATAGGCCGGGCCAAGCACGACTCATTATGGGCTAGGGCCTAAGCACGGCTTGTGCTCCAACATGGCACGAGCCCGTGCAAGGTCTATAATTAGGCCTATCACGACCCAAGCACGAGCCTTCTAAAAAATGAGTTTACAATCAAAATGATAAAAAATCAGCAATAAGACTTGAAAAATAGTTTAAGGGGATAAAAGTGTCAACTTTTTTCACTAAATTAAGAGTAATGGTTTATATATTTTCTCAATTTATAAGTTTTATTTAACAAACCATAATATATCATCAATTCATAAGTTTTTTTTCTTCATTTTTTAAATCATAAATTACCAAAGTTAAATACAATATTTATATGATATACTTATTTAAATTTCAACGAAAAATTATATATGATATATTGATACTTATTTAAACAATTTAAATTAGTTTATTCATATTAGAATATTTTTATATTTTTAACAAAAAAATTGAAATAAAATTAAAAAGAAATTATTACTCATATAATATGGCCATAAAATAAAGATAATATTTTTACTTGTATTTGAAAAAAATGAATTATTAGTAAAGACCATAAAATAGCCGTGAGCGGCTTAGACACGATTAAAAAGGGCAACTCGATTTAAACACAATTAACAGTCTAGGCATGTCACAATTTATGCACGAGATGGAGAGCGGTTTAAGTACGACACGGTGAACGCCCTAGGCAAAACACAACACGAACTCATAGTGTTTGGACTTATAAATTATGCCAGACTCATTATCCAAATTTTAAAACATGACACGAAAGACAGATGGGTCGTGCCAATGCAAGACATGAAATAAGTGGACTTAAAAAAACGGCACAGCCTATTTCACATCTTTACAAGGAAGCATAATTACGCACATAAGTCCCTCGTGGCTTAGATTTCTATATAATGGTTTCAAAATTTAATCTTAAGAAAAGAATGTAAAATTTATGAAAATAAAAAAAAATTACATTTATTACATATATTTTATAGTTCAATAAAATTCTTAATAAGAATAATAATGGAAAAAAAGCCACACATATGACCTTTAAGACCCCCAAGGCATTTCAGCCCAATTGGGACTGAATTTTTCCTTTTTTTTTTTTTTTTTCTCTCTTGAAACATGTGGTGGTATGTTGAAGGAGCATCTTAAATACAGACTAGTCATTTCCAGATGTAGAGTAATGTAATCGCAGTGATTACCTGATAAGATTGTCTTAATTAAGAGATTATTATTAATTATAATATTTAAATTTTGGTACTCTCTATATTTGATAGGAATCATTTATTGAGTATTATTAGAGTTGATTTTGCTTCTTTTGTAAATCAAGGCTCTTAATTCTATATATGGGTAATCCTTGTATGACTGTAAGGTCGATTCAATCGAAACGATCAATCAAGGCTGATCCCTTTTAGCGATCAACATCTTTTCTCTTTATTTTAGCCTTTTTTTTTTTTTTTTCCTTTTAAACCATGAGTTGTCATTACTATCTAGCATGTAATGCATACTTTTAGCTTAAGTTTCTTTTGTTTTTTTTTTTTCTTTGTTCACCTTTTTGCTTGATCTTGAGATTGAAAACTTAGTAGGTCTACAACTGATTTTAATTTTAATCTTTTTCTATGGACTTTGTTATCAAGATTCAAGGATATAATTTCAGTATGACGCATGTAAATTACAATTTTATACCAACAAACTTAACGTGTCTGATAGTAATATAATATATTTCTCTCAGGCAAGACCTGAGTTTTGAGTTTCCATGATTGTACTTTTCATCTCTAAAAATGCTTTGAATTGTGTGTCGTGAGTTCTAAATTTATTAATATTATAATTAGAAGTGATAGAGGCCCACGCGGTTAATAATATTTAGATAATCAGTTCTCCTTATGAAAGAGATTGAATGAAAATATTAACGAATGATTTCTAATTTCAGTTGACAAGTACAATAACATATGCATAGACGGTATATTTTTTTTATTTGACAAAAAAACGTTAAAAATTACTAAAAATTTTAGCGTTTCTAACATTATTTTCTAAAAAGTCCAGCTGCAAAGACCGGAAAAGAGATGGCAGAAGGATGGGCACTAGGTCTCACACGCTTTTAATATTTTTTTCTTTAGTTAAAAAGCTTATGTACATATATGCAAGTATTATGTGTATTTAATTTTTTTTTTATCATTGTATATATATTTTATCTCAATTATATGTACATTTTATCTTAACTACATACACGTAACATTTTAACAAACTAAAAAATAAGAAAACAAAATATGCACGGGACCCACCAGTAAACTCCTCCCTGTCTTCTTTACCCCTCTCTCTCTCTCTCTCTCTCTCTCTCTCTCTCTCTCTCTTTTCCCCCTCTCTTTTTGCCTAACGAAACAGAGTATTAGCAGGATATCATAGCATTTGGACTAATTCCAAAACTTTTTTTCAATGGTTTTTAGAGATGGAAAGTATGAAGGCTCCCTTATATCCCTTATAGACTACACGCTCATCTCCACAAATGCATTTGAAGGAACTTCTTATTCTCCATTGCATTGATGTTGAGTTGAAATTTAATTACGATATCTTTACAAATAGAATTACTGGAGAATGTAAGGGGGTAATTTTATTCTTTCGGATTTGGTTTAATTAAAAAGTTGATGTGGAAAAATATGGTTAGCGAAATAAAAATAATCAAAGAAAAAGTTTTTAGTTTAATTCCATCTCCCAAATTATCTAGTCCCACAATTTACTCTAGCAACCAAGTTAATATAAATGAATAAATAAATATAAATATATATTTATCACTAGTTTATAAGCCGGCGTGATGCGCAATTTTTTTTAAATTTTTTTTTATTTATGCTATAATGTGGTAATTTTAACATGAAAATAACTTATTATCAAAGATAAAAAAATGCAAATCAAATTTCTATTTGGAGGGTAAGAGGACAATTGAACTTGATGGAATCATCTTCAGTTAGTTGATAGCCCATTTATGAGGCTTCGTTCCCGTTGGAAAACCAGCTTTACGCTCATCGTTGTTTTGGCTTCTGCTTGCTGTGTTTTCTTGTTAATTTTTTTTTAAACTTTTATATTTTGTTAATCTTTTCTCTTTCTATCTTTCTTTAAATGCTTATAGCTTTTGCTTGCTGTGATTGAAGGCTTACTTTTTCTTTTCATGTTTGTGTTAACGTGAAAGTATTATGAATTTTGTTTTACTCCGTTTTATTTTTCTATGTTTTTTTTTTTTTTTTATATGTAATACTTTGAGTACCTTAGTTACTTGTTGCCATTTTGTTTTCCTGCAGCATTATGTTCTTAATATCTTAATCATTGACTATTGTATCTTTGGCCCTCATAACCCTCATTTATTATTACTTGTGCCTCAAAGGAAAGGTTGGAGATTAGGTGATGGCTTCAATAGTGCTTATATTCAATCAGCACTTCATATTCTTTGGGTGGATTACAAACTTGTTAGTCAATTTTTTGTCAAGGAGGGGGCAGGCACATGATTCTCAATTCCCAATGGAGATGAGAACAGAACTTAAAATCCCATCATGAGAGAGGACAAGGACGGGAATAAGATGAGGTTTAAAATCCAGAATAAGGATTAAAATTGTCGTCTGCCCTTACTCTACTCTATTGCTAATCTTAGCTGTGGTTAATGATTATTTCCAAATTCATCATGTTACAATTTCAGAAAATTTGTTTGATTACATTGACAAAAACTAGAATGAATTGTAAGATACGAAATTGGAATTGAAGTCGGCTAGTATGTTCTTGAGAACTCCTTCCGCTCTTGGAAACACATATTTGTCTAGGTTGACCACTTACTAAAACAGATAACCAGGGCTGGGCGATTCTTCCACTTACGTCAACAATTATTCATAGACAACTATAACCCATGGACTGCGTGAGTTCTATGCTACAATTACAATAAAATACTTTCATAAATTTATCATTTTTTTAATATATGGCTTATAAAATTTATTATGTTATTTTCCATTATAATTAGTATTTTACATATAAAATGATATTAAATAAATTATAAATTAAATTACCCAATATAATTATTTGAAATAAGATATTTATTGATTATATTATTTTTTCTCACCAATAAACTATGCATTAGTATATTCATATGAAAAAAATTATTATGAGTATATCATTAAGAATTTTAAATTAGTTTGTGTGTTTGATATATATTGAATACAACATTTAAAAATGTTCTGCCTGAATTTATTTATTTATTTATTGCCTTGTTGTACATCTGTTTTGTATATTCAATACATGTGCAAAATATATCAAATCCAAGGATGGATATGGTAAAAGGCAAGGGGGACACTTGCTGAACCTCAGCCCATAAAATATCATATTTTTCATCAGTTTTGCGAAATTGCTTCTCTCGCAAACATATGTTGCCCCTCTCTCGGCTTTTCCTGTTAACTTGTAAATTACTCCACGACCTTTGAACAACAAACATGAGTTCAATCAAATGGAGTTGTTAGTTTTTTTCCTTGAAAAAATTTTGTCATGGATTGTCCCTTCCAGATACCTCAAACAAGAATAAAACTTTCTAAATTTTGCACAATCTCTGACTTCAGCTTCCAAAAAAGAAAAAAAAACGAAATATTGTCTTACTATGTCTAACCCACTCATAGTCATAAAGCAAACAACTCATGAAAACTTCTATCAGATGCTCGATGAAATCAACAAACTGGGAGTGATTTACACGAAATTTGAAAAGAAATCCTTCTCTTTGGCTAGTAGCCCCAAATCCGATTTTTGAAAGACCCTTCTTTTCTTTTTGCTCTATGTTGTGGTTTTTTCTTCGCGAAATTGAGTTTTGTTCCTTTTCCTTTTCTTTATAATAGAATTTTACAATTTTTCTAATTAGTTATTCTTTTGCCGTACCCGTATTAACTCAGGTACTCATTTTATACAGACTTCAGAAAAATCTTAAGTAGTTGTTTCAAAATTTTAAACTAATTTTTTATTATTATATTAAATAATTTATTGAAAAGTTAACCAATCATATGTATATTATTATATACTAGTTTATATAAGTTTTTTGTAAAATGAATTTATCTGCTAAATGAATTTGTTGGGTCAGTCATTATATAAATTTTATATTGAGAGAAAATATTTATAATCAGAATGACGTCAAAGTGACATCACTCTAGCCCTATGCAATAAAATTTTAAATTTTTTAAAGTTTCCATTGAATTATGTCCGTATGTGTAATATCCAATAAAGTAATGAGAATAATAAGTATGTGTAATAAGATTAAAAAAATATATCAGTGGTAATTGTACACATACATATTGTTTTCCACCGGATATCATAGCTATTGTTTTTGTTTTTTTTTTTTGCTGCACATTCTGCCATGTTTTGTGTATATTATTATAATTATTATTATTTTTAAAAGCTTGTTGACATGATTATTGTATTATTACACATCTTATCGTTTTTGTTGTACATAATAATATGTTTTTGTGAAAGTTTAAATTTTAAGATCTTAATTATTTTTTATTGTGTGGGCCCAAAAAGTGACTCATGAATTGCCAGTACTTTGTGACATGATTTAAGAGCACAATTCGTTTATGTCGTCGAATGAGCTTGAATGAGTTTTTGTTAAGCCAAATCATCAAGTTTGTTTTTATGAAGTGTATTGATTTTTTATAACCTTGATAAAACTATTAAAAATAGTTGACTGACCACCAAATTTAATATATACAAGTGAGATTTAAGATTCGTTTGTTTCATGTAAAATTTTTTTACAAAAAAATATTTGTCTCATTTTTGGATGTTTATTTTGCGTAAAATATTCAGTTAGCAGAAAATATTCAATCGGTAAAAGGGAAAATCTTAGGTTTTTAAAGTAAAATAACTTACAGAGTCTATTTTTATAAGTGCTGATAGCTTTTATACAAAGAAAGTGGAGACCATAAGAAGTGCAGAAGCTTGGAATAAAAAGACAAACCTTCAAGCCATTGTTGGCTTTGTTCGTCACCAAACCAACCTTGTCGTCGTACTTGCCAGTCGCCGGTGGATATCATCACCGTCGAGGGAAGTTACTTTTTTTTTTTATAATTTTTTCTGTTTTTTCATTGGGAATATTTAGCTTTGGTTGTTCATGGTTCTAGGAATACCAATTTCAGGACATGAAAACATGGCAAACTCAATTGGAGATACACAAACCCAATTGATTACAGTGAAACCTCAATTATTTCATTATTGTGAGAGAGTGAAGGAGAGAGAAGGTGAAGTAGAGAGAGAGAGAGAGAGAGAGAGAGAGAGAGAGAGAGAGAGAGAGAGGATGATAGAGAGGGAAATTGACAAAAATAAAGTCAATATTATAAATTTTTAAAATTAAAAATTTTCTTATATATATATCAAAGAAAGAAAAATATTTATCAAAATTTTTTAATATCACAGTCAAACAACAAAATATAATTTATTTTCTTTGTAAAATTTTTTTTCAACAAATATATATAGACAAGTTATTTTTTAACAAAAAAAACTGACTCTCACCAATCTAACTTATAAAATATTTTACATACTCATAAAAATGCTCAAGGACCCTCACCAATCTAATTGGATAAAAAAAAAAGGGAAAAAGAGAGAAAAAGAAGGGGTTCCTGAAAACAAAAGTGGAAACTTTGTAGGATTATTAATAAATGGCAAGCGATGCATAAATTGTCTCCCGTATTCTCATTAATCCGATGGCTGTATTATTAAAAATCGAGCTTTCAAAAAAGATTCCTACAACGGGAAAAAAGAAAAAAAAAAAAGCAGCCAATGGTTTGATCCAATATCATGGCGCCCGGGCCGTAGCTACATTTTTTGATCCAACATGCTTAGAATGAATGGGAGATTGGTGATGGCTATTACAAGGCGAATGAGCGGAATGACGTTGGCGCTGAGCGGTGCGGTTTTTGGCATTGACTTTTACCTCACCAGGATTTACCTTAATGTTAGCTATCTGTACTAAGATGTCCAAAACTTCATCCATGGATGGCCTACTTCTTGGATCAGACTCCAGACAATGAACGATAAGCTCGGCTGCTTGCTTTGCTCCACTCAAAGGGTATTGTTCTTGCAGTCTCGGGTCCATTATTTTCTTTAGTTTCTTTTTATCAGATAGGGATGGTCTCGCCCACTGCACCAAATTTAGCTGATTGGAGGGCCGATTTGGGTCCAGAGCTCTTAGACCCGTTAACATTTCCAGCAACACGACCCCAAAACCATAAACATCACTCCTCACGTACAAATGACCTGTCAATTTTGTTGGCATAATAACAGTTGATATCCTTTGATTTCATTTGTCATCATTCTATTTCTCTCTTTTAAAGACTACTAGAGAAGAAAAGCAAATTTCAGCCATAGCAATACAGCTTATAAAAGCAAAATGGGTAACAATTTACCAGTGGCAACATATTCTGGAGCTGCATAGCCATAGGTGCCCATGGGCCGAGTTGTAACGTGTGAATGGCCATTTGTCGGGCCTAATTTCGCCAACCCGAAATCTGAAAGCTTAGCATTATAGTCCTACAGCTCAAAAGGGTCTAAAATTAGAAAGATATTGAAAAAGAATGAGTTGAGTTATAATTTAAGTAGTATTTAATATTGAAAAAGATTAAAGGTTTTGAATTTACGTTTTAGTTGAAATTAATTAAAAAAAAAAAAGAAAGCTTGAAAAGTGATAACAACATTTCACGGTAGCAAGCAAGACGATCAAAAATAAAATTGAAAAAGAGAACAGAATTTTACCCCATCCAGCAAAATATTGGAGGACTTGAAGTCCCGGTAGATGACGCTATTCTCTGATGTATGCAAGAAAGCAAGACCTTGAGCAGCTCCAATTGCTATTTTAAGGCGAGTGTTCCATGAAAGTGGTTGTATATTCCCTGCGCAAACCGTGCCAAAATAACTTTTTAGAGTTGCAAATAGCAGCTCAACCAAGGGAGAAAATGATCTTTGTTTTGTGCATGATACTTACTCCCGAAGAGGTGGTTTTCCAAGCTTCCCTTTGGCATGTACTCGTAGACAAGCAGAAATTGCTTGTCTTCCAAACAATAACCCAACAGCTTGACCAGGTTCGGATGAGAAAATTTACCCAGGAATCTCACCTCAGCCTGCAGTCCCAGATTCCAAATCATAAGCGTTTTTGACCGGTCAGACAAATTAATGAAAATGATTACATCGCAGCTGTTTAGCGTTGGGTCGCGTTGACCCAACATTTAGCAACAAAAATTTCCCAGAAAAGACTCGGAAAAGATAGAGAAATGGGGCGGGGTGGGTTCTATGTAGGGTCCGCATGTTTTTTTTCTTTTTTTCTTCAGAACACTCCTTTCAAGGGATAAGGATTTTTTTAGTCCTAAACCTTTAAGTTTTTTTACGTTTGAGTTCTAAACCTTTTTGACATTTCATTTGAGTCCTAAACTTTTTGATTTTCTACCAAATTAGTCCCTCTGTTTAACAAAAGTGATCAATCTATTAAAAAATAATTTTAACTTTACACAAAATTATTTAAAAAAGATTAAATATATGAATTGAATGTCTTTTTTATAAAAAAATATACATGTTGCTTATTTAATTCGTATATTTGTTGATTAAAAAAATATTTAATATGCATATTTTGTTGATAAAAAAAATATTTAACTCATGTATTTAAGCTTTTTTAAATGATTTTTATTAAATTAAACTCACTTATTAATAGATTGACTACTTTTCGTAATTTAAAGGACTGATATAGTAAAAAATTAAAAGATTTAGGACTCAAATGAAATGTTAAAAAGGTTTAGGACTCAAACGTAAAAAAATCTAAAGGTTTAGGACTTTAAAAATATTTATCCCCTCCTTTCAATATCGTAATTAAGCTCATTCTCTTTTTTAACCTTATATATAAGCATAATGTGTAAATAATTTAATAATATATTTATATTTTAATTTTTTAACTTTAATAATTTTTTATTATTTAATAATTTAAATTACTGAATATTTATTATATTCCTATCTATGTATTACCATTTAATTTTTTGGAATTAAGTTAGAATGTGTAAAAGCAACAAGAAAAAAAGGTGCAAACAGCTGTCAATATAAATAAATAAATAAATAAATATAAAAAATAAAAAGAGAACGGTTGAGATCCGTATGGATCTACATCCACACCGACTACTCCAATCCAAGAGGCCCGTCCATGTAACGGGCTCAAAAACTTGTCAAGGCAAGCCAGCCAGTGCATCAGCGCGGACGTCACCCCGTGGTGGAAGAAAGGGTCAAAGACCTATGTGGCTATGTGTACATTGCCTATATGTGAACCGAACACATTCCGGCGTGGAGGCAAAGAAAAAAAAAACAAAAATCAAAATATAACATCACTTTTACATTTATTTTATAAATTTAATATCACTTTCAAAAATTAACAAATTTAAAATAATTTAATTATTTTTTTACAAATCTAACACAATTTTTATCAATTAACAAATATAATACAATTTAATTATTTTTTAACAAATTTAACACACTATCAGTAAAAAATAATCGAATCTTTAACATGCACACATGCACATATAACATTTGAGTATTTTAAACCGTATTAAATTTTGACATCCAATTATTTTTTAACAAATTTAACACACTGTCAATTAAAAATAATTGAATTTTTAATATATATATATATATATATATATATATGTACATATGATATTTAAAAATTTTAAACTGTACTAAATTTAAATGTAAATATGTTATATCTGTATATTAAGGAATTTCGTTACTTTTAACTGATTATTTTTAAGTGACAACGTATTAAATTTGTTAGAAAATAATTGAAATGTACTAAATTTATTAATTGTCAAAGATTGTATTAGATTTATAAGAAAATAATTAAATTATATTTATTAATTTTTAAAGATAGTATTAAATTTATAAAAAAAATACAAAAATAATACTATTTTTTTTTATAATAACCCGACCAAAAAAGGACTTCCTGATTGTGTATGACATTGTTATCGCAGAAAGTCAACATATTTTTCTAATCTGGCGCATTTAATATGAATACTACTTTTATTTATTATTACTATCTTCATTCCTTAATTAATAAGCTTATAGTTATACGCCATTCCCATATATTAACAACAAGATAATATCATTATTAACAAAATAATATGTTCATTTCTACTTAAATATAAACCTTATTACATGATTAGAGAATTTAGTTATAATTCAACTAAAATATCATGTGGATGTCTTACATCATTTTAAATAAATTTTAAATAGATAAAATTTGTCGTTTTTTTTGTCTTAAACATCACATATTATACTTAAAATTGGCAACCAATTAATTGGTGCTTATTCTTCGCGTTATTATTATTAAAAAGACAATTTTGGTCTAATTGACTGACTTAAAAAAAAAAGGGTTGGTCTATTTGGCTGACTTAAAAAAAAAAAAAAAAATTGAATGCCGCCGAACTATCAATTACCTGCCATTCCTCCAACCCCTGAGGGCTGTCTTGGTTGGATTTCTTGACCGCCACCGCCATGCCGACGCCAACCTTAGACGGCGCGTACGTTTTCTCATCAATCCAACCTTTGAAAACTCGACCGAACCCACCCTCCCCAAGCACAGTGTCCGGTCTGAAATTCCTCGTTGCGCTCTTTAATTCTGCCAGACTGAATACTTTGAGGTTTGGTGTAATGATCCGTCCTCTAATAGGCACAGGAGCAGCTGTTTCGTTGTTCCCGTTCTTGTCTCCACCAGCAGAATCTTCCTTTAAAACCTGGCCGTCTTCCGCCGTGCCGGTGCTTCTAACACTTAAAAATCCTTTGCTGTTGTTTCTGGATGCTTCTGTATGTATAGAAACATATAACACAACGAAATCATATATATATCCCACATGTAACCGATAAATTCAAGTCATTAAACAAGTTCCCGAGCGTTTTCCTTTCTCAAAACCGTAGTTTTATGTAGGGAGGATTCAAATACATGAAGAAAAAATAGTGACAAAAAAAAAAAATAATAATAATAAGGGAAAATTCCCAGGTGTGTGCTTCTTTTGGTGGAATCATGTACCTGGTGTGGAAGTCTTGGTGGTGCCTGGGCTATGATGGTTATCCACGGGAGTTCCAAAACAGCTCCCCATGTTGGTGACCACCTCTCTATTGTTCCCTTCAGAGAATGGTAGATATTTTTGATAATAAAGTTTCAATCTTAAAGTCTTTCAGGACTGCCGGAAAGATGGAATGAAAGAGTCAATAAACAACGTCCAAACGGAAGAAAACCGGGGACAGGGGACCGGTTGTTGCTTGGACTTTTTCTTTATTATCTCTCTTCTGTCCTAATGGGTAATCTCTCGGCGAGTTAATGACACAAATGGCCCTATAATATAACTTTGAACAACGACTTTCACTTCATTTGGATCGGTCCATAGGAAACTAAAGAGCCTGACTTCAGGAAAGACTAGACAAGACCGATCTCACACAAGCAGAACCGTTACATGGTGCGCAGCCTAACGTACAGTAAAAAGTTGTTGCCCAATCATCGTTTCTATCTAGGTTGCACATTCACGAGAATAACGATACAGTCATTGATAAATAGGAATACGGTGACATATTAACTTTAAATATATTAGGATATAGACATAATTACACATGTAAACAAGTATTATTTTTTAAATTATGTATTATTATTTAATAATTAATATTATGTATTATTTACAAAAAAATAAATATAAAAATAAATGTTAAATCATAAGTGTAATATTAAGTTTAAGTTAAGTTTAATTTTTATTATGAAAATTGAAAATAATAAACCCCATAATATATACAAATACATGATAGTATAATACTTAAATACGAAAAAAAAAATTTCCCCTCTATCATTTTTTATTGTTTCATGTTTTTTTTTCAAAAAGGTGTTATCCGTGTGTCCTGAACATATTCTTGACATGTTCAATTTTTTTTTTTCAATTTTTTTTGCCAGACACGTGTTTGGTGTGTTAGACACTTGTCTATACCATGTTGGATACATGTCTGATACGGAAACAACATCAAATTTGCCGTAGTTTGTGCTTCCTTCTTTTCTATCATGTTTTAGTTATTTTATGGATGCTAATTTAATCTTTCATTGCTAATTTGATTGTAGGATACACAGAGGTCATCATCATTATCTCGATCATGGTCACGAAAGGATTTAGAATGCAAATAATTATTTTCATTTTTAATGTATTTATTGCCTAATTTGTTTGGTATATTGTATGTGTAAGTATTTAGGCGCTGTTTGTTTTCTCCAAAGTTTGGACATGAATTAGAATGAGAATGACTTATTCTCTATTATATTTTAATTAACTGAACCTTACTTTATTAAACTAAAAATGTCACACAACTATATGAGAAGCATACTCACAAATATAAATTACACGTCTTTATATACTAGTAATAATAAAATTCTAATTCTACCCAAATAATAAAAATAGATTCAACAACTTGACTTCTACTCAAACAGTAACTAAATACTAAATCTGGATTAACTCCAACATTCCCATTTAATCTTGATTTGTTGATACTCGCATTTCTAACGTTTACTTCAGTTTGACAAACGCTTTATACTTCAATGGCTTCGTGAGAATATATGCAACTTAATATTCAGACTTGCAATAATCCAATTCAATCTCTATTTTATCAACTTGATCTCTCAAAAAATGAAAATGAGTATCAATGTGCTTATTTCTTCTATACGTCACTGGATTCTTGACCAAATTCATAGCAGAAACATTATCAACAAATATATTCGTAAGACCTTCAGCTGGAACATGAATCTCATTCAACAAATTTCTCAACAAAACTATTTGACAAGCATTGGAAGCTGTAGCTACATATTCTATTTCATAAGTCGAAAGTGTAACAATAGATTGTTCTTCAACGACCACGAACAAGCACGTCAAAGTTGAAATAATAATCAACAATACTTCTACGGTCATCAACATCTCCACTCCAATCATTATCAGAATAGCCTATAAGAGCACAATTCTTGGATGATGAATAAAGTAGGTCATGATTAAAGGTTCCTTTCATATACCGCATAATCCTCTTAGCAACTTGCATTTGAGATTGAATGGGAGACTCTAGAAACTTGCTAATCAAACCAACTCTATAAGATATATCGGGTATCGTGCATGTTAAGTACCTCAAACTTCCAACAATCTGTTTGAAGCATGTGAAATCAACATGTGCTTCATTATATTCCTTAGACAATTTGGTGTCAACCTCAACAGGTGTTCTCACCGGATTGCAATCATGCATCCGAAACTTTTTCAATAACTCTGTAGCATATCTCTTTTAGCATATAAAGATTCCATCATGTGCTCAAATCACTTCAATCCCAAGAAAATATGACATTAGGCCCAAATCAGTAATCTCAAACTCATGCATCATTGACTTCTTAAAGTCTTCAATAATTCTAAGATTGTTACTTGTAAAACTCAAGTCATCAACATATAAACACACCAATAAGATATCACCATTACCATTTACTTTCACATATAATACATGCTCAAACGGACACTTCTGAAGTTTGGCTATATGGAAAAAAAAAGAATCAATGCGCTTCTTCCATGCCGTAGGTGCTTGCTTAAGGCCAAACAATGTTTTCTTCAACTTATACATATTTTCTTCACTTCCTTTCTTCTAAAAACTTGGGGGTTGCTACAATAAAACTTCCTCTTCAAGAGGACCATTGAAAAAGCTGACTTTACATCCATTTAATGTATTCTCCAATGATTCTGAGCAACCAAAGCAATAATAAGTCTAATAGTTTCCATGTAAGTAATAGAAGAGAATACCTCATTGTAGTCATAACTAGGATGTTGTTCAAATCTTTTCGCCACTAATCTTACTTTATATCTCTCAACTTCTCCATTTGACTTCCTCTTAGTTTCAAAAACCCACTTCACATTAATGGCTTTGTGACCTCGTGGGATATTAGTAAGCTCCTAAGTATTGTTCTTCTCAATCGCCTTAATTTCTTCATGCATTGCATTCACTCACTTAGGGTCTTAAATCGCCTCATCAAATGACACACGTGCGCAATCTGCAAACATTTCAAAATGCATCATATCCCTATCATCATTAATAGCATAATTAGGGATTACCTCATAAACTTGCAATCTAACTAATTGTTGGCAATTTCTCCTTAGCCTTTGATTCTCTTAGAGAGCTTGTGGCGTAAGATTTTGAGTATGAACTAGGTCAACTTCCCTATTTGCATTAGAGATTGCAACTTGAGCCTTCTTTTTTTTCCAAAATAGCAGCAGGACATCTCTGAGAATTATTTTGCTCCTCAGCATCAAATTTCTAAGCTTCACCTTCTGCAAAAGTTGCATCTCTACTTGGAATCACTTTCTTTGTCATAAGATTATACAGCTTATATCCTCTCTTTATAAAGCCAATAAGAATTGACTTCATTCCTTAATCATCTTGCTTTATCCTCATCTCAGTAGGAATATGAGCATAAGCAATAGAACCAAACACCTTCAAATGCCTCACACTAGGCTTGAAACAGAACTATACTTCTTCAAGAGTGACATTCTGAATACTTGCTATTGGAGACCTATTCAACAAGTAAACAAAATACAAAACAACTTCTGCCTAAAAAGGATTGGGCACTCCTTTAATTTTTAACAAACTTCTCACCATTTTCATTATCAATCTGTTTTTCATTTCAGCAACATCATTATGTTGTAGCGTGTAGGAAAACGTGACTTTATGCTTTATTCCCTATGCTTCACAATACTTCTTGAACTCATTAGAGACATATTCACCACCACCATCAATTTACAAAATTTTTATGTAATAGTCACTTTACCTTTCAACAAGAGCCTTAAACTTCTTAAAGCAATCAAACACTTTAGACTTCCTTTCCATGCAATAAACCCAAGTCCTCCTTCAAAGATCATCAATAAAGGTAAAAAAAAATACCTATTTTTGCCAACTGATGAAACACTCATTCGACCACAAACATCAGAGCGAATGAGCAGATGTGGTTACGTTGCACACCAAGTCCTCATTTCCACAAAAGGCAATTTGCTCTGTTTGGCAAGAATACAAGCTCAGAAATTTGTTTAGATGATTTATCTTGGGCAAGCCTGTTACCATGTTTTCTTGTGCAAACAGCTTCAAACTACGAAAATTCAGATGGATAAAATGAAGATGTCATAACCAAGACTCGTCTTTCACAACAGTACTAAGATAGGAGTAAAAACTAGTGGTAATATCAATTCGAAACATCTAGTTCTTCATTAAAGGGGATTTGAGAATAAGTGTACCTCTGCTATTAGTAATTAAGAGACAATTATCACGTAATTGTATGTTATACCCTTTTTCAAGCAATTAGCCTAAATTGATAAGGTTGCTCTTCACATCTAGCACGTAAACACATTTAAAATATAATTATGATTTTCGTTCTTCAACTTGATGAGAATTTGTCCATTTTCCATAACTGGAACACTACTATTATCAACAAATTTGACTGTGAAGTGGATTGACTCATCAAGATCTACAAAAAACTTCTTTTGTCCACACATGTAATTGGTGCATCTAGTGTCCAGGAACCATGTATTGTAATTTGACATTTTAGTGGCTGTAGTAATCATCATAAGGGCTTGATTTCTATCATCATTACCCCCTTATACACAGTGAGCTGCCTGATTATTCTCCTTTAACCAGCACTCATGAGAATAGTGGTCATGTTTGTGGCATGAGTAACACTCAACATTAGATTTGTCATGGTTTCCTTGCCTTGACCTATTTTTTGACTTTGACTTTGACTTCGAACATGACTCTAGTCTGAATTCCTTTGATTATTGTATTGATTGTTTCTACCTCTGTAGTTATTATAGTGGCTTCCTCGACTTCGATTGTTGTAAGAACCACCACGTCCTCGTCCTCTTCCACGAGAGAAATTTCACCTCTACTTTGATTGATCACTTTGCTCACCTTTGGTGGGAGCTTGGCTTTGGAGGGCTTTCTCTACTAGCTTCTCAGTACGCTTCTCATTCATGTGCTGTTTATGAGCTTGCACCGTAATTTTCAATGCATCAACTAATATATGGGATAAATTGTGTGCTTCTTTAATTGTAACCACGATGTGCTAATATCGCGGTGCGAGTGTCCGCAAGATCTTTTCAACTTTAACTTGATCATTAAGCTGCTCTTCATAGATTTTCATCTGATTTGCTAAAGCGAGAACTTTACTGATATAAACCAAAACCATTTCTAAAGCTTCCATCAGCAAAAGCACAAACTTACGTTGTAAGGTTTGGAGTTTCACCTTCTTAACTTTATCCGCACATTAGAAAGACGTTGTCAAAATATCTCATACTTATTTTGACAAAATTGCTTCTGCAAACTTCTCAAAATTCTCATTATTCACCATCTAATGAATGAAATAGAGTGCCATTATATTTTTTCTGCATGTCTCGATGAGCAGTCTGCTGTACTTCTGTTGCATCTATAGCAAGTTCTTTAACATCGTTCTCTACTACACTGAGCAATTCATTGTAATCAAACAAGATTTTCATCTGCAGACACCACCAATTATAATTTTACCCATCCAAATTGGGAATTGAAACTAGAATCAAGCCATCCATATTCAAATTCATCACGATCAAATTATTTTATTTCTAATATGGCCTCTTTCTTTTATTTTCTTCTTTTTCGAATCTACTTTCTTTTCTTTTTCTTTTTTTTTCTCCCTCCTTTGAAGAACCCTTACTGTTGAGATTGCTTCACAACTGCTGGTGATGAAAGGAATAATGACGACTGCTAGCGAACATAGTCCAGTCACAACAAAGAAACCAGAAGGCTCCTGAAGCGAATGGCAGTATAAATGATGGCAATCAGCATTAGCATTGACAGAGAGATATTTAGCTTTCTCGAATGGCTTTCTCTAGGGAAAGTAGATTAGTGGCTAGGGAAGTGAGTTCTAGCGGTTTTGACATTCATCAGCAAGTGCAGGAGGGGAAATCAGCTATTGAATGTGGCAGATGAACTTTTGGTTTTCATTAAATCGGCAGCTTTCTGGCGAGTTTCTGCGTGCGCGGTGGCTGGATACAAGGAGATCAATGTCCGAAAATTCGAGAGGGTGGCATTTGGCAACGAACAGCTACAGTGCGGTGGCACATGGAGGTCCGACGAAGTGCTTTGGTGACTATCTCGTGGCTTCCTTTTCTTCTATTCTGATCAGATATCTCTTCAAATATCTTACAGTTCTACTTTGTTGTCTCTCAAAGTGAACAAACTCAACAAAAATTTTGGATCGACATTTTTTTTTGATCAACTGGATTTGAACTTTGGTGGCGGTGACTTCTTGATCGACAAGCTCTAATACCGCTGTTAGATTTTAATTAATTAAACCTTACTTTACAAAACTGAAAATGCCACACAACTATATGAGAAGCACACCCAGAGACATAAATTACACGTCCTTATATACTAGCAATAATAAAATTTTAATTCTATCCAAATAATAGAAATAGACTCAACAACCTAACTTTTACTCAAACAATAACTAAATATTAAATCTGAATTAACTCCAACTTTCTCATCCTTAAAAACAAAATTTTTCACTTTTAATTCCTTTTAGTAGGGAATATAATCCATAAATCATTTTCATTCACTTTTTATTTACCTAAACTTTTAATTCCTATTTTTTTTACCCCCTCTCTCTCCATCAAAATATCTTTTACTCTCACCATCTCTCAACTTGCCCCTCTATTTTTAGCCTTATCAATTTTTTTCTTTAAAATAAAAATTTAATTGAGGTAATTTTATTATTTAAAAGAACTATATTTTGTTTTGTATTATTTTGCATCATATGAAATAATTACCAAACTTTTTTTTTAATTAAAATGGTTGTCTTGAATATTTGTTTTTCATTGGTAATGCATTACTTTATTAAGAGTTTCTGGCATATACTATCGTTAGAATTAATGTGGGGTGGTAAACTTGCTCATAAGTGCAGGAAAAATGCCCATGATGATGGCCAATGTTGGAGCTACATTGATGAGTATAGAGGCAATTGACAAAAAAAAAAAAAAAAGTATAATGAAACTAAAATTTACTCTTTGCCCCCACTAAAATTTATTATTTGCCCCTACTAAAGTTGTTGCCCACACTAAAAGGAAAAAAAATAGATATAATCTAGTTTAAATTTACCTATTATCTCCACTTAAATTTATATTTCAATCCTACTAAATTTCGTATTTTATGTTTTATCATTATTCTTTTACCCTTATTTTTTTGTTGCAACTCTTATCATTCTTACTTATAACCAAATAATCACTTCTTTAAAGTTAAAACAAATCTCTTGAGTTTCATAAAGGTTCCTTAAAGTAATTTGAGATTAATGATTGATGATTAGGTTAGCTAAAAAAAATGATAGATGTTTAAGTTTCATTTTTATCTTATGAGAATAGTTGTATGCCTTTGTCATTAGAATTATTATTTATTACAGCTAGTAATATAACATTCCTTTGAAATTTTTACAACTATCTAACAAAATATATAAAAAATAATTTTAATAATTTTTATATAATTTATTTTTGTAATCATTATTTTATGAATTAGTTTTTGCCCTCACTAACTATAAATCTTGGCTCCGCCACTAATGATGGATCACTTTAAAGATATAAGTGAGAGAGTTTAACAATTTTAACATAAAAATGAATGAAGTAGTAGCCAAAAGAAAAAAAAAATCATATGGTATTGAGCATAGCTATAAGATTTCTCTAAATTTTATTTAATAGCTAGTGCTTTTCTTAATTTGGTTGTGATATGCATATTATGATACATTGGACATTGGATCATGCATAGATTTTTCTTTGATTCAAATTTTTTTCGACATAATATGATGTATTATATTTTATAAAATTTAATTTATATTTTTAATGTGAAGCAAAAAAAATGTTAAATTTTAGGGGCCGTTTGATTTATGGTCTGAAATCGGAATCGAAATCGGAATCGGAATCGAACGGAATCGGAATCGGAATGACTAAAATTTCAATGTGTTTGGCTTACTCTGGAAACGGAATCAAATTCCTTTTGTCGTCGTTTGATTAAGTTAGGAATCGGAATCGGAATCAAAATTATTTTCTTGAATTATTTTTTAGATAATTCAATAATAAGAATTGAAATATAACAATTTTTTATTGTAAATTAAAAAAATCACAAATTAATGTCTTTCTTGCATGAATGGTTATGTTTGGAGTGCTACGATTTCTTGCATTCATTGAAATGAATATATTATATCATGACATTTTTACTTTTAAGAATATATATGATGTGAGAAATGAATAATTTTATAAGAACGAACATTTTGGGTGAAAGTCAATATATCAAATATCCTTATTCAAACAAATATAGAAAATATAAATTTTTTTAACAAAATTCATAATAGTTTACCCATGCAAAATTATTGAAAACAAACAACTATATAACTAGTTACCATTGCCAAACTTTACCAAGGCAAAATTATTGAAAACAAAAAAACTTCAATACCAACTACCATTGCCATTGCCAGCAGTGCGCAGAAAACCCATCACATACTGTCTTCTAAGATATGGGTCAGCTTGATAAAATACCTTCAATTTGTGAGGCTCTTTGGCAAGTATTTCAGCTGCATCCAAAATTTCTGTACTAGTAAGACCTTCGATTTTCTTCAACTCATCAAGTACGCTGTTGGCTTTAAGAGACATTTCTTGCTCACGCTCTTCTGCACGAGAAATGGTATTTGCCATGACACCAAGATATGAATTAGCCTCTTGCATAAATATGCCAAAGTTGGTTGTCATTATATGAAAATTAGCCGTCATATTTGTTGATTCTGCTGATTCCTTTGGCTCTTTCCCTTTAAAGGTATTTCGTTGTCGTTTTGTTCGTGAAGAGACCGGTTGAGATTCTGGCTGTGTTGTAGAAAAATCATCATCATCACCATCACTATCTAAGTTGACATTTTCATTTTCAGTCTCTAATTCCATGTTCTGAACAGCTTCTGTGAAAGTCTCTGCCTCCCTTCCAATTGCTCTATCTTTCCCAAGTAGTGCTCCAATTTCATCAAATAAAGGAAAAGATATATTCAGCAAACCTTTTGCTTCTTTATGAACCTGTTAGTATAAAATACAATACAATATTGTGAGAAATTATATTAATTTTAAATTACAATTTATATTTATTTGTTATATATACCTTGCACCATTCTTCATAAGCGCTTTGATCCCCACATATTTTCTTGTTTACATCATCCCAAGTAAATCCAGATTTTCCCATCATTTCAGATAAGGCATGATGTTTTGCCTTCAATGTTTTCCATCTAGAATCAATGTGTGGAAAGGCTTTCAATCCACTAGTTGGAAGTTTAGCATGGATCAACTCCTCAACTCGATATAGATAGCCATTTCGCCATCCACCTTCACCTTTCCAGCGGGGCTCGGTAGCCACTTCCTGTAGAGCTTCAATCAATATACGATCTTCTGCAGGACTCCATTGTCTTTTGTTTTTGCCTCGGCCTCGACTTAGTTGGCTACTTTCAGCAGTATTCATTCTTCAAAGATTGAAATAAAATTAGCACACTTTTAAAATATATAAGAAGAAACAAAGCAACATAAATTATTTTATGTAAAATATGTTGACATATAAATTTCAAACTTGTATAAAAATCATTCAATAAAAACAACAAGCAATACTAATAATTGTAGAAAAAGTCAAACTTTATTGTCTAAAAGATCAAGCCCTCCAATCATTGAACATCTCTTGAGCAAGTGCATTTCGAAAATTAGACCATTCATTAGACGTGTTAATCGCTCTAATGAACTCTGTTTCGTTGGCGTTAATAATATTTGGGTCATCTTCATTGTCATGAATTTCCACTACAGTATCTGTAGGCATATATTTCCTTATCAAATTATGCAACAGACAACACGTCATGACAATGCGCCCTTGGGTACGTATTGGATAAAATGACGGACTTCGGAGAATTCCCCATCGCCCTTTGAGCAAGCCAAAACATCTTTCTATCACATTTCTAGCTTTTGAGTGTTTCATGTTGAAATATTCCTCAGCAGTTTGTGGGTGTCTATCACCCCTCCATTCATTAAGGTGATATCGCTGCCCTCTATATGGTGCAAGAAAACCCATGCCGTTAGTGTAACCAGCATCAACTAGGTAATAACAACCTGCAAAAAAAAAAAAAAAAGGGAACACATAAAAAAACAATTTTTTATATAACTATTACAAAAAAATTATATGAACAATAAATAATTTTACCGTGAGGAATTCTTAAACCATTAGGTCTAGAAATTGCATCTCTAAGAATGCGACCATCATGTGCTGAACCCTCCCATCCAGGCAATACATATATAAATTGCAAGTCAGGTGAGCAGACGCCCAAAACATTCATTGCGAGATTACCCTTTCTCGTCCTATATTTAGGTCTCTCTTCAGAGGACACTGATACACTTATAAATGTGCCATCTAAGGCTCCTAAACAATTCTGCAGTACAAAAAAAAAATGTAATGAGATTATAAAGCGTAATATATTATTAAATTAGAAAAAAAGAAACATGCATTTACCTTGAAGCATCTCCACCTAGCATCTGTGCAATCTTCTGGTATAGGTGTTGGCTTTTTAAGTAATACCTCGTGCAACTTCAAAATAGCCTTCAAACACTGATTAAAATATCTACTTACTGTTTCTCCACTTCTAATGAAATATGAACTCATTGTCCTATTTTTCATATGGTGAGATAGTACATATAGAAACATAGCGACAATTTCCTCCACTGAAATATTTTGAGTACCAGTCAAACTGCCTATCTCACATAGCATCTCGCAGAGTATGCTAAATGTATGCCTATTCATGCGAAGCTGGCTTTTACATGCGACGTCGCTTTCTCTTATCAAAGTATTTAACTTTGCTAATCGCAATTTTTTCCTTTCTTTTTTCTTCATTCTTATGCATTTTTCACTCATAATTATTGCACCCATTTGATGCCAAATAAAATGCATAATGTACATGAGTATAGTAATCTCCATTATAAATTGTACCAGTAGAAATTTTCTCCTCCCTCTTAAACGAGTCATTTCTGTAAATGCTTCACAAAGACAAAGAAAGAAATTATAAAAATGCTATATAGGTAAATTACTTGAATGGACATTTGCTAAGATTTTGAACAATATATCACAGTCAATGAACTACTAGGTTATCCATCAACTAGGCTATTATAGCCTTATTAGAAATATAAAGAAAATGCACCAGGAAATAAAAGCATTGGGACAAAGAGAAAGAGCCTTATGTGTTACCATATATTATAGATTATTTAATGCAATAACCGAAAGTTGCTTTCAATGGTGGGGTTTGCAAAAAACTTGGTCAAATTTTAATCAAACATGAGCACAAGAAGACAAAATAAGACAAGGAGGGTCCCAAAATTAATTCATGACACAGATGCATGCGTTGGTGATTAATGCCACTCAAATTTGTTGTCCTCGTACAACAAGTCCAATTCAAAGGGTATGAGAATTTTGAATTCTAAAGCATCAATCATGCATATATACGTGATTTGTATATCAACATTTTACTTCTCTTACTATCTGTAGCACACGTACAACTTCTATTGGCCTTTGAGTAATTGGGCAACGGTCGTTGTTTGTATTAGTCCAAGTTTCTTTCTCAATTAGAAGAAAATAATCATGAATATCCTATTCCTGGAGCTTTTAATTACCTTTTTTTTGTAGATAACAGATCTAATACATGCTTCCACTAGTGAACAATTGACATAATACTTCACAAGCAATTATAATTATGATATGAAAGTAATCTGTAGTAACAATAAGTTTCCCACTTTTGAGAACAACCAACACACAATAGCCAAAAGATTCTGTACCTCACAGAAAGAGATTTCTTATTTCATCTAAAAATAAAAAAGGCACAAAATTGTCCACACGGTCAATCATTGTAGCAAGAATTATGAATTTATTAGTGGTATATTAGCCAACAAAACAACCGATGAACAACCCCATCTTTTCAAAAGAATCTTGATACACAAAAGCATAAAAATAATAAATTTCTAAAATTATAACTTCTCAAATGACAGATAAAGCTTAAACAAATCAATCAGATATAAAAACAAACATTGATAATAGACATTCTACAAAAAGTTTCTCGCCACTGCACATACCGAAACATGGTCTGCGATAGATTACTTCCACAAGCAATAAACTATTGAGGCTTGCTAGCCTCAACGTGTAGGATGGACATAGCATATCTTCCTAACCCGCAAGTATTTATTCTATTATTTTATCTTAGCGCAATATAATTTCAGACAGCACACAAAATAGTCAACATATTCGGGCCTTATTGCAAGTTGCATGGTCTGGAAAAAGTAGACAAAGAGAAGATGAAAAAGACGAAAGCAAAAGAAAATTACTAATTGTCTCCTTAAATTCCTACTAGTCTAGAGTGTGCAGCAAAGTTTTTTTTTATATCTTTTAAAAAAAAGTGTGCAGGTTGAGGTTTAAGAAAGACATGTATTTAAAAATCAAAAGAAGATGAGGAGGTCTACACGTTAGAAAATACAATCAAGAAGATGAGTTTTTCTGAAAAAAAAAAAATAAATAAAAGGAAAAACAATTGTTGAAAATCAAAAGGAATAAATACCTATTTGCTATCTGGCTTCCTACTTAGATGACGATTAACTTCTCACTCTGCCATCAAACATTGAAACGAGATTGCTCGTCCTTTCTTGACTTCTACAAGCGTCTTTGTTCACTGGTGTTATAGCTTCACAGGCCCCTCATTTATAAGATTTTGATAGATTTTTGTTGAGGATTTTTCTCTATCAGTTGAGGTTTTCAGATGATTTTAATGGGTTCTGTTGAGAATTTCTATCCTCCCGTTGCAGAGATTTTGGTGGGCTTTTGTTTGTTGGAGAGATTTTTTTTTTGTTAACGTATTGTTAGCCTGACAGTTATAGTCAATGGAAATCATTAACGATAAGTATAAGGGAATTAGGATTCCCCTTATCATGGGAATCTCATTCCCTTTTTTAAGGGAATAGGAATCGTTTTTTTAGGAACCAAACATAAAGAATGGGAAAAAGTTAGTTGATTCCCATTCCCATCTAATTTTTTCCTTAAACAAACACCCCCTTAGTGTACTCATACATGAATCAAATAGAGACAAAATTAAATTTGATTCCAATTTCAAATTAAACTAAATAGCTATAAAGGGAGTTTGATCCCGATTCCAAAGTTAAGCCAAACAAATTATAAAATTAGCTATTGCATTTCCAATTTCACTCGTTTGCAATTTCCATTCTAATTATGATCCTAGACCATTAACCAAACAACCCTTTAAATTACTACATTGCTTACTACTTATTAAATAAGAAACAAAATTTGAGAATTCAATTAATCAATAAATAATGACTTGGTAATTATTCTCAAAATAAATAAAAATTCATAGGCACCAGAGAGTGATTGGTTGAAATCAACCTATATATATGTATAATTAATTTTTTTTTATCACATTTGACTTGCCAGTTTATAAGACTTCTGACACTATGAAAACTTTGAGGCATTTTTTGTTGGTTATCAGATGAGTTTAATTCTTGGCTCTGCTTAAGTCTGACACATTATGATTATTTATCAATTTTCAATCTATTTTGAGATTGAAATCCTTGTGAGCTTAATTTTGATTATGGAATGATTGAGGCTATAAAAGAAAATTATTTTTATAATTAAAATAAAACTTTCGAAAATAAGGTCATGAAAACTCTTTTGTTCAAATTTGATATGCTAACCTTTACAAATATATTTAAATTGAGTTATAATTGTTAAATCTTCAGCTACTAACTAGATTGGGCGGTAGCCAATGCACACATCATGTTTATTTGTTATATGCTCATTTTACACCTGAGCTCTGATGGGAAGATTATAGGCTGTGACAATTGGCTAGCCATAATGTAACATATATATATATATACATTTACATAGATTTGTTTGAATGGCAAATGTTTTGTCCTTGATTATTTACTCTCGCCTTCTCTCTCTCTCTCCATGTTTAATGTTTTGAATATTAGATATGTATATAGATAGGTAGTACTTAATTGTTTTTCTAATCAATATATTTATTTTCCACCATATATATTTTTGAATAGTAAAACAAATCACATTCTATTTTGTTATTCTTAGCTGATTAAGTCTTTCTCCTTTAGTGTACATATAATAAATGCTCAATGATTTTTAGTACTTTATTCATAGTTTGTAAAATTTTTCCATAAACTTGTCATAGATGTAATCAGCTTTGGATATTCTTATATTCTTATTAGAGCTTTGATATAACATTGTAGTTTATCATCTGTATCATTAGTACTTCTCTAGACTTTTCCTATTTTTAATTATGTTATTTGGAGTTTTCTAATACATGCTATTGTATTTAGTTATCAAGTGAAGACTTAGGGTCATTAAGGATTTGACTTTCTAGTTATACATTGAGGTTTTGGATTTTATTAGCATGGATTCAGTAAGTAATAAGATCTCTTGTTTGATTTGTAAATGATATTATGTATATTTTGTCTTGGGGCATGAAATGTCATTACCCTTAGATAGCACACTAGTTCGTGTTACCCTTGTCATAGTACCAGCCTTATAGCATGCCAATCTCAACCCCTTACTTCGAAACATGACAATAACATTTATTATTTTAGGCCTCAATGATTTAATACCCAAATACCAATTTTTTTTAGTGAGAATGATAAAATAATAAAAAAATATCCTTTCATGAATCATGTCTGCAAACAATAAGGACATACCATATAAAGGTAATTGTTAGGAGAAAACACCAACTCGCAAACACATTAGACAGGCCATAATAAGTGAGAAACTATGAATTACAACTGTCAATGAGTCTCTTCCAAGGGTACATATTGTTATCATTTTAGTTTATCTAGTTTATTAGTTTATATTGTTAAGTTTTACTAATAATTTCCTACACTTTCCTATAAAGGCATATTATTTTCCTTTAGTTCTCGGCACTCAAATGCTAACATACCAACTCTTTAGCCAATTCTTCCTCTATATATTCCAAGTTTGATATCTATTTGTACATCTTTATCGTCGTCTCTATGCTTGGTGCCTAATCATCTCTAGGGTAGTTGGTCGAGATATCTATCCTCAAATGGCTTGTTTTTGTCATATTCTCTATCCTGGCCACTTCTGCTACCTTAGAGAAATTGACCGAGAATTTTGTTGTACTTTGACGTGTATTCTAGGATGTATTATAGGAAATTGATCAAAAGTATAAGTGCAAGCTCCCCAAGTATTGCCATTTGTTATTGCACATTGGTTTAACCATTAAGCACTTTAATACGAATTTACCATTCCAACTCTCACCAATAAATTGTCAATGTCTCTTGTAAGCAATTCTTTCTCTCTATCGTCTGTTTTTGTCTAGAAACAAAATGAAATTAAGGATTGTCTAACCTTAAATATGCTAAATATTTCATTAAATTTTAACCACCGAACTCTTGTTGTGTTTAGGATAACATGCTAGTATTTTTCTAATGTATCGAAACTATTGATTTTGAAATTTAATGTTGAGATTTAACTATACACGTAAGATATATTTTGTTAGTTTTTGGATTTTTTTTTAACAGAATGAGTAAAATTCCATCAAAAATTTAGATTCATTCAATATGATTCATCATATTATTGTTAACAGGAGATGAACTTGATCCCAAATTTTAGTATGAAAGCCCTGAAAGCCAGATGTTGACAAAACTTAGTTTTTGGATTTTATATTCTGTTGTGAAAAACCCATTAGATCTTGGATCTAAATTGATTAATTTGGTAGAATAAATGTAGTAAAAATAATAACGCTATCAAAAACACAAAAAACATAAAAAATTTTGCATGGTTTGACATTTAGCCTACGTCACAATAAAGATGATTAGATGATATTTCACGATGAATAACAAGAGATTTACAAGCTGCATTCTGTATACCTAACTATTCAAATCTAACATATACCTCGTGTTTCTCTCAGATGCATTGGACAAAAGTGCATTGCCCTATTTGTAACTGATTGGCCAAAAAACAAATATGACATTATTTTCCATTTACGTGTGAAGATTACAAAAAAAAAAATTCTTTAGATCCATCTCTACATCAATAGTTGCCATAAATCTTTCTTTTCATGTTTTGCTAGATAAAGTATCATTTAATGTCTTTTTTGTTTTATTCTTTTTCGCCTTTTGACTCAATCAAAGGCACGTTTTCTACAAATCTTCAACTTGAATTGAGTTGAGTCAAGATCATATTTATTTTTTAATTATCTTTCTTATATCTCGGTTACTATGAACAATAATCAAATCTAAACAATTTGAATTTGACTGTAACAACATACTTCATCATCATATCCACATAATTCAGCTGTAATAATCTTTTCTGTTGAGACATCTCCTTATGATATGATTTTTAAAACGAAGTGATACCTAATGCCATTGTGTTTGGTCCTCTAACAATACATTTGATATTTGGACAAATGTATATCACTTTGGTTGTCACAATATACAACAATAAAATTTTGCTCTAAGCCTAGATTGTCAATAAGACCTCACAACCATAACCTTTTTTTCACTACTTCTATAATTGTCATGTATTCAGCCTCCGTTGTAGATAAGACAACTGTAGATTGTAAAATTGCCTTCTAATAACACAACTAGAAACAATGAACGTAACCTCTAACGGACCTCCTTTTTTTTTTTCTAAATCACTAACATAGTTAGAATAGACGTATATATATGGTATAGGTGCTGCTACTGCTTCGTTATACCAAATCAACATCGATCATTTCCCTAAGATATTGTCAGGTCCATTTCATTGCCTCCCTGTGAACTTTACTTGGGGTTTCAATTAATCTTGAAGTACTAGTGACAATGTTTGAAATGTCAGGATGAATATAGACCATAACACACATGATGTTATCAATTGCAATGAGAACTTGGACTATTTACTCTATTCTCTCATTTGTTTGAGGTCAATAGGAGTCTACGCAAGTAGTTTTGAAGTGGATTGATCCTTATATTCAAACCAGACCGTTGGTCGTAGTTTAAAAATTTCAAAACCACATCCGAACCAATATAAGAGTAAAATCAACTAAATTGTCATTAGCAATTGCAAGTTGGTTTGGTCAGTTTGAAGGTTTGAATCATAGTTAAAAAAAAAAAAAAGATTAACAACATAAAGATAATATAACATATGAAAAGCTTGAAGATAAGATATTGACTATTTCTCAGAAACTAGCCTTAGTAAGAGCATATACATGAATATTGAAATAAAACATGCTAAATGGTGTCTTAGTCTTATGGTATTTTTGGATCTATAAAACGACTAATTATTTTAAATACTTGAGTTGAAAGCAAAAATTTATAAAAATCAATAAATAAAAGTAAGGAAAGTTTTATGAACGTAGTTATCAAATTGGATAAGGAGTGTTTAGTTTTCCTAGTAAATAATGCCTGAATCCTACTTTTGATTCACGTTTAGTTTATATAAAGTGTATGAACCTATTTATCAAATTGGGTGAGGAGTTTTAGTTTTCGTAATAAATAATGCCTGAATCTTACTTTTAATTCACGTCTAGTTTGGACAAATTATACAAGATATAAGGCACTTAATCCTCAATTTTTTTTGTAATGTAACTAGACAGGAACAAATGCATCCAAACAAAACTAAGAAAAAAAAAAAACTCCCAATCATAAAGTGTGGTTGGGTTTTGTGACAATGATTGGATTTTTTCCATGTTATCTATCACTCTATGAAATATATTTTGGGGTTTACAATATTTGGCAGTCAGTTTCATTTTTAATAGTTTGGATTTCTAAAGCCGCAACCAAACTATAAAGTGCGGTATGTTAAAACTATAAACCATAACTAATCTATTCTTAGTGTTTTTATAGTTCCAGTTTGGCTTTAGTTAGGTTAGTCATCTTAGGCCGATTGGGCTATTTCTTCTATATACCCTTAAAGGTGATGGTGCTGTAGAAAGTTTGAAATGACCTATTATTGGAGTGCTTAGAGGCTTGTAATCTTGCACACTAATTGTACCATAACCTTTCAATGTAAATATTTTGTGATAAATACAAGGTTCTAATATCTTGATTTCTGTGAATCTCCATACTCGGTTATCTTTTTGACTGCTTTCAAGTCTTTCATTTCAAACTCGTTATTGAGTTGAGTCTTCAACTAGTTGATTTCTGACATGTCTTTTGTAGCTATTGACTTGACATTAATATAGATCAGTAGATAGATGAACGAATGATCTACCACCTACTTATAATAGACACAACTATCAAATTTACAGTTACAAGTAACCATTGTTCATCATACAATTGTTAAACCATTTGTACCATTATATGGATGATTGCATGAGACCATAAAGAGACTTCTTTAATAGACACAAATAGTCTTTTTTCATCGGATATACAATATATTTTAGCTGCCACATGTAAATCTTCTCGTCAAGATTTCCATAAGAAAAACTGTCTTGACAACAATTTGTTTTTACTCCAAAATACATAGAGAAACTATTGCAAGTATAAAGAAACTATTGCAAGTAGCATCCACATCAAATTGTGTTTTATTACAAGAGAAAAGAATTCATGAAAGTCAATACCTGCTCATTAAGCAAAGTCTTTTGCAACTACATGGCCCTTACATCATGCATTTTTAGCTCTCAGAATGGCTTCCTTGCATTTGTAGACCCATTTGCACCAACAATCTTCTGACCCTTTTGTGGCTTCACCAATTCTTAAATCTATTTTTTACAAAGAGAAAAAGTTCTCATTTGACATAAATCAAACTAAATAATTTGTCATAGGTAGCTTGTAACATGGAAAAAGGTTACATCTAAGGTGATCAACAATAGCTTATCCTAACATTGATTTCTAGCTGACAAAAATGATATCGAACTCTGACAACAAGATTTAATACAAAGTTTTTTTTTGTCAATTTCTTCTTTTATAAACTACTTCACTAAATTCAATTCAATAAAAGTTATGCTGACTAGTGTGAACTTATGGATGAGCTGTAAATAGTACCTCTGAAGCAAGTGTTAATTCTTTTGTTATGGTAATGAGCCATTCAGAGGATTCAAAACTAAAAATAGCCTCACAATAATAATTTGGTTATATATCATCAATTTTCTCAGCTATAGATATGGTAAATGCAACCTCTTCTAATCTATATCGCATGGATATTCTAATTTCATTTTTCATTTTTCTTTTTGCGATAATATATGAATGATTCTCTAGTTCTATAGCTTTTGACTTCACCTGTTACTTAGGTTTTGCAGGTTTTGAGTAAATCTCCTACTTTCCATCCTCATCAACTAGTTGGACTTTGTTGTTGTCTCGCATTGAATCTAGAGCCTTCACCACTAGCTCCGCATATTTGCTGACTTCATTATTATGATCAGCCACTATATATTCTTTTGCTTTTGGAAGTATATCAAACTCATTAAATGTCATATCCTTGCTGATAATAAATTTAGGTGAATTAAAGTCAACACATAACAACCTATATCCTTTGATCCCTTGTACATAGCATAAGAAGATGCATTTCTTTTTCTTGAGCCTAAGCATGTCTTCTTTCTCATGAGCATGGGCAGGACAACTAAATACTCTGAGATTATAGTATCTACAAGAAAACTAGACCATTCATCCTCTAAAGTCTTCATGTTTATGCCTATTGACAGTAATCCATTGATAAAGTAACAAGCTATATTGATAACTTCAACCCAAAAAACTTTTGGTACTTTTACCTGGAAGAGCATATAATCAGCTCTATCCAAGAGTGTTTTGTTCATTTGTTCTGCCACTCCATTTTGCTGTGGTGTATGTCTGCTTGTGTGATATTGGACGATACCTTCGTCAATGGAGAACTCATTGAACTCACTAGAACATTATTCTAGACCATTATTGGTCCCTAGGCACTTGATCTTTTTATTAGTCTACTTCTTGATCAAGGTCTTTTACTGTTGTAATTGATTAAACAATTCACTCTTCAGTTGAAAGAAATATGCCTATATTTTCCTTGAAAAATCATCAATAAACGTTAATAAATATCATTTACCACATTTTATGAAATTGAGGTAGGTCCCAATAAGTCAAAGTGAATGTAGTCCACTATTTGTTTAGTTCTGTGAACAATGGTACGGAACTTGACTCTGCTCATCTTGCCAAAGGTAGTGCTCACATAATCCAGGCTTACTCATTTTCTAACATATAACGAATCTTATTTACTAAACTCAGTCATATCTTGCTCACTTATATAATGCAATTGAATGGGCTATAGCTGAGTAGTCATGAAACTTGAATTAGCTATTGAAACATTTGCACTTTTAAAAACTATACTTCTTTGAAGACAGTAGAGGCCATTTACTAACTTTCCTTTCATCACGATCAGTGCTCATTTGCAAGCTTTATATACTCTACCTTCAACTGAATACCATAATTATAGTAGTCAAGAATACTCAATGATATAAGATTTTCTTTGCATTTTAGAATGTGACAAACCTCCAATGTTCTAATAATGTTATCATGTATCTTGATTCGAAGAATACCTAGTTTTGCCATAGTGTTTAGCAATTCTTTCTTACCTTTGGGCACCTTGGCTAGCTTTTGTTAGACTAATAAAACCCGTATTTTTGTTTGTAACATATTGAATTCATTTTTATAGTCAAAATTTTCTACCTTACATTTCGCTTTCTACCTTTCATCGTTTACAAAATATTTTCAAAAATTAGTTGTCTCTGTTATCAGTTTGTTGTGATAGTTCTACTAGATCTTGGATCAAAATGGATTAATTATGTGGAATAAATGTGGTAAAAATAATAACGCTATTGGAAACACTAAGAACTAAGAATTTGCGTGGTTTGTTCGGCCTTTAGCCTATGTCCATGATAAATAAAATTAAAAAATAATTTATTATGAATAGTAAAAAATCTACAAATTGCCCCCAATATATCTCACAAGGTCAAATTATACGTCCATATAATGTTTCTCTAAGACACATTGCATGAAGCCAACCAGCATAGCCTGGTTTGTAAGGAAGCATTGCTTTCTTTGGGCTGGCGGGGGTTCGATCTCTGCTAGCTCTAATTGCCTATATAGTGGATTGGGGGCATTTACCCCTTTAGGGGGTGTAGTGCACGTCTGCGGTATTTGTAAGACCCGCTTTCTTCTGTCTTCACTTACACTTAATTGACTGATTGTTAACCTTATACTCAAACAGTTACACTGGATGAAGATGCGTAGTCTTATTCATAACTGAGAGGCGCCAGAAAAATGTCATTTATTGTCAACCATGCATGAAGATTAAAAAAAAATTGATCTCTACGTCGACAGCTACCATAAATTTTTCTTTTCATATTTTGCTAGCAACTACATACATAAGGCATTGTTTGCCGCCTTCACTTTTTTCTTTTGGCCTTTGGACTCAATCAAAAGGCACGTTTTCTATGTGTTCTACAAAATTATTCGCTTGACAGTAGACCATCGTTGCTCCTTCCAATTTTATATGTTTTCTTTTTATCAATTGGTTTTAGTTTCGAATCAAACTCAAAATCTTTTGTTTTGGAGATAATATGACTAGATTATTGTTATAATCTTCGTTTTTTCTAGGTGTTGTGTTTGTTAATTAAGTTAATGTTTGTGCAACAATGACCCTATCTAAGCAAAATTTTTGTTTCTAATGATTGTCTGCGAGCGTACTAAGTGAAAATTCCAACGTATCTTTAAGGCTAAAACAATAATTTAGTCCACAAATTATTGAGGTTCTTCTTGGATTTAGTTCTAAATTTTCATAGTTTTTAATTTAGTCTTGAATTTGAAACAAATAATTTTAAAAGATATTACTCCCACTAACTTCTTTTTTTTTTTTTTTTTTCTTTTTTTGCATGCAATCAGGGAGTAAACTAGCAAAATAGCAAATACAAATACAGAAAAAAATGCATGGCCAAAGAGTATCCAAACTGCAACATGCATATTTTGTGTAACTGTAATAATAAAAAATGATATGAATAAGTATTATTATTTTTTGTAATTCATATTTTTTTATTGTGATTACACAGAATATACTTATCGTTGCAATTTGAATGTTGTTTGGATACTTTTTCGGTCTGGTCATCTAACGAAACCCATACATATATAAAACTATAGTAAGTAATGACACTCTCTCTTGAAAGAGCCACACCAAGCAGGTCTGCATGAAGAAGATTGTGGATGCACGTAGGAGGCGAATCGCACACCTAAAAGTCTCGCTCCATATCAACACTTAGAGAGGCCATAAAATCAAGGCAAAAATTTCTTTCCCTCGGAGTATGCTGTAAAAGACATTGAAAAATAAACCCTAACTTGTAACAACAATAAAATGTTGATAAAAAATGAGTTAAAATTCTTTAAAATAAACACTATCTTTGTAACTTATTACAGATTGATCAACGATAAAAAAAAAATGTGATTGTTAAGCCAAAATTTTTCAATTTCAAATCAATTGTATTAAAATTAATGTTATGTTTGATATATGATGAATTTTTTTAAAAACCAACCTTTTCAAACTCATAACAAATTATGCAAAGATGAAAAAAAGAGATTCCCCAGCTAAATAATTTCTTATTTTGTGGTCATTAGATTCAAATTGTATTTGATTTTTATTAGTTTTTTTTTGAAACATCACAAGAAAAATTAGAAAATAAATATATATATTTGAAAATTAGTAATGAATTGCATGAATATTAGCAAAAGTGATTCTTATGTTGTCCAATTTTTATCTATTGAAAATATAAATTCTACTCAAATTCATAATAATTGGAAAAATGTTAACAAATTTTGATTTTTATATCAAATTAGTCCTTAAATTTTCATTTGCTGTAAAAATAATTTTTAATAATTTATTAGCAAGAGTTATCGTAGCAAAGGATTATCAATTTCAATTAAAAAAATAACTTAAAGTTCCATCATTCCTTAATGAATGTTACTCCCCCGCTATAGACCTTGGGGAAGAAACATAAACTGAATGTGGTCTTTACTGTATATGTGTCCAAACAGGATAATTTACCTGAGAGAACTGCACCCATGAGCAAACCTAATGGTGTATTTATGGTCGTATAAGTTTCTTACTTACTGGGATCAAGCAAATGCAATTAGAAAGAGCGTTTACCTATTGGCTGGCATGTGGCATCCCCCTATGTATTTTTTCTTTTTTCGGTGCTTAGCATGGGTATGAAAAGAGATTGACCTTATATCCCATAGAGAATATTGTGTTCATTACATACACTCAATCCCCACCGCATTTATATTGGGATTGAAACTTAGGACACCTCCGCAAAATGAAGTACTAAAATTGAGATATACCATCTCCCTAAAAACTAGTAATTGGAATAAAACTCATACCTACGACTTATTAGATTAAAATTCTACTTGCTAATCATCTTAACTCACCCTTGGAGCTCCCCTCTTTATGGTCTACACAGCCTATGGATGCCTTTTTCCATTTTTCGATTCGGTTCAATGAACTGCACTACCGACCATCTTTTTGCTTTATATCTACAAAGACTAAGAAAAGCGACGTAAGACAGTCGCAATCTATTTTTATTAGTTTACGTTTGATGGCATTGAATTTCCTTTGTAGAATATTGCAGTTTGATTCAGTCATTCCCGATGGGCTCCAGTCGAAAAATTTTTCTTCCCCCATGTCGATGTATCCCCGTTAAGAATAGGAAGACCTAGTCGTCGGCTGCTTAATTACCCTTCGTCATTTTGCCTAACATTAATGAATTTCAGATAATATTTTGACAATTGGATGGTAATTGAATAAATAAGATTCTCAATTTAATTTAAATTCTTTATGCAACCTTTTAATTTGTTTTTGTGCACTCTTACGTGTAAATTATTAAAACGGTTCAGTTCTAAGTTTTTTTATTGCTTAGTAACTACTGAGCTGCAATTACAAAAATATAATTGGTTCATGGTTCGTTACTTTGTTTTTGTGTGCAGAACATTCAAGCTTTTATGGACAAAATTGCGGGCAAACGACCGTTGATGTGTGTTATACATGAGATAGAATGAGATAATATACAATAATTATAGACTAGTTTATTCTATAATTCATTTAAATAGACCAATATGAGATTACTATCTCATTATGATGGGATAGTATTGTATTTTATAAATCTTCCTTAGGTAGATTCTTGAGTTTTACATAGTGAACGATCTCACGATAGTATCATCCCAGTTTGCAATGGAGGATATGGATTATGGTCATTGGTTTTTGAATAATTGGAAGACGGTTTTATCGAGTTTATTTTAACGGGACACTAAATAAGTGTCTTGGTGACTTTAAACGAGCTTTAAAAATTATCCATGAGTTTAAATCATTTTAGCATATTATTATTCAAGTTTGGCTCTTTTATTTAGACCAACTTTGAAGATAGATTTGTTGATTGAATAAATTTCTATTAGAGTCGAACCACCAAAATTTTAACAAACATGAGTGAGTTCTAAAGCCGTTTAGTGATAAAAGCACATAGCTCATCCCTTAATACTCATCTATCTGGAGTACCCATCCTGTGTCTCAGCAACGCTGGATTTTGGAGTTTTTGGAGATTCTCAAGTGAAGTTTCATGTATTATATTTGACTTAGGGTGTGTTTGTTTTCTGTAAAACATTTTATAAAAAAAAAATTTTACAGGTTTTTCGGCGTTTGTTTCACAGAAAATATTTTACATAGACAAAATTTAAGAAAAATTTTTAGATTTTCAGGTAAAATAACTTCTTTTTTTGCAAAAGTGAAGTTATTTTCAGGAAAAACACAAACTGTACTAGAAGTAAGTGATAAAGGAAAATCATTATTTTCACTACAAATATTTTTTCCTATAAATATTTTACAAATATAAGTTATTTTACAACAAACAAATGGACCCTTAGTTTATTGAGAAGTTTCAAGTTTTAATTGACTAATCTATTAAACAAAAACATAATTGCGTTCCTGGATGGCTATTTTTCTTTGCAATCTTTCTTGAATCCAATCTGGGAATTGACCTTTCCACATATGCACATGGAATGACTTTGCGTTCAACATAAGTTTTACAGGATCACGATGTTTCTTTTTGTTATTTATCTCTTATCATTATTATTAATTTTTCCGCACTGATCATCCACTTATCGTGTTTTGGCATCTGCGAAAGGTCCGGACATTCCATCTTGAGCCTTACATACATTTTGACTCAAGAATTGGATTACTTACGTGTGCCTAAAGAAAGGATTTGGAGATGTATAATTTACGTTGAGTCATACTAGGTGACTTCATTTAAATAGTTTCAAAATAGTTATAAAGTCTCGTTCGAATCTAACAATTTATTTTCTTTTTTCATATCAATTTATAATTACTTTAAAACTATTCAACTGAAGTCACCAAATTTTTCTCATACACTATCAAATCATACTAACTCTATCTATATATGTATGTTTATATTAAAAAAAATTACATCAACGATAGATGGATGGCGGAGAGACAAGTGAAGTGGCACTCTACATATTTTTTATTTTTTATTTTTATTTTTGAAATTTAAATTCCTCAAGAAAAATGATTGGTTGGACAATGTGTCTGAATGAATATACAATAAGATCAACGAAATGTGTAAAAATCAGTGAAAAATACAATGAATGAAAAATACAATCAATGACTTGTGCATTCTATTGTTCTTGTTGTACTTCCATTCGGTCTCCTTGCACATCCAATGTATTTTGGCAAGAATTATAAAATACGTTTAAAAATGCATATGTAGGGCACATTATTGCCAAGTCATCCCATCCCTCCCTTGTCCACCTCATATAAGTCAATAAAGTCATTTATATTATGATAGAAACTCAGTTAATTCTCAAAAATTCTTGAAACTAAACAAGTTTATGTGCTGGTGTTTCATAAATTCTTAGAATATTGGTAAAGTTAGTTTAAATTAGAAGAATTCCATATTGACTGGAGTATCAATTATAGATAGAAATTCAACTTCAGTCTACCATTCAATTTCAACGTCATTCAATTATTCTAATTCAAACATGTTAACTTTGAAGAACTAATGTTCGCAAAAATAATATTGGAAATTAGCAATACATCAAAAAATAAAAAGAAATATAGAAGTTAAAGATTATATTATCTATATTAACAATTGCAAGATTTAGACCTGCGCATCTCAAACATCAACTATTATTTTTTTAAGGAAAAAAAATAGTTAATGTTATTTAAACTAAGTTTGTTTTTATAGTTAATTTAGATTTAGAAAAATAGATAGTTAAATTAAATTGATTTTAAGAAAAAAAAATCAGGAGGATTTGAGTTTGCAAATTGTTAATTAATTAGCAATTAAAAAAAACCTATGAATAAGCTAGAACACGTGGAGGAGGAACATACCTAATTAACAATTGTGGAAGAAACTTGCCGTGATTGTCACGATGTGTAAGATTTCAATTGTGATTGTTGGAAAATCGAGCCTTTGTAGACCGTCCAATTTGGGCTTTGGACAATCGATCTGAGAAAATTAAAAAAAAAAATTTTAAAAGAAATTAATACCAAAAGATAACTGCAGTGATGCTATATGATGTGGTTCAAGGCCCTACAACGAAATGGCCACGGGAGATCCATACAATTTTAGGAGACACTCTTTTTACATTTTGTCCTCATGTAACTTTTGTTCTATCCGCTTAATTTCATGACTAGCTAATAGACCGGCAGGTTGAATTGCTAGGCAATCCAAGCTATCAATATGTCTTATGGATTAGATGTGCAACTCCCCCGACGAGCTAGCTCAACTACTTTGTAATGATTTCTATCAATAATGAAATGATCCATATTTCATGCCAAAAAAAAAAAAAAAAAACCTTAGAAGTACCAAGTCATTGAAACGCCTCCCTATAGTTCGCCACTCATACCCGTTCTTCCATAAGTGAGTAAGAAAAATAAAACAATTACTGTTAAGAAACAATCAAAAAATTTTGTGGTGAAAACCATTAAAAAGAAAATAACAAAAATTTTTAAAAGCTAACAAATATTCTTACATAATTATATTTCAAAAAAAAATAAGAAAAATTATAATAAAAAACTAAAATGACTATAATTAATTAATTGAGAGCAAAAAGATGAAAACTTGAAACAAAAGATCAAAAAAAAAAAAAAACAGAGAGAGAGAGAGAGGAAAGATCAAAACCAAAGAAAAGATTGAAAAATGAACAATTATTAATAGGTATCAATCAAAGATCTCCCTTTGAAAAAATTAGCAAAAAGAAAATCACGAACTTTTTAATATAATCAAAAAACTAAAATAATTATATTAAATGCAAAATTACAATATTCTTAATAGGTTTATGCTTATGAGTTTCTGGCTTTGGACGTTGACCACCATGGCGAATTTGAGGCACCTTATTTGTAGATTGTTTTTAAGACACAAAATTTCGAGACCCAATTCCCGTAAAGCATGATCAAGAGAAAACAACATCCAATTCATAAATACAAAAAGGCAAAAGAGCTAACCAAAAGACAATTAATTGGACGTATATACTTGTTTGGATTTTTCTTCTAACGCCAAGAGATATTCTTATATAATTAAATGTAAAAAAATTTAATAAAAATTATAATTAAAATTAAAATAACTATAATTAATTATAAGTACGAACCTTTTTGAGAGATTGTTTGGATGAAAAAGTTGAAACCTAAAATTGAAATTTAATTACGAGAAAATAAAAGAATAATAATACAAGTAAAAGATACTTCTGTTTTTATAATGTGAAAAAGAGGACTGCATACATATTAGAGTTCTAAAATTTATTACAATTACAAAAAAAATAATTATTGAAATCCTAATTATATTATAATACCAAGAAACACTACTCAAAATTTTAATTTTAATATAATACTAAGAAAGAATAAGATTATTAAAATCCTAATTCTATTAGCATAATGAGAAGGATTACAATTATTGAGATTTTATTAAATTAAAAAAATTCAAAAATCTAGAATTTGAATTTTTTAGAATTCCAACACCAAAAATTACTATTTAATCATGTAAATATTCTTTATACTTTTATTATTATATTTTATATATGATATGATTACTAGATGCACGGGTTGTTCTATTTATGCTATAGCATGAGGATTTCAATGTAGAAATAGTAATATAAATAATATAATATGATAATAATAATAATGTTATTTATGACATCACAATATATATATATATATATATATATATATATATAAAATTAGTTGGAATAACCAAAAAACATAGGAATTGATTATTTGAGCAATTGTTTAATAAAATATTATAACATGTATATCAAAATAAAAAATATTAAACCATTTTTTTCCCTTGATATTCTGCAATCTACAAGCCAAAAAATAGGAAGAAGCGTTTTTCTTTCTCGTTTATCCATCAAAAGTGTTGCAACAATTGGCCCTAAAGAAACGTGAACATGCAATTAAAAGAAAATCACCATAATACACAGGCATGTTTCACATGTGAAATGCAAACCCCACCCCATAAATTGCAAACTTTCACACGTATATTTGCAGAGTCTGAAGGTACGCCAGCACGTACAAAAACAGCTGATAAACTAATAAAAAAGTAGAAGCAGCGAAAAGCCAAAAGACCTGTTGGTAGAATTTTTTACGCTCATCCATCAAGTGGTGAAAGATAAAGAAAAACAAAGGGTACCGAAATATTTGATAAGTATATTTGGATTCAGCCCTTAATAAAACAGCTTATACATAATTACAGCATTACTAAATTCCCTATTCAAGTACTCAGCTTACAGACCAATGGAAGTTCCCCAAGGCTTCTGAATTGCCAAGAGGGTCGCTTTCAGAAGGAAACGACTGAGGGTAACAAAAAATTAAAAGAAAATATGACTGCAGTAGCCCAAAAAAAAAAAAACTAACAGATGGAGCAGAATGTGTAACTCAAATCAACCAAAAATAAATAAATAATAACCAACAAAACTCACCAGAAAAAAATGTAGAAGTAGACAGTCGCTGTGCTTTTTTTTTTAAAAAAAATTTCTGTCCTTCAAATGATGGTAAACTGACTGCAGCAACAAAAATAAAAAAAATAAATAAAAAAAGCTAATAGATGAAGTAGATGGTGACATGGTGTAACTCAAATCAACCAAAATAAATAAATAAATAATAATCAACCAAACTCACGGGAAAAACCTGGGGATAAATATTTTTAAAGTCCTAAACTTTTAAATTTTTTTACGTTTGAGTCCTAAACCTTTTTAATATTTCATTTGAGTCCTAAATCTTTTAATTTTTTACTATATTAGTCCTTTAAGTTACGAAAAGTAGTCAATCTTTTAATAAGTGAGTTTAATTTAATAAAAATCATTTAAAGAAGCTTAAATATATGAGTTAAATATTTTTTTCATCAACAAAATATGCATATTAAATATTTTTTTAATCAACAAATATACGAATTAAATAGGCAACATGCATATTTTTTTATACAAAAAACATTCAATTCATATATTTAATCTTTTTTAAATAATTTTTTGTAAAGTTAAAATTATTTTTTAATAGATTGATCACTTTTGTTAAACAGAGGGACTAATTTGGTAGAAAATCAAAAGGTTTAGGACTCAAATGAAATGTCAAAAAGGTTTAGGACTCAAACGTAAAAAAACCTAAAGGTTTAGGACTAAAAAAATGCTTATCCCGAAAAACCTGTAGAATAGATGGTCAATATACTCTCCTTATTTTTTGTCCCTTAGTTGATGGTCGCTATGTTTGTGTGTGGAGTATTTATAAATTAAAAAAAATCATGAGAGTTTGATTTCAAATAAAATATTTTTTTTAAAATTTTTTCAAATAAAATCTATAAATAAAAATAACTAAAATATGAATATCTCAAAGAAGTAGGACGTGTGTCACTTAGCCGAAAAAAGGACTCCTAGTTGAATGGAAGGTACTGTGACTTTATTTTTGTTGAATAGTTTCTACATGTGCATGAGTTTATCCTTGCATTTTAACCAAAAAAGTAAAAAATTAATGGTCCGTTGGAAGACACTGTCAATTTTTTGTTTATATTTCTTATTTTTTATTTTTGGAATAAAGGTCAATTTGACCCACCACGTTTTATTTTATTTTAAATTTCACCCACAACGTTTTTTTTTGTTAAATTTGATCCATAACGTTACGTCCGTCAGTCTAATTTGGTCTTTCTGTCTATAACGCCGTTAACTCTGCTGACGTGGCATGACGGAATTTGACACGTCAGCAGTTTTTCCACGTCAGCATGTCACGTCAACATGCCACGTCAACATCTGTTGCTAACGTGGCATAGGTATAGAGGCTAATTTGACCAACAAGGTTTCAGCTTATTTTAAATTTCACCCATAACGTTTTTTTATGGTTAAAATTGGCTCATAACGTTATATCTTTTAGTCTAATTTGATTTTTTCGTACATAATGTCGTTAACTCAGCAAATATGATGCGACGGAGTATGACACATCAATAATTTTCGTCTATATCAACATGTCACGTTTGCAGTAAAATTTTAAAATTCAAACCAAACATTTATACTGAAAATCACACTCTACAAATTCAAACAAAATAAAAAACTAAAAGAGAGAATGAGTAGAGAAAATGACGGAGAGAGAAAAGAGAGAGAGGGTAGAGAAAGAATGAGTATAGAGAATGATAAAGAGAGAAACATGAAAGAGAGAGGGTAGAGAGAGAAAAATGAGAAAGAGACGGTAGAGAGATAATAGTAGAGCGAGAAAAAGGAGAGAGAATCTAGGTACACAGAGAATGGTACAGAGAAAAAAGAGAGAGAGAGAGAGAGAGGCAGAGAGAGAACGAGTAGAGAGAATGATAAAGCAAGAAAAACAAGCGAGAATAATAGAGAGAGAAAAATGAGAGAGAGAGCAAGTATAGATAGAATGAGTAGAGAGAATGGTTAAGGGAGAAAAAGGAGAGAGAGAAAGTGGGTAGAGGGAGAATTAGTAGAGAGAATGGTAGAAAGAGAAAAAAAAGAAAGAGGGTAAAGAAAGAATGAGTAGAGAGAGAAAAGAGAGAGAGAAAGAGGGTAGAGAGAGAATGGTAGAGATAGAAAAAGGGGAGAGAGGGTAGAGAGAGAATGATAGAGATAGAAAAAGGAGAGAGAGGGTAGAAAGAGAATGGTATAGATAGAAAAAGGAGAGACAGGGTAGAGAGCGAATGAGTAGAGAGAGAAAGAGTAGTGAGAGAAAAAAAATATAGAGGGATAGAGAGAGGATGAGTAAAGAGAGATATGATAAAGAGGATGGATAAAGAGAGAAAAAGTTGTGAGATAAAGTATAAAAAAAAGTAAAATAAAATCGAAAAGTTAGTTTTTATTATTTTCCCAATATATTTTAAAAAAAAAACACTTTTAACTTTTCAACAAAAAAATAGAAAACAAAATCAATACCAAACATATTTTTTGCTTTTTTTTGTGAAAATAAATAGAAAACAGAAAATATAATTCAATCCAAACGGAACTTTAATTCATAGCAAACGAGGCCTAAGTAATTAGTATATCACCCGTAAAAAAATCAACTTATATCGTTTTGGATGTGTTTTGATTGTCGTATCTCCTATTTTCGTTGGTAGTGTGATTGTAGTTATGATAGTCCTATTTTAAATAACTAAAGAATTATATTATATTTTAATAATAGTGATTACATGAAATTTAAATTAAAATTTGGAATTTATCATAATAATATATTTTAATTAAATTTATAAAATAAAAATAATTAAAATATCAAGATTTTGAAAAAGCTGGGAAGTATGCCATGAAAGTTAAAAAGGCTTTCAAAAGGAATGAGAGGTTTTTTTCTCTCCTTTGTAATTATATATATTATATAGATATGTAATATAAGTTAAGGAGATTTTTAATTTGACTTACAGTTTTTGATGAGTATATCTTACTCATGATTTTATATTACACAATAAGTGGCGATCACTTGAAACAAAAAAAAAAAAAAAATAGAATTGCATGTTATAAGATCATAATTAAATTTTACTTACAAAAAAAAAAGTAAATTAGCAAGCACTATAAGTTAATAAGGTTAAAGTTAAGAGAAAATCTCAATTTTTTTTCTCTCTAACATGTGACAACATCTCATAAATTTATAAATTAAAATATTAAAAAATCTTATAATTATCAAACTTTCATTACAATTAGGATATGATTAGAATTTTTTAAATCAATTCAATTGTAATCAAATAAGGTAACTATTGATTTATATAGTACTAATTAAATCTTTATAATTACAAAATTTTCAAATAACAAAAATTAATAAAAAAGAACAAAAAAAAACTATTCTCAAGTTTTCCTTTTTTAAAAATAAAAAAAAATAAGAAAATCTCTCAAATTTATTATTTCTTCTTAAAAAAGAAAAAATGGCTACGCTAAAATTTCCTCGATGAGAGAAAAAAAGAAAAAAAAATTATTCTCAATTCTTTCCTTTTTCTTCTTAAAAAAATTTTATTTTCCTCAAAAAAAGTTAAAAAAAATTCCTTCAAATATAACACTGAATATTTAAATGTTTTTTGGTTTTTTCTATTAGATAAAATAAAGTAAAAATAAGTTATCAAAGAACATCATTAAACCCACAAAATGTGCAGTTTTATTACTAGTCTATATGAAAGTTAATAAAACCAAAATTAAGAGAAAATTTTTGTCATGTAACGAATTTTTATAAATTTATAAATTAAAAATATTAAAATATTTTATAATTATTAAAATTTATTATAATAAAGACAGGATTAGGATTATCAAATTAATTAATCATATCATATATAAAATATAATAACAGAAATTTAAATAATATTCACATACTTATGTAACAGCCTTTAGTATTGAAATTCTCAAAAGCTCAATTTCAAAAAAATTTTAGTTTAATAAAATCTCAACAATTGTAATTTTCTTAATATTCTAATAGAATTAAATTTAATAATTATAGTCATTTTTAGTATTCTCAACAATTATTCTGTTGTTATAAAATTATGATTTCAATTAATATAGGATTGTAATAATTATAATATTTCTTAGTATTCTATTAAATTAAAATTTTAAAATTAATAAATTTTATGATTCTCATTCATGCAATCTCTTTTTTCACACTATAAAAGTGCTACTATTCCTTACTTGCATTATTGTTTTTTTTTTCATTTTCTCTTATCTATATTTCTCAATTTCAGATATTAATTTTCTTACCAAAACTTTTTTTTTTCTCAATTACAATTGATTATCCTTTTGTCCTATGCAGCAATGGCATAGCCTCATGTATCAAATCTCCAAAGCAAGGTCACTCGAGTAGCTAAAGCAACAGAATTCTCAATTGATAAAGCAAAAAGGTAATTCTTTTTTTTAATATAGTATATACGGAATTTTTTTTTTCAATACATAGTCATAAACTGCAAACTTTCTTTTCGTAAACTATATATCATAAATCTCATAACGTATTTTTGTATGTCCAATTGTCGTACATCTTCTTGGACAAAGGAGGAGCACAACAACAAATATACTTACAAGAAATCCCACAGACGGGCTTAAAGAATTTATCAATGTGATAATTTTATAATTTTTTTTATAATTAGGATTTTATAATTTTTGTTTTGTTTGATAGTTATTAAAAATATTTTCAACGTGTTGGTGGGCATAAGCTCTATGAACTGGCGTGCAAGGTCATATTTTACAATTGTAGTCTAATTTTTTGCTTTTTGTTTTTGTTTTTTTTTTTTGTAGTCTAATCAGATACAATTGTGGTCTAATTTTTTCTTTAATAAACAATTGTTGTCCTAATTTTTTGTTTTATATCTATCAGATACATTACGATGGAATTGGATTTTTGATACTATTTTAGCAGTCCAAATTCTAAAATCTACAGATTTCTGTGCATTCTCTTCGTCTTCTATAATGGGTTGGCCGACCTAAAAAAGAGGAACAATAAACAACAGTGTTGATTGGAACAATTATTTCAATACTGACTAGAAAGTAACAAAAAAATTGGAACTTATCAAAATAGCATTAATTTTTTCCAGTAGAGATTCGTAAAGTTGGGAACTTAAACAGTAAAAACATATAACATAAAACAGTAGGTGTTTATGTGATTGTGAATGGAAATAAGCCTCTTATTTCCAATAAATTCAAAAACATAAAACCGTTGCAATAAATTCTTTTCTTAAGAAAAATATAATTTAAAGTCTCTTATTGAAATAACCAATTTTTCTTTTCCTTAAAAAGTCTTATTGAATTTTCGTTTTACAAGTACCAGTAACCAAATTTTTGAGGCGATGTTGTATTCAATGATCGTACGCTGTTATCCATCTGTGTATTGCTTTTATATTATTTTTGTTTTTCTCAATGATCGTGTACTCTTATTTGTTATTGTATAAAAATAATTATATCATGATTTTAATTTACTTACTTTTTATTTAATATATGTGCAGAACATAAACCGTGTACTAATAAAATTTCTCAAAGCAGACTAAAAAAATGTCAGCATTAGAGCACGCATTATTTGTCTTTGGAAATCAGTCATCACAAATGACAAAATCGATATCCTGAGCATCAACATGATATTTGCTGATGAAGAGTTATTATTTACAAACTGAAACATATAATTTTTTTATTGTACTAAATTTAATATGTGATATACATTAAAAAATTATTGCTTCTGCTCATCCCATGAGTTATTTTCAATAAACTTAATAAACTCGCGCATCGTGTGAACCCATTACTAGTATAAAATATACTAACAGAAGTTTAGAGAATATTAACATACTTACGTAGCAGCCTTTGGCATTTATATTCTCAAAAGTTTAATTTCTAAATTTTTAATTTTTTTATTTTAATAAATTTTCAATAATTATACTTTTTTTAATATTATAATAGAATTAGGATTTTAATAATTATAGTCTTTTTAGTATTCTAATAGAATTACAATTTAAATTTCAATAGATTTAGGATTCTAATTCTCTTTTCTACAATATAAAAGCACACAAGTATTCTTTACTTGCATAATTATCAATTTCAGATTTTAGATTTCTCAATTTCTGATGAAGGTCAGTATTTATAATTGATAATAGTTGTTTTTGTTTTTTGATTATAGCTTTTTCTTAGTTTTTTTTTAGTTACATATAATTATGTAAAAGTATATGTTGGCATTAAGAAGTTTTTTTTTTTTGGTGATTCTCCCAAAAAAGGCCTGTGATTGATACTTATTAATAATTGTTTTATTTTTAACTCATTAGAACATAAATTTATTTATCTCTCTTTAATTTTAGAAATTTAACCAAAAAAAAAAAACTTTCGTATCATGCTTTTGGAGCTATCCTCTTCACCCGAGAAAGAGACTAAGTAAATAAATTGATAAGCTATTCTAAAATTTTGTGGTGCCTATTATCTTGAACAAATAGTCATGCTAAATATAACATTCAGGTATGTAAAGACGGCTTCTTCAATTATTTTGCTACTGAAGATTCGGTGTAACATGTTTAGTCTCAGCTCCTTCAAATTAATGCAAGCAACAGAAGCAAGCTGAAACGGCAGATTCTAGAATGAGATAAAAGTATAATTTGAGCTTGGAAAATTTGAATATTTGATGTTTCAATAACAATAAAAAGGACATCGTAGATACAATCTTTTTTTCACGTTATTTGATTGTATTATTGTTCTTTTGTTTAACAGATATCTCAATTTTCAATTTTCCATTGTCAAGTTTTAGTGATTATAATTAATTATAGTTATTTTAATTTTTTTATAATAGTTTTTTCTTTTTTTAGGAAATTCGTGATATTCATAATATTAACCATCTGAAATTTTTTTGTTTTTAGAAAGCATTTTGTTTTTGTATCTTATACTTAGTTTTCAAAGACAACATCAAATGAGAAAAAATACGTTTGATTAACTTTCAAAATTGCATCGTGAATAACATTAAGCTACTATTGTCAGGTTAAATAATTGAGGTATTTTTAGCCACACACGCATCTAAGAATAATATGCACAAGTTCAACACTAGGCCGCATCGAAAATTTATTTGCTTAAGGTTTTACACAGATTAAAGGGTAATTTATTATCTTTTGCGCATATGTTTTGTTTTCCAGGTAAGAGGAAGAGAAAAATATGCCCAACACCATGCGGTAATTACCAGCCAGTTGTTTAGTTCCTTGCAAATTTACCAAGACGTGAAACAATCAACTGATCACATATCTTAGCTTCAGGTGCTGCTTTTCCTGACTTTTTTGTTGCTCAACCCAATAGGTATGCAATCTGTCACTTTCATATTTTGACTTCTCCCCAAAACAATTTTGTCAACGGGTATGGTGCTTATGATTAATTATAATTATTACAGTTACTTTTGTTTTTCCATTATAGTTTTTCTTAGTTTTCTTTTACATATTATATAAGAATATTGGTTGGAATTAGATTGGTCTAACGATTGCAAAAATTTGATTATAATCATAATAGCACTCTATAAATCAATTAATATATATTTAATTGTAATCAAATAAAAATTTATAATCTTACTTTAGTTGTAACTAAAATTTTGTAATTATAAAATTTTCAAGTATAGAAAAAATAAAAGACAAAAAAATATTTTAAAATAATAAACTCGCGCATCGTACTGGCCTAATACTAATATAAATTTAATTATAATCTAATAAGAATTTTATTAATTTATATAGGATTACTTTGACTCTAATTAAATCTTTATAATTATAAAATTTTACAACAAAAAAATTATAAAAATAGAACAAAAAACTATTCTCGAATTATCCTTTATAAAAAAAAAATTAATAAAATCTCTTAAATTTCTCTATATTTTCTTAAAAAAGGAAAAAAAACTATATTAAAATTTTCTCAAAAGATAAGGAAAAAAAACTATTTTATTTTTTAAAAAAATTTAAAATTTCTTAAAAAATAATACTCAATTTAAAAATGACTTTTTATTTTTTAAATAAAATAAAGTAAAAAAAATTTATTAACAATATTATTAAAATCGCGCATCATACGAGTATATATATTAATAATTAATTATCCTCACAAGTCTCAAAGACCAACTGAAAGAGGGAATCAAACTACAATCAGTGGAAAACACTAATACTGAATCAAAATCAGATTTTCAGAATTATACCCGTATGATTACTATTCCATTAAAATTCATAATTTTGTTGAAATCCAACCAAAACTAAATTGAAACTAAATTAAATTGTGGTAAATTTTATTATTTTTTTGTATTAATCAGTTTTGACTAAAATTCGAACTGAAACCCTTAAACCTTATAAGATGCAATCATAAGTCAATAATAAAGAGCTATGTAAACTCCTTCTCTACGAAACAATTCTAAGATTAATAAACGAATAAATAAATAATCTTTCTTATGAATTTTTTTATTTTAGAATTTGTTCTATATAGGGAAATCCTCATATGTTAATATTGAGGATTTCTAATTTGATTCATATTTTTTGATAATTTTTACTTACTCATAATTTTATATTATATAATAAATGAGATTCACTTAAAATAAAATAATAATTTTATATAATATAAAATCATAAATATATTTTGTATTGATTAAAAAAAATTAACACGCACACATTATATAGATTATATTATGTATCATATTTAAATAGGGTGAACCTTGGCGTTCATTGTTTGAAGTCTGAAACTGTAGAACAATAAAACGTGTGCTTGCATAATATAATTTGTCCGGAGAGAATGCTGCGTTTTCTGGGTTCAATTATAATTCCAATTCCGACCCTAACTCCAAATCCAATTCCAAGTCAGCAGTGGGAAACGCCAATCCTTCCTCTTCCTCTTCCTCTTCCTCTTCCTCCTATAAAACACCCACTCTACAAATTCTGTTTTTATTTTTTCTGCACAATCGATCCTTTTTCCAATCCCATGCAATCGGGCAGTGCTTTCCAATTTAATGATCAACAGCAACAGCCATGATCAAGAAGTCTCCGTCATCGCCACTCCTCTATTTACTTCCAGCAGCTGCCTCCGTTAATCTCTGCAATTTCAACAACCTTCCCGATACCATAAGGCGTAGCGCATCGGCTTTGCTTCTCTTCGTCTTCCTCTCTGTTTTCCTCCTCGCTTCCTTCTCTTTGTATTCCTCTCGGAGTTTCGTTCCAATCTCAATCTACAGGCCCGACTTCCGCTACCCTTCCGCCAACCTCACGACCATCCGGCCTCCTAAGAACACGGATTCTCTCAATCTCGCCATTAAAGAACAACTCGGCAACCGCACCCGCGAAGATGTGCCGCGTATTCAAGATGACTTCGTCGATTCTGTCTCGATTTTGTTCCCGGATTGGGAGGTCCTCGTCATTGTGTCCTTGTCCACTCCGTTGACGCCAAGTGCCGGCGACAATTTCACGTGTCTTTATCCAAACAGGGCAACTTCTGCGGCCAGGTTTTCTGGGATTCTGCCTTCCACAAATCAATCAACGTTCAAGTGCGAGCTTCCCCGGAGAAATCGCCGTTTCCCGTTCCTGTCTCCGAAATTGACCAGAGAATCGACGATCACTTCCTCTTTGGCGCCGCCGCAGGCCAAGGAGTTGCTGCGGTGGAATTTTGTTGCGTACGACTCGTTATCGACGGAGGACGACGTCGTTCTGTTCGTGAAAGGGGTGAACAAACGACAGGGCATAAACCGGTCGCCAGAAGAGTTCCAGTGCGTGTTTTGGGATGCCAGCGGTAATAGCACCGTTAAAACCGCCGTTGCGAGCTCCATACAGGAGGTGTTCCGGTGTCCCCATCCGGATTTGAAGGCCTTCGGTTATGGCGGGGAGGACCAGGACCCAATCAAACTCCACGTTTCCCTCGAAATCATCCGGGAAAAACTGGTGGTCCCCACCGTGGCTTATTATTATTACACCCCCACCGGCCGCAAGGCAGCGAGTCCGCAGCCGAAGAAGTCGGAGCTGTGTGCCAGTACGATGGTTTACAACGTGGCCAAGTCCTTAAGGGAATGGGTGATGTACCATTCAGCCATCGGCGTGGAGAGGTTCTTATTATACGACAACCAAAGCGACGACGATCTAAATGCCGTCGTCCAAGGGCTTAACGAGGAAGGGTACAACGTTTCGACGTTGCCATGGATTTGGCCTAAGACGCAAGAGGCTGGCTTTTCTCACGCCGCCGTTTATGCAAAGGAATTGTGCACTTGGATGATGTTCGTCGATGTCGACGAGTACGTGTTTTCGCCTTCGTGGGCCGATTCTTTACGGCCGTCCCCTCACTTGCTCAAATCTTTGATGCCAAAATATCAGCACGCCCAGTTGATCGGTGAAGTTTTGATTAAGTGCAACGAATTTGGGCCGTCGAATCAACAGTCGCACCCCGCGGAAGGGGTGACGCAGGGGTACGATTGCCGGAGGAGGGCGGAGAATCGGCACAAGTCCATTGTACTTTTGGAAGCAATAGATGATTCTTTGCTTAATGTAATACACCATTTTGCCTTGAAGAGCACGTATAAGTGGAAGCAGTTGAGTTTGGAAACAGCTGTTGTGAACCACTACAAGTACCAAGCGTGGTCCGAGTTTAAGGCCAAGTTTCGGAGACGGGTGTCGGCTTATGTGGCGGACTGGAGGAGAAGCGTAAACCCCATGTCCAAGGATCGGACGCCTGGGCTTGGGTTCGAGCCAATTGAGCCGCCCGATTGGGAACACAAGTTCTGCGAGGTTAGAGACCATAGGCTAAAATTGCTGACGCAAAAATGGTTTGGTAAGCAAACCGAGACAGGAAACAAAATGGCTTGGAAGAGATAATTAGTTTATTTGATGCCGGATTTTGTTTTTAAGCCGCCGGCTTTATTGATTTTTAAACCCTTTTTATATACTTTGTGGACCTTTCGGCAGCCCAAATGGGTTATTTACAAATAGTAGATTTAGCCAAAAAAATATATATTAATCAAATTAGAAATCCCTTACATACCTTAATCCAGCCTAGTGGCCACTTGGGTATGAGGGGGTCTTGTTAAATATTGTTGATGCTGGCTAACTGTTGTCCTTATTACTGTTTCATTCAGTTGGTCCTAACTAAACCTTTCTTTTATATTTTAGACTATATTTGTCCAGATTTATATGTACATTATTGTTCAATATGAATGTTGAAATTACAATCCAATGAAGGGGGTGGATCCTATGAATCGCTGTCTTTGATTTCATGTATTAGTTAGTTGACTTCCACAAGCATCCCCATGTCAGGATGCCAAGTCTTCATTTCACATATTCTGAGTCGGGTTTTCAACTTGACTTGCGGACCTAAACTCCAGGCCAATGGCTCAGACGGAAAAATGATTCGGCTCTTATTTTTTCAAGAAATTCCGGTACACTATCATTGTCTTCTATCAACTCCGTCATAAAAAATGGAACCAACCTATGATCCAACGCGACCGTAACAAGAATTTCAGAGAGCGTACAATCGTGAAATATCCTGGAAGAAGTCGGCCCTAACAGAGGGCAGCCCCACGCCGTATAAAAATGCCTCACCAAGTATCTACAGAGTCGCAACCGCCGTCAATTTCAACGTCTAATCTTCACCTGATCTCTCGTCCTTGTCTACCTACACAACTCACATCGTCTACGCCCGTTGCCGAATCCAAAAATTATAGCCACTGAAGTAAACTTAGGTCAATAAAATAATACGTTAAGTAGTATAAAATAGTAAGGTAGATATATAAAAATATCATTAATTTTATATAAAATAATAAATTTAGTATTAATTTTAAAAATTAATAATTTATTTCATAAAATTTTTTTAATACAAATATAGCATGTTGTGATTTCTCATGAATGGAATCTGTCTATTTCGATAACATATTTATAGGAATTAACATGTTTCAATGATATGACAATCATACATATTAGTGCCTAGTAGCACATATACTTATCACGTTATTGAAACAGAAAAATTCTATTCAAAAAATATTATATTATGTTAAATTTGTTAAAAAAAAATTCAAATAAAGAGTAAATTGTTACTTTTTAAAATTAATCTTAGATTTACCACTTTACACAAAATTGATATTTGTTTTATATATTAACCCAAAAAAATATAGTATTAAATTTATTTGCATTATTTCTTACCTAATTTTTTAGCGATATAATTATGAAAATATTAGATGAAGATAATATAATTAGGTGAGCCAAAATTTATGTGTACTATTCACCTTTTTATTTGGCTACAGAGATGATAACCTATAGTATTCTTTTTTTGACGTTCTAAAAAAAATCATTTCTTATGACTGTCTAATCTTATTTATCTACTATTTAATTAAGCGATGAATTATAAACTAATTATAAACTAATGTTTTTACTGGTATAATAAATTTTTTTATTGATTATGATCACATATTTTGTCTTTAAGCTTCAAATTATTATACAGGCATAAAATTTTACTCTATCACTAAAAGTAAAAGATCATCCAATATAATTTGAAACATGATAGATGATAACTATTGATTCATTAATTTGAAATTAAGATACAGAAATAAATTTACTTGTATCTTGTATAACTTAAATTATGTTTGAGTATAACCCACAGTAATATACATTATTTAAATGTAATAAATGTAATAAACTAACTCATTTAAAAAATTAAAGAAGAAAATGACGACAATTCGGATATTCGTTAGTAATGGAAGATTTTAAAATGTATTCATCCAACAATTTAAAATTTTGAATGGAGGCAAGAAAAAAAATATAAGTGAAGGCAAATTTGATGATTATAACTATATTACCAAAAAAAAAAAAACCTATATTACATAGAAACTTATATTTTGAGTGGCGGCAATTGCCCCCACAACTATCAATGTGGCTGTGCCACTGTCCATGTCCATGAATTAGGATTAAAGAAAAAGGAGACCTTTCTTGGATTTGTTAGTATGGATTAAAGTTATATTAAAGTAATATAAACGGTTAATAATTAAATTTTAAAAAAAAATAAATTATTAAATATTATAATAGTACGTTATAATTTTAGTAAGAGTAACAATATATGGATGACAAAAATTATGTTATAAGACATTTTAAAATTTATAATTATAAAAAAATTATTAATTTTTTTAACATTGTTAAACTAAAAAAAATTAATTCTTTTTATACTTGTAAATTTTAAATATTTTATAATATAATTTTTTATAATATATATTATCGCTCATTTTGTAATATATAAAATACAGTCATAATAGAGCTCTAAAGAAAGTAATAATGTATTGGCAGGAAGACAACGCTGCACTCGATTTTTTCGTTCTGGCTTTGCCTTGTCAAAGATGATTTGAGTTGTTATTTTTATTTACGTTTCATAGGCATATCTTACATATTATATTACATTACATAAATTTATTTTTTTATTTTAAATAAAACTCCACTTATTTTAAAGTGTATGAAAATAAATAAATTATATTAAAAAAAAGTAAGCCAATTTAAAAATTTAGTGAAATATTTTGAAGAGAAAAGGTTTACACCTGAATGAGGGAGTCCAATGGTCCCTCCGATGTGACGTGGCGGGCACTGGATAGGGGTGTCAGGGTTAGTTGTTGGGCCCACAAACAATTTTTAATAATTAATAAAAAAATTATAAAAGAGATAATAAAATATAACTACTTACAAATAAAATGTAAATTTATTGATATTTTGTATAAAAATTTTTATTTTTAAAAAGAAATTTTTTTTGAACGACGCATATCATGTGAGATTATATTTTAAATTTTAGAATAATATTTATCTAATTTTAGTTTATTTTTATTGTTTTATTTTTTATCAATTTACTTCTATTTTATTAGTAAGCGGTAAAAAAATAATTTGTTTGGCAAATACATTGTGAGAGCTAGGTTTTAGTAGCATTTATCTAATTTTAAATTTTAATTTTATTATTTTATATTTTATCTGTTTAATTATATTTTATTAATAAATAGTTGTTCTATGTTTTTTTTTATAAAAAAAAAAAAAAAACTGCTTTTACTGCCTGTGGACGCCACACCAAGGTACCACGTCAGATTGGTGCACCCGCCGATCCGCTCCTGTCTAAATTAAAGCTTTATATAAAAGGATTAATATATAAAAAATATTATTAATTTTATTTAAAGTAATAAATTTATTATTGACTTTAAAAAATAATAATTTAATCTTTTTTAAATTTTTTTATAACAAATTTAGTACGCTGTGAAATTTTTTGAACAAAATTTATCTATTTTGATATTATAATATTAATTTATATGATTATCATATTATCGAAATAGATATATTTTTACAAATCTGGTATAAAAACTAACAAATTTTTTTTATATAAATTATTTCGTACTAAATTTATTATAAAAATATTTAAAGAGAGGTAAACTAATACTTTTTAAAATTAATATTAAATTTATTACTTTAAATAAAGTTTATAATATTTTTGTATATTAATCTTTTTTAAAAAGAAAAGATTACACTTTTAAAAAAATAATTCGATTTTTTGTCTGATTGTAACAAATATTTATTATTTTATAATTATATTGATACTTTATGAAATAAAAAGGTAAAATTATTTTTTTACTGTTTCAAATTTTTTCAATACTATTACAAAAAAATAAAAATTTGTTACAAGTCAAACAAAAATTTAAACAAATTTTATCTGGAAACGTAATAACATCCTTTTAAAATGGTTGTTTCGACCATGAAAAATTGTATCGCTATCTTATCTAATCATCCCTTTCAAAACTAAGCAAAATCCCAGAGTGCTGACAGAAAATTAAGCCGTGGGTTACGCGTGTATTTACTTCTTACTTTTTGTTGGACAAATGCTCAAGAGTCAAAACTAGGATATGACCAAAAATGTCCTATCCATCCTCATAGTCGTGACGCCAGAGCTGGCTGCTAGGGTGAACCGATTGGAACACATATTAGAATTTAGAACTACCAAATTTATATAAAGTTCGACCCAAGAAACCCGTATTTGGTTAAGTCTGGTCCAAAGGCGAGGAAACCTTGTTGATTATAATGCCAAGGCAATTTGCAACCAAACCCCACATTGACAAATGCATATGATACAGTTCCAAGGCGTAGAGCTGACAAATTTCCAGAAGGCTATAATCCATTCGGTCAAATTGAAAATGGTTATCTGGCAGTGGGCTGAAGGCATTATTAACCATATCATGTGCGAGGGAATCGCGCTGTGCTCCAAATCGGACATTCCGATTGGCTCCCCTAGTCTTGCCAATTGCCATCGACACTTGAGCTGACAAATTATTCACATAGGAACGAATTACATTTTTCTGCTGACTTGGGAAAGGAGACACAGGTTTTATCCCGCCTACACTATTACTCGGTGAAGAAAATTCAGATTATGAAATTTATCAGCCAGTTGCTTCCACCGTATCTTCTCTACCATGGACAAGATTGATAACAATGGAGTTTGCACAAGACGAAATTAGAGGTAATTTAAGGCGAGCTTCTAATGTCATCAGACGTATTGTTGTCTGAAGCTCTTGTCCTTTCAGAATAATGAGTATTGCTATCCCTTGATTGGGTTAGTTTCTTCTTCTATCCTCCCAGGATTAAACTCATCAAGTCCCATTGGCAACACGCTATGAATTTCCTTGAAGCAAGTTTCCAAATGATTGGTCCAAGATCTGAGGCAAATCGAGCCCGACTCGTTGCATATCCATACTCTGCATTTAATAAACCTATCTGATACAAATTAAAGGCAACCCTTGTGCAAAAGCCAATTCAAACAGAATTTGTTTTACAAATTCTGAAGATAAATTTGTTACAAATTTACCACCCCACCAAGCAGGTCTACACAAGGTAAGCATGACAACGAACAGTAACTAAGTGAGAAAACAATCGGGACCCGTCCCGTCTTCTAAGATACAAATGATGGTGTCACTAAAATTCCATGTGAAGGACATTGTGGCAGCGGCTCCATTTTGAAGCATTTATGGATTACTAAAGGCATGATGAGAAAATTTTGGTTGAGGAACTCATATTATCATGATGCTGGAGAGAAGATACTTGCTTTACATACATACCGGCATCAGTTGTTTCGGTTCATCTTCAAAGGTAGAGAATTCAGGTGTCCCGTGCATGGATGCTGATGGACACTTGTATGTCTCAAGCCTGTTTCCCATCTAACGCAAACGGTTTCTTCCCATACTTCCGCACAGCCTGCATAACAGACGCTGTAGGCTAGCTAGGAGTCAAAATGATCGACACTTGTTGACCGACTTCCTCCCATGCCATGCAAATAGGATTAGAGTCAAAAACAACAAAAAAACAAAAACAAAACCAAACAAAAAAGAGCAATATCTTGAGACAAATCCAAGGACCCGAGAATTCATTTTCTCATTCTGACAACCAACAAGCATAATTCTATTTACCCTGCCTCTTGAATGGATCATGCTAAGAAAATATGTAGACTTGAAAGTACAGCAAACCAAAATTATTCTGATGACCACGCGATTGAAAATGGGGCATCTCTACCTGGAGACGATTGAAAAAATATGTCATTTTCATACACCTGAATCCATAACATATGATTCTTGGTGTAGACAATGCCCATTGCAAACAAAAAATAACAAAACATCCCCATCCAATATCTCTGAAGCCCCTTTCCTGCCTTCTTACAAACATTTCAATCCCGCATGAAACATTACAGTCAAAAATCACCAGCCAGTTTCTCTGAAGCTCCTTCCCTAGCTTCTTGCCAACCCCACTAATATTCCAATCTTGGCCTTGAAAATTAATCAATTCTAAATTTACCTATGGATCTTAATCGCATCATGCACATTGTATGAACATTAAATACTAAACGACAAGTTTCTTCCCTTGCCATTGCTTTTTGCTGGCCAATGGTAACCACAACCTGGGCAGCATTAAATGCAATATCAGAGCATGAAGAACATCCATGTACATGAACAATGAGGAAAAAGTACTGATATTTCAGAACAATTATAAAGCCACAAGGCAAAAGCAAAATATGACATATTATGGAAATAAGTATACATTGAGAGAAGAACTTCTGCCTTCAGATGAATTGCAATTTAAAAAAATAAATTAAAATCAAAAAATATCAAAATGAAACAAACTAAAAATTAAAAACGAAAAATAAAGAAGACCAAGAAAAGGAAAAACAACAAAAAGACAAAAAGAAACGTCTTCAAGAAACGCGAGTTCATGATCAGTCTGAAGGAGAGATTACACTACCAGTATGTTAGAGGTGACTACGGTTCGGCTCTAACATATCTTGAATCTTAACCCAACCACTCAAATGGCGGTTCAGTCCCGTTCTAGTTAACCAGGATTGAATTTTGTGTTTTCAGTGTGCGGATAATTGTTTTGTTTTTTTTGGATTAACTCTGACAATTGTGATATTGAAAGGAAAAGGACGTGTAGAAGTGTTGAAAGCCATTGGATGTGGCAGTTGGTATATTGTGGACAGTTGGATATAATAATGAGTGACGGTGTTAGAAGACGTTGTTGGTAGGCGGTGTTAGGTGTTAGTGTTGTTGAGTGAAACGCACAGTTTCATTAAATAGTTGAAGGTAACGGGGTCGCATTAATTATATATCTTTCTCGTAATTTATTAAGTTAATTTACATGGTCTTGCTCATATTTGGTTTTAAGCAAAAGAGATAGTTCGACTAACCACATTGGAATCGTAATCACAAAGTAACAAAGTAATTATTTTGTCATTTTTATACAATAAAATAGTTACGTAATTTATTTAATATTATTTAATAATTTAACTATTTTTTATTTTTTTAAAATTTTAATTATTAAACAGTTTATATCAATTTATCAATATCAAGATTTTTAAATTTAGAGTCCTATATAAAATCATGTTAGTAGAGTTAGAATCAAATACAAAAATCAAATTGTAAAGTGGTAAAATTTTTCCAAAACTTAAAAAAAAAAACATTAATTCAAATATAATTATCAACTTTTTAGTTATTCTATAAATTTTCTAAATCAAAATTCAAGCAAAAAAATTATATTTTCACATCCCATATCCCATAGAGCTTAAGGAGCCCCAAAATAGCAAGTACCAAGCAATTTTTTTTTTGTGGACGGAAGTATCAAGCAATTATATAATCAGTTTATCATCATTTTATATTCAACAGAAACTGCAAAAGTGCTCCAAAGATTGCTTTCTTTTTTATCTATCTTTTGATTTTGACCTTTGAAGCTTTAAGAGACAATTTTTAATAAAGGAGCGAAGACAAAGGAAAGGAAGAAAAAAGATTGAAGTACTGAACTCTCAAGTGAAAAGAAAGAGGAAAGTTTTTTTTTTGTCCTTTTTCTTTAATTTTACTTTTGGATGGCCGACTCTTCAGCACTGCGAATCGTTCTCTTTTTCTTTTGTTTAGGGTTTTTTTTTATATGATCATACAAAAAAAAATGTAATATTATAGTTATATTATAATAATTAAAATATTTTATGTAATTATAAAAAAAATATAAATAAAAAAAATTATATTTTTTATCTCACATTTTATCACTACAATTATATAAAATATAATAATTATTATTATAATAAGATTATTTAGTATAACAAAATCGTTTACTCATAAACATTCTTTCTTTTTTAAAGTCTTGCACCGTTGCACGGCGGCACTTGCGCCAAAAAACAAGTTTTGTTTTTTAAGTCTCCCTTACGATTTGTTTGGTTTGTGAAAAAATTATGAGAAAAAAATAATTTTAAAAAAATATTATTATTATATTTTTATTTTTTTTATAATTTTTTTCTCACAACTTTTTAATTAATCTAAATAATTTAATTTTTTCAAAAAATTTTTTCTCACAAATTTATATTTATTTTTCTTTCACATCATTTTTTTTACACAACTTTTTCATCGATCTAAACAACATAATTTATTCACAATTTTTCTATCACAAATTGTTATTTATTTTTATTTCTAATTATTTTTTTTCACAAATTTTTCATTAATTTAAACATTTTTTTTTTCGGATAACTTTCTTTCACACAACCTTTTTTTTTTGACACTTTCTCACAAATCCAAACACACCATTAGTTAACTAAAAATAAGCCACGCATTGAACTTTCAACCTTTTTTTTTTAATTTTTTTAATTTCTTTGATAACGCTCCATCGAATCAAAACGGAATCCTAAAATATTGTGATTTTTAGTATGATTCAGATCATTAGACTGATGTAGTATCATAGATCATACAATCATAAATCATACGAGCCTAAGATATGGATCGTAATTTAACAACCTTGATTATTAGTTTATTATTATTTAAATATTATTACGTAATATTTCTCACAAAGAAATTAATGTTTCATTCAATCGAAACATTATTACACAAGAGGCTTACAAGACGAGAAGGGGGATACAAGATCCAATTTGGAGGGCATGGTCTAGTTCTACTCATTTTGGCCACCCACTCCGCTACCCTATTGGCCTTCCTATTGATACACCTGTACACTTCTCTTGCAGCTGTAATCCCTAGCTTGCAAGGCCTTGAAGAGAATCTCGGAGTCAGTTTCTGTGATCCGTGCTTGCGAAGTAAGCTTCCTAGCCGTGATGCAGACTCTTTCTCGAAATGCACTAGCCTCAGCAATAAGAACTGATCCCATGTGATTGGAAGCAACTCGTCAACTATCACATTAAGAAACTTGATTTCGTGTTCTCTTCACCATTCAACGTAAATTGCCATTGTGGCCGAAATTCTTATCTCCAAGGAGAGACTAAATTCTGCTACAATTCTATAAATGGAAAGTGTCTAAACAGCTAAAGGATATGGCATTAGAAGTTGAGTCTACACTCAAAGTCATCTTACAAACAAATTCAATGGCTCCAGAGAGTGTCCCCCGCGGCCCTTTCTGTTTCCTTCCCGTTGGTTTACCTCCCCAACTCGCAGTCATTATCCCCAGATGCTGATTTTTCCATCTTCCTTTTCTTGTTCCTGCCCTTCGATTCATCTTTCTTGGCATCCATTATTGATATTATTCTGTGGAGATGCCTAGAAACTGAACCATCTTGACCCGAGGAAGCAGATTCCGTAGGAGTGGCACGGTATACCTGGCGCAAAATTTGGAAGAAGTAGATGATGAGAGCAATCGAGCAAACTAGACCACAAATGAGGAAAAGGCCCCGGAAGCTTGTAAGGTGTAGCCTATTTGCGTCAATCTCAGAAGTGTCTGAACTGCAAGTGCTTCCCATAAGCCACTTGTCATGGATGCGCTGTAGTTCACCATTCTCTGAAAGCGCTAGAATAGCAGTTGACATATCGACCGCTAAGGGAGAGTCCCGTGGAAATACCTAAATGGAGATGAGAACAAAGACCATTTATGGTTTTATAAGGCAAACAAAAAAAAGAAAAGGAAAAGAAAAACATCAGAAAACCAATAGAAGCAGACGCAACAGCTTGTAGCAGAGCATACGAGTAGCATACAGTCAACCCCAATCAGTTTGAGGACCAAAACTGGGTTGCCTTATTCCTTGAGGGGGTGGACACGTACTATACTATGATTGTACTCAGTCCTTGCACATTGCATGCAATTTAATGCCAGTTTAGATCTGGTGGTGAGTAATATGGTGGAGGACGCCACATCTGAGAGATGTATGTGTGAAAAGTACATACTAAATGTAAGTGCAATGCTTTTTACAACTGTCAACTAACAATTTCACTGCAATCTTTTGATCCACGGGGAACTAGTCCTAGTCCTCAATCCACTTGTCTATTAATCAATTGAAGAATTCTGCAATTTATGTTGGACTAAATGCTTCTGCTTTTTGATTGAAAGATGACAAAGAAACCAGGAAGTGGATACTCACAAAACCCCAGCCGCTCTTTGTAAATTCTTGACCTATTATTCTGAATGAGCACTGGCTTGAGAGGAAAAGCTCCACATAAGGACGTTCATCAACCACAGCAGCAACCCCACCATTTTCAGGACCTTGTTGGAGGGCTTTGGCATAATCTTCAGGCGATCCAAGGGCAACGAGCCTAGATTTAGAAATTCCAAGTTCCTCACTCAAATAATTTTCAGCAAAAGAACCAACTTGGTATCCTATAGGCTCATCACCCTCTTTCAAGCTTTCAATTCCTTTAATAGGGGAATATAGCCGCTGCACTGTGAGAATAGATGTCAGACTTGCGGTGTAGCTCGAGTTGATTATTAAGACCACAAAGAGCCAGATGATTAGCACCAACCGACCGAGGGTGCTCATGGTATTTTCTTCTGTAAGGGAAATGCATAATAAATTTGATTCAGTCAATGATGATGCCTTGAAAACCAGCATAAGCTCAAGTCCCCAGAAAAAACAAAAATTTCACTTACTATGGGCAAAAAATAAAGTCGACAAGCTGAACCTGCAAGATTAACAAACAAGCAGTGAATAAGCCAACAAATTTATGTCCAATACTAGCAAAAGGTTCCTTATAGCTTCAGGACTGGATGTTCGGAAATTTAGCAAAAACAGCATCCTGGAATTGAGAATAGCTTTGTCTACATTCTATCAAAAAGCTGCTTATATTCTCATTTGAAAACTGTCTTCCTTACACACTTCATATGGAGATTCCTGCCCTAGCAAGGGAGTAATGACAAAAAATATCCACTTTGACTGCTCTCTGCTTTAGTAGAGGTAACAATAAAGATTTTTCATCAATTTTTAAGTCTCTGAATAAACTCCTTTGCACCACTCTATAACCGACAAGAACTGTAAAATCCAAACATAAATGCTTACAGCAGAATTATTTGCTCAAAACAGAAACACATATCATATAAAATTGAGCATGAAAATGTTTCCCTTTTTTTTTTTTTTTTTTATAAGTGTCATGACTGGACTTTCAGCAACTTACCACAAGACAGTTGTGAGCTGTGTCTTAGGTGGGCCCCTGAACTCGTCATTTATTCTATGCTCCAGAATCCATACAACCACGCCAATAATAAGGAAGAAACAACCAGTGACGATCCACAAAAGTGGACTAAAAGGTCTCAGAAATGCCCAAGCCCCAGAGTTCAACTTCCTAAATGGAGCCACCACAACTAACCCAGATGCTGCAAACGGCTGTGTAAAATCTACAATTTTTGTTCGATTTGTTACAATGGCAATGTCACCAACAGCAGCATCAAAAAACTGCAACAAGAGTATAAGAAAATCAGCAAGTGGAGATAAGTAACTCAGCATAATTTCATAACCTCGTATTATAATTTATTGCCCAGTACTCACACCAGTCATGACCAAGTTGACAAGCTCTGTGTAGCTTGGGTTTTTTGTACCGTCTCCAAAGGGTACAAACTGAAATGTAACAGGATATGCTAACAAGTTTACGGCAGCTGTAAATACATCTATGCAGAAACCCTTGAATGTGTCAGTTCCTCGCACTTGGGATACAAACTCTTGGAAACTGACCCGTATTGGCACACCAATTCTTAATTGCTTCCCATAGTTGGAGAATGCCCATCCACGAGGCTTTGATGAAGTCTCTCCAGGCCAAATAACACTATACAGTTGCTGGCTTGCATTTGTTGGTGGCCTTTTATAGAGTGTCCCAGGAGGCACAGTTGACAGACCAGAATAGTTAGACCAGTAACCTATTCGTCTGAAACCAGTTCCAACAACATTAATAATATCATATGCAGGAAGAATAAGAGATCTGTCAGAATCAAATTTAATATGGCCCGTCAAACCAGTAAAATCACTCTGCAGTATGTTGTTCAGTAGGAGTGCTCCACCTTCAAAAATGCTCAAAGCCTCGAGGTGAAGGTTACCACCATGCAGTGGACGCAACTTGGAATCATTAGAAAATGAGATGACACCACCCTGGTTAAAATACGCATCAATAGCATAAGCAACCATCCAGACGGAATCATAAGCATAAAGCCCGTAAGAATTCAGGCCCAAGGAACCACCAGTCAACTTGTGCCACCTAGAGGCAAAGGCACTCCTTCTATCTGAATCTGGTGTGTACTGACGCAAAACAAGTACTCCTTGAATTGTATCCATGATGTCAGAGGAGAGAGGAGAAACTGAATCTAAAATAGATGAAAGCCAATCTGTAGCTATCCACACATACCCATTTCCCATCATTCCCATATGCTTTGCTATGGAAAAAACTTTAAAGCCAATGTTGCCATTTACATGAAGAACAACAACTCGAGATTCCATTAATGCAACTTTAACAAGAATGTCCATGATTTCACCTTGATTAGCTCCAGATTCTGGATTAATCCCTGCTTTGTAAGAGATTTTACACCTCTTCTCAGCAAGTTTCTCACCCAAAGATGATATGCCATTTCGTCCAAAATCATCATCAATGTAAATGGCAACCACTTGCTTCCAACCATAGTAATCAACAATCTGAGCTATTGCAGTCATTTGGTATGAATCACTCCGTGTAGCCCTCACAAAAAAGGGGAACTGAAGTGAGGTTAGGGTGGTGTCCGTTGCTGCAAAAGAAACTAATGGAGTTTGGAGTTCACCAGCGATGGGGGATATCATATGGGCAACTACAGAAGATTGTGGGCCTATAATAGCGATGACATCAGTCTCCATGAATTTCAAAGCTGGCACAAACACAATGATAGCGAGTGGTCAGAGTCCACATTTTCCCATAACAAGTGGTTGAAAACAGCATGGATATCTAACACTGATATAAGGAGATGAAACAGTAGTGAAATACCTTCAACCAAGCCTAGAAAGCCACTGCAATTGGAATTTTGCATTTTGATTTCAAGTTTAGTTCCTTGCAGAATGCTAGAATTTAAATTTACATCCTTGATAGCTTCCTCGATGGCGATCTTGGCAACTCTTCCAATGGTAGAGTTAAACGAGAAAATGGCCCCAATATTGGCAACAGCAGGTCTGGAGGTGGCATTCTTTGCATAACCACTTGCAAGTGGTCCAACTCCGAAGATGAGAAGTAGAAATAAAAAGAAACTTGCCATGTTCATTTGAAATCAACGTGGAAATTTTGTCCACAAGGTTAAATGAAGCTGCTGACTGCTGCAGTGGAATAATCCGAGTGTCATTGATACATGGGTGCTAAAGACGAATTAAAACCCACAACTGTATCAGAAGTTCCGGAGAGGCCGAATTTACCCAGGAGGCTGACACTAATATTTACAGCAGTACTCAACACTAAAAATGAGAAAAACTGAACTGAACTGTGAATAGTAAAACAGCGGAGCACATTCTTCATTGATGAGCAGAGCTAGAAAGAATAAGAATAACAAAGTAATAGAACTCATCGATGATAAAACTGAAGTTTCATAAGCTAAACCAGTACCTATTTCCAGACTAATAAGGCTAATATGGCTAATAGGCTTCCATTGTCAAACTCAAAACTCATTGACCCACATGGCTTTTGGAGCAATTACTAATTTCAGCTTGGTAAGAAGAGATGACGACGAAAGAAGAAAAGCAGTCAGGCATCTTATTGCTCACCTTGAGAGGCAAAATCAGACATACAATTGAGTAGAGAAGCAATCATCCAATCACCATACATCCTTCTGGAAGACAACAAAAATACAGAAGAAGAAAGGCCATAAATTATCATCTACGGTCTTGTGCAGCAGCCAATTATATTAACGTCAATTAACTATATTTAGTTCGATTGTTTAGCACAGAAAAAGAAAAAAAAGAAACGATTCTTCGCCTCCTTCACACGCGAATTGCTTCGAAATTCCTTGTCAAATAATTAAAAAAAAAAAAAAAAAAAGACAGCCCACCAAAGGAACAGGAACAGAAAGCAGAATCAGATTCTCTTCTAAAAAAATTATGGGCGGCAAATGGTTTTGTGCTGTACGCTCTTTGATGCCTCCCTGCACTTTAACACAGAACAAAGAAGACAACGAAGAAAGAAAGGCAAAAAAAAAAAGAAAAGAAAGAAAGAACAGTAAATAACCTTTACCCGGAAAAGAAAAGAAGACGGAATTGGCATGGGATCGGTGACGTTTGGCGGGCGGAATAATTGCCAACATTTATCCTGTGGAAAATGAAAGATGCATCGCTTGACGTTGGCTTATGACAACGAGAGGCTGGGACCTGGACTAGTTGGTAAGCAGCGCAGACCAGTTCATCCAACCAATGGGATTAAACTTGCTTTTGGGCGTGAAACATATTTATATCATACCATAAAACATGTCCAACTTTCCTATCCCCGAAACCTCTTGATTTACAATTCGTCAAATCTTCTTGCCTCTTCGGACCAAACGTCTTCTTGCCTATAACAAAAAGACTTGTGCTTTACAATCAAAATATCCATATAATTCCACTGTCATCTTTGAGCTACTAAAAATAATTTTATGCTTTACAAAATGTGCTTTTTTTTCTCCAATAGCATACCCAAGCAATTAAAACTAATTTTATAATTTACAAAATAGGCAAAAATTATATTTTTTATTAGTATTCTACTTTCCTAGTCTTTTCATTACCCAGATTTTCTTTTTTAATTTAGGCCGTCAAATGAAAATTTTTATTTTTTAAGTTTAGTCTCAAAATGGATATAGATTTTTCCAAACCTTTTTGGAATGCATATAACATCTTTCTTTGTGTATTTTCACCTTTAGAATTCTTTCCTTTGGAGGAATCAAGAACAATGGCATATAAAACATATCCATTTTTAGTTGAGAAAAAGATAATTAATGCATATGAAATCTTGTAATATAAAACCAGTTAGGGAATCCTAATCATTTCTATCACATGCCTCCATTACAAATAGTTTAGCACATGTGTCAAGGTATGAAATTAGATTTTTTACCCACACTTTGCACACGAGTCATTAGGATATTTAGATTACTTTTGAAATTTATTAAAATACTTTTAAAAATTGAGTTAAAAATAGAATATTAGAATAAAAAAGTTGAAAATATTTGAGATATAAAATTCAAGAATTACAGTATTAAAAACTAAATAAAATTACACATAATAATGGAGATTGTTATGACTCACACAAACGCACACGTATATAAGCTAAGTTTAAAATAAGTTTATTTTTGTTACAAATATTAATTGATTGATTGTACAAAATAATCGATCGATTGTTTTATTTATTTATTTATTTTTTAGAGAATGGGAGGGTGAAACACCCAGTCTAAACGCAACCCCACTAGTATCCGCCAAAACCAACTGACACACATCCAGTCGATTATTTTATGTCTGTTCTGTGTTAGTTTTTTTTTTTTTTTTTTTGTCTATGTACATTTTCTGTTTATTTAAATACATTATATTCAATTGAGTGAAAAATAAACTATAATACATATAATGGACAAACAATATCGTGCTATGCATGATTAGTTTTCTATTTGAATTTTGTATAATTAATTTAAGAAAAGTTAACGCAATTCCTTAAATGCTTATTTTACAAACAATTTAACAATTTAAATGGACAAAAGTAATATCCGACAACTGAGTTTGGTTGGAGACAGCAATTTAGTATGAACTGTTCTTGGGATATCCTTGCTGCCTTGCTGGATCCCAAGACTTTCGTGCTAAAAAAACATATAGTTCCAATAAGTATTGTGATATAACTATTAATATTTCACTCTTAAAGTGACAATCAATTTTCTTTGAAATACATGACATTCACGTATATGTACATAGTTGCTAAAGATCCTCACAGATGAAATATATAGTTTTCTTACTTGATAGATAGAGATGTGTACAGTATTGATAACTTGATACTAGCATTGGATTGGTTTATTACAACACCATTCAAAAACTGTCTTAGAGAACAGAAGAAGTAAACCAGAAGATGATGTAAACAAAATATAATTGTATAACTTGGCTATTTTGGAACATTTCATGATAAAACATACGAATAAGTATTCATAGTAGTTACATCTCATTTCTAAAATTACAAACCCATCCATCATAACATGATTTTGCAGTAGTTAAAGAAAAATCATCATACTTCAAACCCATTACCTTTACCAAAGTCCTCTACTGCTCTGCAGTAACCAGAATGTTAATCTCAACCATGCGAAGAAGAGGGTACATAGGGAAGGGAATCATAAAGAAAAAGTTAAGGAAGAGAATTTCACTAACCAAAAGATAATTGTACTTTCACAATCATTGAATTGTAGAAGAAAACCAAAATGAACGTTTCTTGCAACCAAGAAAAAAGCTCAAACATTTTCTCATTAGTAAATGCCTGACCCTTTTGATGCCTTTCCTTTTGAACTAAGAAAATCCAAACAGGCTATACAAGTTCTTACTTTTATTTTTTTTTCCAAAAAAAATTGATTTGAGTAATTATGCTAAGGATTTATTCATCAGTTAATGCTTGATCTTTTTGTATTCCTTTCTTTTTGAACTAAGAAAATATTGAGAAACTATCCAAATTTCTGACACTTTTTGGAAAAAGATTGATCTTAGTAACTATGACTTATATGCTTCCACAATTAATTCAGAGATAGAAAATAATTAATTGAGAAGATTGCCACAATGACTATGGAAGTATGGCAATACTAAAATTAGCCAAGATGAAAAGAGGGACATGCCATGTGGCAATCCTCTATTATGGGCTTAGTATATATGTATAGGTAAGATAAACAAAATACACATGGACTAAAGTGTAAAATAAGGTAAAGAAAATTTCAATAATTTTTTAAAAATTTTTTACAAGGAAAGTCGAAAAACCATGGAAGTGATAAGATCAACTGCTTATTATCACACCAAAAGTTTAAATTATTAGTTGAGTTATAATTTTATTTCTTAAAACTTTTCAAAGTTGTATTTAATATTGAAGGGTTACACTCATAACAAGCACCTTGAGTCCAGAAAAAAAGTTCAGAGTCTAAAAAAACATTGACAATATAAGTTAACAATCTCCCCTTCAATATTATCTAAGAGACTTAAGCCCATAACTTCACTCTAATATCAATTATTGGTATCTAAAGTATCTAAGAAGGAGTCCCTTATAGCACAGGCTAGTGATTAGAGTTCAAATCTCTATTCTAGAGATATTGGATTTAAATCATAAGAGGGGAGAAGTGAGATTTATAGGAGAGGAGAATTACCTCCATTGTGTAATTCATGACCCAATAGACTTCCAAATAGATCCAAAAAAAAAAAAAAGGAGGAGGCAAATTAGGTAATTAAAACACACGTTTATAATTTCATTTAGCATTTTCAATTAAAACGAAAATATAATAAGACTAATATTTATAATAAGCAAATGAGTTAATGATGGAAATTGAAACGCAATATTTAAATGTATGATTATATATAGATAAAGATATACGAGTGGAACAAAAAAAATTTTACTAGAGCAAGATCGAAAATGCAAGCTGGCAATCTAACTAGAATATAAGGAGTGATAGTAAAGAACAATTAAAATGATGTTAATAAATCAAAATTCAAGCAAACAGAATAATAAATAACTGAGTATGATGTTTTAAAAATAAAAAACAACAGAGACCTAGTATTGTGTGTGACTAGTTAACAAATGTAAATGAGTAATAAAGAGAGAAGAAAGATCCAGGCATAACGATTTGTAAAAGTTCAAAACTCTAGTTCTTAAGTCTGTTGGTCCCAAAAAGTACCCAAGAGGGGGGTGAATTGAGTAGTCAAAAGATTAATATTGACAATAACAAGCACGAGAAACAAACACGATAATAGAGTATGATGCAATAGTTAAATAAAATTTAAATCGAGTATACTAAGAAAGTAAAATGACCGTAGATAATTAATATGAGAGCACGGATAAAAAAAAAATAGAACTGATAGTATGAACAGGAAATAAGATTAATCTAAATAAATTTGTGTGGTGTGTGTGTAATAACAGACATAAAAAAATTAGCGACACGCAGCAATTTATAGAGGTTCGGAACACATGTTCATATGTCCTCTCCCCAAGGCCTTTCGCCTTGAGAATTTTTCAATTCACTATTGAACTCCCCAACCGAGAACAGAACAATTACACCGAAAGGTCCACAGCCTTTTTTACAATGCACACGAGTTAGACCTCTTTTACTCTTATTTTTCTTTTCTATTATAACTTTACACACTGATAAAAAAATAAATCACTCACTTATGCACTCTATCTCTTTCTCACTAGACAACTATATAAACACAAATTTCAAGAACATCACACTATATTTCTCAATAGAGCTTTTTCTCTCAGTGTTGTTCTTCTATGAATAATTGACACCTATTTGTAGGTCCAAGATGAGGAGTCGTTAGTGCACATTTATGAGTTGGCAATCACACGACTGGCTTGAATATTGACCTCATGCATGATTGATTAGCAGAATCCACATGGCTTCCTCAAATTCAGCGTACAGATGTTGCATGATTGGATGATTAATCTTCTGCTAGTTGGACCGAATTAATGTGCATCGCTGGATGATTGATCTTAGTTGGACCGAATAAATGTACATGGCTGGATGATAGATAATGATGTTCTCAATTTTCATGGCTGTCCCATACATGATTAAAGTTGGATAATATGGTTTCATAATTCTTGCACAATTTGATTGATGATGATCTCACGGCTGGATAGCATAGCTGGATGATTGATCTTCTGCTAGTTGGATTGAATAAATTTCACAAGAAAATTTGCAAGGTTGGCACATGCACATAAGGGAAATTCCACGTTGGTTCATCAACAAAAAGGAAGGTTCTCATGGTTAACATAGGATGACACTTTCAAATCCATGGTTAGCACACTCTATAGATAGTTGGCCTTCCATATTTGCATACACAGCACATGTTCTTCAATATATGGCACAAGAATTTAGCATGGATTCCTCAAGGGTACACATGGTGGTGAAGCTGGCATGTCACCGTAGGATCCACAGGGCAAATTTAATTATTATATAGAATTGTACAGCTCAAATATTGGATCACTGAAGTGGGACATTAAAAGAAAATTCCTTACACACAAGAACAATGAAGTCAATGATAATTAAAAAGAATTGTTGGCTTCATGAAAATAAAATGAACACATGATCAACATTGTCCCCCTTTTTTATGACGATAACAAGTATATGAGCTCCCCATTAATCAATGCATCAAAAAAAGATAAGCAATCTAACTAATATGAAGCAATTTATTAGAATAGAGTAGCATGCGAACAATAAAGGAAAAACATTTAATATAGAGTGGAAAGATAAAGACCATACTAAACGACACAGAGATAACGATAGTAGATAGAAAGACCAAAGCTAAGCTAGACACAAAACGAAAAGACAATAACCTTTCTACTAAATGACAAAAGACGATAAAGAGACAACATCATGGAAGAATGAAGCATTATCCCCGTTTGTCGTCAGCAAAAAAATGAGCGTGTAAAATTGGTTATCTTTCGTTTCTTTTGATAGAAGGAGGTAAACTCCTCTTGAATTTGGTTTTGCACAGTGTGGATTTCATCCACAACCTCTCTAAGCATAGCTATGTCTTCTTGTAGGGAGTGGAAGGCATAATGCTAGTTGGTTAGTTCACGATTGATCTTGGACGCCTCCAAGGAGACAGAAGGTGAAGGTGAATTCATGGGGCTAGCCGATAAGAATGATGAGTTTATATTTTTCATAGGGGATTGATTAGGAGAGGGATTATCTGATAGAAAAATAATTTTTAGTGGAATAACAGAGGCTCGAGGTTTGCAACTCTTGGAGATAGGATAATTCTGAGGTGGAGAAGGTGTGGATTTTGGAGAGGTTTTAGCAGGAGAAGCAATGAGCAAACACGTAGAGGAAACAACTTCAATGAAGAAAGAAAAATTGAAGAAGAGCATACATTGGAAAGAGACTAAAGCTATTATTTTATAGCCAAGAATTTAATGAATAGAATAAGGAATAAAAGAGGCAGACTCCTAAAATTAAGGAGTAAAATGCTAAGGTGTAGAAAAAAATATCCAAGACAAAGGAAAAAAATATGTTTGTATGAGGAAACGAAGGTTTCTTGCACATATTAAAAATATAGTTGACTTCATTACAAAAATTAAGACAGTAGAAGATTTGCTGCAGACCAAAATTGCAGAAAGTTCAACAAAAAGTTTCCATGTGCAACAGAAGATTTTGTATATGGGAAAACTTGTTGAAGATATGCTACATCGTGTGTCTCATATGTGTGGCAAAAGTGCAATTATATATATATATATAAAAAGAAGACTTCCAAAAGTTCACGCATGATATCAATTTAAAAAAGCTGGATTCTGACAAAATGAATAGAGGATGTAATGTACGTAGCCGTTTGTGCAACCGCTCCTTCCTTTTTAAAAAAAAAATGGAAAACAAAAATAAATAGAATATATAGAAGCTGAATAAAAAATGAATAAAAGCTTAAGGTGTGTCCATCATGCCCAAATGTTCTCTAATGCTGATGAACCTATCCTCATTCAATGGTTTTGTAAAAATGTCTACAAGTTGGTCATTGGTCCCGACGAACTCGAGAATAATATTTCCCTTGAGCACATGATCACGAATGAAATTATGTCTAAGGTTTATATGCTTGGTTCTAGAATAATGGATAAGATTCTTGGTGAGATTTATGGCAATAGTGTTGTCGCAGCAAATTGGAATTTTAGAAAAATGCAATTTTAAGTCCATAAGTATTTGTTTTATCCAAAGAATTTGTGAACAACAACTACTTACAGCAAGGTATTCAGCTTCGGCTCTGGACAACACTACAAAATTTTGTCTTTTTACTGGACCATGAGACTAATGCATTTCCTAAAAATTGACAAGTACCGGTGGTGCTTTTTCTATCAAGTCTATCACCGGCACAATCCGAGTCCAAATAACCAATAAGATTAAATCGCTCACTTCTAGGATACCATATGCCTAAACAGGTAGACCCTTTGATGTATCAGAGTATCCTTTTTAGTGCAACTAAATGAGACTCTCTAGGTGATGATTGAAAATGTGCACACAAACATACAACAAACATAATGTCAGGCCTACTAGCAATAAGGTAAAAGAGGCTTTCGATCATACCTCGGTATAGTTTTTTATCTACCTTCTTACCATTTTCATCATTACTTTGTGTGATTTGTAGACTTATGAAGAAACTAAGTTTTCCCATCATACTCATTTCGAATTCTTTTAGAGAAGAAAATTCCTTGCATAAAGAGTCATTAGTGGCACTAAAAATAATATCATCCACATAAATTTCTACAATTAATAAATCTTTACCTTTTTCTTGGATGAATAACGCGGTGTTCACCTTACCTTTTGAGAATCTTTTCTTCATAAAAAATGAGCTAAGTCACTCGTACCAAGTTCAATGAGCTTGTTTTAAACCATATAAAGCTTTAGAAAGCTTAAAAACATGGTCTGGGAATTTCATGCTTTCAAAGCTTGGAGGTTGCTTAACGTACACTTCTTCAACAATATAACCATTAAGAAAAGCACTTTTTACATCCATTTAATATAAAATAAAATTCATATAAGATGCATATGCAAGCAGGATGCAAATGGCTTCCAACCTAGCCACAGGTGCAAAGGTCTCGTCGTAATCTATCCCTTCTTCTTGATTGTATCCCTTGGCCACTAATCTTACTTTATTTCTCACTATTTTTCTACTCTCATCTAGTTTGTTACGAAATACCCACTTGGTAACATATGAGAGGATGGTTGCTAGGTTTTGGAATTAAGGTCCACACTTGATTTTTCTCGAATTGTTTTAACTCATCCTCCATGGCATGCAACCAATGCTCATCACTCAATGCATCTTCTACCTTTTTAGGCTCTATTTCAAAAATGAGTGCAAAGTTAGTGTTCATATTTTTAGATGATGATCTAGTTCTAAAGGAGTCAAAAACATTACCAATAATTTGATCTTAAAATGATTTACTGGCATGTTTCTATTCTCTTGATAATTTATGAACAACATTTTCCAAGCTTTTTGAATTTTTCAAGTTGAAAGTGCTAGCTTTAGTTTGCTCAATTTCAGTGCTAGGGACATCTTTTTGTGCTTCCTTATTGGTTGTATCACTTGAGCTCACTTCCTTGTTGATACCTGCATCATCTAAAGAATCTTCTTTTCTCAGGTTAAAGGGGTTTGTTTAATCAAAATTGGCATGCATGGACTCTTCTACTACTAATGATCTTTTATTGAAAACTTTATATGCTTTACTAGTAAAAGAATATCCTAGAAAGATACCTTTATTGACTTTAGAATCAAAATTTTCAAGATTGTCTTTGGTGTTTAAAATAAAACACTTGCATCCAAACACCTTGAAATAATTGATTCGTGACTTTTTCCCATTCCAAAGTTTGTAGGGAGTCTTTTGAGAAAAGGATGGACTAAAACCCGATTTGACACATAACATGCCGTATGAACAGTTTCGACCCAAAAATATTTGGGCAAACTAAACTCGTTAAGGATAGTCCAAGCCATCTCTTGCAAGGTTCTATTTTTACGTTAGGCTAGCCCGTTTTGTTGAGGCGTTCTCGAAGCCAAAAAATCATGAGAAATTCCTTGAGCGTCACAGAATTTTTTGAAGCTCTCATTCTCAAATTCTCTTCTGTGATCACTTCTAATTGAAGTGATGGAGTATCCTTTCTCAACTTGCAATTGCTTGCATAACCTTTCAAAGGCTTTACATGTCTCGTCCTTGTAAGCAAGGAACAAGACCCATGAAAATTATAGTATAGTCATCTACTGTGACAAATGCATAATTCTTACCACATAATGTAGAGACTCTATATGGGCCAAAAAGGTCCATATGCAATAATTGAAGAGGTTTCGAGGTGGACAATACATTTTTACTTTTAAAAGAGTTTTTTACCTGTTTTCCCATTTGGCAAGCATCACATAGTTTGTTTTTCTCGAATTTAAGCTTGGGTAGTCCATCCACAAGGTCATGTTTGTTCAATTTGGACAATTGTTTCATACTTACGTGTCCCAAGCGGCTATATCATATCCACGATTCTTCACTTATAGAGGCAAAACACTTAACATTTTGGTTAGAAAGAGAGTAAAAATCGATAGCGTATACATTCTCACATCTATTGGTAATAAAAAAAGTCTCGTTTGTTTTGGAATTTGAAACAATACAAGAATTAGGCTCAAATGAGACTTTGTATCGACTATCACAAAGTTGACTGATGCTGAGTAAATTATACTTAAAACTAACGACTAGAGAAACATTTTCAATGGTTGGAGAATTTTCCTTACCGACTTTTCCAATGCTGATTATTTTACCTTTGGAATTATCTTCAAATGTTATCTTGTGCCCATCGATGGTTTTGAGTGAAAGGAAATGTTCGGTATTGTCGGTCATATGTCTAGAACATTCACTGTCCAAATATCACTTGTTTTTCTTCAACCGGCTTTTCAAATGTACTTACATAAAATTTATCTAATTTTAGGTACCAAAATTTGTTTGGGTCCTTTCAGGTTAGTTTCAGTGCGTTTGCACTCCTACAAGAATTCCTCATACCATGCATATTTTTTCTAATATTACAAGCATGAATCATATGACCAAAATCATTGCAATAATGACATCAAACATGATATTTTTCTTGAGAAAATGAGTGTCCACGAGATGCTCGAATGAAGTTATGCATATGAGGCTTGTATGTATAAGAAGATGATCTAGATGAATCATAAATAGGTGTTTTTCGTGATGAATGATCATGCCACAATGGTTGTATATTATGACGTCGTGATGAATAAGCATACATAAATGCATGATTGTTACTCCTAGAAGTGGATGCTGGTGCATTTGTGTTAGCAGTCTTGGTTTGGGTTTTATATGAGTGAAAACCCAATCCAGTTTTATCATTGAGTGGCCTTTGATATCCAATCAATGAATCAAACTTTTCTTTCCCCTTAACAAACTTTAAAAGGGAAATTCAGAGATCTTCATTTTCTTTCTCAAGGTGAAGATTTTCCTCCTTTTGCTTGTCTAAAGCAACATTGTGAGCTTTTTGCAAATCTTCACTTTCATTTTAAGTGATTCATTTTCGCATTTTATGATCTCATTCTCGATTTCCATTGCTTTGAAGTGAGCATTGAGATTACTAAATTTGGTTGCTCGTTTGAACATTTCTTTATTCATACATTCAAGCATATTCATCATATCATCATCACACGAGTCACAATCAAAATTTACCTAATTATCTTTTCCCATGAAGCACATATAACTGGCTTCGTCATCAGAGGACTCGTTATCTGAGTCACTGGAATAGTCCCAAGTAGTTTTGTAAGCTTTCTTGGTTATCTTCTTCTTTCCCTTTTTCTTAATCGGACAATTTATTACAATATGTCTGGGTTTGTCACATCGTAATAAACAATCTCCTTCTTTTGACTATCACGTTTAGGGGAACGCTTGAGTGACTTTCGGCCAAATTATTTTTTCATTCTAAAAAATTTTGAGAATTTTTGTGCAAGCATTACAAACTCTTCTTGGTTTCACTCATTGAATGAGCAATCGTCATCGTCTTTCTCATCATCATTCTCGACTTCTCTTCTAATTGGGGTGGAGGATTTGAATGCTACGCCTTTCTTTTTCTCCGCAGTTCTCTTTTTGCATGTCATCTTGTAGGTGAGTAATGAACCCACCAACTCATTCAACTGCAAAGTATTTAGATCCTTTGACTCCAAGATTGCAACAGCTTTTGTATCTCATGACTCTAAAAGGGATCTTAGAAATTTTTTGATCAGCTTTGTATTATCAAAATTTCTTCCAAGATTTCTCAAAGAATTAACAATTTTAGTAAATCTGGAATACATATTAGCAATATTTTCATCATTACTCATTTCAAATAATTCATATTCATGCATAAGAATATTAATCTTATTGTCGTCAACTCGGGTGGTGCCCTCATACATCACAATAAGAGTATCCCATATTTCTTTTGCTGATTGACGTGAAGAGATACGATTATATTGCTCAGGAGTCAAGGCAATATAGAGCAAATATTTGGCTTTAGAATTGGTGTATTGAATTTTGGCTTCTTCGGGGGTATACTCACTTTCGGGTTTATCAACAATGACTCCATTTTTTATTTTGGTGATTCTTTTAGGACCTTGAGAGACAATTGGCCAAACTGTAGGATCATAACTTTGAAGATATATGGTCATTTTGTTTTTCCAATAGCTAAAGTTTGCGTCATAAAAAATAGGAGGTCTAAGAGGATTGCCACCCTCGAGGTGACATATGGGTTGAAAGGAAGCCATGCATTGACTCTCGATAGTCAAACCGGTAATTCAGAGACCGGGCTCTAATACCAAGTGTTGATTCCAAAAAGTACCTAAGAGGGGGAATGAATTGGGTAGTCGAAAAATTAATATTGAAAATAGCAAGCGCGAGAAATAAACACGATAATAGAGGATAATGCAATAGTTAAATAAAATTTAAATCGAGTATACTAAGAAAGTAAAATGAACATAGATAATTAATATGAGAGCAAGGATAAAAAGCAAAATAAAATTGATAGTATGAACAAGAAAGAAGATTAATCTAAATAAAATTGTGTGGTGTGTGCGTAATAACAGAAATAAAAAAATTAGTGAGACGCAACAATTTATAAAGGTTCAGAATACTTGTTCCTACATCCTTTCCTCAAGGCTTTTTACCTTGAGAATTTTTTAATTCATTATTAAACTTCCCAACCAGGAGGAGGACAATTATACCGCAAGGTCCACGACCTTTTTGACAACGCACACGAGTTAGAACTCTTTTATTCTTATTTTTTTTTCTATTATAACTTCACACATTCACAAAAAAATGAATCACTCACTTATGCACTCTATCTCTTTCTCATTAGATAACTATATAAACACAAATTTCAAGAACATCACACTATATTTCTCAATGGAGCTTTTTCTCTCAATGGTGTTCTTCCATGAACAATTGACACCTATTTATAGGTCCAAGATGAGGAGCCGTTGGTGCACATTTATGAGTTGGCAATCACATGATTGGCTTGAATGATTAATCACACGATTGGATGATTAATCTTCTGCTAGTTGGACCAAATGAATGTGCATCGCTGGAATATTGATATTAATTGGACCGAATAAATGTGCATGGCTGGATGATGATAATGATGATCTCAATTTTCATGGCTGTCCCATACGTGATTGAAGCTGGATAATATGGTTCTATAATTCTTGCACAATTTGATTGATGATGATTCTCTTAGCTGGACAGCATGACTAGATAACATAGCTAGATGATTGATCTTCTGCTACTTGGATCGAATAAATTTCACAAGAAAATTTGCAAGGTTGGCACATTCATATAAGGGAAATTCCACGTTGGTTCATCAACAAAAAAGAAGATTCTCATGGTTAGCATAGAATGACACTTTCAAATCCATGGTTAGCACACTCTATGGATAGTTGGCCTTCCATATTTGCATACACAGCACATGTTCTTCAATAGATGGCACAAGAATTTAGCATGGATTCCTTAAGGACACACATGGTGGTGAAGCTGGCATGTCACAATAAGATCCATGGGGCAAATTTAATTATTATATAGAATTGTACAGCTCAAATATTGGATCACTAAAATGGGACATTAAAAGAAAATTCCTTGCACATAAGAACAATAAAGTCAATGATAATTAAAAAAATTGTTGGCTTCAACAAAATAAAATGAACACATAAACAACAAAGTCCTCTACCTTAAACGTTCTGACTTGAGATTTTCAACTTCACTAACAACAACTTCCTAAACATGAGAAGACTTACACCAACTTGTTGATTACACAATCACCCTAATAACAACGCACTCTATGTCAATCATATTAAACTTATACACTGAGCCCTCTTTATTTTTCTTTCAAAGTATCTAGTGTTCTCTTTCTTTTAAATGCCTATTACTGTAATATTCACAACACATACTCAATATGGCTTTTTTTCTTTCACTTTACAATACAATTGACAATACTCTTCAGAGGTTAATTTGCCATCTAAAGTAGATAGCCTTATGTTGATTATGGTTTCTTGCTAGAGTTAGTCAAGGTTGCCTAGGATGTGCTTCCCAAGGCAGAACATAAAATATGTGCCTTTTATGTTTTTATGAATTAGAAAAAAAGAAGGAGAGGGCATGATTTCCATTATCAGGTTTGGAGATGTGAAAGGTCATCTTATCTAGCCTAGAACCAGGTTGTGTGGCTGACTTATTCATTATGTAATGCAATTGACAACAACATGAGCGACACATTAATGGATGGATAATGAATGCTAGGCACAAATTAATAATTAGTATGTTAGAGGAGATAACGCTAAAGGTTTTGTCAAGGCTTGTGCACCAAAGAGATAGTGTAATAAAATGGGTTTGGTATTATAGTCAAACTGTTGGTCCTTCAATGTTCTTTTGTTTGGAATGGGGAGGATAATTATGAAGTGGTAGAAAGTGATGATAAACACATTACTTTTTTTGTTTTATGAAAAAAGAAGTGCACTTGCTAATATTGGGACTTATATGGCAAACCTTGTCAGTATGGGATACATATTATATACAATGCAAAAAAGCTATTAAAGAGGGAAATATCCTTTATGTATCACGAGGATATATTTCTTCTAGCATATTAAGAATTATTGTAATCTATTAGGGACAAATTTTTGGGCCTCGGTCAAAGTATGAAAAGCTTTAGCCTCCTGAAATTTGTAAAATGCTAGGTAAGTCAAAAAAAGTAAGGAGAAAAGATAAAGTTGAACTAAAGGAGTTCTCCTAATCAAATCCACCTACTTATAAAATGTCCAAAAAAATTTATGTTCAAAGATACAAAAATTGTGGTTAGAGAGAGCATAACAAAAAAAACTTACAAAGAGCCTATTTCCTCCCAAGTTAAGGTCATAAGTACTAACACTTATGCTTATAAGATATTACAATTTCACTATACACTGTTTGATTTTGACTAATTAGTGAATCTTTGTTTTGTAAGCAATTACAAAAGACCAAGGAAACAAGGCTGTTGATTTAAGGACATGCAAGTAAGCCAAAAAGTCAACTCAATGACACCTAAGTAAATCAATATGTCAATTTGGGAGACAATCAATTAGCAACACATGAAAGATCTGACGTTGCCTCACCTACAATAGCAGTTGAACCTAATATGGTCACAAATGATCCACTTGCTGCTATTGACATCAATATGTCCGGTCTTGGAAAGATTTACTTGCTAAAGTTACTAGAAAATCTACTGTTGCAAACAAAGCGGCAAGTAACAAAAAAAAAGGTGGGAGGAAGGTATATGGGATAAGTAATGACAAAACTAACAACAATTATTAAAGAGCTGTCTTACACTAGAATTTGAAAAATAGGTTTTATGGCCCATTTTTGTATACAACACCAAAACTGGCATACGAATGTATAATGTTAGATGAACAGTACATATTTTGGTTTCTTAATAGTTTTTTATGGTAGATTAGATACTGCTACTTTATTTTAGGGGGTTTTCTTTGTGACAATTGAAATCCCATAAATGTTTGAGTATTAGAAATAAGAGAAAGGTGTCAATGTGGATCCTTAGTAATATGTATTTCTATTTAAACTCAACGGACTTTAATAAAAAGGAAATTCAAGCATTACAATTAGACAATTGTAAGAGATTAGCAGATTGGTTAGTTATTATCTTAACCAAACCATAATCAACTTGTCAAATCATCTAATTGTTATTATTTTCGCATCTTCCATTTGTAGTTGGCAAGCAAAAAGAAACAGATGAAATCATCAAAAATGAAAGAAGTGGAGATTCCTACACCAGCAAACAGTAGGTGTTGGTGAAAGCACAAGTGCTAGGAACTCAAACCAGTCAATTTATAAAGGACCTATTTGTGCCACTGACAACCCTATCAAATGAAGCACACAAGTGCAAGCTACTAAATAATAACACTTTTAGTTTTGTCTATAGAAATTTTTGGTTACTATGTATAAAAAAAATTCATGAAAGTTTTTGGAAGTTGTTAAAGGTTAAATTTATATCCGTTTTGTTTATTTTATGTCATTTTGTGTCTAAATTTTCATTTTGAGTAAAAATATACTAAAACTTTGGGAAATTGGTCATTGTGTTGTTTAATAGCTCGACATCAACTTTACATGTACTCTCACAGTTTGTTGCCTCTATGTTCAAATCTTTATTTCAAATATTGGGCATTTAATTCAACTATTATGTATGAAATTATGCTATAAAACAAAAAGTTTAACCACAGCTCTTGTTCATAGGAGAGAAAAGCAAAACAAGGGAAAAAAAATTATATGTTAGATTTCCAGAAAAAACATTAAAATAAATAATTCAACTTGCATTGTCAAGCTTAGTTTTTTCCAATACACTTGAAACCAACTGCTCAACAAGTTAATAATTAAGCCAACACCATGCTGCAAACAAAAAAGCAAAAAAGCAAGTCATCTTGTACATAATCAATTTTTTCTATGATTTGCCAACTTCTTGAATTCTTCTTACCTCAAAATCATCAACTTCGATCTTTAGTTTCGTCACCTCATAAACTAAATCATCATTACAATTATTGTGTCCCACTTTACAAATCTAGCTTCTTTCAATTTTTCTTATGCTTTTCACTTATTTGTTTAACCTCGACATTTGTCTCCTTTGTAACCTAATCACTTTCTTTGCATATTCAGTAAACTTAATGTTTACCTGCAATAAGATCTTTTATGTACAAATTTACAAATTATTAGTATAGTTATTATGGATCTACAACCAAACAACCTATAAAATGTTTTAAAACCATTTTATTACAGTAATTCTAAATGTATTAACCTTACAATGTCTAGGAAAATTAATATAACGATAAGTCTTTTATAATCTTTTTTTTTTTTATGAACACTCACAGCCCAACACTTATAGTTTCTAGATTTTTAAAATGAATTTTTAGTATTTGGTAAAGAATGCAAATCGAAAGAGACACTAAATTTTCATCATTCCAGCTACTATTTTACAACATTTTATCACAAGTTAAATTTTTAGGTAAGGTTTTTTTTTTTTTCATTTTACAATAGAATTTTACTTAGTAATTTGAATATGACCAGAATCTTCTACCTAAGTTTTTATGTATCCAGTAACTTGTCAAACGAGACACTTCTTCGCATTTCCAGTAGATGAGTTCACTACCCTTCTTGTTGAACAAACCAGCGACTTAACTAAATATGTGGATATAAATCTGAAGAGTGGTGGCTAGGGGAGAGAACAAGGAAGAAGAAGCAAAACAAATTAGGAAAAAAAGTCTCCGCGACAAAGAAAATTCAAAGATTTGAGAGATGAGGATTTCGTTTTCTTAAATTTATTCTTAATTTCTTTTCATTTTTTAATTTATTAAAATTATTTCTAGCTAAAAAAATTTCTCTTTAATTAAAAAAATGTCACTTCATCGTTCGTTGATGACGTGATATGCTGAGTCATCATACCATTAATGATGTGGCAATCATTCTAGTGCCACATCAGCAGAATTAGCGGCTACATTAACAAATGGGCCGAATTAGTCTAATAGATTTAATGTAATGGCCCGATTTTTTTTTATAAAACCAATGTTATGGGTAGATATTACCTGTTGTTAAAAACATTATGGGTGAACTAGCAAGTGTTAATGCGGTTGGTAGGGGTCAATCACTACTTAATCAGAGGTTTCAGGTTTAAGTTCTGGGGCGTGAAATACCTATTGCGAGACTTTTGTCGTCCTTCGGAGTCCTATCTAGATCAATTCAAATTAGTCAATCCAATAAACTGAACACTGAATAGTGTCAGACTAAAGAAAACATTATAGGTGAAATTAACTTTGAAGTCTTTTATCGTTGACCTTTCACGTTTCTTTTGTTATGTAAATTGATCACTCCTATTGCTTTTTCATTAAGTAGAGCTAGTTACATTTTGGATGGCTTAAAATAAGATTTTACTTTCCACGTTTAACGATTTCTGTCGTTTTATTCTCGTCGTTTTTTTTTGTTGGATTATGCCCTCTAACTTTTTTTCGTCAACTATTTATACCTTTTATCGTTAGTCAACCGTTAGTTAACTGTCACGTTAACTTTTTATGATAGGTCAGTTTGCCACGTCAGCAAATTCGCTGACCTAGCATATTCCGAAAATCAAAATTTTTTTATTATATTAATTTATAGTTTCCAGTTTTCTTTTTTTTCCTACAAAAAATCATAATTTTGATTTTTTAACTAAAAAATAATATTTTCTAAGAAATCATAATTTTGATTTTTTTAACCAAAAAAAATAATATTTTTTAAAAAAATAATTTTAATTGCTAAAATTAAATATTTGATATGATTTTCTTTTTGTCATGATTAATAAAATGACTTTGTATTTTTTAAAATTTTGTACTTTTAGTTTTCAAAAACAAAAAAGAAAAAACCCTAAAAATGATTTTGCATTTTTTAAGAAAATTTATACTTTCAGTTTTAAAAAACAACAAAAAAAGAAAATAAAAAAATCCTAAACGATTATGATTTTTTTTTAAAAAAAAGAAAATTTTACTTTTTTATGTTTTTTTAAAAAGTAAAATTATGATTTTCTTAAAAAAAATTGTATTTTCCTTTTTTATCATATTACAAGTATAAATTAGCAAAATGAAAAAAAAAAAGATTTTCGGAATATGCCACGTCAGCAAATTTTCTGATGTGGCAGACTAATTTGCTGATGTGGCAGACTAACTTGCCACAAGAAATTAATATGGCAGTTGACTAACGGTAAAAGGTATAAATAGTTGATGAAAAAAAGTTAGAGGGTATAATCCAACAAAAAAAAAACGAGGATAAAACGACAGAAACCGTTAAATGTGGAGGGTAAAATCTTATTTTAAGTCATTTTAGATTGAAATAAATGTCACATCATCAATGACATATCTATTTTTTAAAAAATTCAAATAAAAATCAATTTTGCAAAAAACCCAAAAGTGAAAAAAAAAACCTAAAATTCCAAAATAAAATCGAAAATTGAAATTTCAACAATTAAAAATTCTATAAATCCATTGAAAATTCCAAAAATTTCAAAATAAATTTTAAACCTCAGAAGAAAATTTGAAAACTTTGAAATATAAAATTTTAAAATATATATAAATAATAAAAAAACCACAAATATGAAATCAATCAAAATTAAAAAAATTGAAAACTGAAAAATTCAAAAAATCCAAAATTCCAAAATAAATCCATACATCCTAAAGATTTTAGTTGACATAGATGTCACTTCATCAATGACATCACAAGCTTTTCAAAATAAAATTTCAAAATTGGAATAAAAATTAAAATTAAATGCAAAAAGTGTCAAAAAAGAAAAAAAATTCCAAAAAGATCGTAAAAAATTGAAATATTTTAAAAATTAAAAAATTTGAAGCATATGAAGATTTTTAAAAATACTAATATTCTAGAAAACTTCCAAAAGTATCAGAATGAAACTCAAAGAAAATTTTAAAAGTTCCAAAGTATAAAAATTGTAAAATACAGAAACAAGAAAAAAATCTAAAATGAAAAAAATTTGAAAATGCGGAAAATTGAAAAATCCAAAAAATAGAAAAATTGCAAGAAATCCAAGTCTGAAAAACTTGAATACTTTAAAAAATGTGATTTTCTCATTTTTATATTTTCTCATTTTTGTTCAATTTTTCATACTTTGAATTTTGAAATTGGTTTTTTTTTTTTGTAATTTTGGGGTTTTTGGAAATTTTGAAATTGTTCTAGAATTTTTTTAATTTATTTACTTTCAGATTTTCTTTTCTTAAATAGTTACGTCATCAACGTTAGAGCATCCTTGTAAATTTGATATGGCAGTCACACTCATCCACGAGGCATTATTAAACAGAATAGTAATGAAAAATGGTTAATTTGTGCGATAAAGATAATGTCGAGAGTAGAAAAATAAAAATATTGTAAATACGGATCCATTACAAGTAAATCATTGTGAATGAATTCTTAGTTTTTGAAAATTAAAAAAAAAATACTTGGAATGTGTTTGGATTGTTAGAAAATAATAACAAAGAAAATAATGAGAAAGAAAAATAATAAATTGAAATTTTCCTTCGTTTGGAGAGGAAGAGAGAAAAAAATGTGTAGAAAAATGATAAGAAAATAAGATGTAAATCCCCTAAATACTTTCCCATCAATCCTTATGCCCTGATTGGTTATTTTTCAAAAGAAAGAAAAAAGAAAAGAAAAAAAAAATTTTTTTATTTATTTTCTATCAATCTAAATAACTACATTTTAATTTTTCTCTCACAAATTACTATTTATTTTCTTTTTTCACAAATTTCTAATCTTTATTTTTTATCAATTATAATATCATCGTTACTATACTATTTTCTATTTATTTTCTTTCTTATTTACTTTCAAGTTCTTATTATCCAATTACACTTTAGAGCATTTGTTTTTTTGTTTTTTTGTTTTTTTGGCCTCTGTTTGTTGTTTGTTTCCTTGGAATTTGATGGGTTTGCCATCATTGGCTTTCAAAATCATATTGCTGTCGATCATACTGGGCCATGGGGCATGGAAGGTCACTCAGTTTGACCTTTTAATGGAATGTTTCAATTTTAAGAATCAATCTCAGATTCCGAATGCAGAAAAGGTATCGTGTTCAAGCTTCAAACGCCGTACCCATTTGACCTGAGGGGTGAATTGGTGGTTTTTTCGTGGTTACTTTCCATATTCATGCAATTTATATGTACTTTCCTGCTATAAAATTGTTCGTACGCATCAAGCAGTGCATCCGCTGGTGCGCTAAACAGAAGTTCTTAGATTAACTTATTTGTTTCCATGAATCTTGCATAGGTGTTTCTTGCTCACTCCAAAGTTGCTATCGAATATGGAATACTGTGAGGCATGTAGCATTCTCAATATTATGAATGGACCGTAGATCGAGCAGCCATCTAAGGTTAAGTGCTCTTAAAGCTATTTCTGGCTTCAATATTATATGTTTCATGATCTTCATTAACTCTGGAAAATATGAAATTTGCCAATTCAGTATGGAGCAGTGGTGAAAACTGGGGAACTGTTACGCAGCTAGTGGAAGAAAATTGATGCTGAAATGAAAATTGCTGGTTGAAAACCCTAATGCTTTGTTTGGCAAAGCATATGAAAGGGTAGGAAAAGAAAATGATAAGAAACTACTTTCTATTCATTTTCTATCAATCCAAACAACTAACTTTTATTTTTTCTCTCACAAATTATTATTCATTTTCTTTTTCACAACTTTTTAATCATTACTTTTTATCAATTATAACATCATTATTACTATATTATTTTTTTATTCTTTTTCTTTTCCATTTCTTTTCTTGCAATCCAAACAAAGCATAAAAGATTGTTTCATCCCTATCAACCCGAAAACTATCGTCATCGTATAAAAGCGAGCTTGCTTTTGTTCTTTCATGTCAACCTATTTATGAGCTCTTATTTAATTCCTCGTTGCTTCATCTTCAACCCATTTCTGAAGTTTTTTGATTGTCGAAGTTATTTGAGTCCAAGTATTATAGATTTCGGGTATATCAAATTTTAAGTGTAAGTATAATTTTTAAACTAAATTACACTTTAATTCGACAAGAGTTTGAATCTATAAATCAATGGTTAGCCTGACTGATGTTGTTTTTTAAAATAATAAATTTGTTTATATTATAAAAAATTAAATGATATTTATAATATAGTTTAAGGATATGTGTGCATGTACTATTAATAAAGCATATAATCATATAGAATTTTTTGAAAAAGGCAAGAAAAATGTTTCAACAAAAACCTACCTAGTTCATCGATTCGACCATTTGGTTAAAGCTTTTGGGTCAATTCATATTGAACAGTATTTTTGGTTCATTTTTTTTCCTAATTCTAGATCAAATTGGACCGGACTAATGGTTGCTTGCCCCAATTTTACTTTTTGGACCAAATCCTTAGGGTCAGTTTCGGTTTTGAAAAACGATTTTTGGTTGTTTTTTTTTTTTTTTTCTAATTTTAGATCAAATCGACCAGACTTATGGTCGCTTTACCCATTTTTTGGTCCAATAATAGATTTGATCTGGTTTTTAAAACAATGGATACATGGAAATGTGAAGTTTCGTGTTCATTGAGTTCAGGGCATGAAATAGAACTTGTTAAATATCCAAATCAATTTTCTCCTTTTCAAAATTGCAGGAGTAAGACTGCATAGTCCTCACCGGAACCAGCGTGCCAGCATGCAAGAGGGTGAATGGTAAACATGGTTTGGTGTTTTGGCAATCAAGACTAATACATTATTATCAAGCCTCTGTTTATTCTTTTATTTTCGCTTTTTCAAAATAACCAATATAGGGGTTTAAGAAACTTTTCACAATTTTTTTTACATGAGTGCATATCTGTCATTTTATAAATGGTAGCTTTTATATTATGAATTTGTATATTATCTACAAAATAACTATACTTTCTATTACTTTGTTTCTTACCAATTTATGTCTTCTCTAAACAACAAATAAAAAAATATTTTCTTTTTCATAATTGTAATTCCCATCACATTTTTATTATTTATTTTTTTTTGGTTGAACACTTATTAATTCCATGCAAACAAAACATTAATCGCGGCTTTAAAATAGGGCCACTAGCTTGGACAGGCCAGCCCAATTTCAACCATACAAGTTGGGTTTTGTCTTTTTGTATTTTTTTTTTTTTTTTTTTCCGGAGAAAAAGTTGAATCCAGCCAAAATCCAAGCGAGAAACCACAAATGGGGAAGTCCCTATGTGAGACAACCCAAAGCACAAAGAAAACACATACGGCAATGCCAATGAACAAAACCAATACAATAACAAAGGCTGGGACCAAAGCAGCCAATAGCATAAAAGCACACGGATCGCCGACGTGGCATGAAATTTTCAAATCCCGCATAGATTCCCCAAAATTTTGCATTTGGTGCACAATTGAATTTCGATTTCCCCCGAAAATAATACTTCCGCCTGCCACAAATCCCCCAAATTAATCATATTATTACCTTTACAATTAGCCTTTCGACCAAACCTTCTCGAAACCCTACAAGCTTTGTCAGCGTAGCTCCACCACCAGTTGAGTTTCGCCTATTCTCGTCGGTTTTTTCATAAATCTGGACCTGTTTGATCGAGTTGTTAAGCTGGTTTGGTCTGTTTTTTCTTGTAGGACTTTGCGATGAAAGGAGGCAAATCGAAGTCAGATGCGAAGAACACCAAGTAGGTTTTCCCTTTATCTTCTTCGCTTTTTTACGTTTTCGGTTTTTTTCTTTTTCTTTGCCAGTTTTGTTGTTTGTAAGCAGTTTTGATGCAACAATTGATTTCCTTAGGGCCTGATATTCTTAGATCTGAAAAATTTTGGCTGTAAACTGTTTAAAATTTTCAATTTTGTTTATGCCTATTTATTATTTGCCCGGTTATCTGCTTATTATTATTATTATGATGATGATTATTATTATTATTATTATGGCGATAGGCTTGCCGTCAACAAGAAACCTGCCAAGGCGAGGAAATCGGGAAAGGCCGCCAAGGACCCCAACAAGCCTAAGAGGCCTGCCAGTGCCTTCTTCGTTTTCATGTAATTGTTTCGGCATCTTTTATTTCTCTCTTTTCTGCTTGTATATAAAAAAGTGTAAGAAAATTCATTCTGAAGTTACATGAAGAAAAAAAAAAAAAACCATTTATGCAGGACATGTATATTCTCTTTTGTTATTTTCATTTTCATGTAAATCTCGTATCTGTTTGCTGATTTGATGACTACAGGGAGGAGTTTAGGGAACAGTACAAAAAGGAGCACCCTAAAAACAAATCAGTTGCTGCCGTAAGTTAGCTAATTGCTTTCATAATTGACAATTTTTCTTCCAATTAATTGGCTTGCCAGTTGAAACAAAATTTTGTTTTCTTTATTTGTTTTTTCAGGTTGGCAAAGCCGGTGGAGATAAATGGAAGTCAATGTCCGAGGCTGTAAGTGTTTCGCTGTCTTGGGATGCTTTAAACCTTAATTTGTTTGAAGGTTAACTAATTTGAAATCTAATATAGGAGAAAGCCCCATATGTGTCCAAGGCTGACAAAAGAAAGGTTGACTATGAGAAGAAGATGAAGGCCTATAACAAGGGCCAGGTATCGTGTTTGATCTGTATGTTTTATCTGAGGTTTTAACCATATGATAGCATGGTGGTGGTATTCATATATTTTGTTCTTTTCAACATAAAAATCAGGCTGAAGGCCCCAAGGATGAAGAGGAGTCAGAGAAGTCAATGTCCGAGGTCCATGATGAGGATGATGAGGATGAGGAGGAGGGCAGTGGAGAGGTTAGTTGACATGCTGGTAGTTTAAGAACTGATTTACTTATAATTTGGGCTTTATTTTTAGGTTTGATTTGACATTTTTATTTTTCTTCTGCAGGAAGATGATGATTAGGACTGAATAACAGGTCATAGTATAGTGATGTAGCTTGTGGCAACGTTTCCCTTGGTGATGATGGATATCTAGTTATTAATCTTGTTTATCAGTTCTGTCTTTTAAGAGAGAATGATGATCTGCCTCCCTCAGTATTTTGCTCTTAACATTATTGAAGCAATGAAGATGGGGGGGCTATTTGTTTTTGGTTTTGTGTACTTTGCAAAAAGATTTATGATTTAGCTAAAGTGGTATCTTTCTTAAGAGTATATGATTCTGTATTTTTGGTGTTACTTAGTTTGAATTGTCTGCTTCTAATTTCCCTTTCAAATCTTGTTATGCTTGTTTTGTTTCCCCATTCATGATTGCTTGTTTTGTTCCTTGCTGTTTAACCTTATCAATTAAATGGCAGTGCATTTTGAGTTGAAATTTTTACTGCCTCTGAAAAATGGATAGCAGTTATCTAATGGTGATTTGAGTGTTGATTGCGTTGCAGTTTTGGTGTATTTTAAGATTGTTGGTGCCTTCATGTGAATTATTCTAGGTACTTTTGTTTAAGTGATTAACGAGGCAACAAAGTTATTGAGAGCGTGCTTGTAGACCATCATGTTTAAGATTGTTGCTGCGTTCATGGTGTGCCTTGTCAAATTTTGAGGATTGATTTCTTGTAGACCATATATATATATATATATATATAGAGAGAGAGAGAGAGAGAGAGAGAGAGAGGTTGGTTGGCTGTTGAGCTGGACTTCACTTCCATTTTGCATTACTACGGGAATCTCCACTGGGATATATAGCTTTTAGCCTAGTCTTCTGTTTTGCTGGAGTCAATACAACTATATTTTGGAAAAATGAGCTGAATGGAAAACGGCGTCTCTTGGTTGCAGCATTGTTGTCTAGTAATATGATTAATCTCTGTTTGACCAAAAGGCGACCATTTTTATGGCTGAAGGGTATTATGTCAACATAAATTTTTTTTCTTAAATATTGTGGCAAAATATGGACTATAGAATTTTTGTTTCTTTCAGTTTTTGGTTGAAGTAGCTCAAAATTTACAGAGTTGAGTCGGATATCTACGGGTAAGGTCTCCGTCAGGTGTATGGAATGGCTGTCATGGTAAAATATGTTAAACGTTGTTTTAGTAAAATAAACTTCGAGGATTCTGGTGTTTGTGGGTACTGTTTTGCGAGGGAAGCAAATGCTCCTATCCCATCGAAGATTCCGTCCGTTGTCAAATGGATTGCCATCGAGGCAATGGGAGGATGGTGTCAGTTTTCTTGTTTCGTTACTTATAGAGTGCGTGAGAGGATTGTAACTTCGAGAGCCATCAGAAGTTTGAATGATTGTCCCACGTACATGGATGATTGCTTTTTTTGTTTCAATAGCATTGTTCTGTTCGCAAATATAAACAATCGCCGATGAGTGGGAAAATATAGAATCTTACAACATGCGTTTTATTGCTGCCGCCAAGTCGTTGCTAAAATCCGATGAAATAATTTCTTTAAAGTGTTCGAACTGGCAACTTAAGGTTAAATGTTGTTCCAGCAAAATGTTTCCCAATATTCTGTTCCAACAGACAATTCCTGCCATTTTCAATGGATAGCCATGGTGGTGAGGGTGGTAGCAGCGGCGGTGGCAGCGGCAGCTTTGATATCGAGAAATGGATAATTTGTATAACCAAATTCAGGGTCATTTGTATAAAAGGTACTACCGTCATATTTGTTTAGTTTGGTATTCAGGGTTAACTAGAAATCAGCGTCCAGTGGTAACTAAATTAGCACGTCCGCTCGCATTCACTTCATTCTCGCTCTTTCATATCCCCCAGCAACGATGGGAGTCCCTTTGAATGACTGTCTCATGGTAAAAAGGCTACATTTTTTCCCCTTTCCATCAAACTGCGTGATCGTTCAGGCCTCAATCATATGACTTGGGCCTGTACGTCTGAACTTGGACCATTGTATGTGTAGTTGGGCCAAGTATTTGGGCTTTGTATATGGATTTTGGACCCAAGCAATATTAATTGATTTATTTTCCTTTTTCTTTTCGGATGCGACATAAAATCCAATTCGCCCCAAACAATCCAATTTGCGACCTAATTACAAAATCCAACTCGTAATCACACGTGCGCGACCATGATAATTATAAATAACCACAAACCGAATAGCCCTAATTTGCGACTCAACCGTAATTAAATGCTTAGTCAATAATTCAGTGAATTCAACGCTATTAGCCCCACACCTTAATCATAGTAGGCCTTTCAATTTAAGCTGGACAAAATAGGGGTACAACACCGCCATCTAAGTCTCTATGTTGATCTAGGTATAGGGGAAGACAAGGAAGAGTATGACTTTGATTATTATCCTATTAATGAAACTGATGCCGATGATGACTTGGAAGAGGATGAGTTGGGGACATATGATGAGGAGTAAATACAAGGCGGATGCAAAAGGAAGAATATGAAGAAGGTCAAAGCTAGTGGATTTGAGATAATTCAAGAAGTTGGGCCTGGCACAGAGCTCATTCCTTCAAATGCAAACGAAAACTTAGAATATAGACAAGAAATGATAGAGCATCTGTGTGTAGTTGTGTAATGGTAATGCGCTAATCGCACCAATCACAAGATTTAGGGTTTGAGTGTGTCGGAATGCGCGATGGAGTTAAACATATTTCTTTCTTTGATAACGTTGAATTATACTGTAACTATTTAAGTAGTCTAAAGGTTATTCTGGGAGTCGGAATAATACTTCCTGACAGATTTGTGGGGCACTATCCTTTTTTTCCTATTTTAACGACGAAAAAAAAAAAAAGGAAATGATAGGCCATGCTGGGTTCTTGGTTTTGCTAAGAATGTAGGGACATGCTTGTACATGCAGCAATATTGCTGTGGGGCATTTACACTAGACTTGACTTGGCATGGACATATCGCTTCCGACATATCTAGCTAGAGGTGGACTCCTTGCTAGCTCTGCAAAGTATTACTAAGAAGGTCCCCGAAACGCATCCACAGGCCAACCTCATTCGTAACTACTAGGATATGCTTCGTCGAGGATAGCAAATCAAGGTGTCGCATGTGTTTTGCCAGAGAGATAACAAGCTGATTGGTTAGCTGATTATGCTCTCAATTTGACTTGGGGTGTACATGTCTTTTATAAGTCCTCTTCTGGTCTAGATCAGCTTCTTTTTCTCAGATTCGATAGGGGCGCATTGGCCCCGTATGGCTCTTGTATAGTTATAATCTCTTTGTAGGGTTGTAGTTCTAGCCATCCACGATCGACCCAAAAAAAAAAAGGAAAACAAATGATAAGGCAATTGATGACTCAAGTAGTGAAGGGCGTAATAGTTGGCAATGTGCATATGCTGTCTCAGATGATAAAGTTCTTACTTCCAATATGCTGACATGATATTTACTGTACCAGATAGATTTATATAGAGAATCCGTTCAACGGTATGCGATCGAGAATGATTATGACATCAAATGGGCTACAAGTTCAAAATATCGTATGGACCCTCATTCTGGAGGTTCTTGCCCGTGGAAGACATATGCTCTTTGGTCTGGAAATGAAAAGACCTTTAAGGTAAAGATCGCAAGTGACATCCATGAATGTTGTTGGACCCTACGAAACCCCCAAGCAAGTGCCAATTAATTCATGCATTCTTTATAAATTAATTTCATTTGTCAACTTCTCCAACCAAGTTAAGTTACTAATTTGACTTTTACAAATTATTTTGATTTTTGTGAAAAGAAACATGGCTTGCATCAAATTCCTTTTCAAATTTTGACAAGAGATTTGGGTTCCTATAATATATTGAAGATAATTTAGGTTTGTGATTCTATGTTATGCATATGAAACCTGTAACTTATGCTTGTTAACTTTCTGATGACAATTGCAAAATGCCATTTGAGCTTAAGCTTTAACCACCATAAATTTTTTTGAATGCAACAATAGGCACTAATCTGTGTGCTTCATTCTACAATAGAAAAAAGTACCTGATTGTGAGAATTAGATTAATTTTACCAATCTGTTTTTTCCCTATAAAATAATTAGTTTCCTTTCATTCCTCATAATATAGCATTTAAGAAAATGAGCTCCATAATGTTTTTATCTTTATTATGGTGCTTAACAGCCTTTCATTTGCTACATTACCAGGCCAATGCTAAGTGGATTGCACAAGATTACATGGACAAATTGAGGAGTAGGCCCGATTGGGACTTTAAAGATTTGATGGATGATTTACAAGACAAATATATGCTAACAGTTACAAATGAAGTTTGCTACAAGGCTAAGACTTTGGCACTATTGTCTCTCTTGGTTCTATGGATAAGCACTATACAAAGTTGTATTCTTAAGGAGCTAAGCTAAAGAAGACGAACAAAGACAAGTTATTTCAGTTGGAGCCTAACAGTAGAATTATTGACACGACACCTGTTTTATATAGATTTTATATTGCATTTAGTGGATTGAAAAAGGGTTTCTTGCTAGTTGTAGACCAATTATTGGTCTTGACGGGTGCTTTTTAAAGACCCTTTTTGGTGGTGCATTGATCAATGCAATTGGTAAGGATGGAAATAATCAAATGTTTACTATTGCTTGGGCATTTGTTGATGTGGAGAGTTATGTAAACTGGGTGTGGTTCCTAAAGTTATTGTTCAATGATTTGGGCATTGCCGATGAGTATTTATGAACAGTGATAAGTAATCAACATAAGGTATAACTTCACTAACTTTCATTCATACTAACTTTCATTCAAGCTATGTGAATTTGTGTATGGCAAAATGAATGTCCAGATGATAAATTGACTTTCGTGTTTTCATTTCTTTACTTTGCATGGTTTGATCAATGTAATGAGTGATGTTGTTCCTCTTGCTGAGCACCACAATTGTGCGAGGCTGGCACAAGAAATTTAAAAGGCAAACTTTAAGAAGTTATTTTTGAAAGGCAGTGTGGAGCACAACAAAATGTGCCTTCAAAAAAGACATGGAGGAGATGAATGTTAATTCTGAAGATGTTGCTGATTATTCATGAAGTAAGGGTCATCCAAATTCGTTGAAGCCATTGTGAACAAATGGCCCAGGTGTGATATTATAAAAGCTAAATACTTAATTCTTCCAAACAATAATTTGAGTTACTAATTTAATTGACTAATTTTGTTTTTACCGTTTTGACTAATAGCTTGCTTTAATTATTTCTTGCATACCTTGTTCGAGTGAGATAATTTATAACAACATTTCTGAATGCTTTAATGGTTATATTTGTGAAGCAAAAACAAAAAGTATCATCAATATGTTGGAAGACATCAGGGTTGCTTTGATGATACAGGTTGGAGAAAAGAGAGCTTTAGTGAGTAACTCATCAGATGTACCCTTCCCTCGAGCAAGAAAAATATTGGAAAATCTCAAGTTTGAGTCAAGACTCTGCATTTCAAAGCCAAATCGTTGCATGAAGTTTGGAGTATCATAGTATGATGCTAGATTCGTCATTGATTTAGCCATGAAATCTTGTTCATTCGAGAGTGGGATCTCACGGGTATTCCATGAGAGCAAGCCATTTCATGTATAAATCATCAAAGTCAAAATCCATGTGAGCACATGCATGAGTATTATAGAAGGGATATGTATATAGATGCATAGCAACATGTGATGCACCTTTAAATAGATGTAAAATGTGGCTGCTAGTGGGGGATAAGATGATGTTGCCTTCATACCACAAAAACATGCAGGAAGGCCTTAAAAAATGTAGAAAAAGAGACAAAGTTGAACTGCAAAGGAACAAGGGAAAAATTTCAGGAGCTGGAGCAAAATGACATGACAACATTGTCTAATTACTAGCCACAACAAAGTTGGATGTCTTTACAAGGATAACATTTCCCAATTGAAAGACCAAATAACAATCAATTTTCTTTGGATCTAACTTACTATTTTCATTCATATTATTACGCTAGATATTTAGTTATTAGCCTGCTATTTTCATTCGTCTTATAATTCAGGTAAAGAAAAAGGAAGATCGAGAAAGGTGCTTGGATCTAGGATTGTTTAAATTAATCCATCTAGGACAACAAGAGGCCTAAAAAATATCTCAAATTGTACGCAGTGCATGGTGAACGAAACACTCCAACGAGTAAAAGCGCAGCACAAGCACCACAAAACACCAAAAGATATAAAGCAAAGCAATGGTCTGCTGAGAGGAGAAAGGTTAGTGGTTATTTAGATTCGTTTGGTAGGACTAGGAAAATGAAAGACATGCCTTCAAATTGATAATTTATTTCTTCCGACAGTTTGTTTAGGTAAATGAAGGACATGGATGCTAAGTTGCAACTGAGAGTGGGAATACATATGTTAAAGAATGTTTATAACTAATTCTTGCAAAATACTAAAGATTCTGTTATTGAAATTGTGTATGTCTGGTAGGAGTCGAGAATTTTATGTAAACATCTGTTATTTTGAGCTGTTTGAAAAGAATAGTATGTCTGCTTGAAAGTTTTGTCACAATTATATGGGCATGAAACTTTAAATTAAATCAGCGTCTCAGAGATTTTTTTTGGAAATTCTAGATGGGTCAAGTTTCTACACAATTTATCTTCTCAATTGAGCAAACACGAGCTATCTTAGTTGCATCATCCTCTTCAAGACAGTATGGTATGCAGGGCAGTTCTTGCACACAGAGCTACACGAGTGTCTCTTGCTCCAGCCCAAGCACATGTAGCTCACGGCCATTCAGTTGTGGGTCATTCAAAAGCACTTGATGGCACTGCCGACCCTACTACTCTCACATGAACCAGTGCTAATTAATTGATTATGATCACCGTTCATAGACATAATCTTTTGTAACTAAGTGATGCAATTTGCCATCTTTTTGCCATTATTTTGAGACGAACATGATACCTAGTTTATTAGCTATATTATATGTTGATATGTTATTGTAGTGGACATGACAATCTTTTTATAACGAGTTATCTTATATGTAGTTAATTCACAATCATCCAGTGTTATTCTGATAGACCTCTTAAAAAATTATCTCATTGTTGGGCATTTCTTAATGTTAGCTCATAGACATTATGACGTAACTTCTCGTTTGATAGAGTGCCTTTACTACACCAGACAGTCAAGATTAAAAACCAGAATGGCTTTTTGATAGAGTAATAAACCAGTCAATTTCTCAATGGGTCCGCATAATTGACATGGCCAAACAAGTTTGTTTTTACATTCCCACCAGGATTTGCTAGGAGTGATCGGGCGGGGGCCTTCTCATCTTAAAGAAAGGCAACGCCATAAGCACATTATCTTGAATTTCTTGATTTTTCTAATTTTTCCCTTACTTGAATTTCGTGATCTGCGCTCTCTCAAGAAGTCTGATTTCATCCATATTACCTCTAAAGTTTTGATCTTTCTTTTCTTTCCCTTGCTTGATTTCCTTGTCGCCATCGCCGACCTATTTTTCCTTTGTTATCTTCAAATCATAGCGACCAATTTGAGAAGACATGCAAAAAAGTAAGTCTTCTCAACTGCGGTAGTAACAGCAACAACGACTTGCCAATGTAAGGCTCTCAAACAACAACAGCAGCAACTGCAACAACAACTACAGGCAAGTGGGAAGTCTATGAACCTCTACTCCGCCGTCAATCAAGCTCGCCATATCGCCTTGGAAACCGATCCCCAATCCGTTTCTGCTGATGCCCCACATCGATTTTGTTTTGATGTGTACTTGGAATGTTTTGATTTTGTGCTGGGCAAGCCACTAAGACGGAGAAACTGAATAGATGAGCCCAACTTTGAAAAGACCAAAAAATCATCGATGTTGCTGACTTCATGAAAAATCAGATTACTTATCATGGTTATCGGAATTCATCATGTGAGGATTTAGGGTTCACGAGCTTTCATCTTTCCTTGTTTACTATTTTGAATTTTTGTCTTACAAACACACTTGAAGCTAAGTCATTTAGATATTATTATCCTTTCTTTTTTTTATAAAAATTATGAGAAATATTACATGGGTTGAATCAATACCACCCGAAAATGTCCTTGTCCCACGTGGCGCAAGGGGCCGCCCACCAGACAAAAAGAATAAAAAATGAAAAATATTTTTAGGATTCTAATATTTGAAATTCAAATTTAGGGTAGAATTGGAGGAGTGGAATGGAGTGACTTGCAACGTTTCATTTTGCCCTTTGCGGAAGGCCCAAAGGCGGAAGCTTGTTTGAGAGGCCAAGAAAAGGATCAATTGCTCTGTTGGTAAATAAAAAGGTCGTTTCACAGAGAGGGGTTTGGAAAGTTAAAAATTCCGTGTTCAAGAAAGTGATTTTAGCAATGAGGATGGTAAGGTGCATGGTTGACGCAAGAAATTGGTGGGAAAACAGTCGTTAACAATTTGAGGAGGGTTGGGCTGTGTCCGTTACTGGGATTTATGTACAATGATGCGTATAAATCGTTGTGTCTTACTATTCTCCTTATATTCTTTTATTTTGTTATTACGAACATACCACACAATTTTTTTTGATCTTGTTTTATATTACAAAGTTCTAATTTGATCTTTATTTTTGCTTTCTTATTTATTATTTATAATCATTTTATACTTGATTTAAAGTTTTATTTATTTATTACATCATATTTTATTATTATTGTGTTTATTTTTCACGCTTGTAAGTTTCAGTATCGTGCCATTCGATTATCCAATTCAGTCCTCTTTTGGGTACTTTTTGGGACCAATAATTATAGTAGAGAAAACATGTCTAAGTCGTGCATTACTAGTTGATTTTATAAGAAAAGCAAATAATTCTTTAATAATTTATAAAAGAATGCTACTTTTGGCCTTGAATATGTGTCATAGATGCCATTAAATGTCAAGTGTTTCTGAATTTAAGGATGTACAAAAATCCTTATTGCCATGTCCTAAATTATCATGTCGAGATTTATTACTGTAATGTGATTTATATTACCCATAGGTTGACTTGGCAGTTGCGCTTATGGTGTAATTACTATTGGAAAAGCATTTGCGAGCTTTCACTATTGATTTTAGTAGGTAGATGGCAAGACAGTGGTCGGCCATAAAGAAGCAAAAGAAGGAAAAGGCAAAGAAAGAGCTGGACAACCACTTGGTTGGGAAAGGTTAAAAAGAATACCAAGCTAAAATTGGAGACGAATGACATGCAAATGATAAGACTGTCAAGCATAAGTCATCCATGAGTACTATTCCTAGAATGCAATCTGTAGACTTGGGATAGTTTTATGTTCTTTTCGCTTCGATCCAAAGATTGACTACTTGTAAAATTATGACTCTGGTTGACATAAATTTTTTAACTGTTTTGATGGTAATAGGCATAAATTGTGCAATGACAACAATTTTTAGCCTTTTCTTGGACCATCTGGAACTGTTAGAATTAGATATGTCAAATGGGTCATGCCTTGTGAGGCACGGCCTAATTTTTTTTAAAATCCACTTATTTCGTGTCATGTCTTAGCACGACTTATTTATCTTTCATGTCGTGTCGTGTTGTACTGTGCTTATAAATTTATATAATAAGCCTGGCAAAGCCCATAAACCCAAGCACTGTGAACTCGTGTCATGCTGTGCTTGGGCACTCATCGTACTATGCTTGACTCACTGTGCCGTGATTGGGTCACTCACTTTATCGTGTCTAAGTCATTAATTGTGTCTAAACTGTAATACACATAAGTTATTAATCATGCTTAAAACAAGTTGCGCTCATGTCATTCATCGTTCTTAAATAGTATCATGCATTTTTATAAATAAATAAATATCAAATTTAAGTCAAAGATAAAAAAAAAATTACTTTTTTATTATTAAATATTTAAACTTGAGATTTAAAATAACCAATTACAAAAGTGAAATATTAAATTTTAACAAAAAAATACAAACAAAATATTATAGCACATATAATTTTTTTTTGTTGAAATTTAAATAAGTATATCATATAAATATTGTCTCTAACTTTATTTATAATATATATAAATATTGAACGTTTATACTTAACATTAAATATTGTTTCAATAACATGTTTAATCAGTTAAATTGATTAAACTTTAAACCTCTAACCTTTTGGTTTACTAACTGTTATGATTTCAAAATCTTGCATTTTATTAATCAATTTTAACATATATTAAATTACTTTATCCTCAATTATCTATCTCAATACAATATATTATTTAATTTTTAATATTATCATATGTTAAATTTTAAATTATATAAAATTAAATCTCTCAAATATAATAATATAATATATATAATACTTATATGTTACGTAATATCACATTTTACCCATCAATATTTTCATATAATGTATATAGATATCATTTTTTTTAAAGCTTAAAATAAGATTTCACCCTTCACTTTTAAACATTTTTGTGATTTTACCCACTTTTTTTTTTTTAAGATCCTACCCTCTACCGTTAGTCAACTGTCATCTCCGTCACGTGACGAACAGTTAACTGCCACGTGAGATTCTTTTGACAAGTCAGCGAATGATGTTGACGTGACATTTTTTGAAAACATTTTTTGTTTTTTTTTTATTCTTTTTGGAAATTTGTATTCTTAGTTTATAAAAACAAAAAGACAAAAGGGAAAAAACTCATAATCTAAATGTCTCCACTGTCGTGCAGCCGCTAACGTTGCATCTGTATCCATGGCGATAGTTTTTGTGCTAGTGTTGCTTATGGTGACAATTATTGCAATGGCTATAGTGGTGGTTGTGGTGGTGGTTGCACTGGTGTGGGTTGTTATTGTATTAGTTTTTGGCATTTTGTAGTGGTGTTGACAGTGGTTGTTGTTGTTGTTTGGAATGTACTTTTTTTTTTAGTAATTAACAATCTGTATAGTCTCTGAAATGAGTTTGTGTTCTTAGATCTAATGAAATAACTTTTAACTTGTGAAGATCTTAATCCCACTGTAGTGGGTTATGCACTTTGATGCGGGAAGTGGACAAAAAGGACTGAAAATGGATTGAAAATGTTGGGAGATGACAGTACAAAAAAGGATGGAAAGGGGAATTAAATCAACGTCAACGGTTTTGTGACTTGTTGGATTCGTCGTCACCAGATCTCTGTCGTCGTCCTTATCCTCTGCCCTTTTTTCCAAATTTGATTTTTTTGATTCAGCTTTTCTGTATGTAATGAAGAGGTAAGGAAGGAGACTTGGCATACAAGCAAATGAAGTAGCAACCAGCACCATTACCACCTCATCTTCTTCATATTCATCAGCATCTTCTACTTCTTTCACGGTGACTTCACTTGCTGCCAAGGAATAATAAATTTATTTTTGTTTTTATTATAAACTACAGGTATAAATTTTCAAAAAAAAAAAATAAATAAACAAAATGTGTTTTTGCAAAAATGCCACATCAGCAACTGTCAAAAAAATATCACATGGCAACTAACTGTATGTTACGTGGCAAAGATAATGGTTGACTAACTGCAAAGGGTATAAATAATGGATGAAAAATTGTTATAAGGTAGAATTTCACAAAAAAAAAAATGAAGTGGGTAAAATCGCAAAAACGTTTAAACATGGAGCGTGAACTCTTATTTTAAGCCTTTTTTTATATATATTTAATGTTAAAAACCGATTGAACTTTTAACTTTTGAGCTTTCAGATTCAATCATTAGTTCAGTTCTTGAAACCTTGAATGTAATAAGTAAAAATGAATGGTTTACTCTTAAATTTTGGTTTTTCTTAATGATTTAATTTTTTTTTGTCCTAATTAAAGATTTATCATTAATGGTTAATCATTAATGATTTATTTCAAAGTGCCCACCAACTTCCTCTGCATTCTCAAACATGAGGCCTATTTGTGCCCTAATACGATCATTTTGTAAGTTGAGACACTTATTTACGTGTTTATTAAAGATCAACAATTTTAAGAAGGTAATAGTAAGCTGTTTTATTTTCAACCCACTAATATTCAGCCTAATACATATATTCATAAGACGGGCATTAGCCATTGAGTACAAATATAAAATATAATATTATGCTCTTAGGTTAGACTCAGCTTAATCCAACCCATAATAATGGCACTCTACAGAAGCCATCTGAACTAACCTAGGATGTCAAACATAATAAGAACATTCGAACTTCACATCCTATGGTGGTGGCTGAGCTGTCCCACTCCCAATTCAAGCAATTCAAATCTAAAGAAAGTGAGCACTTATCTCTTTTGGGGAAATCATCACCAACATCTATTGGGATTGCATCCTTTGGCTGTTATGGGATTTGAGAATGAGCAGTGTACTAAAGCTAACTCCATTCTCAAAAATCTCTAGAATAATAGCAGAATTTAGTCAATATTACGTTCAAAATATCAAATTTTTTCATTAAGCATGATATATGATAATTATGTCTACTTGATGTTTCTCTAGCTATAAATTAGAATAAAGTATACATCGGTGAAGCCAAAAGATGCAAAAGCAGCATAAAAGAGCTAAAAGAAAAAAAAAGAAAAAACTTGACTTGACTTGGTTTCATATCAAACTCGGTCAAAATGTGTTTAGCCTAGTCTAACCGACCAAAACCGATTCAAGTTTGACCAGGTCAACCCACCCAATAAAAAACCCAAACTAGATTTTTTTTTAAAAAGGAAAAAACAAGAGCTTTGTTTGATTGTGCCTCCCATTTTCTAGAAGAATTAAAAAGATAGCAAACCCAACAATTTTGGATCAAAACAATCTTTTACCACATAAGTAAGCAAACATCATTAATATTTTATCTTCTATTTGTCATTTTTTTTGTTACAAAATAATAAAAGATAGAAACCTTTTTTAAACAACAATGAGAGTTTCTTAAAAGAAATTTTGGCTTTAGAAGTGAATAAAATGCTTTTTTTTTTTTGTTTTCTTACAACAAAGTGAAGATGGATACAACACAAAGAAAACAAGAATTAGAGAAATGATAAAAAGCAAGAAAAAGATAGGAAAAAAAATGACGAATATAATCCTTCCTTGCCTCGAGCTTACCAAATCAGAATTTTCAAAACCATGAAATCAAGCTAAGCCCTCAAAGTGAAAACGTATGGGAGTTGTAGAATCAATGAAACTGGTTGTAAGGAAGAATGGGGCGAAATTGTGTGAGGTTTATATTAGTTTGGGGATATCTACGAGGCTAGAAGTTGGAGATTGAAAAAAAAAAACCCAGGAAATAAGATGGATGAAGAAGGAATGACGAAGAAAAAGAAGAAGGGGTATTGACTGGCAACTGCTTTGGGGGAAAAAAAGGAAAATATAGGTTTAAGTTTTGGAAATGAGGCTTTTATTTTCCAATTAAAAAGAAATAATAAACAAATTAAATTAAATAAAAGAGAGTAAAAAAAGGTGGCAAATGACATTTTGTTGGCGTCAGGTAATTTTCTTAGGTCAAATTTGTTAGTGCTCAATTAGACTGAAGCTTGGAGGTGGAAATAATCAATTGGACCAAAGTCAATTATGCTAGTGGGCCTTATAAATTTTTCTGTCTTAATTGTAGAATAACTTGGTATTTTGGGCTACTTATATTTTGTTACATGGATTCATTTTGTTGTCCAAAACCTTAAATCATAAAATTTTTTTAAAATATATTTCTTTTAAAATTGTTTCTTTTTTGAAATAATGAAAAGGCTTTAATAAAGTCTATGAAACTTTTAATTCATTTTAGATGAAATGTTTTCTTTCAAAGAATTTTCAAAAACTTGCACATACACTTTTTTTTTTAAATCATAATATTGTTTGATATATTCAAAATTTCAAAGGATATTTCTCTTTTCAATTATACATAAACGAATTTTTAAATTTTCAGAAAAAAAAATCTCCTTCCCACTTCTAACAAAATAAATCATTCAAAACCTTTTTAAAAAATTCAAAATTTATTCGATGCGTACGATCATCGTAAAAAGCATCCAAACCTTTTTTCAACATTCCTTCTTTCGGTGCGTAAGATCACCATAAATATCATTTGAATATCTTTCAATAACTCTAAAATCATCTTGAAGTAAGGGATCTTCATTAAAAGTATCCTAATTTCTCAATTTTCGTCAGTGTACTGAATCACTGTTAAAAGCATCCTAACATTTTAAAATTATTTGAAGCACGGGGCCTCCTATAAAATTGTCCTTTATTCCTAATTTAAATCGATTAAAGAAGTTAATACAGGTTAGTAAACAATCAAGTAAAATAATTCATAAAAGGTAAAATACATAAACATATTTCTTAAAATAATAATAAACCTTAAAGTGTGCCCATAACAGAAAACCCTAAAAGTTATATTCCATTAAGGACAGAGATAAACAAATAAAACATTAAATAACAACAATCATGTAAGGTCAATGTTAATGTCGTAGTATCGTCATTCGCAATGGGCGTCTGAGTCGGTTGCGGCCTTCACCAGGCGTAATCGTATTCCCAACCACAATGAATCCTGGTAATGCAAACCAAGTCTAGTTAATTTCCAAGATAGAGCAATCTTTTTAAATTGGTAGATTCTGGTGTTCCAATCACACCACAAATGATTGGTGGCAACTCCTAGTCAACCAAACATGCAAGCTAAAACTGAAGCCCAAAGCTGAAGAGCGCATGTTTCGCTTCTGCGTCCTACGCGTCTCTAACCTGGGGGCATGCCACAACACGTACTAATTTATGTTATATAAATATTCTAAACATTATGTGTAGGAATAAGTTACCAAAGTTTAACCAATAAATTTTTTTAAAATAACAATAGTTTGTTTTACTTCGAAGACATAAAAATTAAATAATTCTAATTTTTTCTCGACTTGAAGACATAATAATTATGTCGGAACCCATTGTTGCCTCTTCTAAAATAGATTCAATGATCAATCATTACTCTCTAATTTATATTCAGCAAATATAGTTTTCCACTGGTTTTCAAATTCTTGCCACGTATAAGAATCATAAATAACAATCATGAAGGATTCTTTTAGATTATCATATTTTGAGTTTTTCGAAAACTTTTGGGGCATTTTACATAAGATATGCCACAAACACAACCTATGTTTGGAGTTTGGAAATACAGTCTTCACAGCTTCCCCTATGGCTACACATTGGTCTATGATGATGGCATTAAGTTGCTTCCCGTCCATGCACTTCAACTATGTTTCAAATAACCACTTGTATATTTTGTACTTTTCATTGTTCAACAAAGCACATCGTAATAAGACTGATTGACTATGGTGATTGACACCAACAAAAGTCCCACATGACATATCATACTTATTGACAAGATAGGTTGTATCGAAAGTTATCACATCTATAAACTCTTCATAAGCAGTTCTACATTTCCCATATGTCCAAAGTAAATGTTTCATCTTATCCTCTTTGTTTGGCCTAATTAAGTAGACAAAATCTCTATTTTTGGTTTGCATCTTCCCAAACATTCTATATACTACTTCTGCATCCCTTGCAAGTAATTACAACCTACACATTTTGTTAACATGATTGGTCATATCAACTCAAAGATGGGTAATGCTCTCATACTCACCAGCTTAGAAAATAATGATTTTACATTGTCAATAGGATGATACTTGCCTTGTCACTTAACCCTAGCTAGCGCTTTGAATAGACATCAATCACCAGGTGTTGCCTTATGAATCTGGACGTATTAGGAATTACCTCATGGTTGCACTCCAAGGCAACACTAGTTATTATCCACAACCCATCTGACTTTCCACAACAAATGCGAGCTTTGTATCCTACCATTTCACTACTTCCCTATTTCATGAGGCCAACAAATTGTTTCCCTTTGCCTTGTGATATATCTACCTTTGCTACATGCTAGTGCTGCTCAAAAATTGACCAACCCATCAAAATTAACCAACTCAATTTGCACAAACCCACATTTGCCAAAAAGGTTTGAATTGCTTGTAGTTTAAAAATTTTAAAATCGACAAGGTGCAACTTGGGTGTAGATTAAAGGTTTTGAAATCTTGTACCATCCAAACCGATCAGTTCCTATTATTAAAATATATATATGCTATTGTCAAAAACTGCATAACTTTGGTGGCAATTATCAAAATAATAGCCCGATTTATTACGAAACTTGCGCCAAACAAAATAATAATGCGTGAAAATCTCACTTCACCATCTAAGCCCTTGAAAATCCTTACAATTAAAGTCTAAATCTTGGAGAATCACCTTTATATTATAGATGTCAAACAATTGAGGCAGATAGTCTTGATATTTAATTGCAAAAGTATCTATGAATTGCTTCTCAGCCATACTTAAAGCATGACTAATGGATATATCATTCTTTACAAGACCCTTCGATCGGAGAATTTTGATGACAGAACATCTAAAAACGATTGTCTTGTTCAAACTGAAGAGTAACACTTTGGACATGAAGCAATAACCAAAGACCTCGAATTCATTTCATTAACGAAAAACTCCATTGCATTTGTTATTTTTTTTTCTCTAAGAGATTTCATCTCTTAAAGGTTACTTTCTGAAATCCAATGAGATTTCATCTCTAAACCAACCCCACAACAAACATAATTTGCATTTGGATTTGAATTGGACACTTGGCAACTTGCATTCTATTAGTTAATTTGTCTAATGTTTAACAGAATACATATATAGACCATTTGTAGAGTTGTATATTGACAATTAGTTCGTGTGCATAGCTAAATTATTTGCTATGAAAAGAATTTCCTTTTATTGCATACAATCCAGTAAAATTGATTCAATCCAATTCTCAAATGGTAGATTGGATTGGGTGGATTGGGTAGGATGGTGGAATGGGTACAGATGGAGAATCATCTAATCTGTCATTAACGGATTGAATATGAATATACTCCTAAAATCGACCAACTCGACCCTTGAATACCTCCACTACATGCTACGATCATCCACCTGTGTTCACACATCACTCGATCCTTCTTTGCTCCATGCTTCACTATTCTAAACTCCTGTGCCCTAGCATATGTCGTGTAAAATTCATAAAAATCATCTTTTTCTTTGAATGTCATTCCTACCTTTGATTCCTACAATGCTAGCTCTTCATTTTCCACAAAATTCTTCTCAATAACAATTAAGCAGTCTCTATAGCCAGACAATTCCCTATTCTTGCTCTATTTTCTTCTACTTCAACACTAGTCTCCATTTCAACAGCTTCTATTTACCTCTACTCACATCATATAAACAAATAATAAGTTCCTAAATTTTTTTCCCCAAAATCTAATAACTTACCAACAAATAATTAATTCTCATATTAATTCACTAGCTTGACTTCACAAACTCAAACAAAAGCCATGCTTTCCTTTCACTACTATTTTCAGCCCATTTATACTATGACACTTTATGTACTTTTTATTTGCTTTCCAACTTTTTTTTTTATATCAATTTAAAATATATAGACTCAAACATATTAGTTATTTCTTTCCATCTCAATGCAACAGTTATTAATTTCATTTATCATCGAAATTTGCCTTCCACTCGCAAATCTACCTACTTTTACAACAAATTTATCGAGTACAGTTTAATGCTTCTGCTAAAAGTCCATTATTCCATTTCAACATGTTCTACTTAAATTTGTTTCTAAGTGTACTAATTTTATTCATCAAGTTGGCATTGTTTCCCTAAACAAAATACAAACATCCTCATTATAATTATTTTATCCCCAAATGCTTATTTTCCATCGCTCTTAACTCATCGGCATTTTTTTTCAGCAAATCATTACAATAGTTCATTATTGACTTACCTAGTTCTTAACTATTTCTAGTTTTCTTTGTCTATCAATACACCCAAATAATACTTATAACCCAAATCGAGTGAGGTTCTTACCAACAAAGCTATAAATAATGATTTCTCCTGTTCTCCAATGGAACTTTCCTCTTCAGTGCGCCATTTTGTTGTCTGAAACCCACATTTCTCTAGTGTCTTCAAAAACCACACAATAACAACTCCTTAGAAAGGTAGCTACGCCTTATTCGAAAACTCAAATACGATAGACGTTGCTGGCCCATCTTATGCTTTCTACGATTTCTAAGAGAACAACCCCTCTGGCATTTTTCTCTCCTCAACCCACTATTTGTAAAAGAAAACAACATACTCAACCAAAATTAACCTTTCACTCATCAATTCAAACAGGTTTTTTGGTCTATGCCACTATTTAATCAACATCCCTACAAGCGCGAACATTTTTTTAGAATAGGTGATTTTTGGGGGAAACGTTGTCACCCATCCGAAGCCAAAATCCATGCTTCTTTTTTTCCCTTAACTTTTATTAATATTTTATTCACTTGTTATTTAATTGAGTCATCGTCGGAATGTTTCTGTCGATCTAAGAATATTTATCCAAAAATTATATACCAGTGAATTTGTGTTGACATATGGCCCATTTTTATGGCACCTCTTGCCAAGTGAGTAGGCCACGTAAGCAAACTAGCAGAGTTTGTTAAGTTAGACTAGAAGCATGCTAGATTTGAAACTAAAGATGAAGTTTGGGATATATTTGAGAAAAAGAAAAGTTCATGCTAGATCTGAGAAAAATTTAAAAGTTCATGCTCTTTTTAGTAATTAACCCTATAAAAATTGAAACCATAATAATTCAAAAATTATGAATTATAAAAAGTTTCCCAAAGAAGTAAAAATAATCATGTTCAGTTAAAAAGATCTTAAGTCAACATAATCATGTTGAGTTAAAAAGATTTAATTCTCATACTATTTAATTTTATAAAATTTTTACGTTTAAAATTTTAAAATTAATAAATTTTGACAGAGGTTCCCAATTACTAAAATTAGAAAATGTACATTAAAACTACATAGAGACAAAAACATATAAGAGGTAAAGTACAAGGGATTTAAAGTGCATTTAACTCTTTAATTTTATATTATTTTTTATCACACAAGAACAATAAAGCAAGTCAAGCAAAAGGAATTGTATATTGTAATAAAGTTGAAATAAAATGACTAAAATAATTATTTTATTATTTAAATAGTAACAATCGATTTAATTTAACTAAATATTATAATATTATATTATTTATCTATATAACAATCAATAACAAAAAATAATAATAATAATTAACAACAAGTAAACCAAACATGCCCACAAAATTTTGTAAATAAGAACATTGGGAACACATATATAGTACCAATACAAGGATGTGGTGTATTTTTAATTTTTGTAAATAAAAAAAGGTTAAAATACAAATAAATCTGCAACTTTACAGGTTGCACTAATACAATTTATAATGTAACAATTTAGTTATCATAGGATTTTTTTTTTTTTAATCATGAATCTACTCTGCCGTGAAAAATTGTTAACATTTTCTGTTAAAAAGATTATATGACAATATTAATGGACGTAGGAAAGTGATGAATATTACATTTATGTGGAGTTCATGCTATAGAAATTGATGAAAGAAGTTAATTGATTTCGATTGAGTTAGATTTATTAAAAGAAAATTTGTAATATTTAAATTGTTATTTTTTAAAAGTTAGATTGGTTTTTTTTTTAATATTAATCCTAAAAAAAAAATTTAACGAGAAATTTAAAAGAGACTGTCTGCTTGGACAGCCCGACCCATTTTCAATAGAAGTGTTAAAATTTAACTCGATCCAATAGGTCAACCCAAATCTACTTGAAAAAATAAGACCCAAATCCAATTCGAAAAAGACTTGACTTGAAATGACTTAAAAATTTATGGTCAAATATGAACTCAAATTGGATGACCTGTGAGACCCAAAATTTTTTTTAAGAGAACAAAAAAAAAAAACATTATAATATATATATATATATATATATATATATATTTTATGTTAGAACAAGCATAGATTTTAATATTTTCAATATAAATCTTAATTATAAATTTTTTTCAAAATAATTGAGATTTTTTATTTTTCAAATTTTATTTTGAGTTTTTAGAATTTTTTTAAAAAAATTTTTAATTTTACGATTTTCTTAAAATTTGAAGAAATTTTTAAAAAATTTCTCATTTTTTTATTTTTAAACTTTTTATAAAAAAATTACATAATAAAAAATAATGACATAAACAATATGTAAATTGACCCAACCCGACATAATCCAAATTCAATCTCGATCTATTAACCCGGGATTTTTTTTTTTTATTATCCCGTTTTTGACACCCCTACTTTTCAACAATACAAGTTGGGTTATGTTTTGTTTTATTTGGTTTCTTTGTTGTTTTTTTTTTTTTTTTTGGGGGGGGGGGGGGGGGGTTTTAAATTAAAGTTGCGTCCAACCAAAATCTGACGTGAAATACCACATAGAGTAGTCCCTGTGTGAGACAAGGGAAAGCACAAAGAAAACACATACGGCAATGCCAATGAACAAAGTCAATGCATAACTACAAAGGTCGGGACCAAGGCAGGCAATAGCATAAAAGCACACGGATCGCCGACGTGGCACGAAACTTTCTAAATCCCGCCTAGATCCCCAAAATTCTTCATTTCGAGCACAATTGAATTTCGATTTCGATTTTGCCCTGCAATTAATACCTCCGCCAGTCAGCCTGCCTTTCGGTGGTTTCTGCATGCTATAAGTCCCACAAATCTCGCAAGTCAATCATATTATTATTACAATTAGCCTTCCGACCAAGCGTTCTCGAAACCCTACTAGCTTTGTCAGTGTAGCTCCACCCCAGTTGAGTTTCGGCGATTCTCGTCGGTTTTTTCGTAGTTCTGGACCTGTTTGATTGAGTTTTTTTTTTTTTTTTTTTTTTTTTTTTTCTGATTTGGTCTGTTTTTCCTTGTAGGATTTCGCGATGAAAGGAGGCAAATCGAAGTCAGATGCGAAGAACACCAAGTAGGTTTTCCGTTTATTTTCTTCTTCTTTTTTTTTTTTTTCAATTTTTCGGTTTTTCTTTTTCTTTTTTAATTTCGTTGTTTATAAGGAGTTTTGATGCAAGAATTAATTTCCGTCGGGCCTAAAATTCTTAGATCTGAAAGATTTTGGCTGTGCAAAATATTGGATTTTTACAATTTTGTTTTAGCCCTATTTACTATTTCCCCGCTTATGTTTTTTTTTTTTTTTTGGATTATTACAATGGCGATAGGCTTGCCGTCAACAAGAAACCTGCCAAGGGGAAGAAATTGGGAAAGGCCGCCAAGGACCCCAACAAGCCTAAGAGGCCTGCCAGTGCCTTCTTCGTTTTCATGTAATCTGTCTCTGCATCTTATATTTCTCTCTTTTTTGCTTATGTATGAAATAAGAAGATTCATTCTGAAGTTACAAGAAGAAAAACAAAAAAAAAAAGCATTTATGCAGGACATTATATGGGTTTTTTTTTTTTTTTTAATTTTCATTTTCATGTTAATCTCATGTCTGTTTGCTGATTTGATGACTATAGGGAGGAGTTTAGGGAACAGTACAAAAAGGAGCACCCTAAAAACAAATCAGTTGCTGCTGTAAGTTAGCTACTTGCTTTCATCATTGACAATATTTCTTCCAATTAATTGGCTTGCAAATTGAAACAAAATTTTGTTTATTTTCCTTATTTTTAGGTTGGCAAAGCCGGTGGAGATAAATGGAAGTCAATGTCTGAGGCTGTAAGTATTTCCTTGCCTTTTGGGATTCTGTAAACCTTAATTTGTTTGAACTTTGATTAATTTGAAATCTAATATAGGAGAAAGCCCCTTATGTGGCCAAGGCTGACAAAAGAAAGGTTGAGTATGAGAAGAAGATGAAGGCCTACAACAAGGGCCAGGTATTGTGTTTGAACTGTTTGTTTTATCTGAGGTTTTAACCATATGAGCATGGTAGTGGTATTCATATATTTTGTTCTTTTCAATATAAAAATCAGGCTGAAGGCCCCAAGGATGAAGAGGAGTCAGAGAAGTCAATGTCCGAGGTCCATGATGAGGATGATGAGGATGACGAGGAGGGCAGTGGAGAGGTCAGTTGACATGCTGGTAGTTTAGGAACTGATTTACTTATAATTTGGGCTTTACACTTTGGTCTGATTTGGCATTTTTTATATTTCTCCTGCAGGAAGATGATGATTAGGATTGCATAAGGGGACATAGCATAGTGATGTTGGTTGTGGCAACATTTCCCTTGTTTATGATGGATATCTACTTGTTAATCTTGTTTGTCAGTTATGTCATTTAAGAGAATGATAATCTGCTCCTTCAGTATTTTGCCCTTAAAAATTCTTGAAGCAATGATGATGGGAGCTATTTGTTTTGTGTACTTTGCAAAGAAGTTTAATGATTTAGCTTAGCAGTATCTTTCATAGAGTATATGATTCTGTAATTTTTGCAGTTCTTGTTTTGAATTTTCTGCTTCTATTTTGTCTTTCAAATCATCTTGTTTTGCTTAATATCTTTTTGTTTCTTCATTCACAATTACTCGTTTTGTTGCTTGCTGTTTGACCTTATCAATCAAATGGCAGTGCAATATGAGTTGAATAAATGTTTGCTGCGCCTGAAAAATGGGATGGCAGTTATCTATGGTGGTTGAGTGTTGATTGCTTTGCGGTTCTGGTGTATTTTAAGATTGTTGCTGCCCTATTGTGAATTATTCTAAATATTTTTGTTCGACTGTACTCTACAAAGTTCTTGAGAGAGAGAGTGTGTCCTTGTAGACCACCATATATATATATATATATATATATATAGGGAACATTTTAGTCATAGAGATTGATTTGATTTGTTGGTTGTTCTGTTTTACTATCCACTTTGAGTGTCTGCAGGCTTTAGTTCCATTTTGCATTACCATGGGAATCTCTACTGGGATAGCTTTTAGCCTAGGCTTATGTTTTGCTGGGTTAAATACAATTGTATTTTGGAAAACCAAGCTGGTTAAGAATATAGCTTCCCTTGATTGCAGCGTTGTCTGGTAATATGATTAATCTTTGTTTGGCTAAAGGGAGAGACCATTGCTGCGGCCAAAGGGGATTAAAATCATTATAAAGTTTTTTTGTCAGATAATGTGCCATAATATACACTAAAGAGTTTTTTTTATTTTGGATGAAGTCTCTTACTTAAATCTCTAGGGGTGGGGTTGATATCAATAGGTGGGATCTCAGGCTGGTATATATGGAATGGCGCTCATCGTAAAATATATTAAACGTTGTTTCGGTAATACTTTTAAGAGAAGATGCGGTACTTTCGTGGGCACTATCTTGCGAGGGAAGCAATTGCTCCCATCTTGTGTGAGAGTCCATATATTATCAAACGGATTGCCATCGGGGCAGTGGGAGGGCGGTGTAAGTTTTCTTGCTTCATCCCGGTGTTGAGTGCGTAAGAATATCGGGAACTTAGAGAGCCATCAGAAGGTAGAATGATTGTCCACATGGACCTGGATAATTGCTTTCTTCGTTTCAACCATACTACTCTGTCCACGAGTATAAACGGCCGCCGTTGTGTAGGAAAACAAAGAATCTTACAGCGTTCTCTCTAATGGTTGTGGACAAGTTGTTTCTTAAATCCGATGAAATCATTTCTTTTAAATGTTCTAACATGGCAACCTAAGGTTAAATATTACTCCAGTTAAATATTTTGCAATAGGGTATTGTTACGTAATCGAAAGAAATTTGTTAGATAAATTTATAAAATACAATTTATTAGATTTATTATATAATTATCTTAATTATAAATACAATTTAAAGAAAAAAAATTACTATTTTTTTATGATACAATGAATTCATGTAACTGTAAATCATTTGCAATTGCTTGTATTCTATAAATTTTTTCCAACACTTTTTTTTTTAGCCATACAATTTTTTCCTCTGTAATATTGTGTTTCAATTGACAATACCTGCCCTTTTCAACAATTGGTCATGGTGGTGGGAGTGGCGGCAGCGGTGGTGGCAACAGTAACTTTGGCGTCGAGAAATGGATAATCTGTATAACCAGATTCAGGGTCATCTGTATAAAATGTACTTCTGTCATACTTGTTTAGTTCCGTCTTGAGCTCAATTCTTCGAGGTAAGTCAGGGTTAGCTAAAAACCAGCGTCCAAAGGCAACTAAATCAGCATGTCCTTTGGAAATCACTTCATTTCCGCTGTGTCTTTCGTATCCCCCCGCAACGATGAAAGTCCCTTTGAAGGCCCGTCTCATGGGCAAAAGGCTATGTTTGGTCTCCCCTGCATCAAATTGTGTGATCATTCGGGGCTCTATCATATGACAGTACAGGATTCCATATTTGTTCAAGGACTTGGCCACGTGCAGGCCAAGAGCTTCAGGATTTGAATCGCCAGAGTCATTGTAATCAGCGAACGGCGAGACTCTAACGCCGACTCTGTCAACTCCAATTTCATTACCAACTGCTTCAACTACTTCCAGCAGGAAGCGGCAACGATTCTCTAAGCTCCCTCCATATTCATCTATCCTATCATTAACTCGGTCTTTCAAGAATTGATCGATAAGGTAACCATTAGCTCCATGAATCTCCACCCCATCAAACCCTGCAAAGGAAGGATTACAAAGCATGTTATTCTGCTCCATTTTGTCCGAAAAGCTGGCTTAAGACAATCCTGAAAAAAAATTAGACCTATAATGATGGATACGATTTTAAATTCATATACCAACAGATCTATTTATTAAGGACTTTATCTTAATGAAGCTGAGGGATGTTTCTTTTTTTTCTTGATTCTTTGAGCAAGTGTTACTACAAAATGGGTTCATGAACGGTCTACAATATAATTAGTCCTCAAAGCATGACAGCCAAGGCCTTTCAACCCATTAAGATCAGAAATAAAAGACCTGGAAGGCTAATTGTCACAACTAACAGACAAATAAGCTGTATGGAGACGGGAACAGCAGGGTCAAAAGATAGTGTTAGTGTTCCAGAGCACATGATTTATGTAAAACTGCAAAGATTGTCAGCATTCCAACAACCAAAAATCTTTGCAAACTGCCAAGAACAAGGGTGCGAGTGTTTCTGGGCCGATAATCCCAGTAAACTGCCAAGAACAATCAGAAGGCATGTTTCTACTACCTGCAATGACTGAACAATAGGATGTGCAACGAGGATACAACAATTAAATGAAGGACAAGCTCTAGCTTCTTTTACCTGGAAGCTCGTAAATGGCAAGAAACCTCTCAGATAGATACACACCCAATCATATGCCTCTCAAGTGTAAATTTACTCTTGCTTTTAGCAATGTTCAATCTGGTTCATTAGTATTCCCACACTTTGTCACCTTTTCTTGTGTTTTCTTCCAAAGATTTTGGTAATTTTCTCTCGCTTACTTGACAAATGCTTGGTCGCTAGTTGCTGTTTAATACTTTTGCTTGCAACTGAGATTTTCCCTGAATTATGTTGTCCTCCCCACGCTTGGGCACGCGTGATCCCAATATGCCCTTGGAGAAGATAGACAAGAGGCCCTGAACTGATTTACGTTGGTTTGTGCATATGAACCTGTGCTACTGTTCTAGTTTCCTATATTAGTATGTGACAAGTTATCGGTATTTCAAAAATTGATGAAAATAAATTAAGAGCATTAGTGTCAATGCTTGCTGTTGTAACTTCTGTTAATTACTATAGTTTATTAGCTTGACCTGCTGAGCAAAACTCAGTCTTTGGCGTGAACGGTCCCCCTTCTACACATCAACAAGCCGATCTAAGACTCGATGATGATTTCTGTTTATTGATTGCTATTCTCAGCAAAATAAGTGCAATAATCAAATGAGAATTTACCATACAATCATAGAATGTTCTTCAAAATTCAAGTTCGTTGCCTGTTTCTAATTAGAGAAAGCATATTTCGGATTCTAGCCAAGCCACATGGATGCAAAATCAGTTTGCACATGTTGGTTTACCTGCGATGCTAACTTAAAGTCCACTAAACATTAGGGATGACAATCAGTCGAGTCGGGGACAGGGATAGTTTCTCCGTTCTCTGTACCCGTTTATTAAACTTATCTCTATCTTTGTTCCCGTTCTCAACAGATATAAAATTTTATTTTCCGTTCACATATCCGTTGAGGAACGGGGATCCCCATACCCCCATGTCCATTCACGTTAAAATATAACATTAGTTTTAAACAACTTAAATTTAGTAAATGTACTAATCCACAACTTGAATTTTAACTTCGTCATCATGACTGCATATGCATAAAACCAAGTGCAATAAATTATTCGTCAAAATAGAAGGAACACAACAATATCAATGTAACATCAAATCTAAATATAGCACATGAATGAGCTTCCTTGGAGTGCCTTTTTTCACATTGTAAAGAGTACCTTTTTTCACATTATAAAGATTTGTAGAAGCGTACACCCAGTAACTTAAATAGATCATAAGAGGGAAGAAACAAGTAACATTAAATGAATTTTTAGACACCACATCTTATCTAAAACTTTAAAAACTTTAAAATTTAGGTTATATGTCTTCTAATCACACTTATATATTGATTTACTCATTTACTCTTTTCCAATAGGAGATTTCTATATCTTGTACTCGAACACGCCTCCTTATGCTAAAGCATAACTCACCTGAAATGGACCCAACTTATTCGGGTCGGAAGCGTGAACAAATAACGAAAGTCTAACTCAGCTGAGTTGGAGCAGTTTACCTGAACTGATTCTAATTTATCATTAAATGTGAGGGGCAACAAGCTTCAAACTCTGATACCATGTAAAGATTTGTAGAAGTGTAGACCCAATAACTTAGATGGATCACAAAAGGAAAGAAGCAAGTAATATTAAATAGATTTTTGTACACCATATTTTATCTAAAACTTTAATGCTTTGGTTATGGTTTTCTAGTCACACTTATATATTAATTTACTCATTCCTTATTTTCTAATATGAGATTTTTATATCTTATACTCCAACATATGTTCTTGACTTTGATTTTGAGAGTCTCGCTTGTTGCGAAAAAATCATTATATTCACTACAATAAAAACAATAATGATGAAAAATAATTAAATTGATGTGTGAACCTACTATGTAATGATTGTATAAAATTAGCTAAATATATATGTAATAATCTTAAAAGAATTAACTTAATCAAACTGTTTGACTTATGAGTATAAAGCTTCTAATAAAATTGAAAGAAATCATCTCTTAAATTATGTGCTTTATATCTATGACTTAATGAATAATCCCACCCTGATTGTCCATCACCTATTAGACATATCTCCCACTCACTTGGCTGACTTTAAAAGCATGGACAACAAATGAGGAGATTGAATTTTCAGCTATGTTTGTTGTTCTAATCAAAGACCATGCAAATGTCATTGGCTGGTGAAAATTTAGCCTTCTAAAATGGTGGGAAAAAGTCAATCAGATATGATATTAGAAAAAAAAATGAGACTCAATATTTGTTTTATATTTTGTTCCTAACGATGCACTATGAAAGACCTTAATTAAAATGCTACAGAAGAAACATTTTGCCCTCGTTTTTTCACTTTGTATACAATGCATTCGTTGTTAGATTTTTATCTTTTAAAAATTTTCGAATGCAATAATAGCTAGAATTAATTTTTGGAAATTGCTATGTATTGACAATATAGTGATCGCTTGCACCTCTCTGTGGAAGGAAACCGAAATTTGTTTGAAGAAGTGGTCGTGAAGTCGAAGGAGAAGAATAATAAATAAACAAAAATTAAAAAATAAATAAATGAGAGAAGACTACGGGACAGATATAAGGATGGAGATAGGTAAACTCATTCTCGTCCCCAAATCCGCTGAAAAGTTTAGAGAATGAGGTGGAGATCCCTATTCTCCGATCAAAGCCCTTTAACCCTTTACTCATGTAGACAGTTATAGATAATCTTCGATAAATATGAGTAAAATTATCGTTCTTACTAAACATTGTAACACCACAGCCTGTGATTTTACTTAGAAACGAGAGCGATAGACAGGACCCGTGAAGAATGTCCGCGGTTAAATCCATGACTTGCAAAAACGTCTAAATGGAAGTTACCTGCCTCTATGGCATTTCTAGCCGCAATTCTGAAGTCGTTAACAATTCGAGGGATCTCATCAGTTGTGAGCCGACGAGGAGGTGGAAATTCTGCAGCAGTATTGCCATCAATCTGAACCTTAGCTGCAATGGGCTTGTCAGTGCTAGATATAGGAGGACAGCCATTGGGTTGAAAACCTGCACAGAATGCAATTTTTCAGCAATGTCTCACCCCATTCCCCCCCACTCCCGGCATTTTTTCGATCATTCAGCAATTTTCCAGCAATCTGAAGCCCTTATTTTTATTTATTTATTTATTTTTTGAAAAAAGAAAAATATTTGCATCTTCATATTATGTAATTACTCCAAACAAATTAGTTCAATTTTTAGTGGTCAAGTGATATAAAGAAGTGCCTGCACACAACTATACTTGAGATCCCCCTAATTTCATGAAATGAGCAAAGAAATTACGATTCCCTACAGATACATTAAACATGTCGACCATGAGTTCTATAGACAGAACTGCTGACTGAAACTAAGGGTGCAACAATAATCCTGGTCGGTTGTAATGTGATTAGAAGACAATAAGCAATCAAATAAACAAGAAAGCCAATTCTTTTCTCGGCCATGCTTCACTTAACTGTAGTTAGAAACTCTTCCTGCATGCCAAAGTTGGCAAAAGAATATGCCTCCTTTCTTGTGCACAGCATCCACAATCGGTTTCCATGCTTCCACTTGTTCTTTTTTCCAGATTCCAGGGGTGTTTGGGTAACTTTTCCATATTCATATTTATGTGAATGGAAAAGACAATTCAACAGGAAGAACATATCAGAAGTAAAAGAAAAAAGAAAAAAGGAAAAAAAAAATCTTCAACCATATTGAAAAAAATTGAGGAAATTAAGGAAAAAGGAAGGGGAACAAAGATTATATCAGAGCAAAAAAAAAAAAAAAAGTAAAAGTACCCCTGAGCAGTATCTGAAACACCAGAGGCTTCTGCAATCAAGAGACCACCCTGTGTGGCTCTTTGAGAATAGTACAGAATTGCATGTGGCTGAGCAGTGAAGTTGTATGATCTCAACCTTGACATTGGGGCCAGAACTACCCTGCGCCACAATAAATATGTAACTTTCTAACAAAATTAAGCATTTTCACGTGCACCTACCCTTTCATGATGGGCCAAGGCCTTGCCATCAAAATATGCCGAAGTCATGAAGCAAGAAATTAGAAAGGATCAGCGTATACCAACCAACCTGTGAGAGAGTTCAAATTGTCCCATTGTGTATGGTGTGATTAAGGGTACCGGCGTCGTCGCCTCTGCCATTTCAGCCTTCTTGTTGCCCTTTTCTCGCTCACAAGATTGGTGGGGTTGATGACTCCAAAGTCGTTGCAATATCTGGACAGACTTCTATGGCTGAACCACATCCCAGACAGGAAGGTCTTTATATTATGGCATGTTTTATTTTAGTTCCATCACATATAAATAATAATTTAATATTATTTAAATATTAATTTTAATTTTTTTATTTAAATAAACTAATTTATTATGTGATGTAAAATTATGAGTAAATTATATTTATTTAAAAAAATTAAAATAGAAATCTCCACCTATAATATACATATAAATTCTTATACACAATTCAATTTCTATCTTTTTATTAAAAAAAATTAAATTTTAAGTATACTTGATATTATTATAAATATAATTAAAATATTAGTTTAAATCTTGATATTTAAAACAAAAATAGTAATACTGTTTTTGCTAACTCATTATGACTATGACTAGAGTTTAGATTCTTTGTATTTCCGTAAACTTTTACTTTTACATTTCTTGTCTTTGACGTCTCTCACTCTTGAAGGATCGCATCCATAAATTTTTTTGATTTGCCCTCAGCCACTGTCCCACCGGTGTCCAGCAGGCCAAGTTTTTCTTTCTTTTTTTTTTTTTTTTTTTTGAGATTGATGATAGTATTCAAACTATTTTTTTTTTAATGTTTCAATCATTAATTAATTTGGATTTGACGCTATATTTGTTTTTTTTGGTGCAAGTTTTACACTATACATTCCAATTTCAATTCCAAATTGGATTTTCTGCATGTTTGTAGCGTACCCATTTCTTCTCATTTGCGTTTTTTTGTTTTTTTAAATTTTCTGCTTTTTTAGCTCTCCATATTCGCATCTCTCTCCCTCTAGATCTTGGCATTTCTTTTCGGTATTAGGTTTGATTCTGGTACGTGAGTGATAGGCGGTAGTGTTGGGTGGTAATTGTTGACTAAGCTTTGTTTCTTTCTCTCTCTTCAGCATTCTTATTTTTCATATTCTCTCTCAACCAGTCTCTCTTCTTTTTTGGAGCCAAAGGAAATTATTACATTAATAAATATCAATTTTGTACATAAGATCAATGCAAGAGGGTCGGATAAATCTGCACTAGGCAAGAGAAGCAGACAGCGACAAAGGCCTACAACTGATGAATAGGTAACAAGGACTACAAACTAGTTGGACTCAAAGCCTAGTTAGACAAATCCCTCCGATGAGGGAAAAAATTGAAATTAAGTCAGATAAAACTGACTTGAAACTGCACACAATAGCACAAACAGTACTTCGACAGATTTATGTCAGAAATCAATCAAAAAGTCCAACAACGATTTCTTTCGATATTAACCTACAAAAGAGCATAAAATAAACAGTACCATTACACAACTTAATCCTCAAAATCAACCCACATAAACAACAGTACAACACCTAATACAAAAGTAACTAGTGGCCCAACCTGTCGGAGCTGGAGATGACGGTGGAGAACGACAAAAGGGACGGTGGCGCTGGCGATAATGTCGTCGCCGGCAAAAGTAACGGCAGCAGCTCTAGTGTGAAGGACTACACTAATACTGGTTTTGGAGGTGGCACCGACAATGAAAAAGGGAGGCATCGATGTCGTTGGGGCCATGGCATCGTGGGAGGTGCCAACTAAGGTAGCACGGATGTTGGCTGGAGCATCAGTAGTGGTAGATTAGGCAGCGGCAGCAAAGGGTAACATGCTGAAAGCGGTGGATGAGGTTGCCAATGCGGCGGCGCCTGCGCGAAAAAGATATTACAATCCTCCAGAGCCATGTCAGAATGCCGGGAAGCCCAAATTAGGTGCTAGGGAGGCTGTGGTTGAACTTATTTAAGCTAGATCTAGGAAAGTACCAAGCCAAAGCTACTAAATTGGAAGAAAAGGATGGAAAGAAAGAGAAAGATAGGTTAGAGAGAGAGAGTAGAAGAGATTAGGAGTAGAGAAGTAGCTACCGCCGCAGGCTAGGGGAGGAAAGGGCAGTGGCTAAGGGTCAGAGCACTAGGTTAGAGAGAGAGAAAGAAAGAGACTTCTTCTGTCCATTGGTAGGTTGACTGATATTTCAATAATTAATCTCTCCTTAAAAGAGATGCTTGTTGTTGTCATTATTTTGGTCATTATCTTGTGCTCGTTTAGATGTCAAGAATTTGCAGAAGAATGAACATTTTTTGTTCAATATAGTTTATGGTCAGATAAAATTTTGTCTAAACAATATTTATACTACAATAATCAATCATTTTGTGTAGTCGTAGTGATAAAATATAGAAAAAAAAAATAATACCATTTTTTGGTCCACATGTTTTTATTGTAGTTGTACAAAATATATCGTTAGTTGTAATATAAACACTGCTTAGACAAAATTGAATAAAATCATTTTATTCAATTTGTTTTTAGTAATATAATTATTAGAAATTAAAAAATATTAAAAAATTTTATATCTTAAATAATCACTTATTTATCTTATATATAATGATAATTATAAAATCCTTTTAAAAAACTATATCAAATATTTATTTAACATTTAGATAAAAATATTATTTTAACATTCAGTAGACCAAAATAGAACTAAAATTTTTGGTTAACTGAAACCTAATTAATCAAAATTTTAATTTGGGAATCGTTTTCATTTTTCCATTAACAAAAATTTCGGTTCAGAAATAATTTTCATAGTTAGAACCCATACTAATAATAATAGAATTTTTCATTGTCGTGCATATATAATTTTTTTGTATTAGCTAATTGAACTTTATTACACAGTTTAATTTTAAATAATAACAAAATAACTACGCAGATCATCCAATAAAATCTAACAATTTATCTTTTTTTTTAAATTGCAATCATTCAACAGCTTATGTCAATTTGTTGCTACTTTATTACTATTTAAACGTCACTATCTAATATTTTGCTAACTAATTAATCGGATAAATGGAAAAGCAAGTCAATTCCAATCGGGAAAAAAATAGGAATTCTAATTTTTTTTCTGAATATTTGTCTGAATTGAAATGGGAGTTCAATTTTTTAAAAACATAGTGATACTTTTTATAAAAAATATATATTTTATAATTATTTTCAAAAAATATCACTATTATTTTAAAAAGTCAAACACTTATTTTAATTCAAGTAAAAATTGGAGAAAAAAAATTGGGGATACATATTCGAACCCTTGCAATCGAGCGCCTGTTTATTTCCGTAATTCCCTGTGGACCATCCACATCTTACTGATTACGGTTTTACTTCTTAGATTTATTTATTTTTAAATATAGCACACACGTGATTTCAAATTATATAATTTTATTTTTATTTTTTATTTTAATAGAGAAACCAGGGGACCGACTAAAAGACCTAAGCATGTTCTAGTTGAAACTTCCACCAAATCCCTATGCCTTTTGGTTTAAATTATAGCTAGAATACTCGAAGCTAATTAATTAAAAATAGAGTTAATATACATAAATGTCATTAATTTTATTTAAAGTAATAAATTTAGTATTAATTTTAAAAAATGATAAATTTAATACTAACTTTACCTAATGTAACAAATGTACTACGCAATAATTTTATATGAGAAGAATTTGTCAGTTTCGATGACAGTTTTATAGAAATATATCTGTTTCGATAACATGATAATCATATGAAATAGTATCATATCATTGAAATAGATAAATTCTTTTAAAAAAATTTCACAGCGTGGTAAATTTGTTACTTTAAGTAAAATTAGTACTAAATTTATTATTTTTTAAAATTTGTACTAGATTTATTATTTTAACTAAAATTAATAATATTTTCGTATATTAACTTAAATACTTTCCATTTACATTTTGTAGTTTTTGAGATAATTTTCTGACGTGTATCATTATCAAAGTAAATATAAATTTAGTTGCCACAATAATAAAGGGCGTTTGTTACTTGCAAGCAACAACCTCCAAAGAATCTGTGTTATATTATGCAAGGTCAATTTTAACTTATGAAAATTAGAAGTCAACCAAATGCATCCTTTTTTTTTGTAATTAAAAAAACAGATCTATAGTGAGTATGTCGATTATCAAATCTATAGGTCGAAATCAGAGTAAATCGCCACCCTATCACTATTGGACCTAAACGGGCCTCTATCAAGCCGACTATGACGATTATCAAGTCTGGAATCAGCGACGTGCAGTCAACAATCAAATCAGATAAAACCTATCACTGGGACTCAAATCACTGGGACTCAAACCCAAGTCATGAGTGGGGGGGAAGCATATTAAATTTACATGAACAAGATTTTTAGATTAAGAAGAGTTCAATTTTTTTTTAAATAATATCATATTATACATTTAAAATTAAATTTTAAATATATTTAGTATTAATATAAATCTTAATTGTCTAAAAATATTTTGCAATAAAGATTATTTTTTTATTTGTTGGACCCACCATTCCATCGCTTTTTTTTTTTTTAACCAAAGAGAAAATTGGCCATATTACTAGCATAAAGAGAGGATTACACCAACAGACCCAAGACTTGACCACCCATACATACACAGGATCCAAGCAGCCCAAAGGCGACCCAATAACCTAAGGGGAGAGAGCTCTAACGGAAGGCCTAATTGGACCTGAGAAAAACCAAGGCCCAAAGCCCAAGAAAACTGGTCCAAAGGCCTAAAACCCAGAAAGCACCCCCACAGCCCCCAATCGGCCACTAGCGGAGAGGGGCCAGCACCAGCAAATTGCTGACAAGAGCACCGCCGCTAACTCGCAACCATCACTGCTGCCAAGCGGCCATCGCTGCTAAGTTTACCACTGAAATAAACCCACCGACCAACACCATAGCAAGCCACAGAAGATAGTCATAGAAGCTCGACCACAGCCACATCCACCACCAGAGAGTTCAGCCCCAGAAGCTGCAGGACGCCCAAAGTCGTCAAACTGCCAAAAAGGGCCCCCCTAGCTCGATTGTATATGGCACGGCTGTACACCAAAAGGAGGACCCACCCTTACCCCCTCCCTAACTGAGGAGACGAGCGGGGGCAGGGGAGAAAACAGAGCGCACAACACCCAAGTAAAGAAAAACAAGCAGCAACCCAACAAACCACAAATAAAGCCAACCACCACCAAAATAAGAGGGAACAACTGCTAAACCAACACAAGACTAGCTCACAGAGGAGCACAAATGGCACAACCTAGGGAAGACCGACGAAACTGACAGGAAACGGGAGCACAAATCCAAACCTTGCTCTCGGCGCACGATAGCACAGTAGCACACGATAGTAAGGCTCTATTTCATTCCATCGCTTTTGTGTTGCCCCTTTTATTTCCACTGAAATTTTTTCGTCCATATTATCTTGATTTGTATTTGACTCCTTTAAGCCCTGTTCTTTTTGGACCTTTTTGTTTTTGGGCGTTTAATTTTTCCAAAAGAGAAAAATGATGTTATACTTGACTGCACCAGACAAGCGAGTCGGTGACGCCTGGTTTAAAGGTAAAAATTGGATTAATCACTTCCTCACGGAGTGCTGCAGTCTTGGAATTCGACAAAGGTGGCTTTTCTCATGTGCATAAGGAGACCCATACAGGAGAAGCAGAGGGAGCACATGTGAGAGGAGTTGAAATTATGTAAACCATAAGAGAATTTTTTTTTTTTTTTTTTAGAGGAAAAATGAACTTTCATTCATCATGACTTGTGAAACATCATAATCAAGCAACATAAATATGTGAGGATTACAGTTTCTGTCCCAAACCCTTTCCTAAACAATAAGTAAAGCTTCATTTGTTAATAAATGTGTTGTTTCATTCGCTATGCAAGGAACATGAACCAGAGCTGCATTCTGGAATTAAGCAAATAATTCTTTAATCCCCCTACCAGTAGACCATCAATTGTATCTGACAAACCTTGCTTATTTAATTCATGAACTGCTTTAAGGCAAACCGATTCAACCACCACATTGAGTGAACCTTGATTGAGGACTCTTTGTGTGGCCTCACGGATAGCCAACAATTCAGCAGTCTTTGGCATGAATGTACCTAAGATTCTCTTAGATAAAGCATACTGGGCCCGTCCTCTGTTATTTCAAAAGACCATTCCCAAACCAGCATAGTTGTCCTTTAGTGCCACATTAATGTTTATTTTAATCAAACTTCCCTCTAGAGGAACCCCTATTATTTATTGTCCCCCCTACCTTGCTTGAGCCTCAAGTTTGGCATTAGCTTCTTGAAAGTTCTAATACAAATGTATACTCATATCCACAATTTATACCGGAGTGAGAGACTTCCTTTCAAAGCAAGCCAGGTTTTTTGCCCTCCAAACGGCCCATGCAATCATTAACCCCATCTCCATAACTCTGTTATCCCCTGTGCTGCACCACTGTGTCATCCAGGCTTCTAAATTCAGTTACGTATGTTCTCTAACTTTCAATCCCAAAGGACTAATGAACCAAACTCCCTCAACCCACTGGCAATGAAAGAGTACATAAGCTATTGACTCTAGCTCCATGCCACATCTCAGACAAATTGCATCCATCTCCATCCCCTTCCCTACCAAGTTTGCATTAGTTGCGAGGAAACCTTTCAGAGCTCACCAAGCAAAATGCTTGACCTTTCCCAGAATTTGAAGATACCAAAGTCTTTTCCAAAGACCCCTGCCATTTTGATTGGAGGAAGAGGAGGCAACAAAACGGTTCTTTGGATTGTCATGTCAAGCTAAACGATAGGCACTCTTTACAGAATAGCAACCATTTCGGTCATAATACCAAATTAGTTTGTCTTTAGCTGAACGAAAACTAATTGGGATAAATAATATAGTTTCACATTCAGAAGACATAAATAAACTCCGAACCAAAGGCACATTCCAATTCATTAGATCAAAATCAATGAGTGAAGAGACAATGTTAGGTGCTAAAGGGTCGCATGTCAAGAGGATTTTGAACCCTGCATTTGAAGGTAACCATGGGTCGTGCCAAATATTCACTTTTTCTCCATTTCCAATTCTCCAAATTAGTCCTTTTCCAACCAAGCCTCTAGATTCACAGATAGTACGCCAGGTATAGCTTGAAGATTGTCCCAAGGTTGCCTCCATCAGAGATGTTTTAGGAAAATATTTGGCCTTAAAGACCCTTGTCACCAAGGATGTTTCATTCTTTAGCATACGCCACACTTGCTTGCCTAACATAGCAAGGTTGAAGAGATGGAAATCACGAAAACCAAGTCCCCCCTCTGCCTTAGAATAGAAGAGTCTATCCCATGAACTCTAATGGGTCTTCTTTTTTTCATCTGTACTGCCCCACTAGTATTTGTTAATCAATTTTGCTATTTAATCACAAATAGACATTGGAAGTAAGAAGCAGCTCAAGACATTAGTTGGTATTGCTTACACTACTGCTTTAATTAAGACCTCATTTCTTGCCTTTGAAAGAAAGCTTTCTGCCCACCTATTAATCCTCTTCCTAACTCGGTCCATGATACCACTGAAAACTTGCCTTTTAGACCTCCTAATCATCATTGGCATTCCCGAATAGCATTGGTGCTTGTCAACAATTCGCACACCTAAGCTAGCCCGAATATGTTGTTTCAGATCACTTGGCACATTATGGCTAAATGCAACCTCAGTTTTATCGAGATTAATTTGCCACCCCGAAGCATTCTCATAGAGAATTAATAACTCCTTTAATGCATTACAAGCTGGCACTAAGGATTTTGAGAAAATCAGTGTATCGCCGGCAAAAAATAGGTATGTAATTGCTGGGGCCCAGCGGCATATTTGAATACCATGGAAGTGCCTCTCACTAGCTGCATTCGTTAATAAAAAAGATAGGCCCTCCGAGTATAAAAGGAGTAGGTAAGGAGATAAAGGGTCTCCTACCTAATTCCCCTTGATGATGTAAAATGGATCCCTCGGGCAAGAGTTAATAATGATAAAAAAGAGACAGTGAGAACACACCGCATCACCAAGTTTACCCACCTCGTGGCAAAATCCAATTTAAATGGATCCTATCATATGCCTTGCTCATGTCTAACTTCAGTGCCAAATAACCATTTTTGCCCTGATACTGGTGATTCATAAAGTGAAAGGCCTCATAAGCCAAAAGTGCATTATCAGTGATCAACCGACCCAGTACAAAGGCACTATGGCTTTCAGAAATAATTTGAGGGAAAATAGTCTTCAAGCAATTTGCTAAGATTTCGTAATAATTTTCATCACCACATTGCACCAGCTGATTAGCCTATAGTCCTTGCAACATTTTGGTGATTGTATTTTTGTGATAAAACAAATGTTCGTCTAGTTAATCGAGCTAGGGTCACCACCTTCATTAAGGATATGGAGTGTTAGAGCTACCATACTATCTCCCACAATACATCAGAATTTCTGATAGAAGCCGGCTGACATGCCATCCGGACTAGGTGCCTTGTTGGGGTTCATTTGCTGAAGCACTTGATGGACCTCAGTAGCTAAATAGACTTTGCATAGATCTGGATTCATCTGATTTGTGACTTTCCTCTCCACAACTCGCAACACATTCTTGGGGTTATCTACTCCCTGTGACATAAATATGTTTTGAAAATAGGCAATGAAGGTGTCAGCTATGCCCTTATCAGTTTTTTACATCACACCCGCGTCATCCATAACTCCCCTAATATAATTGCATCTATGCCTTTGAGTAGCACAAGCTTGGAAAAAATTGGTGTTTTTATTACCCTCTTTAAGCCATGTAGCCTTCGATCTCTGAGCCTGCATCATCTCTTCTCGCAAAAGAATCTCGTCCATCTTTGACTGAAGCTGCTTCAATTGCACCATGTTCTCTTCAGATAAAAAAAGAAAGACAAAAAATATTTGGCTTTGTATAAGAGATTTTAACTCTTATGATTTTGCACCAAATTATAAGAGATGTTTCAGATAAAAATATTGTTTTTGATCATCAGATGAAATATTTGTATGACAAAAACTTGTCATACATTCTTTGCCTTTGTATAAGAGATTTTAACTTTTGTTATTTATTTTTTTCCAACATAAAAAGAAAAGGATTTTTTTTTTTGAATTTACAAGAGTAATTTCAAAGTAAAAATAATTTGATGCGAATTATTAGATGATTGAATTTCATAAAAAAAGATAAATTATCAGATTATATTAGATGAGATTAAGTTATCGCTTGTTAATTATTATTACTTTAAGTGTAGCCATATATATATATATATATATATATATATATATAGAAAAAAAACACTGGTAAACCCGTTCAAGTCAAAAATCAAGAATTAATTCACTCTCTACAATTTATGGTTTGGAGTTCTGTGTCCACTTCAATTTTTTTTCGAATACACCCCTGAAGTTAAGTCTATATTGACCTATATCAATATGAGCTTGGTTTGTGCACCACATAGAACTACCGTACAAACCCACCATACAGAAGGTAACAAGTATAACTTCTTACTAATAAAATGCAACCATATTAATAAAATATAAAATAACAAAACTAAAATAATAAAACTAAAATTTAAAATTATACGAATGTTAACTTAGAACTTAAAATATATATCTGATATGATATGAGCTAAAAAAAAAAATTCCTAAAAAGAAGATTCTTACACAAAGAATTAACGTGATTGCATCTTGTTAATAAATAGTTACATTTGTTATTTTCAGCATGGCTGATTTGTATAGTTTATAAGTATGGGTTTAATACTTTTTTGTATCAACATTTTGAGTCTCACCCTTATGCAAACTTAGTCAGCTGTTGTAGGGAAATGCTGCATTGAGATTGGTTAGTTCAGCTTCTCCATGTTTAGCGAGAAGGCAATATTGGAGCAGATTGGCTTGCTTGTTAGATTGAGGTTTCTCTCCTCATTGCTTAAAAAAAAAAGAAAAGGAGTTTCAAATTTGAGTACGTCAAAATGGACAGAATTTCTATTTTGGGCATCTATCATAAAAGAGACCTGGCAAATTCTTGTGTCAAGGTCCAAAAGCTTTCAGCTAGCAAAAAAGTTGAATGACTGTAGTGTATCTTTGAAAAAAATGGAGTGCTTGATAAAGGGTTGAGAACCGAAGGAAAGGATTGCGGTTGAAGGAACTTTGGTGTCCTTGTTATTGAACCTCTCGCCATAAACACACATGCCAAGACACCTTTCTTTTACCTCTTGAATTGTTCTCATATTTATTCATTTAATAACCCAAATATTTCTTACAACTAATGATTTGGGGAAAAAAAATGTATGGCAAGGTTTTGTCACATGGCTAATTTTTCACTTAAATTTTATGTCTAGTGATAACACTACTAAGCATCTGTCAACTCAACTCGAGCACACAAAGAACATTAAAAAAAAAAAAAAATAGCACAATTCGCACGCACAATTGCATTATAGAAACAAATCACATATATGGTTCCCAACCTTAATTATTTCACTTTAAAGTACAAAAGATTTCTAGCTAAATTAAGGTGGTCCATTATATAACAAAATCATGATGGAGGATTTGAGTAGTTTAATTTTAGGGTTTCAAATATCAATATTTAATTCTTAACTGATCTCAACCGTCAAAGTTTTTTTCTATGTATTTGACCCAAATGCTTTTAAGTGATAAATTGAATTTAATTGAAATTCAGGCAAGTAGTAATTCTATTGCACCAAGATTTTTCAGATAAATTCTTATGCTTGTAAAAGCTAGGATACCAAATAAGTAAATTACAACATTTTCATCGACTTTAGAAATTTCTGGAAGTTTTAGATTAGTTGTATATGGTGTTGCTTATAAGAAATAAGTGTTCAAAATCAAAATTTTTAGTGGACCTTAATGTGGCAAATCTTTAGGTAGCTCCGGTTTTTAAATTTGTCACGTCGGCTCCAAAAGCATAACCCTAGTTGGCATTGAGAGAGTTGGATACAATTCAGAATTGCCCAAAAGAGTTAAAATTGTAGATTAATTCTTCTAAAACCTCTCTGCATACCACCAATTATTATAATCTAGTGATAAGCATCAAATGTCATCAAGTCAAAAGTCTTAGATTTAAAACCTGTGAGGATGTTTAGTAGGATTAAATATACTTCTCCTATTTATAACACTAAGATATACTGTAACCATTTAAGTAATTCAGAAATTACTCTAAAAATAAAGATAATACTTTTTAATATAATTATGAGGCCTTATTCTTATCTTCTTATTTTGTAGGAAAAAAAAAATCTCTCAGCATTGACGTAAAAGAACATGTTTTCAACTGACACGAAAAGATGAGCTATGAATAAGCTACACCGAACAGTGGACAACGCGTGACCAGAAGATCAAAAATAATTGCTTGAAGAAAAAGTTCTCTTTTTGCCCAACATTTTTGGCGATGGTGACAAAATTAGGTGTAGCTTGACAAGTCACACAGACTGGCTCCATCGATCGCTCTGACCATGAACACGTCTCAATTCAAAAAACTGCCGACAATCAGATGGTTCGGCAAAGTAGCTGTCAACCAATATTTGGTACAATGTATCAGCTGCTAGAAAAAGAAAGAAATAATACATCAGCATATATTTTAGTGATCAAAAATTTTATTATTTTCTGTCAAAAAAATAATTTTATCAATTTATTTTTGAGGTCTTGTATTTTAATTTTAACATTAAATAAAAAATTTATAAGAAAAAAGAGACATTATTGTCTATCTTTTATAACTCGTGATCTTAATAGGTTTTTAAAAAAACAACGAAAGTAATAGCTTTTAGTACTTTTGCATGTTGAAAACGAGGATAAGGCCGCTGTTGGATACTTGTACTCAAAGCGAAAATAACGGAGTAATTTTTTAAAAAATTTTACTACATAATTTAATTTTAAATAATAATAAAATAATTATATAGTTCATTCAATGACATCTAATAATATTTTTTTCAAATTGTAATAATTAACGATTTATATCACCTTATTACTACTTTATTATTACTTAAATAGTACTATTTTATTGATAACTAAATATTACTCCCTAATATATTTTTTTTAAAGATAAGATAAGGTCACGACAATAACAAATTCTAATGGGCATGCTTGGAGTGGTGCACAATTATTTTACAGGAAAACTTGTTCTTTAGGACTTGGACCACGCACCCTACAAAGCATGGGCTACGAAGTTGAAAATTTCCCATACTTAACCTTGTGGATGAAGGATGATTTGTTCAGACATAAGCAGCAAATTCATGCGTCTCACGAAAAAATGCCACATGCAACCCCAAGAGAAAAAGTTTGGTTACTTTACTATGATTTGAATGAAAAGAAAAAACGATCGATTTGGCCGAAAGTGGAAGATATTTTTTTGTGGCACAAGGTGGAATTTAAACCAAAGTTTAGTCCAAAATATAATTACAGTAGTTTGCACGAACCTTCCTCTCTAGCTATTTTTAGGCGCCAGCTCCTTTGTTTTCACCTTAGGAAAGATTTATCTACTTAAATTTGCTAACAACATGATAAAACTATTATTAGTAATAATAATAATAATAATAATAATTGTTGTCTCCATTATCTATTTATTATATGGCGTATGAAGTATGAACAAGTATTAACAATTATAATATTATTGTTTGACAAGATTGTTTTCTTCTCTTTAAATCTTTCCTCTTTGTTCATGCACATCTTTTTTTTACCTCGTCGTGTTTCATTCCTTCTCATTAACACCATGTTTTTTTGGGTGGATTGGAAGGAGGGATGGATAATTTGGCAAGGGAAGATACCAACATATGGAATTTTTTTTATTTTTAGTAAGTAAGTAAAGGAGAGGAATGGAGACACTAATCGTTCCTTCATTTTATAACTGGTTTCCTTCTAAACTGAAAGGATTTGGATTTAGAAGGGAATGGCCTATTTTTATATATATATATTTACATATCAATTTTTCCATCTTTGACCTTCGGTTAAAATCAAGAAACATAGTTATTGGGGGCACAACGGTAAATTTGATTTAATCTATGTTCTTCTTTTTTGTTTGCTTTTCTCTCTTCCAAATCAAACGTACGAAGGTTTATTTAAAATATGACTCGTAATTTCACATTGCTATGCTAAAAAACAAGATTAATAAAATTAATAAAATTACACTCCCAAAAGTCTGACCTTGCCACCATCATAGGAATATTTTACTAAAGTGTAATGAAATTATCCTAATTTTAAATTGTTAAATAGTAATAAAAAATATGATTTGCATAAATTAGTTACGTTAACGTCAAATAAATTATTTTTTAAAATTATAATTTTTATCATTTTTTTTACTGAAAATTTTGATCGTGTTATATTTTTTTTTTGTCTATTATAGTTTGTGTTTTGATTTTATTTATTGGTAATTCATATACTATTACCAATAAAAAACAAAAAACGGCGCCCCACGTTGGGAGAGCTCCACCACAAAGATCCAATATAAACTCAAATTGAATTACTAGAGGTCAAATGTAGTTTCCTGTTAACGGTGTCTAACACCAAAACAAAATTTCATTATTGCAATATGTTATGATTTACTTTTATATTTGATTTAACTTTTACATAACGTAGTATATATAAATATATATATCTTTATACGCATTTTATGTAGCATTTATATAAATCTTTATGTTATTACTTTTATATGCATTTTATATATGAATATATATCTAATCTTTTGTAAACTATTTGTACATTTTTGGCACGTATGCATTGCATACAATTAGATATGCTTCATTAATAAATTAATGTTGATAAAGTTTTATGTTTATTTATTTATTTATTTACAGAATTTTCTATAAAAAGTAAAAAGTAAAAAGTAAGAGTGTATATATATAAAAAGTTTTAGGTTTGGTGTTAGTTTTAATCCTTAAAATGTTTGGGTCAAAGCACTAATATTACAAAAAATATATTTAAAAAAATTATTAAATGGCCGGACATTATAAGAGTATTTTGGCATTTGCTAAAAGTGACCCCAATTTTTCGTAATTTTGATTTTCTACAATAACCATTTCTGATTATAACAGATTCTCAAAAAAAAAAAAAAATAAAATAAAATAACAATTTATTAAATAATCATAGATTATGCAGTGGTTTTACACTAACTAGGACTAAATCAAATTTTTCGTAATTTTGATTTGTTACAGTAATCATTCTCGATTATAACAAATACTCAGAAAAAAGTTAATAAGAAATAATTTATTAAATGAAGAGATTTCCAATTTTTTATAATTTTGATTTGTTACCATAATCATGCCCATCCATAACGAATTCTCCACCGAAAAAAAAAAAAAACTGGGTGTTGTCCCTCCCTCATAATTTCAATCCTCCAAAACCAAACAAAGTAAGGCAAGCAGGACTCCAAATACGATAAAACTCTAGTGGACTTAATGTATGTACGTTCTCTCTCTCTCTCTCTCTCTCTCTCTATATATATATATATATATATATGTTTTATGTACATAAATGCAGAATAATAGACGGTGTTCCGTTCCGTTCCGAAACACTGAGATCTGAAAATCCATAAATAAAAGGAAATAGAGTCGGTGCATTCATACACAAATCACATTCACAATACCACCACACCCCGTCGAATACGACCCGCTGATCTGGTGAACCAAAGCTCCCCCCCCTTGCATTATTCCGCATTCCCCGATCTGAATCTGTTTTTCACATCCTCCTCCTGTAAGTCTAATCCGATCTCATGAGATTTTTAGTTTCTTTTTTTTTTTTTTTTCCCTCCTTTTGATCTTAGTTATCGATTTTATTTGGACGGCATTGTCTTTTTGTCTCTGCTTTTTTTTTTCTTTTTTTTTTATTTTGTTTTTCTTTCCGATATAAATTTGCGTTAGACTAGAACATTGTGTTTATTTTATTTTATTTTTTATTTTTTATATGTTGTTTATTATATTTTCTGCGTGTAATTTGGTGGTAGAATTGAATTTGGTGGACCGGATATGAGTACGTACAAGGATGATCTCGCTAAAGATAGCAATGGAAGTATTGAGGACTCTGATGCCAATGCTGATGCCAGTGCCAATGGGAACGGGAACAGAAAGGATGATGTTGATGATGATGGCGATGGCAATGGCAATGGCAATGGCTCACGCGTTTTGGCCAATGGAAACGGTTTGATTGCTGATGATCCCACTGTTAACGTTGTGGATCTCAGTGGCAAGTCTCCGCCTCTCGCGCTCGATTTTAAGGAGATCGAGATCGGGAATGAGGTAGGGGACTCCAAGGCTGATCAAAATGAGATTGGGGAGGGAATAAGTTTTGCTATTGATGGGAATGCTGCGGCCTCTGCGTTTGGCTCCGCGTTATCTGAATCAGAAGATGCACAACAAGATGTTGGAAAGCTGAGTGAGATGTCATCAGGGACGGAATCTGAACCATGTCCAGTTCATCCTCAGGTAAATGATGGAAAGGATCATGGTACCTTAGATTCAAACAACCATACTCAAGGTACTCTAGATTCTCAACCTAATGTCCACGAGGCTGCTGAATGCGAAACTGATTTGTTGCCTGTCGATGTTTGGAAAGCCAAACGCCCAGAAGAAGATAGAACGGATCCGGTTGCCAAATTGGAGGAACCTCTAATTAGTATAAGTGCTGCTGAACATGATGGGCCAGATGAACGTAGCAAATGTTTGGACAAAGTTGATGGGGAAAGCAATCTATATTCAGCATCAAACACGATAAACCAAGATTTGCAGGTTGCAGAAATTCCTGACAGTGTTCATAATGGTGTACAGTTTTATAAGGAGAAGGAACTGGGTGAATTGGCCAATGAAATCCCCGCAGAAGGTGCCCAAAGGTCAGCTGTTGTGGAATTGGGACAGAACTTGCAAACGGCTTCATGTCCAATAAGCATTGATGTAAAGTTGCAAGAAGTAGAAGCTGTTGATGCTGCTGCATTAAATGAACAAGGAGACGGCTTGACCTCTGGTGATGCTCAAGACAGTATTACTGAAACTTGTGTTGACGATGACTTGGTTGCTGCCAATCAAAACATTTCTGAGCAAAACAACTTTTCTGGAAAGGCACAGACCTTGACTATTTTTGATGCTGGAAAGGATAAGAACAATGCAAGTGCGAGAAATGATGATGCAAGTAGGAACCCAACAGATGGCAGCTTTGTTACTGAGGCACAATTAAAAGAAGAGGTTGCTAATGGCCATATTACTCATGAAGAAGGACAGAGCTTACCTTCTGGTCATCCACAGGAGAGTCTTTCATGTACTAGTCATGTTAATGGTCCTGTTCATGATTGGCATAACACACCTGAAGAAAACATTTCCTCTGAAATTGCCAAAATTTTGACCTCGGCTGTTGTTCACAAGAGTATACTAGCTGAAGGTTGTGAAAGCAATCTGGTTGCTTCTTCCAGTGGAAAAGTAATAGAGCCAGATGGGGGAACTGAGGAATCACAACTGGTGGGTACAAATATGCACCAGCTTACTACAATCAACCCCACGATTCAAACATTTGCTACCAGGGGTAGTGAAAGCACTGGCATTCCTCCTGTTGATGATACGGGAATAGAAGTTGGAGATAATTATAGCCATGCTGCTAGTGATATTACAAATTGCCAGGCTAGTAATGGAAAGCTGGGAGCTGACACTGGTTCATCTTTCACTGAATCTGACGAGAGAGTATCTATTTCCCCTGGTGATGGTGCAGGCATAGGATTTGAATCATTAAATGATATCCCTGAAAGTGCTGCCAGCATTGCTGACTGTCCATATGAAGAACTCTCTATGCATGATTCTGTTGAGAAGAAAGGAGACTTGGCTTGTCCAGTTGATGTGAAAGTAGAATCAAATAACGAAAATGCCTCAGTCACAACTAGTGGTCTTTTATCCAAATCTGAGGCTATGAATGTCCCTGTCTTAACCAATGAAATAACTGTTAACTGCATTCAGGATAATATGCATGCTGAAATTGGAGAAGAGCAGTTTGTTGTTATTCATGGGGATAAAACAACGTGTAAGGAAGTTGAGGGTATTGATCAGGTCCGAAGGGACGAACCCTCAACGTTTTCACAAGAAGGCTCCACTATTGATGCTTCTGATGGGCAGAATGCAGCTTCTGAGATTGGGAAAAGGCTATGCTTTTACATGATCAGGATTCCAAGATTTGATGACCAGAATTTGCAAGAAGAGATCAAACAAGCGCAGTCTGATGTTGATGAAAAGACTAAAGTTCGGGATGTTATTCAAGCAGGAATTAGAATCGAAAGGGTAAGTGTTGCATTGCAGAATCTGCTGTGTTATATTTTTGTAAAAGCATTTTTCTTAAACCATATAGTGACTGAAGGTTTTTGACAACTCAGGCCAATCGCAAAGAGTGTGGATATAGTTTGGATGCAGCCTCATCAGAAGAGAGAGCTGCACGTGAATTGTATAAAAAGAAATGCGAGGAATTAGATGCTGTCAAATCTATTATTAACAGAGTGAATATCGTTGGCAGGGTATGTGCATTCATTTGCATTAGCCAATTGTTTGGTTAATTTATATTATCATCTCATAATATATCAACAAATCTTCTTTTCCTTGGTTTTCCGGTTCAATTTCTGGCTTGCAAGCAGATACATGATATAGAGTATCAGATGCAACATGAAACCCTACGTTTGAAGGAAGAAATGCAATTCCTTCGCGAAATCAAGCAGTTGAAGCAACTTCGCCAGCAGCTTTCTTCTAATATGGGCAGCCACGATGACGTTCAGCAGGCTATGGATCAGAAAGACCTTGCTGAGCAGCGCATGAAGGTAACAATTTTCTGGTTGCCAGCATGCATTTAACTTACATTAGCAGCATGTAATCTGTTCTTTGCACGGTATTGGTTGCCTTGTCTTGTTTGAAGTCTGTATGCTAGTCTGCATAGGAGAATAATCAACTTCTCAAAGCATTGCTACATCCAAGGTTGACATAGTACACTAATATTGCGTGGTGGATTTTTTTTTTTTTTTTTTTCCCTGAGCTGATGTAATACCTACAGTACAGAAAGCTCTTTTCCTTTCAATTTGAATAGTTTCATATTGTATTGCCTACTTAGATTGTTTTTCTGGTGTATGCAGTCTTTGAAAAAAGAAGCAGAATCAATGAAGGAGATTATTCTAAAAGCTGATGCAGCCACCAAAGCTGCTAAGAAGATTGTTGGTGATAAACGCAACAAGCTAAAAGAATTGCAGGTGAAGTTTGATGCTGCAGATGAGGATCGACAAAAGGCATATGAAGTTTTAAGGAATTTAAAGAAAAAATACTATGAGAAGGTAATCTTTTGCATTGTCTGTGTTGAAGTTACATGCATGATTTATTCTTGTGCTTTACCCAATAGCTAAAGCTTTTGGGTTGAATGGTTATTTGACATAACATCATAGTCTTCATGGCCAAGAGATCAGGAGATCTCGTTGCCTATTCATTTTACTGTGAAATTGTGAATTTCTCCAGATAATATTAGCTTGTGCGTTTGTTCACAATTCTAGCCCAAGATAGTTGGGCCTTTGCGTGAGGGGTTTGTTAGAGTTTAACATACAATCATTCATGGGCTCCACCCAATGGCTTAAGCTTTTGGGTTGAATGGTCTCTTGACAGTTTGCGTGTGGTGTTCTTGATCATGCTGCCTGGTGCACTTGACAGTGTGAGATACTTGGGACAAAGCCCAAAGTTCCAGAAGCATTTTACTGCAATCTTTCAAGGTTGTGATTGTTTCGTTTAATTATGTTTATGAGCACGCATCTGGAGATATGATATTTTCTCCAGAGAAAAATCTGGCTGACTGATTATTAGTAGTTCGAATTTGATCCTTCACCCTCTTTCATACATGTCAATGTACATTTGTCTTCGAAAATGCAGGCAAATTGCATTGCTTGTAAGTTCTTTTTGCCAAATACCTTAGTAGTTGTAAAAATATCCATACCAGCATGCTAACCAAAGTTTAAGAGGTTGCTATTGGCTTTTCATGGACGTACGCGGGGAAAATCAAGTGAAATTACCTAAATTGTGAATATTTGAAGATGATGGGACAGAAGACCTCCTGTAGATAAATTTTCTTTGCTTACTGGACCTTGTCATTATTGCCATGTGTTGTAACTCCTTTTTTGGTACATAATTGTCTGATGAGTGATGCTGTTATCCTCCCAAAAAATACTGGCCTCGTCCTCAGAAATTTTTTTTTTGTATGGTTGAAACTGTTCTCCTTCTATTAGATCTCTCTCTCTGGTTGTCGCAAGAAAAAGTTCTACTATTGTGAATGCGTGGTTTTCTCTTGCATTGTGCGACTAGGCAAATTAAACTCACGTTCTTTTTATGAAAAGAAGGCGTTTTTCTAGTTGATAGAAATTGTTCTATCTTGTGGTTGAGATTTTTGTTGGTTTTGGGTTTAGACAAAGCTTGAGTCCAGGGAATGGGCTAAGGCCAGGAATCATTTGCACATGTTATTGAATTACATGTCCATCGTTTTCCTTCTACAGAATGAGCACTTTAGGAAGTATATGGGTGATGCAAAGGTGGCTAATGATTTGGCATTGAAGGGTGATAAAGAGGAACTCCAACGTCATTGTGTTAACCAGGTGAGCAAATGCAGTTAAAGTTGTTTCTTTGATATTGTAGTCAGCCTTCCCTTTGCACTTACAAAGTTATGATTTAGGTGGAGAGAGTTATGGAACTGTGGAACAACAGTGATGAGTTCCGAAATGAATATGTGAGGTGCAATGTGAGAAGTACAGTGAGGAGACTGCAGACATTGGATGGTCGTTCACTTGGACCTGACGAGGAGCCACCTGTTACTCCTCTTGCTGCTGGTAAACGATTGGTCAAGGACATCACGGAATCTTTGACATCCACTATGCAAGTGGAAAAACCAGTTGCAGCTGTGGAGATGGACAAAAAGGATGATAAATCAACTGCAAAATTTGGAGGCCAAAAGAATCAGACAGTTGCAACTAAAATGCCTGTAAAACCTGCTCTTTTGGGGCATGACCCTGAAACTGTTCCTGGTGGGGATGATGCTGAAGAGGCAAGAAAAGCAGAGCATAAGCGATCAAAGGAGGAAGAGGAGTTGGCTAGGAAGGCAGAGGAACTAAGGAAAGAGAAGGAAGCGGCCAAGTTAAAGGAGCAGCAAAGATTGGACGAGAAAGCCAAAGCTAAAGAGGCAATGGAGAGGAAGAAACGATATGCAGAGAAGGCCCAAGCTAGGGCTGCATTAAGGGCACAGAAGGAAGCTGAAGAAAAAGAGAGAGTTAGTTCCATCAGCATTTTGCAACTGTGACGTTACAAATGTTTGATTATAGTTTCTTGATGTGTCAACTTTGATAAGTCTCTCCCCAAAAAATGAAAAATAAAATAATAACAATAATAAAAATTGATAAGTCACAGCCTCTGTTGTATGTCTGTAAAAGATAGTACCAATTGCTTAACGTGCATTAACCTGGATGAAATTATTTTCGATGCAGGAAAGGGAAAGGAGGGCAAGGAAAAAGGAAAAACGAATCCCACTGGATGAGGATACAAATGGTACCAACAAGGGAGAATCTGCTCCAGATTCTGAAACTCCAACTGAAACCAAAGTATCCGAAACAAGTGAGAAGCCCACTGCAACAAAGAGGCCTCAGAAGGCATCCCAGTTTGCAAAACAGACCAAAGCAAAATCTATTCCTATTCCCCATCGGATCCGAGGTAAGCGAAGGACTCAGACATGGATGTGGACCATTCTGCTAGCTCTGCTTGTATGTGTCTTGTTTTTGATGGGCAATGTCAACTTCTCTTCTATTTCTTGGCTGCAAAGGTTCGGTTACTGAGCATGTCTGCTTATTAACCTGATGAATGCGTGAAGGTTTGGCGGGAGATATAAGTAGACATTAAGGCAATTCTTTTGTTCTCTTCTCAGGGCTCTTGATTCTTCCACTATTGCAGTTAGTTAATATAGTCAGTAGGTGGGTTTTTGGTTTGACACAACTGAGTTTGGTTTTCTGTGATAACGTTATTTCCAGCTATTTACTTTCAATTATTTGACAACAACATATATAATACAGATATTTCCCTAAGAGCAATGATTTTTCCTGCTTGGCCCCACCTGCGCACCAGCTTATTTTGTCCTTTTGAATTGGAGACTAGGATGTTATGGCCCTGCTCCTGGCTGTAGGGTTGAGAAAATTAAACGATCAGATTAATTGATTAAACTGAACTAAATCTAATTAAAATTTTAGATAATTGAACCAGATTTCCCAATTTATTAATTGAAGTGAACAAAAAATATTTTTATATGTATTCTCTAATTTTTGTTTATTTTAACAATAATAAAAAGTCCTCTTATATTAGTTTGTTATCATATTTTAAATAATCACTTATTTGCCTTATAAATTATATTTCAAAAGGGTTCTGTCCAATTCTTTTTTTTGCCAAATTCAAATTGGAGTTTTAAATTCTTATCAAATTAATTTTCAATAATCTAGCTACTTAGCAAAACTATACTGAAATTTTTGATTAAATATATATCATTAATCAAAGATTCATTTAAAATGATCGAGTCAGAAATTTTGGCTTGACTCGAAAATGGTTGGGTTAACTTAATTGTGAATGCTCCTACTTATCGCTAGCTTGGCAGAGCCAACAGGATAGCTTTCCTCTAATATTTTTTGCTTTAAACTTTGATTTGCAAACAACCACGTGAAGTTATTTTTGAGTACAAGTACAAAATTCCGTTACTGCCAAAACCAAGAAGCACAACTATCAGAGTACAAAAACCCCGTCAATTGAGGAGGAGGTTGCGTCGTCCAATCAGTTGGACAAAGGTTCTCCCTAGCTGCCTTCCTAACCAGTCGGCTGCTTGGTTGCCTTTTAAACTAGTAAGTCTCAATACGGCTAGAGGATGTTCGGCTAACTGTTGCCGGATATCAAAGACTAGCGGAGAGATGTCCCGCGATCCTTTCATGCATCCTAGCGTGGATTCTTGAAAGAGCGGCTTGCAATCCGTCTCCAAGACCATTTGGCGCTAGCCTCCGCGTGTTGCCACTCTTAGTAGCCAGCCTTAACGCTAATGCCTCAGCCACTAATGCGGATAAGACTTGCCTTCTCTGGAAACAACTCTCAATGAGTTTCCCTTGGCTGTTCCCGCACAGAACAACAGCCCCTGCCCAGCCATTGTGCATTGAGAAGGCGGCATCACCACTAATCTTATTAGTTCCTCCTCTGGTCTCCCCCGTTGCTGTGCTTTAGTTGTTTTTGTTCGGAGACAACTTGCAAGAGTCAACACAGGGAGCTTAAGCAGCATGGTGTCCTCAAGGTCCTTTTAGGCGTGCATTAGAGTGGCCTCCGGGTCGATTTTGATATTCTCCAAGCAAAATTTGCAACGAGCCTTCCACATATTCCAACATAGAATTGTCATGGTGCTGAGCAGCTCGCTGGTTCTTCCTTGACTGAATTCAGTTCCCATGCTTCTCCGCCATTCCCAAAACGACTCTAACCCTCTATTTGGCAACCGCTTAGAAAAGAACAAGAAAAGAAAACACGTGGAACGAAATAGTTTCCATCGTTTGGGAATAATGCAAGAAAACGGTAAGAAAAGCGGGAGCAACAGGACCGATGCATTTGAACATAAAAAAATTAAGAAATTAAAAAAAATGAAAACAAATTTACCTAAATACCCCAGCTCATTATCTCATCAACCAATTTCTCTTTTTCGGTTATTTCTGTAAACAGTTCATTTGCAAAACAAGTTTTCCAACACACTAATAAGAATTGGGACAAAAAACAAAAAAAAAAATCACTAAAAACAATAGTAATAATTGATAATTCAAATTCATAATTATTTTTCTCATCACTTTTCTAATCATTTTCTTTTTCATATTTTTTATCTATTCAAATAACAGATTCATTCTCTTTTTCTAATAATTTTCTTTCTCATTAAAATCTCACAATCCAAACACACTATAAAGTCGCTGTTGATGGCACATTGCCCAGATTGCCAGCATACCAGATTGCTCTTGAGTGCCCACAACTCAGCAACATGTGCACTACTGATTCGGTTGCAGCGCCACAAATCAGGCACCCTCACTCCGGCGATGCTCCTCTTTTCCAGAAATTCTGTTGTGCGGGCAGCGTATCCCTCTGTGCTCGTCGGAGAAAGTTCTTGAACTTAGGACGGACATTCAAGGACCATACTTTGCCTCCAAATTGGTGTCATCTTGTACTTTGTTCCGCCTTTCCTAAATGAAGTTGCTGTTGGAGGAAACTTTACACATCGAATATATTACATTATAACATTACCCTTTTTTTTTTTTTTGGAGGGTAATCTTCGTCCTTCAGCGGCAATAACGTTACAGAAAAATGAGAAATGATAGAACAAAAATCCATTGCACAATGCATTACCTTTTGGTGGGTTCGTACAGCTGTCTATTGCAAAAAGATTTAGAAAGTACAATTGGTAAGGTAAAAGTTCAAACAAAATCCAACAACAAAAACAACAAAGGCACAAAAAAATTGTCAAAAGAGACGCTCCTAACAGTGTACTCTAGAAGACAAGCTCATGAGGCTTCATTCCTGACTTGAGAGAAAACCTAGCGGCCAAATAGGCCTTGAAGTCTGGAACCTTCTCAACTGAACTTATTAGCAAGGCATCCACAGACTTTTGGTCATCCTTCTTCTCCTGTGGAAGCACAATCTTTTCCTGCAATTCGAAACAAAAATTGAGAACAGACAACAAGAGAATATCAGTCGAATGAACAAAACCTGATCAATCACACAAATACGAAATAGTCTATAGCACACTGACCTCTTTGTCAGCCTCAAAAAACTCGCCCTCTCCCTTCTTCTTCTTCTTCTCAATTTTCTTGGCAAAATATTTGTCGTCAAACTTATCCACATTGACTCCTGATATGCCAACTTTGGTCGAAGTTGCAATAACATAAGCTTGGTTCACCCGCCTCAGTGGGACACCATTTATCTTGAATGGTCCTGAAAAGAAGTCTCCTCGTATCATACAAAACATAACAACAAATAAAACACAAGGGGAAGGGGTAAAGGGGTCGAAGGAGGAAAGGATGGCTAGGTGGAAAAGGGGTCTCTAATATGCTTGGCATGTTAAAAGTGCAATCTTTTCTGGCAGGAAATTTTAATGCCTCGAGACATCATAAAACATCAAAAGACATGACAAAACAACAGAAAGAAGACTGAACCAAATCAAGTACAAAATGCCAACAATCAGAATCACTTAAAACAAAGTTATGCTTCAAGTCATAAATTTTGTTATTGCAGACACATGGAACTGCAATGCCAATTGCCAAACAGACACAGAACAGCATCACACAGCCGCAAATCACAATAATTATGCAAAAGGCCTAATGGTACAGATACAGATTTTGAAGGGGAAATACACAAAACAAAACTATAAAAAGCTAAATAATTCCTCACCGGTGACCAAGAGCAAGCCAGAGGGCAGCTGCTTTAGGAATACAACCCTCTTGCCCTTGAACCTTCCAGCAAGAATAATCAGAACAGTGCCAGGTGCAATACTAGGCCTACACCCATAACCCACCAAAAAAACGAAAAAAAAAAACAGAGAGAGACAGTTATAGCTCATTCTGCCAACCCAAAAAAAAAAAAAAGGACATAATTGTACATATATAATAATTATTCATATACGGAAAGATTTTCCAGCGAAACTCACTAGATGAGCGTTAAGCTTACATAAACATAAATAAATAAATGAGAGCGAGGGGGGGAGAGAGATGGGAATTTGTGTTTGTTTCCATCATTTCAATTATACAAAGGTTTAAATAATAATAATAACAATAATAATAACAGACAGCAGCAAAATGGAACGTCCAGTCCAAAACAAAGGCACATAACAAACGTTCAAAACCAATGAGCTATGGTGGAGACATCTGCAAGATTGATGGTATCCAGTTTAAGTACTAGTTGGAATCAATTAAGCAAAAAAAAAAAAAAAACTACAAAAAAATGTAGAGAAATAGTTGATGAAAAAAAAAAAGACCGGAGCTTGGTGGGTTTGGGCTTGCGCTTGTTGGAGAGGGGCATCTTGACATCATCAGCGGGATAGAACTTGGGAGGCTTCTCGGAAGTTGAAGGTGGGGCTGGAGGCTTAGGTGGAGGGTGGGTCGTGCTTGGGGAAGACGGCGCCATTCCTGGCCTTGATTGCCCACAAACCCCTCTTGTGGTACATCACTGACCTCGAGTACTTGCCCACTCCTCTAATTAGATCAGGGTTCCTCCCCACTTTTCGTGTCCTTTGCTTCCCCGGCGCCATTGCTCTCTCTCTCTCTCTCTCTCTCTCTCTCCACCACCCAAATGCCAAAAATGGAAGACTGAATCAAATGCACAAACAACGAAAGCTTGTTTTGTTTATATCATTCAGGATTGGGAGGCAGTGAAGTCTGTACAAAAAAAATAATAAAAAATAACAAAATTATAACAAGACAATGAAATTGAAACCCTAGAGATATCGGGTCGGGTTTATTTATCTCGACCGTGTTCCGAGCCGGGCCTATGACCAATATAGGCTACATGAGTCGTTTACGCCTACTACCGTCGCTGAGAAGCGTACAGCGCGAGCGAACAGATGCAGGGGGAAAAAAAATCATTTTTTGTTTTCGCGCTTTTTGATTTTTACTTATTTAGTATTTTATCTTTTGTTTAAATCTACTCTTTAAATTCTTTCTGTAATTGATTTGCACTCATTTTCGTTAGTCAGCTGTTATCTTTATTACGTGACTTGTAAGCACTAGCCACACTGGATTAAAAATTGTCATCTAAATTATCACGTCAACAAATACTTACGGTGGCGTAATATTTTTTGAATTTGTGCCTTTTTTTTTTCGAATATTTTCTATTTTAGTTTATAATAAACCCAAAAAAATGAAAATTAGGGAATTGGTGATCAATTAAAACACATAAAAACCAGTAGAGAAACACAACCGGGAAGGAGTGAAGAATCCTAATTCGCAACAAATTCAAGATCTAAACCGTGAGGATGAATCAACGATTGATCAAAGAGAAAGGTGGCAGGGTAACGATAAAGGAAATTGGTAATTAATTTAAAAAAGGAAAAAAAATGAAAAATCAAAAATAGAGAGAACAGAGGGAAACGTAACTGTCGGCTTCAGGACTGGAACGCGCACAGAAATCGTTAATGTACACTGTACTGTAGGTGAGACAAAGAAAGATGAGAACGCACACATTTTCAATTTTTTTTATTGTCAGTTTTTTATAGAGAGAGAAAGACATAATGATAGAGAAACAAAGAGAATTATTTTTTGGATTTTTAATTTTTTTTTAATTGTCATTTTATTCAATTTTTTTTACCGCACAAACCAAGGGTCTTCATTTTGTAGTTAACTTGTCCACGTAACGTAACCCAGGTTAACTACCACGTAGGATCTATTTTAACACGTTGTAATTATTGACGTGAAAATTTTTTCTTTTTTCACGTTGGATTTCGTTAATACTCGGACAAATTTATCAGAAAAAATTTTCATAATATAATTATATAGATTTATTATGTAACTATATTAAATATAAGTATGATGAAAAAAATTACTATTTTTTTCGTTATACAATAAATTTATGTAACTCTAAAAAATTTTCAACTTATTGCATTACCAAAATTACTCTCATAACTTTTTTTTCAGACATAAACCTTTTTCCTTTCATGTTTTTCCTGTTTCATTTTTTGATTTTTTTTCCCCAAAATTTCGGCTTTTATTTATTTTCTCTTTTTAAAAGAAAAGGAAAAAAGCAAAAGACAAACCTATCTGAAAGGGTCTGAGAGGAGTTGCCGTGGCGAAAATCTGCGGGCAAAGGCGGGCAAAACTCCCAAGAATTCAATGTCAAGTTGACGGAAAATGATACATTTTAGCTACAAAATGAACGTACAAAGGAGAATTCAACAAAAAAATAAAGTGAATAAAAAGAAAAAAACAGTAAAATATAGAAGAAAGTGAATTTTTATTTTTTACTTTTAAAACTGGTAAGAGGTTCAATCTTCCAATTTTTTATTTGTTGATTTGTTTATTGTCAATTTATTTGTTGTTGTCAATGCCAAAAATTCTTTCTTTATTGTTCTATTTTTCCAACTAGAGCATTAAATCCATGGATTAAAAAAAAAAAGAAAAAAAAAACAAAACAAAACACGCACACACTTTTTCCTAAGCCACAACATCCCCACAAAATTTATTATTGTTAGATTAACTTTTTAGAGAAATGAAAGAGAGAGGATGATGGATTCCCTTTAATTTATCTTAACAATCATGAATAAATCTATATTATTTTGATAAAAAATTTTGAAGAAAAAGATTTTAAATTTTCTTATACATTTTTTGATATACAAATTTCTCAATATTAAATTTATCCCTACATAAGGCGGGTAATGAAACTAGTTTTTGCATTATAACGGAATAAAACAATCCATTTGTCAACTATCAAAATTAAAATAGTCGCAAAGGAGTCTTGGCAATGATGAGTTTTACTACTACAAAAACTATAGCCTCCCAAAAGATTAAGTCCTTGGAGATTACCAATTTATCATAACAATTTATCAATCCGTATCAATCAATCAAATTTATTGAATGAATAGTATTAATTGTATATAATAATATTTATGTTTATCAAGTCGGATTGATGAATATGATAATAACATAATAATTTTGTTTGTTGAAATATATATAAAATCAAAGTATCTTGGCTCTATTTCCATCTTACATCAATTCTAAACTGAATAGACAAATTTTGATAAATCATTATTTCATCTGGTATTTGAGTATATGATTTACTTAAAGAATTACTAGATTGAAAATTTAGACTGTTCAAAATAAAAAATTATGTATCCAATGTCAAACGATTGATCTTTGAATAAGAAAAAGAATAGATCTTCAGGGTCCCAAATGAATTGGCTTATTCGAAAAAAGTCTTGTTCTTCAAAAAATCTATCTTGTATCCAGTGTTGCACAAAATACAGATTCTATTTTGCAAGAACTCTAAATCATTCTCTTAAAGATCATCCTCTTCATTATAAATAATCTGCTTGTTTCGAAATGACCTGGCCAATAAGGAAATCCCAGGGTTTTTCAATACAATTAAATAAAAAGCCTTTATGGGTCCCATATTTTAGGAGCCGTAACTATGTAATTGAATAAATCTTCTTCTATCTGTTACAGGTCGAGGACAACTTCTTCTTCTTCTTCTTCTATTAACCCTAATTCGCATGTTTCATAGAAAAATCTTTGATCAAGGACAAAATAAGATCTATCTTGCATCATATCTAAGGGACTCCTTGGTTTGGGCCAAAAAAGCAACGTCACTCGATCCTACTATTTTAGTCGGGAAATATATCTTGCTTTTACAATTTGCGACTTTTGAAATTAATAGTTCAAAGGAACATGGTTATATAATAATAAGTCCTAAACCTTTGGAGATTTATAATTGAGTTCTAATCATTTCAATATTTCAAATTAGTTCTAAACTTTTAATTTTCATTTAATATGAGTCCTTTTTTGAATAGGTTTTGATCAAACCAGTAGATACATAGTTTGATTTAATTAAAATAGTAGAAAAAACTACTCAAATATATCTTAAAAATACAAATTTATGTCTACGTGTGTATTTCACTAATTTGTTTTTCTCTCACATATTAAATAAAAGGCAAAAATCATAAATTTTTGTAATAAATATTTATGGTTTTTCTCTTTATACATAAGAAAAAAATTCAATCAAATATGTATGCAAAAGTATTTATGTATTTTTAAGATATATTTAGATTTTTTTTTATACAATATTGGTTAAGTCAAACTACATTTCTACCAAAAAAAAAAAAAAAAGGATGATAATCAAAGGTTTAGAAGTGATGTAAAAACTCAAAAAGATTCATGACTCAATTGTAAAAATCTTTAAAAGCTTGGGACTTTTTGTCACTTATCATATGGTCGCAAATAGTATCTACCCCAATATTAGGCCCAGAGTGGGCTAGTCTCAAAAGGTAAAATCCTAATAATTGTCTACTAGTTTCAGTTAAGTAGATGTAAACAATTTTAACTTTTCCTAAATATCTCGATCACACTATGGCAAAAGAAAAAAAAAAAGGAAAATTCAGAATCTCTCTAGCTACCAACATGCAGCTTTATGGCTCTAAAATTTGATACTAGCTGGTGTATTTAGTTATTTTCCTGCTAATTGAGGAGCTTTTAGTTCTAGTTGTGGTTTTGTGTTGTAGGTATAATGTTGAATTTTTGTAGCTTTTGCCGTATAACGGGTTAGGTCTTTAAGGTTAGGAAGAACTTTGAATAACGTACAAAATGTTGGTAAGTTTGCAGTCTATGTCGAATCATTGTGGCGCATATACTTTTTTTTTACTTTGATCAGTAAGGAACAAAAAGGAAAGAAAATAAACAAACTAAGTTAGCTAGCTAAGTCTAAAGGCTCCGCTAGCCTCCTCTTGGACCCACCTTGTCCCTCCAAAGGAGATCCAGTAGCCCCGGTGGTGGGTCAACAGAAAGGACCAACTGTTCAGGTGATGATTGCCCAACATTTGCACGGTAATCAACACATGTACTTTATTCCCACTACTACTTCATTGTTCTGGATGAACCAATCCCCAACTAACGGATTGATTTAGCTGTTTAGTGTATTGGTAACGATTTAAAATTTTAAAAATTGTTAATAACGGTTTGAATATAAGATATTCTTAAAAGTTATCTAATCTGATCAGCGAATACTTCTAAATAAAAAAATATATATTAATATTATAGAAAGAAGACATTAAATGCAATTTCATAGTTCATCATACACACAATATCATATTTGGAAAAGCTGACATTTTTACAAGTTTTCTTATAAAATCATTAACTTCCTAATTTGTGCTATTGTTTGATAATTTAGAGATAAAGAAGATACTATTCTATTAATGACCCCAATTATGTGAAAGACAGTTACAAAATGATTAATGAGTAGAGTAACTGATTGAACCAAAAAAAAAAACTCAACGTAGAACATGGAGTTGAAGGTTCGGTCATCGCTAGTTATTAGTGTTTTTTTTCAAGAAAAAAAATTCATAAAATTAGGCAATTTTGAATCATGCACATGAGGATTTAAGTAATTAAGAAAAGCTTAATAGGAAAAGTTAAATTAAAAAAGTGAAAATAAATTCTTTTTTAAAAAATACATATAATTTAGATATCGATTGATGGCCAAATTCATAGTTTGTTATATGATTTGAAAAATCGGGTGTGTTGAAATCAAGATAGATATAAGAAGACAAACTAATTTTTATAACCTATATTAACTAACAACAGAAGAAAAATAAGATATTAATGGTCAAATTGGATAAAGTAATGAAAAGAAAATAAATAAGAAAATAAAAAATTAATAATCTTAATCATAAGAAAAAAAAGTAATAAAAGAAAATGTATACTAATGGTCAAACTCGATAGTAATGTGCATAATTAATAACAAATTATTAATTCCCCAGGTTTTGTAATATTCAATTTCCTCATTTGAGCTGGTGATTGATGGTAGGAGGAAAAACAAGATACTAATGACCAAACTGAAAAAAGTAACCAAAAAAAAAAAGTAAATAAGAAAATAAGATATTAATAACTCCTATTATAAGAAATATAATTACAAAATAAAAATTTATGCAAATGGTCAAGCTATACAGTAATAAGTATAACAAATAACAAATCATTAATTCCCTAAAATAAGAAAATTTGTTTGAACCGACAAAATAGAAAATAGCAAAAAGAACTCGTCGTTTAAAATGAAAAGGACATTAATTAAACTAAAGTAAATCAATTAAAATTATATTAAAAAAATGTTTAACTTGCGCGACTGATATATTTTGATGCCTTGTTTCATTTTGGGCCAATTATTGCAAACCATCTTATCCGTACGCTTGTGCCATTTTCATTGATGCCACTCTACAGAGGTGAAACGCACAGGCCCACCTAAGCACGAATAAGACCTGACAATCCGTCGGCCTAAAAGTGAGGGAACTACCAAAAAATAGAATTAGATTGGAATCTCTTTTTGTTTTTTTTTTTAGCAATAATTAGAGACGCAATCTTGATTAGCTAGGAATTCGTTTTCACAGCGTTGAAGGACCCCAAGTGGAAACAGCTAATGTGTGGACGACAAATCGATTTTTATCTTTTTATTTTTCTCCCTGAAAAAAAAAGGAAAAAATTAAAAGGGCCACAATAATTATGTAACAAAAATTCCAAAGTAATGGATAGAATTAGATTAAAAGAGAATATATAGGGACCGACAACTGAAAATATTTTCCTTCACAAAATCAGTAGACAACGAAAACCATAATAATATTCTGGTAAATTCGCTTGTGATTTTTTTATCAAAAAATTAAAAAATTAAGAGTAATGCTAAATATTTTGAAAATCATGTTATGAAATATTTTAAATCGTATAATTACAAAAAAAATCGTTTAACTTGTTTCTTTTTTGATTTAACGGTATTAAAAAAATTAACAATTTTTTTTATAATTATATATTTTAAAATATTTTATAACACAATTTTCAAGATATTTAACATTACTCAAAAATTAAAAGTGGCATCTTATAACGTTTGTGAGTTTATAAAGGCAAAGCAAATAGCTGTGGCAAAACTAAATCCAAGTCCACAAAAATTTGGCAGGGTGACGACCACCACTCGGCAAAACAGTCCATGTTCTACAAAACACATTAGTTTTTGTCTCACTAACATCAGCGTACTCACAAAACTACAGCTTGCTAAAGATCTGGCGTTGCAAATGCCTTCTTACTCCTCCTGCTCCCTCTACTCGTATAATTGTGGTCCCAGATAACAATCATTGGATTCCTTGGTGATAGATTTTTTTTTCATAAGGAGTACAAAGTAGACTCATAATATTCTTTTTTTTTTCCTGCACAGGACCGAATTTGCCCAAACTCAAGCAAGTGAAGGCACTCAAGGCCTTTTATAGTGATCGTCGGTTCTCGACTTATTTTCTTACTCTGCTTCAGTTATTATTTTTTTTCTTTTTATTTTTTAATCATTCAGTCATTAAAAGAAAAGAAAAAAAACTCAAAGGCTCTGGAACTTGGTTTATAGTCGTTTTATGGAATAAACATCAAAATAGTCCTAAACTTTGTAAAATTTTTTCAATGTAGTCCTATATCGTTTTATGTTTTCATATCAGTCCTATAACTATGGTTTTAATTATAATTAAGTCCTATTTAAACCGAATCGTTAATCAACGCGTTATAAACGGTATTTGACTATAGGAAATACATAATATAATTTTAAAAAGAGAAATACGTTATTTTTTTTAAAAAGAAAATCCTCGTGTTTTTTTGTTGTCTCATTTCCTCCCCATATACTCCTATTGAAATCCCCCAGTTCAAAAACAAATTTAAATCGCCAACCATGAAGCAAATTTCTTCCGCTTCTAATTCGAAAACAACCCAAAGACTGAAACTTTGCATTCATTTGTTGTCTCAGTGATAACGTTTTGGTGCAGAAAAGTGAAACTCACGAGTGGACGTCGGAAGAGGTAATCGCAAGTTAAAATTCTGATATGTCAAAAAGTGTCAAACAAAAAATTAAAAAAAAAATCAGACACGCATGTCGGACGCAATAAAAAGGTGTATTGGACATATTTAGAACACGTTTAAAGATATTTTAATTTGATTCTAAAAAAGTTGGACATAAATTAATTCTAAAAAAATTAAATTTGATTATGACGGGTTTGGACAGTGCATCTCTCGTTAATTTTCTAAAAAAAAATATGAGGGTTTCTTTTTTAAAATATAACGTATTTCTCTTTTTAAAATTATATTTATGTATTTCTTGAGGTCAAATATGGTTTGTAACTGATTGACTAACCGATTCCGTTTAGATAGGACTTAATTATAACTAAAACCATAGTTATAGGATTGATATGAAAACATAAAAAGATATAGGATTACATTGAAAAAATCCTAAAAGGTTTAGGACTATTTTGATGTTTATCCCGTCGTTTTATGTTATCATCCTCACTTCTACAAGTTCATTTGCAATGATCAATCATTAGTTTTAGCATGGATGCCTCTGCGAGATAAACACTCCATCCCTTTAGATTCTAACATTGATATTAGAGCAACTATGGCTGATCTTATCCTGAAAACTTGTTTTCGATATTCTCTTTGCATTTCCTTATGCAATTTTCATGCAGGTTGAAATATTTTGAAATTCTTTTCACACATACACTATTATTTTGCCATGACGTTTTGCATATGGATATTTATTGGTTGGAAATAATATAACCATTTCGTGAAGATTGGTTGTGTATTTTGTGACAATTGAAACCATGGTAATATATTTTATTTTTGTACCATAAAAAATATATATATATCACAGGTATGCCGGTTATCAGATCTGTGGGCTGAAATGAAATAACTACATTGTTGTTGCTTCATTCAACCCAATTCATAAGAAAAGACCTACCACCTAAGTACTGTTGAATCTAAGTAGACTTCTTCTAAACTGAGTAAACGGTATTAGTGAGTTTGGAATTGGGAGTACACGTGGCATAGTCAAACCAATCAAATTTAGTTGTCAAAGCTGTAAAGTGTTGTTGGAAGAACTTGAATTCAGGTTAAGAGCAAAGGAAGCATGCTGAGTTACTACTAAAGTGGTACCACTAGACGACCACCTCGGTAGTAAAACTATAGTCATATAATAAAGTTATATTGAAAGACGTGAAATTAATATAATTAGAAAGCTCTCATAGTGGCATTCTAAACAAATCTTATTTTGTTAAATTTGGCCGCATTATTTGAGAGGAATTGTAACTGAACTTTTTTTGAGAGTGTTCTAAGAAATTGATAGAAAAGGAAACTAAAGAATGATTATATTCCTGTTTCGCATCCTAAAGGTGATGACGCAACTCAAACCTGGTGCCCAGCTCTGCAAAACTAAGTAGACAGATGAATGAGAAATAGCAGAAAATGATGTTCCTAAAAAGTAATTGAGATAGTTTTATAATGTATTTGAGTTAAACCTATGATTTACTTGCGAATTTGTTAAGGTTGAGACACTACTCGTATGCTCGTATAAACTTCATGGAGGATTTATCACGTCTAAAAAATATGTTCATTTATTATAATAGTGAATGCTTTTGGTTACATATATTGTCTCATGTTTATTCTTTATGTATATAATTTTCTTTTAGTTGCAAATGTGAATAATTACCATGCATGTATGTTTGTTTTATGCAATTTTTATGGTCAAAACACAAATACTACACGCATAACATAAATTGTTGAAAGTTTTGGCTCTAATCACTACATATGGTTTAGTGGACACAAAGTTTAATACTAGGGTGAGACATTCAAATCTTTTATTTTACTGATAGTTAAATCTCTTCTAACTCTAAGTATATTAAAAAAAATATTTAGCTCCAACTGGGAGATCTTCATCTAGAAACTTAAATTTTTAGAATTTTGAGATAAATTATATATAATCAAATAATATGTAGATGATTGGAGCACAACAAACTTTCAATTATGTGACTAATGTTAGGTTATTGTTAATCTACTTCAAGTTTCATGCACAACAAATGATTTAAGTATTAGCATTAGTTTGTAACAAATGTCTAAATACAGTTATTTTAATGCATGACCACTTAGATTTCTTACATAATATACGACCACTAAAATTATCGAAACTTTAGCAAGCAAGATAAGCAAAATGATGAAAACTATGATGTACTGTGTCGCAACTCGCAAGGTTAAATGAAGTTTAAAAAGTGTTGAAAGTTCTCAATCACTTTATTGTTGGTCCCTGGGATGGCGCTTTAAGGCAGTTAAGCACACTACACCTAGTTGAAAATGCAAGTGGAGTTATATAGGCATCAAATGAAAGGAAAAGGACTGGCTGATGTAGAAGAAGAACAAAAATGACTATTGCAATGAAATGATAGGAAAAATTACAAGACCAAGACAGAGTACAATGAGGGTAGTTAATTACGTCATTTCACTCGTAAATATACTAAAGTGAAAATGTATCATTTACTCCTACTTCTCATAATTGAGCTAATATCTCAAGCTCAATTTTGCGTCTTAAATCATATCCTATGTAAATCATTGACTTAAAAATCATAGGGAGTTAAAAGTCTCTAATACATTCTCTATAGCGGCTAAATCCATTGGTACACTTACATGCGCACAGAATATAGTTGCCAGTGGATGAGATTATGCATTTTCAACAGACTAACAAAGCGCATGGACCCTAGTAAACACCCACCATAATTGAATAGCATTGCTAAAGCTCTTATCTAGGAGTAATATACAAGTATCAGTTTGTGGTACATGGATTTTTGATACAAAGAATGAATCTGATGTGTAATAAATCTAGAGAAACAGAATCAAGGAAGAAAGGCAATTTATATGTTAAAAAGAATACTTAAAAAAAAAAAAAAAAGAATTATCCATATACTCTATATTCTTGTACTGACCTATCCTGTCTTACCATGCACATATATTCCAGAAAAGCATTTGGATTGATACAGGCGTCAACTCTCAGTACAAGTTCACCAGCCAGAAACGCACTTCAATATGGATAAGTCCGAAGAACCATCATGTTTGCCCGACATGGAATAATTTTCGGGATCAGCAAGCTTTGTAAGAGGCTCAAGCTTAAGGGATATGCTGATGAAGTTATCAAATCCATCAAACAGCCAAATCCAATCACAAGGTGTTATGTGAATCGTTGCTGCACATGCATTCGGGGACTGGATACTTGGTGACATCTCTTCCAGCTTTGCTAGTCCTGAGGTCTGGTTGACCTAAGGATTCCTTATGCAACTCCTTTATGATCCTGTTGAACTCTTCTTCTGGGAGAGAGGAATTGAGAAAATAAGGCAGCATATGTCGTTTGTTTGGGGTTATGTACTTCTTGTGTTCCGCATAGGCTCGGTCTCCCTGCATCAACAATGTTTGTTTGAGCTTCCAACACTAGCACAAATACATTGGAGAATGTAAATGAATAAACAAAAGTCTAGATCCTTTAACTGCTGAAACGATCAATGACCAGAGATCATTTTCGTTTCATTAATTTACGACTGACAGAAAACAATATAATGGGTGTTACCTGGATTGCATGCCCCATATTTCCACCGTGAGACGGCATGAAAACATCACTGTTCACTGAAACTATATAATCAATGGCAGCCATAAATGAAGCTCGTTTCTCAAATGGCTCCAGTTCACCAGGCAAGGCAAGGTCTTCCTTGTTGTACAAATAAGGAAATTCTCCAGTTAGCGGTAGCAAAGCTTCTTTTCCACCAAGAGGTTGCCCTCCAGCCCAATATATTCTCGCATCATTTGGAGCACCAAGAGCTTTGAGTAGCCTAGAACATAAACCCAAAAAAAGACTCAATCCATCAATCCATTAGGAAATTGTTACACCTTCTCAATGGCCAATATGAAATGTATGGGATAAGGATCGATTTTTCACCTTGTTACCTCCATGGCATTCAATGGGCACAGACCAGAAAGCTTTCGCTCATGAAAACTCAGGTTTGAACGTGCAGTTAGGAGTTCGGGTCGTTTTTTCCGTTCTGTGCTGATCATCTCATCATATACAGGGCTCAGACCTGGAAGGCAACCAGTCCTCACCCACACGTCCTTCTCCATTCTTAGATGAAGAGCAAGGTAGGGACCCTTGCTTCGCATCCTCTCTGCAAGCTTGTTACCAAGCTCCAAAATTCGAGGAGCGAATTTCAGCGCTTGAAATGCCACCTGAAGTCACACAAATAATAGTTCTCAACTCGGTGTCTTGAAAACATTAAGCCATTGGATTGAAAATTAAGTCAAAAACAGAATGGATTTTCAAACAATTGTCACCATTTCCAGAGTACTTTGGCATATTCTTTCTCTTCCGGAAAAACATTGAATATAGAGACTACATTACCTTGCATCTAAGTTTCTGAAGATCAGAAGGAAGATCTTTAGACAGCCTTGATTCTAGACCACGTAAAAGCAGAACACCTTCCCTGTTAAGCTGCAGAAACAAAGAGAAATCTTCAGTAAGATATTTATATTGTCAATTGGCATCCTGTAGAATTTGCCAAGGAACAACAGTTTAATTACCACAAAAAAAAAGCACAAAATCTTTAAATTAATGGGCAAAATGAAGATTGGCCTGAAGTAAGGACCAGATACTCCTAGACCTGGTTGTCCATTTAGGTAGCAACAAAAATATATGGACAAGAAGCTAAACTACAAAAAAGAAAACAAAAAAAAAAAATCTTCCATTGAGAAAATATTTAACAGATATTTGACTGCAGCAAATTAACCAGCATGGGCAGCTTCAAATGTGTAAATTGATTTAACAATTCCCTCTTTGTTTGTGTCCTCAAAGGATTTGCAGCTATTTCAGTACATCGGACGTTAGATATCGTGCTAATCAATTATTATATCATCTTCTATTTGCTTTTGGCACAATATGGTAACAGCTAAAACAAGACAGAAACCAACAAGCACCAATCCAGGCTCAGCAGCAGCTAAAGACCTTGTGGACCATTTATAGCTGATTACATTTAACAGGTGCTATGTAGTTGTTTGTGAAGAAGCATCAAACCATCCATCATTATAAATAGCAAAAGAAGGCTAAAGAATTAGCGAAAAGAAAAAAACAACACCGATTCGAAACCATGGGTTGGCCTAGTTAGCAAAGTTGTAGGTTCAAATCATGGATTGAGCCGCAACAATATAGCTCTTTGTGAATCTATATGTCCTGATACGGAGATGCCCTACCTTTGGCTGTATAAGGAGCTGGTCTTAACATGATGATACTGCAAAGTTAGGCTGATGCTTCTGAACTAAAATACAAAAAGAAGACAAAAGAAAAGGGAACCAATTTAGAGACCATTCTTACCCGCCTGAGATAACGTGAACGGATCCACTGAGGGGAGACATTAATTTGAGTTAGTTTCTCTTCCAGTGGCCTAGTCCGTATATGTGTTGATGGCAATGAGGAAACTATCCTTACATCATTAGCTAGAACCCTTCTGAAGTGCTCCAAATCAAATATATCAGGAAATTCACTGCATTCAATTTAACAAATATCAGCCTATTACACAAAATGGGCAACTACCAAATACAGTCGAATTGCAAAATAGTAATCAAACAGGATGAAAACGCCAAAGAGCTGTTAAAAATAGGACAAAACTTTTTGGTTAAACATGGTATCATCAATGTAATGAATCTTTAGCATTCAAAATTAATCAAAGATGTTAGGGGCATGATAAAGTCATCTTCACGGCCCTTTGCTTGAAAGGCACATAAAGGTTTTATCTTTCTTTCTCTCTGTGGATCGTTCATTTATTTGTTCAAATGACCCAAAAGCCATAAACTTCAGAGAAAAACCAAAATTTTCTTCTATCAAAAAAGAAAAAAAAAAAAAAAAAAAAGTCAAATTTAGCAGCAATTCATGAGTCATGAGCAGTTTTAGTCAGGCATTTTACCTTTCATCCCCCCAAATAAGATTGACTTGCAGAATTGGAACAACCAAAGCAGCTCCAAGTATTCTTGCAATAACAACAGCATCCACAATCTGATTCTTTTGCTGATTCATTCCGCCAGAAACCACTACTAACAGATACTTTCTCCTATCCCGCACTATTGCCTCACTCGATTTTTTATACTCCTCACTAAAGTTCAAGCATGGCCTGTAACCCAACCCATCTGGCTGCTTCCAAAAGTCACTTCTCTCTTCATTCTCCACCGATTTTTCATTTTGGTTTGAGATAACCAATTTTGACTCCCTTTCCTCAACAATTTTCTCACTTTCTGATGAAGAAAAGGCAACATCAGATCTTGATCCACCACCAGAAACGAACCGACCCTTTTGATCTGCTTGGCCATACTCATTGGAGAAAACGTGTTGTTGATGGGGTTTAGAGGTCAGACATGGGTATGGAGAGAATGGCACCAAATGATTGAGATCAAACCATAAACTGATGATACCGAGTAAACAAAACAGAAAGAGAGCAAAGAACCAAGCTTTTGGGCTTCTAAAGGAGCTGAAGCTAAAAAGCTTGTTCCTTGGTTGTTTTTTGGGTGAAACAAGCAGAGGCTGCAGCGAACATGCGGATAAAGAATTTATTATCCCGCAGGGAACCGATATGTAAGACACTTTCTTTGCATTGTTCTTTGATTTTGCCATTAAAGAAAGAACTTGTACACAGACAGAGAGGGAGAAATAAAGTGGGAGTGAGAGAGAGACAGTGAGGATTCTTAATTAATTGCTGTTGTGGTTCCTTGCTGAAGAGAGACGCCGGGAGAGACAGACAGAGAGATAAGCGGCGGGAACGCCATGTCTGAACAAAAGTCTAAAGTCTGTACGCGTTGCCTGTGGAATGGAATGCCGAAGCTTTCTTTTGACTAGTTATTATATGTTGTTTATATCTAGCTATCTGCTCTAAGTGATGTTTATTTAAGAATTTAACAACGTAGTTAAAAATTAAATAAAATAAAAAAAATTGCACAATCTATGCAATTATGTTTACTAATTTATCTCTTTTATTTTTTTTTATTTTAATGATCTATATCATCCTATTCTTACTTTATTTTTATTTAATATTTTTCTTTATTTAATTCAATGCACTAAACAGGAGGATTGAAACAAGAGGGCATCAAGGATTTGAAGCATTATTGATATGAGATGGATGGGATAATATGTTTGAGGGAAATATATGGAGGATTTTTTTTGAGTAACATCAAAGTATAATTAAAATGATATATATTATTAGATAATTATAATTGTAAAAATAAAATATTGAATATCATTATATAAATTGTATAATTATTTTAATACTACTTAACAATAAATTGTATAGTAAAAATACAGGCTTTTTTTTTTTCGACTAATGTTTTTTGGTGAAGGGAGAAACTAAGGTCTGAATTCCAAACTTCGGCTAGTAGTGTCAGGCTTTAACCATCCCCCTACTACATCGGTGCTATTCAACAATTTGTTGTTAAATGTATACATTAGATGTTTTTCTATGTTTTTTATTTTATATATTTATAAGGCTTGGTTTGGCCTGAGTGCCCCTTTTTTCAGATTAAGAGATTTTCTTAACACTGTATTTGGATAAAATTCTTGAGGGAGAAGAAAGTGAGGGAGAGGAAAGTGGAGAAGAGGATCATTAGAGGAAGAGAATATTTTCTATCCTCTCTTGTGTTTGGAAAGAGGTGATGGGAGGGAGGAAAATTATAAATTTTTTTGTTTGGGAAATGGTGGAAAGTATGAGAGAAGAATATAAAATATGTTGAAATAACAATTTTATCTTTCATAATAAATTCTATTAAGATATTTTGTTTAGGTAAAATTATAATTTTTAAATTATATAAGGGTAATTGAGTCATTTAATAAATTTAATATGAGAATTAACAACTTTCCTCTCATTTTTGGAAGGATTGATTTTGGTGGGGTAGGGAGGATTAGAGGAATTAGAAAACTCTACTCTCCCCCACTTTTCAAACATTTTCCAAACACAAAAATTTATCTTAATTCTCTCACTTTCCTCTCCCTCCCCTCACTTTCCCATCTCCCAAACACAGTATAAAAGTAAATTGATACTGTAATTTTTAATAATAATATACATTTTTAAGTAATAAAAATAAAGTTATAAAATTTTGTTAATAAAAATATAATTTTTATTATTTAAAATTACATGTTTATCACTTTCAGTATACTTGGTCAGTCTCAAATTAATAGGACACTTAAATTTTTCCCATATGTGTGTGTGTGTTTTTGTATTCATCTATTTATATATCTTTATATTTATCATCACTAATGATAGTTAGACATTTTAATAAATATTTTAAATTTAACATTAAATTATTTTTTGTAAATCAATAATGCATAATTAAAAAAAACTTGCGTTATATATGCAACTTGCGTTGTTTTAATTTGTTAAAAACAATGTCTTTGTATGGTAATTGTGTCTTGCGCGTCGCGACACTGCTACCAGCCGCTGTTTTCCGGCCGCCAAACTTGCCTTTTGGGGGCTGGGGGTTGGGGGGAGTGGGGGAGCTGCTCATTTTCATAAACTTTTTATTATATGGATATATAATTTTTTTATTGTATTTATACGAAATTTTTATATAATTACGAATATTTTTTATGTAATTATAAAGAGAAAATATGAAATAAAAAAATAATAATATTTTTATATTAATTTTAATTATTTTAATTGTATAAAAAAATATTCATAATTATACAAAAAAATACGTATAGACAAAAAACAAAAAATCGTATGACACCAAAATTTTCCCTTTTCATAATAGTTTTTGGCCTCTGCCTGAAATGTTCATGTGCATTATACTTGCTGTAGTCGGAGGGATAAAGGATAATTACTAGAAAAGTTTTGATGAAAAAAGATTAATCCGTTCTCGTTTACCAATATCAGTGTATTCATCATTCTTGTAATTAATGTAGTACAAATTAAGCGCTTTTTTTTTTTTTTATCTAGATAGATTTTTTTTTGTCTAGATAGATTTAAAGAAGGAGATTTTTTTTTTTTTTAATTTTCTGGTAGAAAAGGATAAATTTTTTATGAGTTAGAAATGCGGTTCTAATTTTAAGCTTATCTCAAATTTTAAGTTTGACAATTACTAACCTTCACCTAGTAGTTTAAAGATGGTTCTTTTTTATTATCATTTCAGAGTATGAAAGTTGCAATTTTGATGAAGACTTGTATATTATTGGATTAAAGGGAAATTTATCAATTAAATAAGTTTATTTATAGATGGGATATAAAAAATTTTTTAGAACCAAAATAAATAATAATAATAATAATAATAATAATAATAATAATAATAATAAATTATGTTATATTTCTTATGTTACTATCTACTTGACGCAGAATTTATTAATTACATAAGAACACGCTTAATAAGGTATATAGTTAATTTGACAAAATTTAACAGTTTATTTTCTTTTTAAATTGAATATATTTTTCATGATTGAACAATATAAATCACTATATACCTATTGCACTCCCGTTTGAAAATTTGTGTCCAATGAAAATAAATTTATGGAGAGATTGACTAATTCTTTTGAATTATAGGGATTTTTTTTTGTTTAATAGAAAAAAAATTATTACAATAATGTTGATTATCGAATCTGTAAACTAAAATTATAGTAAACTCCTGTTTTGCTTGCTTTATTCAATTTAACCCATAAAAAGAGACTCCACTTGAATATTACTAGTCTTGAATGAGCCCTTTTTACACTTAACTATAATATTAACGAATTTTAAACTTACAATATCAAATCTCTAATTTTAAGGAAGCTGACATCATCACAGGAAATTAAATTTAAATTAATATTAAAAATTATATTAAATTATTATTAAATAATCATATCGCAGTTGTAACAATTAATGAAGAAAGCATTGCTACGATGGCAGTGACAGGATAGCAACAGCCAAACAAAAAAAAATTAGAATTCTAGGGATAGTAGATGGGATTTGCATTTGACACCGAGGAGCAACTAGAAATTCGAACATCGTGCGCAGGGGCCAGCTGTCCCAACAATAGAATCTAAACTAAACATTCATGTGACTTGCCAGCATCCCCACACCTCCTTTTTTTTATATATAAAAAAAAAAAGAAAAAACAGCGGGTTATGTTTAGGTTATCCTCAAATTTTTGGTTCAATAACGTCCGAAGAGACGACAGTTGGCACTCGGTCACTATCCATGATGGCAACATTCCTCTACGTGGAGATAGTGACCACTCAACATTTGCCACGTCTATCAAGGCCACTGCTGACTCTTCTTCTTGTTCTGGATCTGGGTCCACCAACATTGTTTTTACTTTTAGAACCTTTGATGTAACAAATTAACAATGCGGTTTAGTTCAAGTTGGCTACCAAACGTTTTGTGCTTTGGAAAGAGACCTTGAGGTGCTAGGATTGAACGAAACCTTTTGTGCTTTGGAAAGAGACCTTGAGGTGTTAGGATTGAACCTTCTCAAACTTTTCCCATTTGCACCTATTTTATCAATTAAAGCCCTAGATAAAAATTCTCCCTCAGTAATAATTAACATATAAGCTACTGTTTGTGTGTAAAAGAATTTATCTCCATGTATAAGAAATAAGAGTTTCTATTAAATTAAATAGCAGTGTCAAATATATGATAGTTGTGATAAGTTATGAACAATTAGATGATGTTTATTGACTAACAATTTAATAATATTTGTTGGGTTCGTGAAATTTACTCCTTCATAATTTTAATATAAATAACTTAATATGCTCGTTATGGTAATTCAATGTAATTCTCCTATAATAAATCTGTAAAATATTACCTATGCTTACCAATTTTATTAACCAAAATATATAAATAATGAACGTCCAACAACAACTCATATGAAGTGGGGATATTTGGTGACCAAATAGAGGTTAGGCTACTCTTAAATTTTTTCTTTTTGTTTTTTTTTATATAGGCGCGGTTAGGTGTACTGTACCGAGCACCAAGGATTTAAAAAATATATTTTTTTAATTTTTGAAAATTCGAACTTAAATTTGAGTAACTGTTATTTTAAAATTTAAAAATTAAAACTTTAAATTTTATACCTAAACGTTTAATCTCTTAAAAAAACAAATATTTTCAAAAATAATATTAACAATCTAAGTATACCGGTTCAGTATCTCAATTTCGGGTACCAAACTTTTTCCTCTTTTTTTTTAATTTATCTGAATCTTTTGTAGAATTTTGAGGAAAAATCCCAAAAATTCACTCTTATAAGTTTTGATTTTTTTTTTATTTAATTTTTAAATTTTGAGCGGAGAGTCTGGAGGCGACTCTTGAGAGCTGAGAGCGTTGGCCGGAGCACAGTCACACGCAGAGTGACAGAGCAGAGAGCAGAGAAAAGAAATTTGTGAGCCGAAAAGGATGGAAAGCCTTGTGAAACGACACCGCTTAATTAATTTTGCAACACCGTCACACTCCAGTCGTTCTCCTTAATTTTACTTCGCTAATTCTCAATGAGCTGCGACTTTAAACGACACCGCTTTATCCTTTTCTTTTTCTTTTTTATTTATTTAATTTTTTTGGGTTGGGATCTTCCTTTTGAGCTCCATCGTTGCTCGAAACCTCTTTCTTCTTCTTCTTTTTTTCCTTTCTGCATAAACGGAGCGTTGTTTTTAGGAGTGCCAAGCTGGCTATGGACTGCGACTCCTATGACAGCAGTGGTGAGTGAGTTTTTGGCTTTCCAAAGATCCTTTTTTCTCCTTCTTCATTTTTTTTTTTAAACTATGGTTAGGGTTTTTGTGGAGCCTGTTGGCTTTTTTTTTGCCTTTAATTGTATTTTCTTTTCAATTTTTTTGGGTGAGTTGTTGACATTAAATCTCCAAGTTTCGGTTCATTGCCTTGCTTCAAAAATTGGGATAGTTTTTGAGCTGTGAAGAACTGTGTGACTAGTAGTAAAATCTTGCTGCCTCGGATTGTAGATTCTGATTTGAGTAGCCAAATCTAAATAATTAGCTTATGAAATTTCGAATTTTGTGACCTTTGGATTGTGGATTCTGAATTAAGTTACTTGGGATTTTAAATCTTTCTCACTCTCTCTACTTGATGATTGATGGGTCATAATTTCTTTTACTTCTACTGCTTTTTGGAATTTGCATTTTTTAACTCTTTGCATTTTTTTTTTACCTGCTGGATCATTTTCACTCCACATAGAAGCTTATCTTCATCTGCATTGGTCTCATCGAGGACTGAGCAGTAGAGATAGACAACAAAGTTTTCAGATCTTGTTGGTCATGGTTCTGTGGACAATGAATTGGAGTTTTGCTTCATAAGGGCTAGGGTTTACGTTTGCCTATTCTAGGCTCAAGAGATGGAGGAGGTTTCAGACATAAAATCATGGTTATGGAAGCTTGAGCAGATTGTTGCGTCTTAGGATTTGAGACACCATGGAGTTCGCCGTCTGATGTTTTTTAAGGTTTTGGAGATAAACTTTATGCAGCTTATGGTGACGTGAAAAGAAAACGATTACAATTTATTTCGTCAAGACCTTTGTGTTGGAGCAGCTGAAAGTAGAGCCTAATACTGAAATGGCAACTTATGAAGCCGTTCAGAGCTTTAGTAAAGTGGGCAAAGAGAAGAAGTGCGAGGTCTAGGATCTGTTGTTAGGAGAGTAAGGATTTGGATGGTTTGCATTTTATGCAGACTTTCTTCACTGCATTTGTGGTTAGTGGATGATGTATGCACGCATCTTCCTAGTTAGACATGGGATTAATGTCAGCTGCCTTCTAATGGAGACATCAGAAGTAACATCACATAATTACAACCCTTTATTCATACATACATTTCCAGCCGTTTTATTCTGTATTTTTGCCGCATCTCCAATATGATGTGTCTTCATGACCTTGTTTTACCTCCGATTGATCAGGAACTGATGATGACCTTCCTCCATCACATCAAAACAGAATCCCTCCAGGTGGTCGGGTGGCTGGGAATGGAAGACCGGTAGCAGGTTCTGTCCCATATTCTAGGATGTATGGTGAGCCTGATATGGAGACACAAATTCACCAACTTGAGCAAGAAGCATACATTTCTGTTCTAAGAGCCTTTAAAGCTCAAGCTGATGCCATTACTTGGGTACTTTTTATGATATATCTTTGTCAAACCCAAAAATTTTAAATTTTTCTGATCACTCATAAATGAAAGCTATGTGAAATGTATTTCTTCAGGAGAAGGAAAGTTTGATAACAGAATTGAGGAAGGAGTTAAGATTATCTAATGAGGAGCACAGAGAGCTTCTTGGTCGGGTCAATGCTGATGATGTTATACGGAGGATAAGGTCTGATAAAGCTCCGAAATGGTGTCTTTTTTCTTTTTCTTAAAAAGTGTCATAATTTATAGCTGTTTATAAGCTATTAGCAAATCTTAGCGACATTATATTGTGGATCACATTAGGGAGTGGAGACAGGCAGGCGGACAGCAATCTGGCATGCCTAGTACTGGACAAGCTGTTCATAATCCTACACCCAGTCCGACAGTTTCTGCTTCTCGGAATAAACAGAAGATAACCTCGGCAGTCCCTTCTCAGTCCTTTGGTGGGCCATCTCCTCCATTTCACCAACAAGCAGTTTCTGCATCCCACCAGCCATCTTCATCAGCGCCTAAACGTGGATCTGTTATGGGATCCAAGGGCAAGAAGCAGAAACCAGTGAGTTAAAAAAATGTGACCTATGGATTGACAGAAATGTTTGCAATTTAATGCATATTTCTAATGCCTATTTTATTATTATTTCCTTTTCCTGGATTTCTCAGGGATTACCTGGTGCTTCATCAATGAAGTCCTTTCCTTACCCTTCCTCAGGTCCATCTGGAATGGATCGCAATTTAAATAGGTTGTCTTCTGGACCTACCAATGAAGCAGCAACATATGATGACTCACTAATTGGGAAGACAGTTAGGACCAGGTGGCCTGATGACAATAACTTTTATGAAGCTGTTATAACTGAATACAACCCAGCTGAGGTATATATGGCCGCTGATTATGTCTAGATATCTTTTTGGGAGCTTATCTTGCCAACATAATCTATCCATTGTTAGGAACGGCATGCTCTGGTGTATGATATTGGAACAGCAAAGGAGACATGGGAATGGGTAAATCTCTCAGAGGTGAATCACTTTTGTCTGTTAGCATTTAACCCCTTGCTTGTTCTCACCTGGATTGTCCTCTTGTGCTGCAACATTAGTCTTGAAACATAAAAAAATTAAAAGAAAAGGCTAGAAGTTTTGATTGAATATATTATTGGAGAAGTAATGTATATTGGATAAGAACCTGAAGTGCCATGCAGAATTATTCCACAAATGTAATACTTTTCCCCTTCTTAACATGTCTCTTCAAGTAACTTTAAATTGGCAATATGTCTGCTTTCCTGTTTGGAATCATTTTATTTATTTATTTTCAATTCAATGGATGGATTATGTGTAACATTCATTCTAAGAGGAGTAGGTGATGGTGCATCGATCACGTGGTTAGAAAGCTGATACCTGCTTTGGGAAACTGGTTCCCAAACTGACAGTGGAGACTTTTTGGTCAAAGGGAAAGTGTCCTTGGTATATTGTTAGGTTATTCATTGTTGGTCTTTTTTTAGTTGGTCTTATGATTTACTTTGGTCTTGGTATTAAGAAATTTCCTAATTAGAGCAGAATTTTTCAGTGAAGAATTTGTAAACTGGTCTTCTTTTTTAGGAGTACTTGTCCTAGGTGGAAAAAGAGCCTAGGTTCTGAGGTTCTAAATACATATTAGTGGCATTGTGAAATTTGTTCATGAGAATCAATTGTGGAAAATTGATTGTGATTTCTTCTTCGTCTTCTTCTTCTTCTTCCTTCTTCTTCTTGCTGCAGTAACGTGGAATTCTGTTCCCAGCTTCTTAAAACATCCATAAAACTTATCTCTAAACTTCAGCCTTGGCATCTTTTGGGTTTCGCATTACAGATATCTCCAGAGGATATACAGTGGGAAGCTGGGGATCCTGGAATCTCTCATCGTTTGGGCTACGGTGGATCAGTCCATGGGATAAAAAGATCCATAGGCCGGGACAATGTTCCAAGTGTGGGAGGTGGAAAAGGTGCACCGAAGGGTCGACCAAGAAAAGACTTATTTGCTTCACAAAATGGGATTGGTAAGAAGGTGCCAGATGTCATACACATTCGCCACACTGATACACTAATTAAAGAGGTAAGTGAAATGGGTTGATTGAGATCAGGAATTGTTTTACTGTAACCTCTCTTAAAGATAATATTGTTGTACATTCGGACAGGTGGAAAAACTTTTTAGTGCAAATCGACCCGATCCTCTAGAGATTGATAAAGCCAAGATAGTGTTGAAGGTTAGATGAGAAACATGCAGGCTTCTTATTGTCTATTCAGTTTTCTTCTACAAGTTTTATTGCTTCTTCGAATGTCACATAATTTTGTAACTAACTTTCCAATGCAGGATCATGAACAATCTCTTATTGATGCAATTGCAAAGCTTGTCGACATTTCTGATGGCTATGGTGGTACTTATCATTCCTTTTGCATCATTTTATGGAGACTACTTGCATAATGTCAGCCAATATTAAAGTTGGGTGGCGTCAGTACATGTATTTGCTGATTTCATATGAGCTTTGCTTAGTAGGCTATAAATATTTGCTTCTGAAAGATGTTAACATTTTGAGCCTCATAGTTTTTCTGTTGATTTTGCATTTAACAAATTTGGAATTGCGCACTTCTCCCCGGTGGTTTCTGAAATCAATTATGATTTTTCTTGGACGCATGCATTTTCTCTAGTGGGCGCAGAATAATGTTATTAAGTGGATGCTAGCATATAAATGGAGATTTGAATCTGTGTGTAGATATAGAATAGTTGAACTTGTCAAATCACGAGCCCACTTACATGATTTGTTGGTGCTCTATGTTGGTGTTTTGGTTCGAAACAGGTTAGGGCTGCTACTATGGGCAGGCAATGGAAATAGAACGAGGGAATCGGTCAGTGCTACAATGCAGCAGGGTGTGTCTTCTGGATGATATGGTGCTGGAGGGAAGAAGGGATAGAATTTATGGAATTATGCTTTAAGACACAGGTAAGAAGAGAGATGCTAACTTGGAAAACCTTGTCTGAAACTTCCTTCCCCGTTGAAAATTTTGTGTTTCAATGATACGTTTCTTCCAACACAAGATGATTCTTGATGGCTTGAGTTGTTGGGAAAAGGAACTGTAGGGATGAAATTGTTGCCACCAGATTACAAAGTTCTCTGTTGGCAGTGAAATTTCCTGCTTTATGATGTGTAAGATTAAAATGTAACTTTGGCTTGGTCCGAAATTTTGTCAATAGCTGCAAACTATGATCCTACTTGTTGCAAACAGGCTGCTTGCTTGCTTCCTTGTGGTTACATCGTTGAGGACTACCATCCTTGTGAATAAGAAAATGTTTTGGAATCCAATCTTTAGTAGAAGGGGATTTTTTTTTTTCTTTGGGGCGGAGGGGATCTATTGAAAGGCTTATTAGGTCATGAGGTAAACAATTAGGGTGGTACTTTTCTCTCATAAATTTTGCTCTCTCCCTTCTTAAAATTAAAACCTTAAATTTCTAAAATAGAGATTTTGGCTCTATCCTTTGAGGTGTCCCTTGAAAGGATAGAAGGCGATTTTCTTGTAACTAAATGTGAGTCTTAGCATTCTTGGAAGTTGAATTTCAGCGTTACATAAGCGCAAATGAAATTTTCTTCTTGCTTATAGGGAGCCTCTTCTTTTTGTTTTTTTGTTTTGGATTTCAATTAGCTCAATATTGTAGGTATTCATCCAACTCAAGGGTATTTTTTTGTTTGACCAAAGAGAAAAGGAGTCTATTAGATTAAAATAAGCATTAGATACATAAAGGGCCAGCCGACTGTCGAGCCTTAACAACAGCCACGGCAGCATCCATGCAGGCTAAATAGGGAGCCGATACCCAAGCTCATAGCTCAGGGAAAAGAGGAACAGGGCCAAAGCCCACATGAGTGAGAGCCCAGAAACCAAAAGGTTCCAGACCCCCCACCGCAATCGGAGTGGTAGATCCTGGTATAGCCAGACAAACAGCGACGAGCCCCAACGGCCAACGGGGGCGCGACAACAGCACGCAGCTGGACGCTGTCCGAAAGTCTCCAAAGCGCTGATCAACGAGCGGGAAACAACCAACGCTACAGAGGACTGAGAAACCCGACGGTAGAGAGCCGACTAGAAGACGGTGACCAGAAGCGGATTTTGGATACTTTTTACATTAGAATGGGACGAAGATTAGAATTCCTCTAACTCAAGTTGATTTATATTATTAGAATAGGATTTATACATCGCACGGATTTTGGATACTTTTTAAGAATATTAATATGAGTTAGTAGGAAGAAGATTGAGACAAATGCAAATTAATGCACTTTAATTTTTTATGAATATGTTCTGTTTGTAGAAAAAAATTATAGAAACACAAAAGAGAAAAAACACCACAGTTGGGAAGATTGTAGAGTTACCACCAAGAATCATCCTCAATTCTATATTCTCGCTCTAGTATAATCGAAGTTGACACTAAAGCAGAGGCAAGAGGAAATAGGAGCATGATGCAAGAGAAGAATGCATGCCAACCAAGATTTTCAAAATCGAGCTGAACTGAACTGATCAATTTGATAAGTGAAAACAAAAATCGGCTACTAATTTGGTTCGGTTTGCTTAAAGGGGGTGTTTGGTTCTATTTTTTGGGAAGTGTATCTATGTTTCAGTTTAAAAAATGAGGAATATGAGTGTTTGATAAAATATTTGAAAATGTTACTAATTACTGACAGTCGTTATTTAAAAAAGTAGGTTAAAACTACTTTTTAAAACTTTCAGTTGCTGATATAAATCCTTTAGACCAAATTACTTTTTTTTATAATTTTATTTGTAAGACTGAATTTATATATATTATAATTTTTTTAATAAATTAAGTTATTTTATTTTATTTGTAGAAAATAATACTAATAGAAACAAAATAATATATTAGTTTCTATGTAAAATTTCATTAAAGATATTTTTTAAAATTTTTCATAAAATTATTAGTTATTTTTTATTAAAACTTGTTGCAAATTATTTTTTTAACCGTAGTATATATTATGCAGTCAAAATTTACTAACGTATAAATAATCAAAACGAATAGATTTTTCCTTTATAAAAATGATGCCAATGAAAAGAAAAAATAAGTAATATACAAAATAGTCATTTTATAATTCAAACAGTAAACAGTAAATATCAATTTAATTAAACACCATAATTTTATTTTAATAATTAATAACAGTAATTAATAATAATAATTCACAATTAATAATAATAATTAATAATAATAACAATAATAATTAACTAGATAAGTCAAATAGTCCAAAAACTTATCAAAATTAGAACTGGTCACCAAACTGGAAAACGGGTGAACGGAAACCAATTTTTCAATTTGGTTAGTTAATGGTTAGTGACGTGGCATATTTTGGAGGTGCCGCGTTACCTGGTAAAATGAAGAAAAATTATGGTTGCCGAGGATTCAATCTTAGGTGAGAGAATACTTAAAAAAGGCTTCAGGTTTATAAAACTTTGTCATAAAATATATTTGTTGTTTATTTTTTTTTCTTTCTTTATTTTGAGAAATAGTTTGAAAACCTTTTATCTCATTATATTTTTCAATTATTCTTTACATTAGACTATATATCTTTTGGTAAATTATTCTTTGAAGATTGAAAATTTTTTCTTTCCATTCTAAAAATTACTAATTTTGAAAACTTTTATCTCATTTGCTTTTTTTATTAAAATTTTATTAAATTATTTAAATCTAGATTATTTATTTATTAATATTTTCATCTTTAAGAAATGAAAATACATAAATTAGTTTAAAATAAAATTATATAAATTAGAATGTACTTTGTCCTTAATTTATTTGAATTAAACCCCTTGTCATATTAATTAATCAATTTCAACATATATTAAATTATATTAATTGCTTTGTCCTCAATTACTCACCGCTAATTTTGAAAACTTTTATCTCATTTGCTTTTTTTATTAAAATTTTATTAAATTATTTAAATCTAGATTATTTATTTATTAATATTTTCATCTTTAAGAAATGAAAATACATAAATTAGTTTAAAATAAAATTATATAAATTAGAATGTACTTTGTCCTTAATTTATTTGAATTAAACCCCTTGTCATATTAATTAATCAATTTCAACATATATTAAATTATATTAATTGCTTTGTCCTCAATTACTCACCGCTATACAATATATTATCTAAATTTTTAAATATTATCATATGTTAAGTTAAATTAAAAATTACACATAATTAAATATCTCAAATATAATATTATAATATATATAACACTTTTATTTTATATTTTCCCATGTTACCCATCAATATTTTTATATAATGCATATGTATTAAATATTAGTTCAACTAATTGAATTTTGAGCCCTATGAGTATTCTGATTTAATAACTAGATTAGTTCTTAAAATCTTAATAATAAGTTAGATTAGAACAACAAAATATGAGCAATCATCACAAATATGAGATATTAAACGTAGAGGAAATGAAACATGAAGAATTTGGAAGATGTTTCTATAAGCCTATGATAAAAGAGATTGAATCAATCTATCAATGATCTTGCATTTAGAATCATGAAATAAGTTTGTTTTTTTAACTTCCTCTCTAATAAATACCATAAAAAGGAAAAGAAAAAGAAAAGGAACAACATGTCCATCTCGAGATATGAAAAATGGACAATATCGTGAAGGATATGAGAAATGTAAGAATAGAGTAGCAACACGGTAAAATATTGCGTTTGATATAATCACAAATGTAAACTCATGTTCTTGTGTTCTCAAAAGTCAAAAGTAAACTCATGTTCTGAAAAATCATAGTTATAAAGCCGACAAATAAGTTGAGAAACAGAGGTCAACGCCAGCAAGCTAAAGTTGCAGAATCCAACAAGCATGAAACTAAGGAGGAGTTTTTCCTTGCACCCTGTTCTTCTTTCAATGAAAAAAGTAATGAATGACTTATAAATAGTGGGTGTACACATCACGTGTGCCCCTATCTTGATGCTTTCAAACTCTGGACATATCCTATACTTCTAAAGTAAGGATTGGTGATGGCAAGCTCTTGGAGGTGCAAGGAAAAGGATTAGTAGCAATAAAGACACTCACAGGTACAAAATGCATCAATGATGTTTTATTTGTTCCAGAAATCAACCAGAACTTATTGGGTGTTACACAATTTCTTGAAAAGGGATATTCACTGTCCTTTAAAGGAACGATCTGCACTATCTCAGGCTCATCAATAACTGAGTTAATCACTGTTCATATGAGAGGAAAGGGTTTTGCTTTATGTTTAACTGAAATTGACAAGATTGCTATGGCTAGTACCGTTGATGATTCTATGTTATGGCATAAAAGAATGGATCACTATCATTTCAGTACACTTAAGAAAATGCAAAGCAAAGAATTGGTTTGAATATGCCTGAGATTGTTGAAGATCAGAAAGTGTGTGAAGCTTGTCAGCTTGGCAAACAAGCAATGAATCCTTTTCCAATAAACCAAGCTCAAAGAGCATTAAATAAACTAGAACTTGTGCATTCTGACATCTATGACCCCATGAACACAGATTCAATGAATGACAACAAGTATTTCAATTTATTTATTGATGATCTACCAAGGTTCTGCTGGGTGCATTTTTTAAAGATAAAGTTCGAGGTGCTTCCAGTTTTCAAAGGTTTCAAGGCACTAGTTGAAAACAAGTTAGGTTGCGAAATTAAAAACCTGAGAACTGATAATGGCTCTGAGTTTACTTCTGAGGTCATTGAACAATTCTGAATTGCATATGGTATTCACTAGTAGTTTACAACTCCATACTCACCTTAGCAGAATGGTGTTTTTGAGAGGAAGAATAGGACCATCATACAGACGGCAAGGGGTATCCTACTGAAAAAAACTTACTAGATAGATTCTAGGGTAGGGCTTTGCTAAATTTGCTTCCAACCAAAGCTGTGAAAGAAATCGTGCCTTATGAAGAGTGGCATGGTGTAAGGCCGTCTGTTAGTCACTTAAAAGTTGTTGAGAGCATTTGTTATGTGCACATTCCTTACAAAAAGAGAGGGAAGCTGGACTGGAAGGCTGATATAGCAATTTTTATTGGCTATAGCAACAACTCAAAAGCCTATAGGATTCACAGCATCAAGTCATTTTATAAACATTGCAAGTTTGAGAACCAACTAGCTGATTTGTTTGCTAAGGCCTTAACTAGAGGCAAGTTTGTAGCAGGTAAACTTTCTTTGTTAGTACATTTCAAGTGAAGAGAATGGCTCTAATGTGCCTGTAGCTAATGCTTATAATTTCAGATAATGTATATGAGAAATACAAGCGAGTATGGGTGTTGATGCCCCAAAACATCTCTCTTGTTTCTGCTTTCCTTTACTGCTTTTCCTTTTCTGGTACAGTAACAACACATAGCTACTGCATCGTTTTTCTTTGTTCTTCCAAATACCATCAAGGTCTAGGACTCCCACCATCTCTTCCAACCTCCATCAGCAGTCCTCTCAAAAATGCGTGGCTGCCTCATCGGAAAGCTATCCTTCCAGTCCGGGTACTTGATCAAATACTCCCATTGCCTGACAAAAATTCGTTCTTTTCTTATACTTTTATCGAAATACTTACAGTTCGCATTTTGCCCCCTCCTCGAACAATACAATGCAAATGTAATTATCTTAACACAGCACACAACACAGACCGCCCATGTTAGTTATATTTTTACAATAAATGGAGATCAAGGAACAAGTTGTGTCCTAACTTTTAAATGCAGTCAATTACGATTGCTCTATTCTACTACCTTCTTAAGTTATCCACAAAATCTGGTCCTTCGACAGATGGTGAAGTAGAACATTTAAGCAAGATCTTTTCATCGGAAAGATTCTGCAATGTCCGAGCAGTATACAGCTGCCATTTGGTCCTGCATCAGAAACAAACAGAGTGGAACGTATCGTCCAGATGTTCACCAAGCTTCTTTTTTTCTTTGTTACATTAACTGTAATATAAGGCCACTGCACAGCTAATTTCTTACTCTCGGTTCATAAACTAATGTCAATGACAACCTTCAGTCAAAAAACAACAGAAATAAAGGGAAAAAAAAGGTAAAGAAACACTACCAAGTGCAAGGACTAATCACAAAACGATCTGTTTCAGTGTCATATGTCTCCAACAACCTGCCATTCCAAGTGATGTCCTCATGAGATGCAGTTACACGGATTCTTCTGACAATCTCATCAGGGCATCTTGCAGTTCCATTAAAGCTTGCTGGCTTGAGGGATCCAGAGGATGTTTGAACCTAACAATGTGCAAAAGACCAATTCTGTATTATTCATATGGTGTGCTGCTTGCATTATCATAATTTTGATTATAAATTTTACATCTGTACACCAAACTTACACAATTTGATGGCTCTTCCATACAAAAAATTACTACTCAAGTTATAGGAAACTAGACCCCACGATCTTTAGTTAAACTTCAGCAAGTCATTATTCACCTCACATAAGTCAGACTATCCATACTGATATCAATGCAGCCAATTAAAAAACGCAAAAGGAAAGCCAAAAGTTGGCTCTAACCACAAACCCAGTCAGAATAGGGTATGCATTTCCTTGAGAATCCCTCTTCGTGTTATGCCGCAAAACGAAAAGTGTCTGAATGTGAAACTTTTCCGGTCTCCAGCTCAATGATTCAATTATTTTTGTACACAATGGCAAAGAATAACCATCCAATTTTCCATGCCTTTTTGAGCTAGGGGACCCATTAAATTGCTGCAAACAAAGTTCAACATATTGCTTTAACCATCAGCTTCCGTGGCAACAAATAAATCTCTAAAATACTTATGACAAAGCAGATGTTCTAGGACCAGACTTTAGGGGAAACATCTTCAAAACCACCAACGATGTGAACCTGCAGTTTACATTGGACAGATTAATTAACCCCTGATATGATACTTGAACATCACAAAGATCATGAATAAGGTAACAAAGCTTTAAGGTAAAGTTTGGAAGGATACATCCAAGTTGGCATCAGAGTCATAACTAGTAACAAGAGACAACATCTGTGTAAGACCAACATCAACAATCTTGGAAGAGTCCATATGGGCAAAAGATGTCCTGCAAGTGTACAGCAAAATCACAACGGCATAGTCAGTTAATAAAGCTTTTAATTAGTACTCTCTCTGAAATATCTTCTTACATTCCAGTCTTCCGGTTTCGGATAACCAGACCCACACACGTTGTTGCCTCATCAGTGCCGACAAACTTTACATGCAAAAAACAAAAAATAGCACATAAATAACAGAATTGAATAGGGAAAAAAATGATGAGCAATTTAAGTGCTCATTTAGATAAGCAAATTTCAAATAAAACCACTCTCGCAATAAGATGCTACAATGAAAATTATCAAAAGATGTAGACTGTTTAATTTGTGACAACTTATCAAACACTAAGACCAAAATTGGACAATATGAGACAAGAAACTCCAAAATCTGAGTCCTGCAAAAATTTCTTCCTATGTTAGTTCCTGCAGCTTACTTTTCTGCCTCTATAACAACAAAAATAGTGAAGTGCATGGAAGAACAGAAAGATCAGAGGTAGCTAAGAATCAAATCTTTCATCTTATCATTATTGGAATTATTATCATCCTCTCTGCTGGCCGATCACAGACACACGGGGAAAGTAAGAGGTTAGTTGCTTCCAGTGCGAGAAACCTTTTTTCCCAGGTATTTCCTAGAGCATTGGGAGTATGCTACAGTTTGTGAAGAGAAAGGGTGCAGGGCCAGGGATTACCAAGCACAATCAAAGTAGAAAGCTAGAAAAACTAGTATTCCATAAGTGGGTGTTTTAGGCACTTTGAACCAGTGCTGCTCAACATTATACGAGCCTTATTAGAGTGTGCAGTTACAGTTGAACGGAATTGCTTCGAATCCCCAGCAGCAACCGGTGGCTGCTTTATAAAACAAATTAACCCCAACTGACCAAAAGGGTCAATAAAAATAAGGTTTTGGATTTCATTCATTGGCGCCGTAAGATTAGAACCTGCATAACAATTGAGAATAGAATTTTGATGGACAAAAATAAAAAGAGGAAAAAGAAGGTACATCCACACGAGCAGGGTCGACTGTGGCATATTCTCGTTGAAAGACATAAACCCATTTACGATGTTTATGTGTGCGCGTATCTGCTGAATCCTCGTCCTCGTCATCGGCCGGGACAAAGGGGAAATTCCACTCCTCCATAGCCTTGAGTGAATGTGAGGCTGATACCAGCGATGGGTGCTCCATCAGTGACACCAACAGGCTCCCATTTCCCTGTCCCAAGTTCGTCCGTCAGGAATTTGCAAGATTTTACGAGGCCAAGAGAAACACACAATTATACTGAAATTCAACCGAAAAATAATTAAAAAACAAAAAACAAAAACAAAAACAAAAAGCAAACTGAACAGAGGGAGCTTTCAAAGGTCAGATTATGACAAAATTTAGAAAGGTTTGAGGTAAAATCTAAGGGGGCGGCGGGAATAAACGATGTGAAAATAGCAGAAAGTATCGACCAGAGGTGGAGATTGAGATTGAGACTGGGAGGGAGTAGAAGGAAATGGAAGGCCATCCACAAAGATCATCTTCTGATCTTCTTCTCTTCTTCTGATGTATGTACTCCAAATCACTATTGGATTTTTCAGTGTAAATTATATTTCAGTGAACAGTTTTAGAAGAGAGAAGAGCTCCGCTGACTTGGATTTGAAATTGGTATCTGTCTCTCACATACACACGCAGACACAGATTAAAGAGAATGATCCTTCGGCCCTTCTTTTTTTTTTAGGTTGAAAAAAAAAATTAGAGATGATACAGTCAGATTTATAGTGTATTTTAATAGAGCAACAAAAACGTGAGAAAAAAAATTATTTGAATAAATAAAAAAAATTGTGAAAAAAAAGTAATAAAAAAATAAATAATAATTTGTGAAAAATAAATATGTAAAAAATAAATTGTTTGAATAAAAAAAAAATCATAAAAAATTTTAAAATAGATCCAGCACTACAAATTATTGTTAATAATAATTGTTAAAATTTACTTCTGAATCATAACATCATACAATCATATGATCCTGACAACAATTTACAAGCCGCATTCTAATAAGTTCACTTCTGAGTAACGAGTGGGATCATAGGATCCTGTGGAATTGTGCAAGGTCCTGGATAGGATAATGATATCAATAGAATATCACTCAACTATACACAATGAAAGATAACATTAAGGTCTTCTCAACGGTGTCTAGCAATGATGAAATAATTTTAGATATGTTTCTAAGACAGCCCAGCATAACTCATCCATAAACGTATAGCCAAACAACTTTGTTATTGCCTTCAACCCGATTTTTATCCTACCAGCACAGCCACTGATATTGAGCAGTTTTTCCCTCTCCTCTTAAAAGAGAACCAATACATTCACTGATTCACCAACGATTGCCTTGCTATCAGTGACGTTTCTTTGGCTTTATGTCAGTTCCCTGCAGCAGCATCGTTTCTGATTTGTTCTGTCTGCGTGGGAAGGAGAAGAGCAAGTCTTGTTTTGTATCTAGCAATTCGTTTCAACCGTTCTTCTCTTAACCTAAAAAGGTAAGTAGGATAGGAATTGAATTTTGTCATCTTACGTAACAGGCAGAAAAAGAAAAACTTGAAAAACCCTAGTGGGACATATCAAAGAGATTGGTTGTTATGGAAGAACCCAAGAAAAAGAAAAACTTGTCAACCATCAGGTATCAGGATACTCTGGACTGTGTAGGATTAACAAAACAAGCAATGGCATCCTTCTCCACACATTACATCACCATTCCAAGGTAAAATTCCATCAAATATAAATATCATTGCAGAAAGCAGAAGCCAAGCCATTTGGTAAGCTCCTAATTCATTAACTAATTTTCTTGAACAGTTGAAATCTAACTCCATAGCTGCCTGTGAGGTGAAGACTCAAATTTTCTTAAACAGCTCCAAAAAAAAAATAATAATAATAATTCGTTTTCCTTGAGTAGTCAAAGAACAGTGAAATTTTCAAAGTGGAAAATCTACTAATGAGGCAAAAATTGCTCGAAAAATCTCATCTTTCCTCCCTTTACAACGGCAATACTTGAAGGAAACAAGCACACACCCAGGCACAGAGACATATACACAAGGAAACCTTACAACCAGTGTGTTAATTGAAAACTTACCGTGCTCGGACCTTTTTGGCACGCTCAATGTGTCTTTTTAAGAGATCTTCTGGTGATAGATCTTCAACATGTTCCTCAACCTGAAAAGAAAAATAGGCAAAAGGCAGAAGTAACTATATGAATATTCCCAGTGCAAGAAGATGCTAAAATGTCAATTCAGCTTGCAAGTCCCACACTGGTTGAATGCTTATTATAGGAATTACCACAAAAAATGAAATATCTTGTGAGATCCAGTTTGATTAATTAAACATCCCATAGAATGTTAAAAGACTGCTAATAAGGGAGGCTAAATGTAAAAAGGCTGCTATTGAGAGAAACTATGGATAAGAGAAAGGATTGCTAATTTGATTATGGGTGAGATGGAGAACTAAAACAAATAACCTCATCTTCTTCCATTGATTGTGTTTCTTCTTCTTCACCATCCTCTTTTGCTGAGTGATTGTCCACTGCTGGTATTGGTAGAGGCCTTGGAAGGGTTCTTACAGCATCCCCATGCTGTGGCTGCTAGCATGCATAAAAATTGAAAAGACAAGAAAAACATGAAAACAAGAAAGAAGAGCTGACAAAGTTGATCTTTCCATATTGTCAAGTAATTTAGAACCTACAGAATGCCCAACTGATATACAGCTAGAATTCTCTCAAACAAGCAGGTAGGTAATGCCACAGAGAATTACCCTCATAAGCCATAGCATAAAAATACAATACTGGGTCTCATTTGGCATCAAAGGGACAAACTTCGAATTGCTTTAGACTAGGCGCGAAAACAGAAGAATATCTAATCTTGCACAGAAGTTTCTCTATCTACTGTCAGAATCATACTAGCAAACAAGATGTACAAGTGACAGAGATTAAAAAGTGCTTCAATCAATCCCAATTGAAACCAAAGCATATAACAATCAAATCAGTTTTTTGCTCTTATGAAAAGCAGACAAACTTCCATCAGAAACAATGATTGAAGAAACTGGCAGGTTTCAAAAGCACTGTAAGACATTCCACTTGATTACAGAATGTACCTGAGTTTCATCTGGATATCCATTTCTCAGCCATGACCGACAGAGTGAATAAAGAGTAGCCCCATCTGATATTCTCACCTACAAGTTTATAAAGCATCGATAATTAACAATGAAGAAGAAAAAAATCATGACCATGGGTCCAAGTTCCCAACTTATGGTTGGAGATCAGAATGACCCCCTAAACTATGTATGAATGTGTTTGCAATAGCTAACTCCTCATGCATCTGTTATGAACCACGCCTAAAATACATAAAAGTTGAAGAAAAGAGAAAGTGGAAGAAGAAAGAGAGGAAGAAAGGTGTCTCACTTTACGATCTCTAACCACGGCAAGGGGATCATCTCTCCTTCTGCCAACAAAAAGTAAAGTTAAATGACAACAAAAGCTAAGCACGTGCATACATGAAAGCTAAGCACGTGCATACATGAGAGATCCAAGGGAAAGGCAACAAGAATCATTGAAGTGGACAACTACCTTGCACTTTTATAGCCATTAGAATCAGAAACTGGAGATGAAGCAACCTAGTCAAGAAGACAATCAAAACTTAGCTTAATCAACCAGAGGAATAATGATTTTCACATTATTAGAAAGGTAAGCAAGCTGAAAACCCTACTACCTAATTGACAGCATCCATTACGATACAACGGTAAAAATTAAAGAGAACATATGCATTAAAACTTCAGTTGTCGCATGTTATTCAGTAGAGGTTTATACTCCAAGAACAGTAACATGTGTCAGAAGTAATTACTTAAGCGGCACTGCATCAACAGGCAAGGAATAATGGTGTTTGCAAGTAAACATACATACAACGAACACATTAAAAACATAGATAACATTTGCACATTGGGCATGACAGTTATCACATGCTAATCGTGCAGCAAAACTCATACTAAAATCCTTGCTGATAACATAAGCAGAGTGGAAAGGATTCTCAAGTGTGATTATTCATTCTGTATGCATTGAAATACTCGGAAACAACCACAGGCATTCCGACACAATCACAGAGATAATTTATGAGACAATTACATACGGGCCATTGGCCAAGTTCCCTTTTTTTTTTTTTTTTAATGGTACAATGGCCAAGATTTATAAAGCAACAGTTTAACAATCAAATAAGTGAAAATACTCTCAATTCATCCAAGAAAACAAAAACTAATTGAGAAAACCAACGGAGAGATTCAATAGGAGAAACAATTATACAAAAAAAGATTTAATCGAAAAAGAAAGAGGAAAACCTTGTGTTGGGGTTGGGCAGTAACAGGAAAGCCCTTAGTAGGATTAGGAGCCGAAGGCAGGAGAGGAGGGTAATGGTGAGATGGATGCTGCCTCGTCATGTGAGAAGCGGGACGAAGATGAGGAAGAACATGAGAATCAGCGGTGGTGGTGGCGGCGGCGGCGGCAACAGCGTTGGCAGCAGCGACAGCAGGCCGGTAGGTGTAAGAAGGAGAAGGTGCTAGGCTAGTATTACTAACACTACTAGACAAGGCAACGCCGCCGCTTCGGTGGACAGGCCTGGGATTGAAGCCTCGACCTGATGGCGCGACTGGGTATAGGATCGAGGAATTTGAGCTTTGACTTTGGTATAGATTTAGCTGATGCATCGCGTATGGAGAAGGAGATGTGTGGGACTGTGGCTGTGGCTGAGGCTGTGCAGCTTTCGCTGCTTTGGCGGCGCCACCGCTAGGGTTTGGAGCGTTCGCCATGGTGGTTCCCGTTGACGGTGGCGGGGACAGATTTGCGATTTGGATTTGGATTTGGATTTGGAGGGCTTTCTTTCTTTGTGCGTGCGTTTTCTTTGTTGGAACTTCTTATTTCAAATTTTGAAACCTATAAATTCTCTGATAATTTCAAACCGTACATGGTTAGGAGTGATAATCGTATGTTTCCACTCAGCGCGCGCGACTATACTCTTTTTTTTTTCTAACAAAAAAATAAATATATTTTAATCAAAACACAAATAATTCGAGATTGAAAGTTACTTTACGAACCCACTATTCCAATAATATTGAGTTTGAGTGTAATCCTATACATTCAATTATAGTATTATTGAATATTAAATTCAATGATTTTATTGTAGAGCCTTTAACCATGGCTCAACAAAACACTCTTTATTTAATGGATATTATTATATGATTAGAGAAAATTTATTGAAGAAATTTTTGAATTGTAATTCATTAAATTAATTGTGCAACTGTGTGAATTATAAATAAAACAAAAAAAAAAATCACTACTTTTTTATTACATTTATAATTCATACAGTTACATAACGAATCTAGTGAGTTACAATCTAAAAATTCTTTCGAATACTTTTCTTCTGTGCGTACAACTTTTCCTTTATTTAATAATGTTGGCAGAAGGATAGAGATTTAGACCGAATTCAATTTGAGAGAAGGACCTTCTTAGGTGGTGAGCAACTATCTCTAGATTATGAGATTGCTTATGTTACATCGACAAATCATTTTAATTGAATTAAATTCATTTATTTCAAAAGGTACAAATTATACGTTAAATAATTTCTTCAAAAATATTATTCGGACACGCTATAAAAATACAACCGTTCATTAATTTAATATAACCATGTTGAAAAAATATGAAATAAGAAATGACAAAATTAAAAATAAAAACCTAAAACTAAATAAGTGTTATTTTAGAACTTAAAGTGTAGATTCTACATAATATATGCAAGCAAAAAATTCTTGCAAAATAATTTTTTATCAATACGATTACACTAAATTTACAATCAATTATATTTTATATCAGTTACCCTAAACTTTTCTCTATTTCAAAATAAATGGCTATAATTTGTTATTTTTTTAATTAGTTAATTGTTAAACATTTTCAAAATCAAATACTTTAGGGACTAAAAAAACACTTAAGAAAGAAACTGCACTAACTAGCATTTTTTTTATGAGATTTTTTAAACCTAAATTAACTAGTTTGGAGGAGGAGGATAGTTGAAAAGGTTAAGGATTTGAGTTACAAGCTACAAGCTACGTTTTACTATTTTGAGTTTTCCCAAAACCCTCTATTTTGCTGGCATATTACTATTGTTATTCGAGTTACAAGCATGCAGTCAGTTCAATTTTTTTGAAAAAAGATAAGATTTATGCATGAGACCTCTTTGTCATACAATTTAGGGTTTTAAATTACTTGAAACCCTGAATTTTTTATATATTTGATCAATTGAATGATATTATACTATGCAAGGATTGCATTGCAACTAAAATTTGGAAAGAAAATGAATATTTTAAGGGTAGATGAGTTCAATTTAACGCCTTCTTTTTAGGAACTGTCAATATGCAAACAAAAAATGAATATTTTGTTTGATAAGTACTCACTTTATACAGAATGAATTCTCATACGATCACTCTTTGCCATGCATGCGTCGCTGTGCTGACATTTTTATTGGCAAGATATGGTAAGTTCCCTTACAAAATCATTTTAATCTCCCATATGTGTGTGTGTGTATATGCATGTGTACATACATACAAATATATATTAGCATTTAGCCCACGCATTGCACAAGTTGAAAATTTTTTTTGCTTTATAATTTTGTTTGAATTGATATTATTTTTAGAATTTGATTTTGTATTCTTTCGAATTAATCTTCCTGTATAATAACTTGAATTTCGTGTATAGTTGCCTTTCATAAATATCTTTACGTTTCTTCTCCTTTAAGACTACACAATCCACTTTTTGTAAATTTTCACCATAAAGTAATAAAGGTTATAAATGTATTTAATAATAATTACATTTTTTTGTTCTACCTAATTAAGATTGATTACTAACTAAGATTGATTGACAATTTTTAAAGCATTAAATGTAGAAACTATTAGAATATCTTTACTCTTAAATATGAAAATTATAATTGCAACTATTGTGAGGCTATACAAAAGAGTAATAAAAATCATCTACTTGAGATCCATTGCAGATTGATATCCGAACTCGAATGACTTTTTTTTTTGTTTTGGTGTTGTTGAATGGAGGGTTTTAGTGCTGTTAAGAGGTGATAATGACATTTGACAATAATTATTAGCTGCATGTTATACTTCCCAATTTTTGTATTGTTGTCGTTGTGTTTTATTGGCTAGTCAATTATGTATGAGTTATAACTATTTAAATATTACTCATAAGAGATTTCTATCAACATGCTATATTCAGACAATGTCTTGTGGTGCATGTTATTTTGTAAATATTATCATTTTAATAGATGATAACATAGAGATAATAGACCACAAATTAAAAGTGTGGAGATATCCTAGAATATAATGATTTTAAATTGATTCGCATAAAAACAGCATATATGTTCAGCAATATTAAGAGAGCACTATGAAACTAGATAGAGCAAAAGTGCTCAATGGGAGAAATTTCATAATTTAGGCTCTATTATTAAGAGATAATAAGTTATACAAGATGTTTTTCATAGGAGGAGAGCTAAATGCCTAAAACAAAGATTTGCTACTGGATTTTTGGGTGCTCATAAAATTTTAGTTAATTTAAACAGTAAGTTTTACCAAATGGCAATTGAATTAGTTATGTTTTACGGTAATGAATATTGAGTTATGAAAAAATATTTTGCCCAAAATAATAATTGTAGTAGAGATGAGAATGTTGAATACAAGACGAACATAATAAGAGATTATGATGTTTTGGGCGAAGTAGATGTGGCACCATTGGATATAAATCGAAGGAGTGGCGATTATTGATTGGACTTATTTAACATAAAACTGACAAATGCTCTAATTAAGATAGATGATCGAATCAAGGCAAATGACTATATGAGAGAGAGAGAGAGAGAGAGAGAGAGAGAGAGAGAGAGAGAGAGAGAGAGAGAGAGAGAGAAATTTAAGAGATAAGGTTGCAATAAGTTTTAAATTTTTAAAGATTTTTGTAATTATTTTAAACTTTTTGAGTTTTTAAATTGGTATTAAACATTTAGGGAGTGTTCGATTTTGTTGATAAAAACTGTTGATTATTGTTAGAAATAAAAAAGTAAAGTAAATATATATATATTTTTTTGTTGTTAATGCTCTCTCCTGCTGCTAGATGAGGTTACTTTTCATTTTGATAAGCAACTGATTACAGTAAAGTTACAAAATTGCCCCTTATACAAAGCGTCCATTGGTTTATATTGCAATAAGTTTTAAATTTTTAAAGATTTTTGTAATTATTTTAAACTTTTTGAGTTTTTAAATTGGTATTAAACATTTAGGGAGTGTTCGATTTTGTTGATAAAAACTGTTGATTATTGTTAGAAATAAAAAAGTAAAGTAAATATATATATATTTTTTTGTTGTTAATGCTCTCTCCTGCTGCTAGATGAGGTTACTTTTCATTTTGATAAGCAACTGATTACAGTAAAGTTACAAAATTGCCCCTTATACAAAGCGTCCATTGGTTTATATGAAGCTAAACTGTGGACAATTAATAATTTAATATTTGAGTGCGATTTGACTAACCAAGAAAATTAGTCTGAAAATTGTTTTGACAGTAATATCATTATAATATTTAGTAATAATATATATGTTTTAAATAATAAAAAATTAAGTGATAAAATTTTATTATTAAAAATATAAATATTATTATTCAAAATTTAACATTCGTTACCTTTTATACTCGTATCAAATTTAAAAATTATTGAACGCTCTAACTTTTTTCTTAATATTTTCTTGGGTTAATATAAAAAATTCACCATATTTACACTTTTTAACAAATTTAACACAATTTTTAAAAACTAATAAATTTAATATATTTTAATTATTTTCTAACAAATCGAGTACAACCTTTAATAACTAATAAATGTAATACAGTTCAATTATTTTTTAACAAATCGAGCACACTGCTAGTTAAAAATAATTGAATCTTTTAATATACACATATGATACGTTTACATTTAAATCTAATACAGTTTAAAACTCTCAAATGTCATATGTGCATACTAAGGTATTCGATTATTTTTAATTGACGGCATACTTAAATTTGTTAGAAAATAATTAAACTTATATTAAATTTTTTAATTTTTAAAAATTGTGTTAAGTTTGTTAAAAAATAATTGAACAATATTAGATTTGTTAATTTTTTAAAAATATGTTAAATTTATTAAAAAATATAAAAATAGTTATTTTTTTAATATTAATCCTATTTTCTTTTGATTTTCGTTGTTTACAGTGAAGAATAATAGTAGTTTTTTAATGGCAAAGGGATGAATCGGATAGGTGCAAATCATTCTGTCGTTATAGCAGTACAAATGTAAAATGCATACTAGCGGCAACGTTCCACACGGGAAAATGGAAAAAAAAAAAAAAAATCCTTTTATTTTTCCTTTTTTTTTTTTGTTTGTTTGGTGCGTGCATAGTACATGCATGTGCTTTTTTCTTCAGATTTTTTTTTTCTGCTATAGTTATTTACATTCTCTTCTCTAAGATAAAAAAAATTAAAAATAAATTGAATAATTCAAAATTTTAAATTTTAGACAATGTTGTGAGGAAAAATATTTTTTTTAAAAAAGGTAAATTTCAACAATACTTTAAACAAAAGTCTTTTTTTTTTCCTATAGTCAGATTTCATTTAATATTTTTATATGTTTATTTTCAATTTTTTATTGATCTTAAACCCTAAATTTAATGAATTTTTTTAACACAAAAATAGATTGTCTCATTTTATTATTTAATCAGCAATAAGTAGTAGGGTCTATGCTATATATTTGCCTGGTTTTTTTATGTTATAAGCGCCACCTTGTATGCTTGTCTCTTTCTTTGGGTTTCTCTTTATCTTTTTCCTGTTTCTTTTTTAATTTTTCTTTTGAAGAGGAGCCAGTTTGCTTCACACTTTTAAAATCTTTTTTTTTTTTTTGAGAATGATACATGAAAATTGAAAATTTTATAACATTACAATTGATAGAATATTATTATAATATTTACTATTCATAATAATTAATATTATTTTTATTTTTATCATATATATTAATTTTTTTATTGTATTTTTAATAGCAATCTATAATTAATAATAGCAAAACCAAACATCCATTTAATTTTCATTCTATATCAATCTTTTTTTTGGATAGAAATTGATCAAACTAGTAAATATGTAATTTAATCTAATTAAAATAGTATAAAAAATACTCAAATATATTTTAAAAATACAAAAACATGTCAAGGTGCATATTTCACTCAATTTTTTATCATTACTGTAATATGTTTGTTACTTATCATTATTCTAGAAACGACATAGTACAACTTTGATACGACAGAATATTAATAAAGCTAACTTTTTTCCCTCTAGCATAACCAGTCAAAATGTTTCATAAACCTTTTGGAAATGGCATAACTCATAAGTCGAGTACCGACATGAAGCTACAAAGTGAAGTTGTCAATAGAAAAATTAGAGAAATAAAGAAGGCTTCGTGTGAAGAAAATGAAATTAGGATGTAGCTACGGGTTGGTTAAGAAAATGAACATAATTTCTACCCGTACTGAGCCCAGAACATGGTCGGATCTTTCTTGTTATTTTGTTCATGGGCCAAAAGTTTTTGGACTAAAAGAATTGGACTTCGGCAGCAAAGTTTGCACGATTAATGGGCTTAGAAGGTTGTCTGACCCGCCAGTAAACTAAACGGGTGTGGACAAATTATTTCATTTTGACACAGGCCCTCCTATGCTTTATTCAATGATTGGACAAAATTTTACTTTTTATTTTTATTGAACTTGTCTGAGCCGATCATTGACTCCAGCTTGAGCTTAATGAACAAGTTGCTGCGTCTAAATATATTGGTTTGGTTAATATGATTATTTGTGTTTTTTTCCTTTTAATTTGTTTTTTTTTTCCAAAGAAACAGTGAAAGAAGGAATTAAATATACATAAGTTAGGAAATAGCATTATAATATGGGAAATCTTACTAGGGCGTGCCGAAACGCAGCTGATATTATAATGGCATTGGCGTTATTTAAAAAATTATTTTTTAATTAAAAAAATTTTGTGAAAAACAATTAAAAAAGATCCCAAAAAGTTAATAAAATTAAGGTCTCGTGTTTGTTCTAGTTTCCTTATATAATATGAGTGTTTTGTATCCAAGCAATAAGAGAATGGAAACAAAGAAATTTGCAACAATTGAATTTTTATTTCTAATAATTTGAATCATGACATCCGACGGAAAGAAAAGAAAAAGACACAAATAGAACTAGTATAGTTTGGTTGACAACATAAAGAGACAAAGGAAAATTATCAAATTAAGATACGTTTTGATGTCCGCTTGTTGGTGCCCTTGTATCTCCAATCCATTAGTATTGCCAACGGCGAAGCCATGGCATGACAAAGAACTTCATGGTGCCATTGTTGCAGTGGAAGCCATTGCTTGCGCCACAGGCGAAGTAGTAGGGCTGGAACGGCCTCTCGAGCACAAACTCGAATCCATCGCCACCACCCTGTGTTGTGTCCGCAACCACGGTGGCCCGGCTCATGTCGCATTTCAGAAAACTCCATAGGTCCGGCAACAGGTAGACGCTATGTGGGTGTGCGTTGTTCTCGCTTGGCGGATCGTACTTGAACACTGCGATTTAAATTTTGATTAAAAATTTCTATAAAAATACATTAATAATTAAGAGTTTAATTGGACTTCTAAATCAAATGAATCAAGTTGGAAAGCTGTTTTTTTTTTTTTTTTTTGGTTTACTGGACGACGATGCCTATAGGCCCTATACAAAGAAATGAAGGATAGATGAGACAAGAAGCCAACTGTCGCTTGACACAAGGTCTGCAGATTAGCTTAGTTAACCAGACGGTCTAGAAATGCTTATTCTTTTTCTTTTTTTATTTTTACTTTTATTTTTTGTTGGGAAAAGAAATGCTGATTCTAACTCATCTAGAGTGGCTGCTCAAAAAAAGAAACTCACCTAGAGTGTCATTTACGTAGAAGGGACCGTTCCTATGAACCCATTCAATGTAGTTGAAGCCGAACTGCCAATTGTTGGACCCACCAACGTTGATCTTCCTGGGCGTATATGTAATTTTAGGTCGATGGGGCCCGGGTTTGGGAGCCCACCCAGTGTAGTTAAACCCATACTGCCACCGGGGATTGGCCATGCCAATTGCCCACACGGAAGCACTTAGCAGCAGCACGAGTCCTTGTGCATATGTTAGACCCATCTTTGCTAAATCCTAACAAGTGCAAATTGAAAAGGGTTGTGAATTTTTAGATGGGTGGAATTTTGCTAAATGCAAGGAAAGCTAGAAGCCGGTATTGCAAAGATCATTTGATGTGTTTATGTATATATAGGTGATGGCGAGAGGGAATGGAAATATTGCAGAATAGCCAATTGGCCTTTCTTTTTTTTTTTTTCTTTTTTCCTTGACTTGGGCAGTCCTGAGATGGAAAATAAAATAAAATAAAATAAAATATGATGTTCGGTAAGTCCCCATTTACTTTAAGTCTTTGTTTGAAAAAATGACAACAATTAGAGGGGAAAGCAATTTGAGTTAGAATGTGCAAGGGCTCAGGGCAACCAAAGAGAGTCAACGATGTTGCACTAGTTTCTTTCTTTTTTCTCCCTTCATATTTATGCAAAAGAAATTAGCCTACAATTGTGTACGAATGAAAGTATGCAAAAGTGATAGTGCGTTTTCGTTTTGTTTGGTATGAAGTGATGATGCGCTTGTAACTGACAATGATTGACAAATTTAATGAGATCTATAAGTGCAAATATGGCATTAATTATCATTGCATGACGCAATAATGAAGGTTGATAAGCGCAAATATGTGCAGAGGCCGGTAGTGCGCAATGGAAGGAAATTTTTCTATGCCCAAAAGCGGCCTGCCAATGCTTGAATCTACTTCTCCCATTTTCCCCTTCAAGTTGGAAAATTTGACCAGAACAGTGTCTGCTTGCCCCAATAACAATGATGAATGAATGAGACCAATACTATCTAAAAGCCCATTTTCTACGCCATGTTTCTGTTAAGTATGCGCTAATGCTCATTCATTTATGCTGACACCTTTGTAACGTGATGATGACGGCTAATTCGATCGAAAGATTTTCCCTTCTTTTTTTTTTTTTTTGCTTTCTAATGAATGCTTGCTAAGAATTCCAGGTCCTGAACTGAAAGTTAAAGGGAGGATGGAAGGTAATTAAACGCGAAAATGCCTTCAAGATGGGTTTATATTATCTAATTTACTACTGTTTAGTGTCTGGTGCATTCATTATGAGGTCTTCTGTTGCTTCGGAGCCTTTGGCCTTTCATCATTTCAATCTTAAATGTTGATATTCCAATCTTGCTTTCTTTACCTTTTCAGCAACCTTGCAAGTGTTATTTTATTTTACCTCATCGGCTTGAACTTATTTGTTCTGATTGCTGACAAGAAACTACCCAATCAGCACATAATGATGAACTTAGAGATGGGATAATTGGTGATTTTTGGTTGCAACCTGCCAACATAGCTTTAACTCTTTGAATGGAAATCTGACTCAAGGCTCTTAATGAATCAGAGTCATGTTTCTTTTTCATGTTTTGTAGTGGTAACACTTTCCATAAATTCAATGACCATTGGTTTCATATAGAAACAGCGAAACCCTGACTGCTGCTTACGAGGGCCAACCCCGCAAACAGACCAACAGCTGCAGCTTGATGATGTCCTTGCAGGCTTGTACTAAACATACTGCCACAAGTTGCCTCAAAAATAGTAAATTTCTATGTAACAAAAGTGAGACACAGAATTGATCTATTATAATTTATTGTATTTTTTTGTTGACAACTACACGTTTAATGTTTATCCAGTAAAACAAAGAAAGAAAAGTACTTTTCTTTTTTTTCTGTGACATTAAACTTCTAACTACAAAAAAAAAAAAAAAAATTATAATATATCGATTTTACATCTTATTTTTCACGCATCCATAATTGGATTCCCTCGAAAAAAAACTTACTGCCACGAGAGGGCAGACCATTACTTCCATGTCGTCTTGACTGCTGGTCCTACAAATTGACAGAATCATCATCTCCATTGCCTCTGCAACCCTTCCCATGCCAGCATAAAAGAGTGAGAGATAAGTGAATTTTTTTTTTCCAAAACCCATTGCTACAATTACAAGTCCTTCGTCAACATTTTACCTCTGGCCTTGTAATACTATAATTTGGATGTAAATACTTTTTGGTTACAATTTAATCAAGCGACAGAGCATTTGGTATTTGATTTTATGAGGTATGACACTAATTTATTTCAATAAAGATAAAATACTAAATACATAGGTTACTAATAATATATTAAACTAAATTAGACAGAAAAACAATGCCATTTCCGTCCGTATAATGTTTTGTTTCATTCTTTTGTCAAACTATGTTGAATTTTATTTGGTATTTGGTATTGTTACTCATTTTTTTAAGTATAATTTACTTGTTATTTTACGTCACACAATTTTTTTTTTATTTTAATTAAATCTTAATTATTATATAATATAAGATAATGAGTGAATTATACTAAAAAAAATGAGTCAAATTAAAAATCTCTAAAAAAAATATTATGTTTGAGTATTCTTGTGAAGTGAAAGCCAACAGTGTTCCATTATGAAGTAAAAATTCTACAATTTAATCCCCTTGTTTATTTTTCATTGTACAATTTTACATTGTAGTACAACATTTTGTCCCTCTTAATATGTTAAAGCCCTCGTAGAACTCAAATAAATCAAGTTGAGTCGGGTTTTATCATGTTTAAATGTCGATTTGTTTATCAAACAAGACTGAAAATAGCATTCGGTATCATTGCCCCACAGTAAGGAGCCAAGTTTGAGTCAGACCTACTGTTATGAAGCTTTACCTTGAATTTTTAACACACGTGTCAATTAATTTTATAATATTAACAAATTGATAAGTGTTTTGTTAAGAGCTAAGGAGTTCTGTTAAGAGCTCTCTCGCCCTGTAAAGATTTGGAATTAAGGGCTTATTTGATTTGACCGTTAGTAATTACTATTACTGTTACTAATTATTGATTATCGTTGATTACTGATTACTGTTACAAATTATTATTGTTGATAAACAAAATAAAATTGAGTGTTTAGTTAAATTAACACTTACTAATTATTGTTAAAATAATAAAATGACTATTTTAAATATTATATTTTTATTTTATTATCATAAATAATCTTTTTATCTCTGTATAATCTAAACTAGTATTATCAAAATGTATCTTATATATTTGCAAATAAAAATTTATTAAATACGTGATTGTAATTTATATAGTGAAAATTATTCTTTTCAGTGTACAAATTATTGTGTTAGAAAAAATAATATTAATTTTATATATTAGGAATATAAAATTATCTTTTTGGTCTTTCTTTTGCAAAAAATAAAAAATAATAGTTTTTATTAGAAATATTTTTTTATTTTGAAACTCATACCGTCAATTTTGTATTCTTTTTCTCATTCCAATATAAATTTTGGTTGGCTGTTCAAAAATATAAATTTTAGTTGTATTATTTGTAGACATCTTTTCGGGTGAGCAAAACAAATGGAGAGACCAAAAAAATCCCTCGTCGTTCTAATTACATGGTGCAGAATATTTGCTTTGTCCTCAACCCCATACAGCTTGCATGGCAGCAGCAGTGTCCTTTTTCATTAGAGATAATTTCGTAATTCCCTGATCTATCAGTGACTGATAAAAGTAAAAAATAAATTTTTTTAATTTTTTAATTAACAGTATTTTAGAATATTTTTCAATAACAACAACACCTTAAAAAATAATTAAATACTATTTTATCTCACTTTTTCACTTTTAACAACAATAACAATTCTTATCAACACAGCCAAACACCCCCTAAATTTATTGAAAGGATTTGCCAATGACTCTTCCGCTTCTTAGAAATTTAAATGAAAATTGAGTGCAGAATTTTATGACTACTCTAAGAAGAACTAAGTAAGAAATAAAGATAATTGTAATAAAATAAGTGTAAGTTGCGTTGATTAGATAGTATAATATATAATAGTATAAATTAATATGATATAGGATAAGTTAAATTATTAATTTGCATTGTGTTTGGATAGTTATCTTATCTAATTTTTAGGCGATATAAGACAAAATAGTATATTTTATTAAAATGATCTTTTTATCCTTAAAAGTAATTAACTTATATATACTATTATTTTTAATATTTTTAATTAAAAATAATTAAAATTAAGCAGTTTTAGCAGAATTAACAATCATAGGATTTGAAGACATATTTACTGCTCAATGACAATGATGCTAAAATAATTAAAATACCACAAGCACCAACCTATTAGGGATTTACAGGCCAAGATCACATTGATAATTTCAACACTGCAAGAAACACAACATTATCTTAAGAAACCGACAACCATCAAATGATAGCCTGACATATCACACCCATTAATTACCTCATACAAATAATTTATAATGGTCCATGATTCCTTATTATAATGATACAAAAATTTAAATTTAATACAAAACAACTGCCATTGCCATCTTGTTACCACCCGTGGCTTGCTGTGATTAGATGAAATTTAAATTAAAGAGTGATTTTATCATAATAATATATTTTAATTAAATTTATCAAAATATATTTTAATTAAATTTATCAAAATAATTAAAAAATCAAGATCTTAAAAGCATGTTATTTAACTTAAAAAGACCTCCAAACTCAATGAAGAACTTCCTCTCTCATTTGTAATTTAATATATTATTATATAGATTCACTCTCTTCTATAAACCACATTTCTTCCTACCACCCAAATATTATATAAAGTTTCTATATCTTCGGACAATAACGTAAAAAAAATTTGACAAATTAAAAACTTTCAAATTAAAGAATTTTGAAAGACAGAATAACATACTAATCTCCGTTCCATAGCCTTAGAGGAAATTGTAGCAGTGTTTTACGGTCACAAAATTGAGTGCTTAAATTATGCATGTAGTTCGAAGATAAATTTCCAATTCGATAAATATGCATCTGGTTGGCTCTTTAACAGGCTAATCTGCTGTATTGATCGTCTCATTTGGAGGTCGTGGCCGCATACCAAGAGCCTGTGTATGAGTCATATCCTCCTCCTCAAACACTGCTCTACGGAAGGCCAAAAAAAATATTACTTTATTCTTTTTTTTTTTTTTTACCCAACAAAAGTTGGTTGAATTGGTAAGATTTTAGATTTCTGATTAAAAAGTTTGAAATTTGAGTTTTACCAGTAGTCTTTCTTAATAGGTGATATGTAAGTCTAATATAAATTTTTTTTGAAACTTACAGTTTTTCCTAATCTTAAATTGGGATAGTCGTGCCTAAATTATTTTTTACAAAAAGAAAAAAATTGCTTTATTCTTTATAAAATCAATATTGGCAAAGTCACTTCCTCCTAATTCTGAAGCCTAACTGCTCTACAAAGGCTAGAGTCTCAATAGGCTTAAAAGCATCTCTTGCCTTCATCGAAGTGCAACAACCATTCAATTGCAGTTTGAATTGCATAATCAGTTGGAACCAGTTATGCCATTTAGATACAACATGGTTCATAATCAGTCACTGATTGCAGCTATCTTATTGGTTATTAAACTCTAGATCATACGTATAATTTCTCTCTAATTTTTCTTTTTTTGTTCCTATTTAGTATCTTTTCGCCTTTTGTACTCTTGGAATTCAATTTTTATTTTTCTTTCTTATACCCATTTTATCCAGAAGATTTTGTTTGATGAGGGTGTGTCGCTTTCTAATTTATTTTGTTGCCTATGAGTACTAATATTGTATACGCTCTTCACAATTAACTCCATATTTTTTTTTATTTTATTGACATCCAGTATTTTTTATTAAAATTATAAATATTTATTAAAATTAAAAAACACCCGTGAAGCCCGTGAACTTAGAAACTTATATACCAAAAATAGGACATCATACCGGCCCGTGACACAATTTTTAAAAGAGCAAACTCTCAAATTTAGTAAGAGTGGTTCTATTATTCTTATAACTATTTAGAGACGAACGTATATTTAATTTTATCAAATATTTTAACGTAAAATTATTAGAGATGTTTACGATTCGATTAATTAAACTAAACTATCATAATTGTTATTGAGCTAAAATTTTTAGTTATATAAAGTTAAAAATTATTCTCAAATTAAAAATTCAGTTAATTAAAAGTTTTAGTTTGATGTCGGTTAACTGTTTAATTAACAAAATTTTATTACCAAAAATTTAAAATTTTAATATAAATATAATTTTTTTTAAAATATTATAATTATAATTATAAATATATATAATTAATAAATAATTATTTAAAATATAATAATATTTTATCAACATTTATTTGTTAATAACAGTTGTATCAGTGAAATTTTTTTCTCATTATTATAAAAAAATAAAAATTATACATAATAGTATTTAAATTTATTTTAACTAATACAGTTGTTTAATATTAAAAATTAAAATTAAACTAAAAATTTTAATTTTTATTTAGAAAGTTAATGATTATAACATGAGTTTAATTAAATAAAAAATTACTTTGACTCAGTTCAAAATATTCAATTAACTGAAATTTTTTAAGTTTTTCTGAGCAGCCTTACAAAGCACAAATTCAGGAAGGAAGTTTGCAACCACTAGACCACATCTATTCATAGGGTACAATTGAGAGAGAGAGAGAGAGAGAGAGATATATACATATATATATATATATATATATATATATTTATGACTAAATAGAAGCTAATTATAGAAGCAAATAACAAGAAAATATAGCAAATACACAAGAATAGAGCAGAAAAGCAATTGGATATAATATTTTTAGTACTAAATTTTTAAGTTTTTTTACGTTTAAATTTTAAATTTTTTTAACATTTCATTTAAATTCTAACCTTTTTAATTTTCTAATAAATCAGTCACTCTATTTACAAAAAATATCAATATATTAAAAAATAACTTTAACTTTACAAAAAATTATTTAAAAAAATTAAATAGAATTGAATATATTTTTTATAAAAATATACATCTTACCTATTTAATTTATATATTTATTGATTAAATAAATATTTAATGTGCATATTTTACTGATAAAAAATATTTAATTTTTTTTAATAATTTTTATTAAGTTAAACTCATTTATTAATCAATTAATTATTTTTTTATAATTTAAAAGACTAATATAATATGAAACTAAAAATTTTAAAAATTAAATAAAATATTAAAAAAATTGAAAATCTAAACGTTAAAAAAAAATTTAAAAATTTAAAGTTAAAATTATTGGTATCCGAAAAGCAACTATCTTCAGCCTCACTACCATCAGCTCTTCTTCCATTGTCGTATCATCCATCTACTTAATCGCTTTTCATGCGGTTGCAGCCTTGCAGGTTCTTTCTGTTCTTCTTCCATATACCTATCCTTATCTTCTTCTTCTTCTTCTTCTTCTTCTTCTTTTTGGTTTGGTAAATTTCTTGTGATTATCGATTACCATTGATGTCATCCAGACTGATTATATCTTTTCCTTTATTATTATTATCGTTTTTTTTGTTTTCATTTCGTTGCCTTTCTTTTAAATTATTGTCTAAAAAGAAAAGGTGCTTTTTTGGGTTTCTCAAACAAAAAATTGAAAAAAAAAAACCCATTACGGTTAGCTTTCTCTAATGCTTGAGAATTAAGCGTCAAAAATGAAGAACTTATTAATTCAGGGATTCGAATGATAGTGTTTCTGATTGATGTTTTATGTGATCTTTTAAGTGATTGTTGTTGTTGTTGTTGCCTTTGTGCATAGCCTGAAAAGATTGCTTGATGCTACAGATAAGAGAGGTTGGAGGAAGCTTTGAACTCATCATCCAATCACACGCTCTCTTTGGGTTTCCGGGTATCGTTTGATTTGGTTTCTTTTGCATTGCTGAAGACTGGAGACTGCAGAGCAAGTTTTTTCCTTTTGTTTTTTTGTTTTTTTAATTTTCGTTCTACTCAGACTGGGCTAAAAAGATTTTGGATTTTTGTGGTAATGGAAGTTAGTGAAAGGAGGATTGAGGGAATCATCGGTGTTCATAGTGATGGATGTTGATGACGACTTGCACCCGGAAATTTTGGATTCCCCCAATGATACCATAGTGGTGGGACTAGGATCTTTGCCTATTGGCCCTGAAACTGCCCATGGAAATATAGAGGAACACATCAGACTGCTGGAAACACTCACTTCTGGGGCTTGGTCTACGGCTAGACAACTCCAGAGATGGAGACAAAATCTAACACCCCCTCAATCAGTCAACATTTCCGGGACAGTGGACACCAATGCCACTTCCAATGTTCCTGGGCAGCAAATTACTAGGCAAGATACGACTTTGGAGTTAGGAACTTTTGGCAGAAGGCTTAATTCCTATTTAGTAGCCAAGGCATTGGAAATGGACAATGATTGTTCGACACCAATCAACAACTTGAACCCAGAAATGTTGGACTCTTTCAGTGATTCCATAATGGTGGCACTAGGTTCTTTCCTGAATGACTCTGAAACTGCCCGTGGAAATATAGAGGAACGCATCAGACTGCTGGAAGCAGTCACTTCTAGGGCTAGACAACTCCAGATATGGAGGCAAACTCTAACTGCCCCACAATCAGTCAACATTTCCAGGACAATGGACACCAATGCCACTTCTAATGTTCCTGGGCAGCAAATTACTGGGCAAGATATGACTTTGGAGATGGGACCTTTTGGCAGTAGGCTTAATTCCTTTTTAATAGCCAAGGCATTGGAAATGGACAATGATGGTTTGACATCCACGAGTGAAATAGGCAGCTTTTATGATTGTAACATATGCCTGAATATTGCAAGAGATCCCATATTGACCCCTTGCGGTCACTTGTTCTGTTGGCCTTGCTTCTATCAATTGTCATATATTAATTCAGACGTCAAAGAATGCCCTGTGTGTATGGAACAAGTTACAGATAGAAGCATTGTTCCAGTTTATGGTCATGGGAGTGGTAATGATAGCCACCAGTGCCAGTTCAACCAGTTCGGCTTAAAGGTCCCTCCCCGGCCCCGTGCCCACAGGATTGAGAACACTAGGCAGCTACATCTTGATTGAGCAATATAAGTTTTTCCTATCAAGCAAAGAATTCAGCAATTCAGAATCTTGAATGTTGTAGAGAGGGGTTGAAACTGCTAGTCCCATGATCTTGATGGTGCTCTCTTCATATCGTTCAAGCACCATTTCTTGGTCGTCAGTAGGCCCCACGGTTCCCACTGGAACAGTAGCTGGCCAATGTCTTAAGTCCTTTCCAATTTCCATGGCTATTTTTGCAAAGACCTGCTTCATTTTTTTTCCTTGTCTTTCATTTGCATTGATTTTGCCATGGAATCTTAGAATGAATGTGGAAAACTTGGGGAATTTATTCGGAGCAGTCACGGGAGACCAAATCGTCAAAAGTCTCGGAGGGATGTGGATGGAGATTCTTATTGCATTACCTCTCTCATTACTCAGCCAGACAGTGAGACTCTACACTATTGCTAACACTGATTATGTAGAGCTGCATTCTACCCGCTCTTTCATGATAGATGATTCTGCTACTTAAAGCAATCCTCAATGCATGTATATCTTTATAATTCTATGATAAGGCAGAAGCTTCAGGACTGGACTGTAGTTAGTGATCGTGTCTTTTGTAAGAGAATACAGTTAGCATCTGTGATACAGGAAAGGCATATATGTAAAGAAGAGATCAGCAATTTAATGCAATTGCTGGAACTTTTACTTCAAAACATTTTTTTTTTTTCAATTTTTTTACTTCATTACATATGTTTTTCCTCTTAGTGCAAACACGTATGGTTTGTTATATTGTGATTTCAATTGTTTGCATTTGCCGCAACACCTTCCAGAAGAGAAAAATGTCTGCCTGGCAGCTGATATTACACTGCTTTCATGCTGAAACACGCAGCAGCTGACGGGTCTCAGGTTTGTTCACATTGCAGTTTTATCTTGTAGTTTGGTAACAATTTAGCGTCAGTGTGATGGTGTGGGGGCAAAGCTCTATTTCAATGGTTTAGAAAGACATCTGAAAGTGACCCAAAATGATTGCAAACCGGGGTATGCCACCATGCCAATCTCTCCTTTTTTGTTTTTTTTTTTGGGGTCCAAAGAAGCTGCAGCGCAGTAATAAGGGGAGTGGGGTGGGTGAGGGCGAGGGCGGAACCCCCAACCTTGCGGGCTGTCAACTGCAGTTGCCAACCAATTGGGCAAAACCCAAGCCTCACCATGCCAATCTCTAGTTGCATCCTTGAGTTCCTGCCAGTTATTCATTGATTTGCGGCAGGCAGGCACAGTCTCCTCATCCACAACCAACAAGCCTCAGACTCGCATTTTTTTATTCTTACATCTTAGCTGCCATTTTAGATTGAGTCGGTCAAATCTATTCCGTGGATACACTAAACAAATTTTTAGTAACTCTATAAATAAATTTTTCGTAACTCTAAACAAGTCGAAGCTGTCATTATTTAGATTAAGCCGTTTATTGAATAATTTTGAAATTAGATTTGAACGTAAATTCATTATTTGAATTAACTAGCTTGAACGAACTATTGGCACTGAGCCATTAACAAGCACAAGCGAAGAACAACTTGTTTGTTCTTATATCTTCCATCCGCCACTGGTTGCGTAAAATTCCACTTGGAAGATGATTTTTTTTTCATTTGAGGTTAAATAGGGAAGATCGTATTGCTGTACTAACATTTTGAGCAACACTTTGTTTCGGTGAAACCGTTTTGAGCAACTCTAGTGACATCAAAGTATCAGGGGAAAGAACCTAGATCTTTTTGCATCCTAGCTTTTGTTTTTTAAATCAATTTTACGGTAAGTTGACCTTCAGAATCAGGAATTTTGTTCGTACACAATATCCACTAATGCTATATTGGGCCCTAAGTGCCAAAAAACACAATTAAATCCTTCAGTGCTAACCCTGACTGAAATCTTAGTTTTCTCATACCACATCAAGAGGTTTGGTTTTATTTACTTATTTATTTATTTATTTTGTATTTCAAACCACAGTACGAGAGAATTCGAACTCGTTTCTGCGTACCATTAAAGACCACTTTTAATACCACTCAACCAAAAGCAAATTAGTGCACAAAAAGCTTTTGTTGAGACATACAACTGCTTTCATGCAATTAATGCTTCTGCAGCTTCCGAGAATTAGTAACTCCCAAATTATGCCAGTCCTCATCTTCACCCATCAAACTATCATACTAACATTTTTTGCATCGATCTTTTGTTTTAATGACTGGTGTACATAGATATTTCCTTTGGTGCCGCTTACCATTTCATCGGCACTAAGTTGCTAAACCAAGAGAGGAACCGGGTCACTTTCCTGTCTCACGAGTTTTGACAGATAAATCCATCAAGAATTCAGTTAAGCGGGGATCAGCAGACTCACTCTTTCACGCAATATGTACAAAATATATCATCATGGATCGCATTCCTTCCTACGCACTTGCAATTGCTCACTTCCATTATTATCTAAGTGTTCCCCCAAATGAATTTATGCTGCAGAAAAGCCTATATCAATTTCTCCCCCAAAGTCCACATTTTGATGGTGTACATCAGACTAGAGTAGTGAATGTTGGGCAAGGCAAAGAATGGCTATGTTCAATGGCTTACTTCCTTACATTTTTTTTTCCCTCCACTTTCTCCTTTCTTTTATCCCCCCACCCTGTTTACCTCTATGATTTAGCTTACAATTGTTGTCAATGATGCTCATGATGGCAAACCAGAAGCTGTCGTTGAAGATCGGAGAACCTGCTGCAATAATCGAGCTGCAAGACGTTGTGTGATCCCACCAATAACTCGCTCCCCTAGACTGCGTGCCTCAGGCTGTTGAAGAACCTGAACATGAACATTTCAGCAGTCAGATTTATGTTACGAAAGCATAAAACGCAAGACGTCATGGTAGTTTTGGTTGGACGCAACTTCAGTGATCCAATTCTTCGAATGGAACTTTTTTGGTTCCATGAAAATTAATAAATTTGCCTCCTTTCATTCCCCTTCTTAATTGCCCATTATAAGATATGAATAACACTCTTCCTAGACAACAATATCCTGAAAGAAGATGATTGTGCTTCAAACTGAATATTTTTCGTAGCATATCTTTATATTTATGTCCTTAAATCACAAACCTAAACTCATCGTTAACTTCCTTGGCATTGACAATTTCTGTTATCAGTTGGTAATAGAAACCTTGACTCTAGTTCCTCTCCACCAAATGTATTGACAGTAATTACACAAATCATTTCACTCTGCTTTCTCTAAGTCCTCATTTTCTATGAAGTGAAACAAGGTGCAACACATTTAAGCCAAAGAAAGGCTACTTTCCTTAATGCAGCTTTAGTACATATACACCCTTCAACTTGAATAAGAGTAAGGGAAGACAAGCATTGTAGAAGTGGCAGACTTGGAGGAAATGTTATGATCTTAGTACTGCTTACACTACTTAACACATTAGCTTCTTCCCATTTACAAAACAGGAACCTGTGCGCCTAAAACACTTAAGGTGAGATCATACTACTTTCAATTACGATAATGCAGACACATAAGTGCACACTTTTCCAAACTCTTATCCCTCCAATGTCAGCCCCATAAAAATAAATTTTTTGAACATGAAGTGATGTAAATATAAATAGATAGTCTTGAAATATCAATGATGCTTGAAAACCATTCAAAGAGCCACCGAAAACAGCAGCATGTGTGATGAGGATAAGAGTCCATCACCAGTGTCAGTGAACAAGAAAATGGCAGGCCTCCATGTAGAAAACATTGACAATTATGATGACACGGGATAGGCCCTGAATAGTACAGGATGAAAAATGAACAGCAGGGGTACAAGCATAAATTATTCTCTCTATTCTTAACCAACAGCTACATTAACATTTTCCGCTCATTCAAGAAGCTAAATCAAAAGGCAACATGCTCATTTGATTCTCTCCCCAGGATAAACCAAAGAATATGTTAAAAAATTTGATTCCAAAAAGGCAAAAACTATAAGTCTGCCAAGAACTTCTAGCAGAGGGTTAGCGTTTAAGCATTCCATCACAAAATTTGGAAGTTCAATTTGCTTTTAAACTTTTTCACCTTATTTCTTACTGGCAGACAGCAGTTGAGCTGATTAGTTTAGGATAATTCTGTACTCACACTTCTAAGATACAGGAGACCTTCAGGGTAATGGCCCTTAAATTCTTTTATTAGGCAGACATGTAAAGTTAAGTTATAAACATATAAGCTTCTTATGTAACAGGTTCCACAGTACAACCGTATTTCCATAAACCATACCTGCAATATAGGTTGTAGAAGGGCTGGGTCAAAATCTTGGGAGGACCGAAGCAGGCCCCATATTCTAAAAACTTGGTTCCGAAGCTCCATCATGCTTCCTATTTCGGTATCACTCATTGCAAGAGGTGCAGCTGCATTGCCATTAAAAATCAAAGCCTTCATAATGGTGGGCATAGAATTATAACCATCGACAAATGACCCTAGAACAACAGCTTCAGTGACTCGGACAGCCTCTTTAACAACTAAAATGCGAAGATCTTCCCCATCTGGGCCCAATAATAACTTCAAAACAGGTTGTAAAGCATCTTTTGTAGAGAAATCTCTATCCTTCCTTCCCTGAACAAGTAGATTTTCAAGTCTATTCCATCTGCATCAAGCCAGAATTATTAAAAATCCAAAAATGACTATGAACTTAATTACGCGTGCCAGCTTTAAACATAGAAGGTTGATGTAGGTAACATCAGGTACATACCTGAACCTACCATCTTTAAAAAGCAACTCAATAAGAGCATCTCTCAGATATGGATTTCGATCAGTGAGAAGCCTCTTAGCAAAATACGGATATGAAGCAGCCAGCACCTTAAAATTAGGATCAGCATAGAGGGCTAATCCCTCGAGAACAGTAAGTGACCTCAAAATCAATGCATAATATGCTGGAACTGCAAAAGATTTATGTGCAAGTCATCAGACAATAAGAATCAATGTCCACAAGATTTTCGTAAACTTAGCAAGAATGTCTAGCTATGCATGCAGCAAATTATGAACAATATTTGCATGGAAGCACGAGTCTAAAATAAAACCGATACTAACTCACCATTAAATGGGTATTGATAGAAAACAGCACCCAGACCATCCACTAGAGTTCTAAAATTTAACTCGCTTACAGTGTAATTGAGGGCATCATCAAAAAAGTTCTGTAGCGCTGGCACAATTGGAGACACATCTACGTCAGGAGATAGAAACTTTAGAGCATAATAATCGCGAGCCATAGCACCGTAATCTCTATTCACCATATGAACTACATGACCAATTATTGCCAGTCTTGCTTCTTCTGGTGTTTCGCTCATCATCCCAAAGTCAAGAAAAGCAAGCTTTCCCTCAGGTGTCGCTAAGAGATTACCAGGATGAGGGTCTGCATGAAAATACCCATATTCAAGCAATTGCCTGAGGCTGCACTGTATTCCCAAGTTAACTAGATCCAGAACCTTCAGCCCTTGCTTCTCAATAGCATCTTGTTCATTCAATTTGACTCCATCAACCCATTCCATTGTCAAAACTTTTCCACTCGTATAATCCCAGAAGATATCTGGAACGAGGATATTTTCTTTGTCAGCATATAACTTTCTAAACCTCCTAGCGTTTTGTCCCTCCTGTAGGACCCTGTCAAAATTAAGATTCAACCCCGAAAGAATCCAAAAAAAGTAATTATTGAATATATATATAACTATTGAAGCTTTATTCTTCTGGTTTTCGAAAGGGGAATGAACTGTTATTCTTGGCAAAAGTTCCCAAATAAAATGACATAAGCTAGAAGGTACAAGCTCAGTTTGTCTATTTTATCATGACACATAAAGATTTAATGCAAGCACGCTGCACATGGCAAAGCAAAGAATGAATGATTGCCCAGAAAATGACCTGCACGTAGTTTAGCTCTTGATAAACTCTGCCGGCAAACTCATCAATAAGAGCAACAACATCAGTGGTGATAAAGTCGACATAATTGTTTATAAGCCCTCCCAAACCTCTAATCAAGTAAAAGTCGAGTCCTATAGCTTTTTCAATACCAGGCCTTTGCACCTTGACAGCAACAATCTGCCCAGAATACTTGAGTTCAGCTTTGTACACTTGGCCTAAACTGGCTGCCGCAATTGGAGATTGAGATATGGATGAAAAAATGGAGTCGAGTGGTAAACCTAACTCTCTCTCAATACACAAAAATGCTTCTGCATCAGGGAATGTTGGCAATGAATCCTGCTCGATTGCACATGACGAGAGAAAAATTTGTCTCAGCACTAAGACTTGCACAAACTCATCAGCATTAAATGAATTGATAAATTTTCCAAAACCAAGTCGGAGACTGATTTGTTCAGCAAGTTTAGCAGCATAAATGACGGACTAAAACCGATTCGGAGTCCTGAGAGCTTTTTGATACTATGCACAAACCGTTAACCATAAGGCTAAAACATTAGTCCTAAACAGCATATATATGATATGATATTTATCAGTACCTGAAGCTGGGAAAGCTCATCAAGATATTCGGGAGGACAGATGTCGGGCCTCGTAGACAAGCCCTGACCCAATTTGACGAAAGTAGGTCCGAGTCGGGTGAAAATTGTCCTGAGCTCAGCAGCTCGCTTTCTCTTGTTTTGATCGAACTCACCTTTCCTTTGATCAATCAATAGTTTCAAGGCAAATGAACCTAGGGATATCAAAATTTCAACAGTCCTACGCAATACCTGAAACAACAACAGCAACAATTATTCCCACTCACAGCAGATCGAGCCAATTGACAAAATTATCAAAAAATAAATAAATAAAGAAAAAGCAGAGGCAAGAAGAAGAAAGAAGCAGAAACCTTGATGGGCCTAGAGCCGTATTTAGCAGAAAGGAGGTCGGGGCTGTACGTGGATGCATTTGCAGCGCGGAGCATGGCCCTTGCCTCGGCCTGCAGGTCTTCGGTTCGATCCCCGCCGCCGCCGATGCCGCCGCCGCTGCCGATTCCTCCTCTGGCTAAATTGCTCTCTCTCAACGCCGTCACTGCTCTCGGTCTTGCTTCCACGAGAGCTGCTCGCGCTTGAGCTTTCGCTCCAACTCTTTTCCTGAAGTCGGCACCACCCGTGCACGGCCATGAGGCCAAGCAGTGGCCGCCGGCTGAAACAAGGCTCATCGCCGTGACTCTTCGCTTCTAGTTAGTTCTGCTGCGCTCTCTCTATCGAAATTGCAATGGCAGATTTTTGACCAGTCGCCACCTACTCTTTCTAAATTGGTTCGTTTCTTATTCCAAATTATTTTGGCGCCCCGTTGCATCCATCGTCATAAATCATGTGCCGCTCATTTGTCAGTCACAAAATAAATGAAACAAAATATCGTAGATGCGTGCACCAACGAAACAGCCTGACAGCCACACCTGTTACGATACATGGGGAAAAGAACAATAGAAGTACTATCTTATAGTTGCGCTGATCCAACTGCACCAACACAATGAAGTGAGTCTTTACACGGAAATTTATAAATGAGTAAATTTCATGATATTTAACAACAAAAATTAGGGTCCTATTAAAGCTGTGCAAGACGAGAAGCATGCTAGTGGGAAAAGATTTATAATTCAAGTTACTTGGTCCATTTTGTTTCGTCAATTTAAGAGATCATGTGAGTTATATTATTATCAATGGTTATATATTATTTTTTTAAAAAAAATATATATTACTGATATACGATCACATTTATGAGTTAAAGTTGAAAGTCACTTATTTTGTCTTAATTCAATTTTTTTGTAGAGAAAATCTTATACCTAAATACTGATAAAGCGAAATGGATCTATCGTACACATAATTATTGTGTTTATGAATCTTAAATTTAATACTATGTTTTAAAATAAATTCCATTTAATAAGAAGGATGACAATAAGAAAACTCAAGCCAATACAGAGGACGGTGCATCAGTTAACTACCAAATTTCTAACCATATGTTACATGTTGTTTTGACCAAAGGTAAATATCATTATATATATAGGTTTTTTTTTTTTTTTTTTGACATTATATATATAGGTTTTAGAAAGGATACTCGGGAACATTGTATTTATCAGCCTATTTGTAGTAGATATATAGGTAGTAAACATGCCGAATTTCCAGCCAAAGCAAACTCAAATTCTAGAACCTTTCTCCTTCAAACTTAACTGTGTGTTAAACTCAACCGTGTGGTTGGAGTGAGTGAAAGGGTAGGGAAATGAAGAGAAAAGAAAAGAAAATAAAAAAAAATAAAGTTTTTTGGAGTGGTGAAAAAAGTGAAAAGAATGAAAATATGGTGAAAGAAAAAGTAAATAGTAATTTGTTTGAAAAAAAGTAAAGAGAAAATAAAGTTATTTGGAATAATAGAAAAATAAAGAGAAAGAAAGTATAGTGAAAGAAAAAATAAATAGTAATTTGTGAGAGAAAAATGGAAGAGAAAATAAAATTGTTTGGAATGGTGTAAAAAGTGAGAAGAAAGAAATAAAAGAAAGAAAAGTACGTAGTAATAATTATATTTTTCTTTCTCTTCTCTCATTTTCATCGCACAACAAACACACCTTAAGAGAACTGTTTTCATTTTTAATAGAATATGGTCGACCGACTATTTGATTGTTTTTGGGTTTCGTTGTTTTTTGGTTTCTTTTTCCTATTGTCTTAAAATAAAATTAAAAAAAAAAAAGCTTACAACATATTGTTGGATAGATAAATTTAATAAGCGGGCAAAATAAGTTAGTGGTTTACTTATTAAATGTAATTATTTAAAAATGAAGTCATTCACATTAGTTTATAACTCAAATAAAATATATTATACATTTTTTATTCCATTAAATCTTAAACATATGAGAGGTGACGTGATAAATCATAAAATGTCACGCATATGAGGTAAAGCAAAAGAAAATACTGTATGGAACATGATGCTTTAACCGAACTTAAAACAGTTTTAGAAATGTCATTTGCACTTGTGGGAGTCCATTTTCGCAACACCATGCATATCATATGGAATCTTTTTTTTTTTTCAATCAATTGATTGCTTGCGACTGAGACTCAAATTTTAAATTTTTTTAATCTTAAAAATGATTCTATTATCAATTGAATTAATTTAAAAAGTTTGTAGAAAAAGCCAAGACGGTGAATAACCGACCATATATCACCTTGACAATAATGACAACCGATAAATTTGATCACATTGCTGGGAACATGGAAAAGCGCATCATCACATTCACAACGGTTGTCACAAGGAGGTGGTCTTGGTCTTGCACGAACGCATGAAAATTTCACTTAGTTTAGAGAGTTTGTATTTCGCTGGGGGTCTGCGATTTGTGTGTTGGTTACTCCCAAGACCAACGGCATGCGCAGGAATGCGTCATTTCAGCTAACGCTGATCCTTATGGTTGCTGGTGAAAATTACTTCAAGCAAAATCTTGGGGCTGCTCTACCTTTGTTACACTCATCAGACTGGGCATACCTTGGCCTCCATCGCACTCAGTACCAAACTTAATGCATTACATGCCAACACATCTTTAGCTCTCTTCTAACTCATTTACCCCGTCCACAGAAACCTTTTTTCTCTTATCTAAAAGTCCTTGTGAAGTAGTCAAGGAAAGTCCACTTATATGTTTTACCCTTTGAATGGCAATGTCCTGTTTTTTCATTTTTTGTTTATGTATTTTGCAGATCTCGCATGCCACCCCCCAAATTCATTTTAATTAGCCCTCTGAAAACTTGTGAATTTGGTCGTCAAGAGAGCAAAGACAAAAGGGAGTTGCTCGAAACTGGAAGCAAATTTACTAGCATAAACAAAAATTTATATTAGCATCCTGAAACAGATTGAGAAGCTCACCTCAGCCTGTGTCCATCAACCAAAACTGATTTGTACTGTACCTGAAGTTCAAGGACTTAAGTAATGAAAAAACAAGGCATTGTTCCAGAGGAGCATGTACTTCTCAAACCACACTGTGGCACCAAGATAACTGAGGAAAGAAAATTTAAAGATATGCATCCTTCAAAGGGACGTCTGATTGTTGGTTGGAGCTGACATCACGGTGAGAACATCGGTCACAGATGCCATGACGCTCAAGGCAGCTTTCAGAACATCCTGGGAGCAACCAGGCTTCACAATGGCTCGTACCTGGACATTTGGAAGGAAAAAATCACCGATGAAACCAATAAAATATTGAAATGCAGCAGTTCAACAGATTGAAGAAATAATTCCACAGTCAAGACTGTTTTCCCTTGGCTACTAGGCTTATTATCTGGCGGGCCTGTGATAGTTTTATACTGAAATCCCCAACCCACCCCTCTTCTCCTTTTCTCGCAAAATCAGATTACCAAATCTTAACTGACGCACGAAGAAAATTTTCAGAGGGAAAAGAAATAAACAAAAATGGATCCTGATACAATCTCCTCTTTTTTCACTTTCCCTTCTCTCTCTTTTACTTAATTGCAAACTTTGGTAAACAGTAAATTTGAAAGCTATACAATTGTTCAATCATGATGAGTGAACCACTCAGTCAAAACAGCCAAAAAAAAAATCTAAAATAGGCTGATTTGACTTAATATCATCGCAATGTAAATAAATGCGGAAGAAAGATGTAAGGGAATACAAAATGTGAGCACCTTGTCAAGGTATTCCTGTAGTTCCTTTATTCGTCCCATGTAATCCTGGTCTTCAACACAAAGACTAAGAGGCTTAGCATCAGCACCAGGGCCATCAAATTGAAGGGGCCCAGGATTTCTATACAGATCATCCATCAAAAAGTTGACAGCATTTTGTCTTAGTAGCCTGCAACCATAGCCAAGCGGAAAATAAAGTGCTTGCAGTTTTGTTCATGTGGAAGAAAGCTTCTTTTCCAAATTTTGGGTGACCTAACTTTCCTAAGTATGTATATTGCGTCAACTGAACAACAACTACTTAGTGAAAAAAGGAAAGAGACATACTCATATGGTTTGCCCTTCAAATCCACAGTAGCTGGATGAATTGCAGGTTTTCCAATTGAAGTGGCACCTGGACTTTGAGCCCATCGTTTCACTGTCATCATTGCCTGTTATCCACAGAACAAAAAGTGCAGACAGGTCAATATCCTGTGTCACAGCAAGTATTCACAAGTGCTAAGAGGGGAATGTCATTTGAAAGTATATGAGAGAGAAAAATAAACCCAACTGTGATAGGAGCAGCACCACACCGCCACTTGTTCGCAGGGTTCTTCAGATTAGTAACAGTAGCCATGTAACCATTCAAACCAGCTGCAAGAATATGGTAGCAGATGTGGCCAAGGACCTGCAGAAATGCAGTCCCATCTTAAGCAAGCAATATGTATTTATACTTAAAAACTCAAGAATAGGAATCAATTCTTCCTCTGATAACATACATAGGCATAGTCACAATCAAATTTTGATGGTAAACATCCCCTAGCCTGATAGCCAAAAAAATGGCAAATGGCACTGAACTTTTTCCCCTTGTATATGCCTGCTTTCTGGTCAAAGAACACGAAACATGAGAGACAATAACTATATTTTTGAGTCAAACATGAGAGACTATAACTTAACTAAGAATCATTGTCAACAAATCTTATAATAATTAAAGCCTGCAAATCAATGGAATACAACAACATGCTAATATTGTAACACATACTATCAACATACAACAGAACAACATTATCTTGGAAACACACTAATATGTGAGGATAGTATAAGAGCAAAAGTTGGCACACATTGCCTTCATACAGTCAGGATGAGCAATTTACTCAAGGGAACAACATTCTTTTAGCAAAAAGCACAATTCCTTGTGATGAATAAGCTTTTGAATTGATCCAGACCTTGCAGCTTGGAAGAAAAAGTAAACTGGCAGGCAACTCATTTGTCAAAACCAAAAGCTCAAGAAAGTGGCCCTGTGTGCAGTGGCAAGTAAATAAACAAAAATCATAGTCCAGTCCTGGGAAATACACAAAAATCATAGTCTAGTCCTGGGCTTTCATACCCCAAAAATCATTTAGCATTTGTGATCATCCAAGGATTCTTTCACAAAATGAGGACACAAAATGGGCAATATAAATAGCATACCAAGCGCGCATTCATTTCTGCCTCCACGAGATGTGCTAGGAGTTTCTCTGTCTCAATCTGGCAAAACAAAGATCAAGCAACATACTATGATACGCATGACAGAAAATTCCTTTTCATATGCATGACAGAAAATTCCTTTTCATAGACATCTCATGATTCATACCTGTGACAACTGTGCTGAGTCATCTGATTCAGGGTAAAGGAGCAGCTGTGTATTCAAGATTGAAAGTTAAGACGGTTGAACTCTTGCACCTTATATCAACTTCTTTCAAGGTGAACTTAGAGGGAAGTACAAACCTGTTTCTTGATGAAGGGTGGCAAAAATTCGAACAAAGCAGATGCCCAAGGCGAAAGTTGGAGAGAGATTTTATCAGGGTTAACACCTTGCTTGAGCAGGCCATGTATTTCCTGAGAGTACAATCGAATTTTCTAATTTCCCTTTTGCAGGAAAAAGAGCCCCATACAGAAAAGTGCAAGTGTACTGTGGTTTCCGAACATAACAGAATGAGTTACCTTCAAGAGAGCATACACCTCTGGAATGCTTTCTATGAGCCCTTCTGGCAATAGAATGACCCCATGGTTCTTATCTGGCATAGTTACATTCCAATCAGATAGGCAAAAACAACGCGAGAAAAGCTTTGTCATTAATATTCAACAGTTACTGTGAAATACTACAAACCAACGCATCTCTACATAGAGATGCAGAGAACAACCCAAACTTGCAGTTAAAAAATAGTTCGAGGCAGTATGGCATACTGACGCCATAATAAACTGCATGTTGAAACTCAATCTAGGCTCTACCAGTTATCAGCCAATCTACCTTGATTTCAGCTACCAGCCATCAACCAGGCTACCTCAATTTGAACTTTTTTTTTTTTTTTTTCTTTCCATTGTTGTGGGAGGTTGTTCTCTATCAACTTGGTAGAAATATATGTGTTGCTTCTACTGACTGAGTAAAATATCGAGGATATGATGTAAAGCAATCTAAATTGCTTAAGACCTTGTTGTGCTCTGGCTTGGACAGCATCACAGATTTGTTTTGTTAGGTCAAATAAAGTGAGCTTTGATGCAGCTACCTCCTCACCAAGAACCACCTGTGGAAAGCACATTAGACATTTAATATGAAAGTGAAAACATATTCATGAAAGCATCATTTGTTTCATGACAGCATACCAAAAAATGGTAGAAAATTCCAGACTAACCATGTTTGGATGAGATTGGAGTGTGCATTCAAGAGCAACGTGTGATGCTTTTCGGCCCATGAGTCGGATAAAATAATAATACTGGAAAGGATTAGCTGAACAGTTAGGGGACAAAAAGAGAAATCTAAAAACGTAAATAGCTGCATTTTTTAAGACAAAATTTTTTAGTCAAAAATAACTTGTTATTTTTGTCTTCCTTTTCCAAATTACAGAAAAAACAAAAAATTCTTGGTATTTTAGAAATAGCAATGTTAGAGTGGTCATGTATTTTCAATTTTCTCAAAGTAGCCTCTCTGTTACAAGCCCTTACAAGAATCCCATATTGACTGCACAAATTAACCAATTCATTTGGTAAATGAAGTAATTACCTTTTCTGCTGAGAGAGCATCTGTACAGACATTGCTGATGAGTTGGGAATTGACCTACACAAGGAAAACAGGAAATCGTAACATCTTCCTCCAATTTAATCAACCATACATCAAAAAGTACATTATCACTGGTAAGCCTAAGAGGACAGCTTACCGTCGAAGCAAGCACGACCGGTTAACTAATTTATAATGGAAAAATCCCCAGAAAATAATGGAGTAGACCTCCGAAGTGGTTCCTCTTGCAGAAGGTTGTTCAAAAAAAGTAATGTTCACCAAAACACCAACTTCTTAACATTCTATCATTAATGAACGTTTGCTAAGAACAGCATCTAAAGTGACATTCAAAAAAATGGATAACATGTAATCCATAATAAATGATTATTTTTCTTTAAAGGAACAACTACAACAAAACTCTCTCTTTTCCTTTTTTCACATAAGCCATCTTGGTAGGAAATGTGCAACTGCCAATATCATTTGGCGAGTACCTTGCATATTGTATCAAAGCCAACATTAGTTTCCACAAACTGATTCTTGAGATCACCATTTAATGTAACTGGAACACCGACCACCTGCGAAAGTGGAACAATGCTTTCAGTAAGCTGATATAAAAACACTTCCAAGCTACATCATAATTATCCACAGGTGGCAAGACACACAATGGTAGAAACAAGCATTCAGAAAAAATTGAAAGTGCACTACACATAGTTCTTGTTTATTTAGTTAATGTCCAAGAGGCATGTGGAAAGTACCTTTGTTGAGCATTTTGCCTCAGCAAATGTTTCAGCAAGCTGAGCAGCATCCGTATTGGATGTAACCCCTTCAAAAGTGCCAAGTTTCTAGAGTTAGTAATTGGTGCAAAGCCATAGATTTGTACTCTGCCAACAACTTCTAAAGAGTTAGTGTTACCTCCAATTATAACGAGGCCATCCAATTTCAAATCTTTGCAAGCATTTAGTGCAGCATTAACTTGCTCAGTTGTTCTTATTTGATCTTTTGTCCGTCCCAACAAATCATAACCACCTTATGAAGAAAAAAAGGAAAGAGTTATAGCCAATTTGCATGGCCATGTCAGAATTGAAGATCCCAACATGGCAATGATCAGATAATACCACGCACCTTGATTTTTATAGGTGGACAGGACATCATCAGTAATTTCAAGAGTTTTCTGTGCAAATAAACCTTCAGAGCCACCTGTTTGATGGAGAAAAGAAACCTTAGACCCGTTGGAGAAAAGATCGCAGGCTTCTTTCTAAAAAATGAATAAGCTGCAGAAACATATACTACAAGGCACAGCACAGAAAATAAAAAAAGACCTGGAAGAAATTTAAATTAATTTAAATTATCACCCGCCTAAAATTCTATCTCAGTAGTATAAATTAAAAACAAATTTGTTTTATATGAATAATGCTGAGGACACTGAAAGTTTTACAAAAGACTTGACTTCTCTAGCTAAGTTATGTGGCACATTTTATGACCAAGACGCAAGACTTGTCATTTGAAAACGCAACCCGTGAAATTTTGTAACTTTAACACGCCAACAGATATGCTTCAAGGATAAGTGATCATCCTCTTTTCCACCAATGCAATTATGCTCATGCAACACAATAATTACGCCAGAAAACTGACAGAAATACTGCTGCTTACCAAGAAATCCGAGTAAAATGTTGTTGGGGTTGTGGATTTTAAGAGCATTGTGAAGGCCCCATATGACATTATGCCCTCCAGGAGATTGCCTTCCAGAAAAGACCACTCCCACCCTGTTGACAGATAGCATTGCAAATTGGCCACCGTCAGACACACAACTCAAATGACGGCAATGCATGCCACTTAATTAGTTTAAAAAACAAAAGACGGAAAAGAAACAGGGAAAGCAACAGAATCACAAAGCGCAAAAAAAAACCTAATAGCAGGATGGTCTGTTATGATCTGGGCATCAGGAACTTTTGCAGTTGCCCTGAGGAAGTGAGCCAGAGGTTGGCCATAAGTGTGAGGGAAGTATCGGCCAATTGTGTTGGAATCTGCTGGGTCAGCAGCCGTGGTGGCGTCCCCAAATTCTACCCTCACAGTTGTTCCCTGCGCAAACGGCATGCTTTTTAACTCAGTTATGGGCACATAATTGCGGATGATAGGAATTACAATCGAGCAACAAACCAAGAACAAGAATCAAAATATCAATTTTCCAGTGATTTCAACACTACAAAAGGCATTTCAATCATCAATAGAGTACGAGAAGGAGAAAACAAATCCGAAGCACAACGAATGCCAACTATAATTGCATGCATAAACATTTGCATATATTTCGATAGACAAAAAGGGAGATGGCCAGCGAAGAAATAAAACAGAAAAAAAAAAAGCTCAACTACATGGCAGTGGCAGGCAGCTTATCTAACGGGAGGCACGCAGTGTATGTATCGGTCCACGGCATATCAATACAAAGATCTATTCTCATATGATCGAAGAAAAGCAAAATTGTAAAATAGATCTAGACAGCGTAAGACATCGTAGTTACCGGGGACTGAGCTTCCAAATCTGAACATAATCTGAAAAGTCAAAAAATAACAAAAATTAACACAGAGACCTGGAGACAGGGAGGGAGCTCTGGTTGGTAAAGTGATCGGAGTTTCTGAAGATCGGAGAGTTCTCTGGGAATGCCGTAATCGGAATCCATTTTCCCGCTTCACTCTACTTCTTTCTGTTTTTCTTTTTTCTCTCTGTTGTTGTTGTTGTTGTTGTTGTCGTTGTTGGTGGAGGTGGTGGTGGTTTGGTAGGTTATAAAAAAGAAATAAAGAAAGAAGTAAGACTGAGAGGAGGAGAAGATGTGATGAAGTGGGAGGTGTGCTGTGGCAGTTGGGGTTTGGACTTTTGGATGTGTCTTGAGTACATTTTCTTCGCCTTTTCTTCTCCCCATCCTAAAACCCCCTTTTATACGAGGCCGAACCAAAAACAAAACAAAAAAGAAAATGGTGGGCGATACAACCAACCAAAGTTTTGCCCAAAACAAGCCAAAACTTCGCTGGGGGGCCGTTTTCATTGTTTCTGACTGGGGTTGCAAGAATGGTAATCTTTCACAACTACAAAATATTAAACAAAAAAAACTTTTAGCTAAAAAATTCGATTTTGTATAAAAGACCACGATTTTGAATCATGACATAATCAAGTAGTAAGCTTAAAGTTGCGACTCACTGTTCATCACCTAACACAAAAAAATATAATAACTATTCAGGGCAATCTATTTTGCACCCTTGGAACCTTTGGCAATATTCTTGCTTTCTTATTTTTTTATCAGAAAATACTAAAAGAAAGTATATTATTAAGAACTGTGGAAAAAAGACAAAGCCAAAATTTAAGGCCCCGTTTGGTAACGATTTTATTTCCTATTTTTCATTTATTTTTTACAAAGAATAGAAAACATGTTTGGTATTAATTTTATTTTCTTTTTTTTGTTAAAAAGTTAAAAGTGTTTTTAAAAAAAAATTAGAAAAACAATAAAACTAACTTTTCTTTTTTGTTTTTTGTTTTCTTTTCTATACTTTCTCTCATAACTTTTTCTCTCTCTATCTAATCTCTTTACCATATCTCTCTTTACTCATCCTCTCTCTATCCCTCTATATTTTTTCTCTCTCTACTCTTTCTCTCTCTACTCATTCTCTCTCTACCCTCTATCCCCTTTTTCTATCTTTACCATTCTCTCTCTATCCTCTCTCTCTCCTTTTTCTCTCTCTGCTCATTCTTTTTCTACCCTCTCTCTTCTTTTTGTCTTTCTACCACTCTCTCTACTGATTCTCCCTCAACCCTCTCTCTTCTCCTTTCTCTCCCTCAACCATTCTCTCTCTACCCTCTCTCTCTCATTTTTCTCTCTCTACCATTATCTCTCACTTTTCTTGCTCTACCATTTTCTCTACTCATTCTCTCTCTGCCCTCTCTCTCTCTTTTTTCTCTCTAATGTTCTCTATCTACTCACATTCTCTCTCCTTTTTCTTGCTCTACCATTCTCTTTATACCCTCTATCTCCTTTTTCTCTCTCAACTATTTTCTCTATTCATTCTCTCTCTACTCATACTCTCTCTCTTTTTTCTTATTTTACCAGTCTCTCTACCCTCTCTCTCTCATTTTTCTCTCTCTATCATTCTCTTTACTTATTCTTTCTCGACTCTCTCTCTCTTCTCTCTTTCTACTCATTCTCTTTCTACCCTCTCTCTCTCCCATTTTTCTGTCTCTACTATTTTGTTTACTCATTTCTTCTCTACCCTTTCTCTTTCTACCATTCTCTCTACTCATTCTCTTTCTCTCTCCTTTTTCTCTCTCTCCCATTTTTCTCTTTATATTCATACTCTTTTTACCATTTCTCTCACTATCCTCTTTCTACCTACTTTTTTATTCTTATAAAAAAAATAAAAATTGACAGTAATAAATACAAAAATTCAACAAACAGTAAAAATAGAAAAATAAAAAATAAAAAATAGAAATAAAAAATTAATAGTATCTCCAAACGGGCCCAAGGAAATTTTTTTATTATTATTTTTTTATTAGAAAACTTAAAATCAAGACATTTATTTTAGGGCTCTAATACAAATCAAGTTATTATTATTTCCTTCAGGGTAATAAATCACTTTTTTTTTTCTTTTCTATGCTTGGTGCGAATAAATCGCCCTTCCTCTGGAGCCACAACAACAACCCGGGTGCCACAAGTCCACAGAGAAGATCTAGAAGGTCTTACGATGGGTTGGTATTGAAACCGCTGTGACGAAAAACCAAAACCCACGACTTGAATTTCTTGCCAGCGATTGGCATTGAAAGTTTGAAACAGCTGTGGCGAAAGACCAATACCCACGACTTGGATTACCTAGTCCCTACTCGTCAAAATTATAGTTTAGCTTGCCCCACAAAACAACTGCCATTGCCATTGCCATCGCCATCTTGTTACCACCCGCCGCTTGCTGTGGGCCAAAATTGTACTCTCTCATTGTCTCACATCATCACTTTAATATAATTCTTTTAAGTCTTTTTTTTTTTTTTGAACAGGGATTCTTTTAAGTTTCAAGCTAGCATCGTCATCATTGGCGTATGCTTTATGCTTCCGAAACCAACAAGAAGGATATTCTCAAAAAAAAAAAAAAATCAATATGGAAGATTCAATTTTTATTTTAATGTTTGGCACAAAAAAAAATTTTCTTTTTCGATTTCCCTCCACCATCGTTTTAATTTATTTCAACCTACCCCGATCTTTTTTCCCAGTCTCGAAGCCACTTTATGTATTGTAGGGTTTACAAATCTAACACCACTTTTAAAACTTAACAAAATTAATACAGTTTAATTATTTTCTTACAAATCCAGCATAACTTTTAATAATTAGCAAATCTAATACAGTTCAATTATTTTTTAACAAATCTAACACACTATCAGTTAAAAATAATCGAATCTTCAGTATGCACACATGCACATATGACATTTGTGAGTTTTAAATTGTACTGAATTTTGACGTTCAATTATTTTTTAACAAATTTAGCACATTATCAGTTAAAAATAATCGAATCTCCAGTATGCACATATGCACATATGACATTTATAAGTTTTAAACTGTATTAGATTTAGATATAAATGTGTCATATGTGTATACTAAGAGATTTAGTTACTTTTAACTGATTAGTTTTTAACTGACAGTGTGCTAAATTTGTTAGAAAATAATTGAAATGTATAAGATTTATTAATTGTTAAAGGTTGTGTTAGATTTGAAAAAAAATAATTAAACTGTATTAGATTTGTTAGTTTTTAACAGTGGTGCTAGATTTATAAAAAAACGTAAAAATAGTGTTATTTTTTGATAATAACCCTATAGAGTTACTAAATTTGTCTCTACGCAAATTTTTAGTTTGCCTCCACTCAAATTTTTTTTCTTGCCTCAATTCAAAATTTAAAATTGTTGGATGAAGACATTTTAAAATCTTCAATTATTATAGATTATCAAAATTATCATCAATTTTCCTTTAATTTTGAAAATGAGTTAGTTTATTACATTAATTATATTTAAAAAATATAAATGACTTTGCGCTATACACAAATATAATTTAAGTTATATAAACTATAGATAAATCTGTTTAGTTTCAAATGAATCAACATCTGCTATCTATCATATTTTAAATCAAAATGAATATATTTAACGATCTTTTAGTGCAAGAATAAAATTCTATACATATATAACAATTTTAAAAAGTAAAAAAGTGAAACATGTAATTATAGTCAATAAATAAATTTTATGAAGATAAATTTAACATACCAATAAAAATATTAGTTTATAATTCGTTACTCAACAAGAGAGTAGGTAAATAAGATTATAAAGTTATAAGAAGCCAAATCTTTTTTTAAAACATCATAAAAACACTATATATTATCATCTCTTTTGACAAAATAAAAGGTGAACAATATACATAAATTTTGCTCATCTAATTTCTTATGTTTATTTAATATTTTCATAAGTATGCCACTAAAAAATTAAGTAAGAAATAATGCGGATGAAATTAATATTATATTATTTTATATTACTTAAAATATTATTTCAATAACTACACGTAAGTTTGCTCCCACTGGAAATAATTTCTGGCCCCACCGCTGCTTTAAAAGGACAAAGAAAACGCACAAAAAATGGATAAGCTATTTAGGAAGATTGATTTTTTTTTTTTAATGTTTTATCAGTATAAGAGATAATAGCTCATAAAATAGGTGAAAGAAACAATTGGAAGTCAAATCTCAAACCTCCCAGTTAAATCCATGCAAGGCAGAACTTCATCAAAGTTTGTATCTCAATAATGAAAAACCTTTTTCATATAATTTGCAACTATATAGTAAATTTCACGACCAATTGGGAGAAAGTCTACTTATAACAATTAGCGACGCATGTATTTCGTCGTCACCAGATTGTGGTATAATGATAAAATTATTAATTCTTAATTTGAGCAATTAAGGATCAAATTCTGATATTAACGGATAAAGAAAAACACTTGTTTTAAGTTACATGATTTTATATGAATTCACATAGGAAGTAAATACATATCTATTACATTATAAAAGTTGAATTTTTTTTATAAAAGAAACCTTATGATGATTTCGAATAGCCCAAGAAAAATAGTGGCTCCAAATTAAATATTAAATGAAAAAAAAGAAGAAAGTCAGAAAGAAGAAGATGTCCGGAGAGAAGCGAGAGGGAAATATTTTGAATGTCATCCTCTCATATGCAACGAATCAAAGTACATTGCCCCACCAAATGAGAGAAAATTTGTATTCAAATCCCGTGAGAAGAAGATACGTTAAATCTTTATCAGCTTATTTTAGCTAACATAATAATGAATTTAATAATAATAATCTTTGTAAGTTATTGGTGAAGAAAAGACATGCCAATGGAAAGCTAAATTTGGTAATATAATTACGGTGCAATAATGTTAATTATTGTAAGTTAAATCAAAACTATAAAAAATAGTAAAAAATAAAGAATAGAGCTGTTAAAAATAAAGAATAGAGCCTCTGCGTGGCATATTAATGTCATAGAATTAATTATATTATTATAAACTTATTGTTCGTGCTATAGGCGATTTATGTGTGACTTGTGTCTAATGGGAAATTTTTAAAATAAAATTAATTATGCATATTGAGTGATAGATCGTTAATGTTATGGGTCGTGTTAAATAATTCTTATAACATATATACATAATCTTTGTTTTCTTATAGATGATCCTACAAATCAATCATCATTTATTCCACTATTTCTCTAAAATGAAATAAAATTATGTTCATTATTATTATTTTTTTTTTGGTAACAATATTAGGAAAGCAAGGGTAGCACTACATGCACATACATGCCAAGGAAAATTATGCTTATCACACTGCATAGTAGGCAAGTATGCTATACTGAACTTATAAAAGAGTATCATCCTCAATACTTAGCAAAAGTTATTACATATTCTTAGAATTGTTCGAGATCAAACATATGTTTAACTTCTCTAAATATCTTAGAGAGAATTTGAACTCATAACTCTATAGTATGAATGAATGTTTTAACTAGTAGACCACAAAGATGAAATGGTAATTAAATTCAATAATTGTTGAAACTAAATTATAAACTTGCACAATTGTATATCTTGTACTATATATATATATATCACCTAAACTCGTGCTACCTAGTATTTTGCTTGCCAATAATTGAGCTTTCTCTCTTTGTGAAAGTTATAAGAAATCCTACTTCAAGTTTGAACATAAAAATTATCCAATATTTTCAATTTCAATATGTTTTTATCAGAAGAGTTCATTGGACCTTAGGCTTAATAGAGTATCTCATTATCTCATATTTATTTCTATCCAATAAATTTTATTTTCTCATGTCAATAAATGCAACTTAAAACATTTAATTTAGAAATTTGAATTCTTATTATCGTGACTACTACATATGAATTGGAGGAGGCAATTGTGAATGACAGAAAATACAAACCAGATATTAAACCTGGAGAAATATGTTTTCATCCAAAATTTGGGAAACAAAGCATTTTTGTCATTTTCACCTATATATCTTTCTTTTTTTCTTTTTTTGACCAAAACCTATATATCTTTCGTGATCTTTGAGTTCATTACTTCAGAATTCTACTCTTGACCATGTTCACATCTTGATACACATGGTGCAAAGTTAAAAACAACAAAAAGGCATGACCATCAAAGAAATAGAGAATGCAAACAATGTGTAAATAAAAAGCTGGGAAAACCATTCATTAGCGGGAATATTCCATCAAATGAAGGAGATAGATGATCTGACGCTCCAAATAGCAGTAGAGGGAGTGTAACCATATGGTTACCTTTGCACTTTTGTTGCAGTATGTGTTTCCTATGCAATTGCATCATAAGTACGTTATATATGCATTAACAAATAATTGGAAATTATAGTCTTGTTTTATTGCTACTTCTCAACGAAGTGAAGAAGAGGGTTCGCAGGGGAGGGGATCCATAGAGAAGCTAAGGAACAGAATCTCACATACAAAAAGATATACTGATGCCATCGGCTAGTCGTGCAGAAATGGGTGCTTGTCTATCATTCTATAAGTATTCACCTCACAAATATTGCATCATATAGAAGGAAGGGTTTGGTATTCTAAATGATTTTAATGTTTGATTTGATAGGATTTTCAACTTCTGAAAAAAGGGTTAAAAACTTTTGAATTTCCCGTTGTGAAATCGTGATGGTTATAGTTGTAGATATTTAATTATTAAATTTATTTTCTTACATTTATTTCTAAAATCACAAAATAGTTGCAGAGAAAATGAAGCATGCCAATATTTGTACTTGTTAAATCTGCTCAAAAAAGGTATATATTTGTTAAATACATTATCAATACATTTCAATGCATATTGTCATATTACATGTGTTATATTGTCATATTACATGTGTTATTTCTGTGTCAAAAAATTGATATTTATGCAGAAAAAATGGATAACTAATCCCTACTTCTATTTAGTAATTTGTAGGAGGTTCGGTCACAGCCTACAATATTAGCATTGATTGTTACTGGCCAAAAAGAAGAAAAAGCAGAAGTCACCATGATACAAAGTGAAAAATAAACTACAGAATTTCAAAACACATGTTACATGTTGAACTCTTTTTTTTTTTTTTGTTTGAAATTATTCAGTATCTAGTTTAATGGATTGATTGATATGAATTGATCTGGATAGAATCTTGAAAGACGATAAAAATTTTTCAATAGATATTTAATACAGTTACATTACTAAAAATTTAAAATCGAGACTTCTAATTAAATAAGGACGAACTCCTACCATAAAAACTGATGAAAAAGTAGAGTTTGTACAAATGCCATAAAGTCTCTTACAGCGCAAATGTACGACAATGACTTGCTACGTAATTATAAATGCATCCATCTCTGAAATCTAAAGTTTGAATACTAGACTCGAGCGTTTTGCTTTTCCCCTCACTTACTGCTGGATAACCAACTTCAATGAAAGAAATAAATAAATTAATAAATAAATGCATCCGAGAGAGCCCATGCATATTGAAATTAGAGGGGGACAAAGCAAAAATATTTTGTTCGACTAAACAGGCTTTAATACTCTGTTTGGATTGTAAGAATTTAATAAAAAAATGATGAAAAAAAAAATAATTTGATAAGAAAATTATGAAAAAGAAAAGTGAATAAATATGTTATTTAGATAAATTATGATTATGTGAGAAAGAAAATGATTAAAAAATAAATTGATATATTTGTATTGTATAAAAAAGTGACGAAAAAATGGTGAAAAATTAATTATATGTAAAATTATTATACTATCTTATTGACTTAAATAATTATTTTATAATTTTTTATCCCACTTGTTACACTGTAGTTGAAAAATCTATGTTGTAAATGCACGTTGGCCGCCTCGTCCATGCTGATTTGGTTTTTGTTTTCCCTCTAGTCACGTCATCGCGTCTTCTTCTTTTTTTGTGTAAAATTTTTTTTGGCTGTTCTCTAACGTGGGGAGACACCATCTGTTGTTTGAAATGCTAATTATATGTTATATTAGTATTGAATATGTATATAAAAATTTTTAATATACGTTAAAAAAATTATAAAATTTATTTCAACTCAGAAAAAAATTTAACTGAATTTATAATCTAAAAGATAATTTACTTTTCATTTAGAAGAAAAATATTTACTTGAGTTTAGGTGTAGATATAAATACAAGAGGACTAGAGAGAGAGAGAGAGAGAGAGAGAGAGAGAGAGGAAGAGCTTATGTCTAATTGGTGTGAGTATCTCCTTTGTCAGAAGTTGGAAGCTATAATTGTGGTTTCATTCTTTAGCAGTAGGTTTCGGTAGTGGTTTGTGGAGAAATTGGATTATGTGGTTGGGATGTAGAGATAAGGTATTTAGATAATTTGTTTTTGTTAAAAAAAATAATTTCCCTTTACTGATCTTTTTTTTTTTTTTACTTTTTTTACTTGATTTGATAACTTCAAAGTTGTGCAATTTTTCCTATTATATTTCTAAACGTGAGAAAGAAATTATTTACCTTTCCTTTTGTATTCCAACGTGAAAACAAACACGGCATAAAGGAAAAGGAAGGAGAAATTCTGCCATGGCTAGAGGAGGGTGATGCATAATAATAATAATAATAATAATAATAATAATAATAAACTTTCAATTCTCATAAACATTATATTTTTTGCTAAAATTATACTTCAAAAATAAAAGTTTAAGTTTTTAATCATTAAAGTTTGTATTTGTCATTTTGAATATATTTAGAAAACATACCACTACAGTGATAACATCTCACTGGTATTAATCAAATTTATTTGTAAAGTTTGTTTTTGTGTTTTTTTTGTTTTCCTTACCTATGAGAACTAGATGCCTAATAGTAAAAAGAGGGCGAGGAGCGAGATTAAGGTCCCCATTCTAGTACGTATATAAAAGTTTGGGCTTCCAGAAAATGTTTCAGGTTCGGGTCCATCTCCCATCGTTATAATATGTCCTAAAAAAATTGGCCCAATTTTTAGTGCAATGTCCATTTTGTTGGCCTAACGCCTCGTGATCAGGCGAAGCAAAGCAAGAAGCCTTTGGTCCCTTCTGGTTTTTAGCCTCTGCCTGTGCTGAGATGAGCATCAAATCCAAGTCCAATAAAAAGCAACCATACAAAAACACAGAAGCGCAAGCTGCACACCAGCGACACATCTGTCAGTATCCTCGTCGCCGTCGTCCTTGGATTGGGGGGAGGGGCTCGTAGGGTTTTAGGTGAATCGTTTCAAGTTATTAGGACTGCAAATTTATTTGGCATAGAGAAGAAAAGAAAGCAAAAAAAAAAAAAAAATGGAAACCTCGCTGAGATATGGAGGAGACTCCAAAGCTTTAAGAATCCATGCAAAGCAGAAATTTCTCATCGATTCTAAAACCTATCTCCAGGTTTCGCTCGTTTACTATAATTTTATTTTTATTTCTTCATTTTATTTTCGATTATCAAACTCACTCTCCATCCTGCGACTGCGAACTTGCTTTTCTGCATAATTGTTTGCAAGGCTCCGTAGATTGTCCAATTTAGCAATTGTAGCTATTCCGTTAAATTGGTCTTCTTTAATTTCTGGTGCATAATTTAATTATATTAGGTTCTTTAGGTCTCTTCCACATTACCAATGGAACCATTCTATATATATATATATATATATATATATATGATAAAAATTTCCCAAGTTATGGCTGTTGAAGTTGTGTTTAACATATTCAAACTTGGAATATTGATTATCTTGATTTTTTACTTTTATTTTTTTCCGGTTATAGGTTCGTGGAGAGCTAGACACAAGATCTGGAGCTCCAAGTCGTTTGGATGCTATGATGAGGCGCTTCTACCCAGATGTATGCCCCTCATTTTGCACCTAACCATATAGCATCCTGAGGATAGCTTTTCTGTTGCCATTATTATTATTATTATTATTAACCGAAAGTAATACCTTTGCAATGTATTGGTATCTCACAATGAACTGCAGCTGTCGGCCAGTCTTGGTGTGGGTTTGCAATACAACAAACATGAAAAGCTCCATTACATCTTACGGGGCAAAAAGGCCTTTCCTGTGACAAGTGATGGTTTGTTAAGCTTCAATGTTAAAGGACGATGTAATTTTGACAAAGAACTTAAAGAGGTTAGTGTTGTTTCGATCTTGTTCTAACCTTGTAGGAACATAGGGTTTGATTGTGAGTCATTTGCTCCTTTTATTGTGGTGTGCTGTTGCTTATAACTTGGTTTTATTTTGAGTATCGGCTGGTTGTAACCTTAATGAACTTAAAACTGCTTTTGTTTCATTTATTTATGTTTTTGCCAATGTGATTTCTTTTTGATTTTCTGTTTGCAATGCTCAGTGCATAGTGAAAAAGTAGGTTTTTATCTGCCGTTTTTAGCTTTCCGCATGCAACTAATACATTTTTGCACCCTGTTCTGACAGAGGAAGTCAAATGGAGCTGCCGAATTTGCTTGGAGCATATTTAATTTTCAGAGAGACCAAGATGTCAGGTTCAAAGTTGGATATGAAGTGATTGACAAGGTGGACTTCCGCTTTCTTTTGACACGAGAAAATCTCATTATGTGAACTTTACGTGCCTTTGTAATTCTTCATCTTAATATACCTAAGTTGCATATGATTTTTATTCTGAGTTGTACGCTTTTCATGATTGTTACTGTATAGTGTTTCAGTTTCATTCTTTTTATTGTGTGTATATATATATATATATATATATATATATATATATGATTTTGTGAATTATGTCTATCCTGCAATACTATAGTCTCTGTTGCTTATCGAGGGCATAGTAGCACGAGAAGGTATGAGAGAGTATGTGAAAGAGATAGTTGGCAAAATCCTAGCTTTCAATTCCCATGCCCTCTCTCTAGATGTCCAAGTTGCATTAAATAGTTTCTGAATTTTATTTTACTAAAATGCATGATGGCTAGTATTACAACATTATAGGGGTCATGTTAGTAGGGTGAAATGTGCTTGGCATGTAGCATTAATTTTTACTTTATCATTTGAAGCTTGATTGTAAGTCTGACTTGCTTTGCTGCTTTGGTAATTAGATTTGGTGTTTTCTCTTTCAGGTGCCTTATCTTCAGATAAGGGAAAATAACTGGACCTTCAATGCTGACATGAATGGTAAATGGAATCTGAGATTTGATTTGTGAGTAAAGGGAGCTTAACTTCATTTTTTAAAGGTAAGATTTGTAGTTTCAAGCTGCATATTCAATTTATTTCAATTCTAATATATTTGGAGCTAAATTATAATTTAAGCTGTCAAAGAATCCTTATATGAATTGTCATGATAGTATGACACTTTCATCCAGAGGAGGTGTTTGATCCGTCACTAAATAGTGAGATAATTTCAGCTGTCTTGGTAGGGATAAAAACGATACCTGTCAGTTGTCTCCTTTCTTCATTATTCTCTTTCTAGCTCTTGGTTATGTACTATATGCCTTTGATTTAAACCTCAATCATCTTCAACATGTTTGGTAATTCTTGAAAGGAAAAGATGAGTTTATGATTTAGATTGAAACTGAAAGTTAGAACAGAGTAGCAAAGAAAAGCAGTGGAAGCATTGCTGCAAAAATTGCAGCAGAGAAAGAAATGAAAAAGTGGAAAACACAGCAAAAGATGATGCCAAAAGACTTAGATTTCATTGACTTAACACTCCATTATATAGGAGTTTAGTACACTACATTTAGTAGAAGAGAATTGATGATCTTAAGTTTACTTACATCAAACTTTCCACCTACTCCCACTAACAGTAGGGTTTAATAAGAAAATCCAGCTTTACAAAAAAACTATTGCATTTGTCATTTCATACTAATCACAAGTTACATTCTAACTACAAACATTTCCATTGAACTAAGATCTTTTAGTCTTCCAAGCTTTGAAGGTTTAAACATGACAACATAGTGTTATTTACGAACAATTCTTCAGCTTTTTATTGTTTGGGAGGTGACATCAATGCTTTAAGAATCAAATTAGTGATTGAACCGAATAGTCAGAGTTTCAAAGTTAAATCGGTTAAATTAGGAGCTGAAATGATTGAACTGGTATGAAATAATGAATATATATTAATTCATTTGTATTTGAAAAAAAAATATATATATAGCAATCATATATAATTTACTTGGACTTAAATTAATTTTTTCCAGCTAAATTTAAAGTTTTTTTTGACAAAAATATCTATAGAAAGACTTGTTTATATATTAAATTTTAGTTTTAATGACTAAATTGCTAGTTGAGATACAATTGGAGCCAATTTTAGATTTGAATAAAGTATAGGACTCAATTATAAGTTAAGCAAAGTTTAAGGCTCAAATTGTAATTTTGATATTTTAAAGTGAATTTCGGTCTGGCCATGCACTGATTTTTCCAGTTTTTAACTGGCTTTCGCGGGTTTGACCAGTTTTGAATATTTATGGTTTTTGCGAGAACCGAACCAGTGGTCCAATTAGTTTCGATTATTTTGTCTGACCAGCCAGTCCGGTTGACAAAACATGGTGTGAAATACTAACTGCTGTCTTCTTTGAGAACAGATACGGGTATGGCATGGCCATGCTTTAATCACAGCTTATTATTAGGTAATTCACATGTTGAGATTGATAGTGTCGGAAATCTGTCACATCAGTTATAAGGTCATGCCAGTTATAAGATGTTTTTCCCCCAAAGGGCATGTGTGACGTACTCGTAACGAGGACTTAGTGGGAACATTCTTCAAAGGTGAAATCCTCGTAAAGCTTTGTGTAAAAGCAGGCCTGAAGAAGTGCAAAGAGTGATTTCCTAATTTGATTGCCTAATTTGAAGCAAAAATCTAAACAACAAAATCACCGGCAATGCGGCAACTGCTGTTAGAATTTTGGGGTTGATCTAGAACTAAGCATTGTATCCAATGACGCCTCAAAAGATGTCGTGTTGCCTTTGCTGGTTTCTTCTGTGCATTTATTAGGTAGGTTTGTGATTCAAGGGTGAGCCTTGGAATAATGATAAGTTTACCATATTGTGATCTAGAGATTATAGGTTCAAGTGGTAAAAACGGTCTCTTTGTGAAACTAAGTGTAAGGTTGAGTACAATTGGCTCTTCCCTATACCCTACGTGTGGGAGCCTTATGCATTATAGCGCGCTTTTAAATATGTATGTGATTAATGATCTTACTTATTTATGGTGATTGGTAAATGTGTGAAGGAATTACCACTGTGAGGAGGATGATTTGCCGGATGACATGTAGAAAGTTGTAAAAGCAGTTGCCAGTTGTTCCTTTCTCTTTTGCTTTTCAATTGTTTCTTAGAAGTATGGAAAAGCTGGCTTTTAGCTTTGTGATATTGCCCTAGCAATACATGTAAATGAGATACTAATTTGGCGTGGCTGGTCCTTGAGAAATTTATGGTCCTTATTAGAGATTTATGACTGATAACAGTTTCTTTTGGTTGCATGCAGGAATGAGCACGTCATAAGTGGTCCATGTTGGTCTACCGAGAAATAGGACAGGGCCAGTAAGTAGGCTTTGTATTATGCAGGGAGCTACTGGATTCTCTTTTTAAAATGTCATGCTTTATATTCAATCTTTAAAAATAATTCAAAGACCAAAACATCCTCTGGCCACAAATTCTTGTTGCAGCTAGATTTTAGTCATGGAATTGGATTCATCCAGGTACTGTGCATCAAGCAGTGCAAAATTTTTTTTTTTTGGGTTGATGATGATCAACTTTTTTTTTTCTGTCCTTCCTTTTTTGTTTCCTTTTTCAGGAATTGAAATGATTTATCAGGATGGAAGTTTTGATTTCAGCGAATCCTTTTAAAAAGATATAAACCTCAGATTTATATTGAATTTGGGCTATAATAAGAATAGTCAAAGCTTTTATGAATCTATTAAGTCATGAATTTGTAATTTTTTAATCGGTTAGTGGAGTGTTATGGTTGACTAAATATTAAGAAAATAATAGAGTTAAAATATTTTAGGGGTAGGGAGGATGAAGCGAAATGAGGGTTAAAGTTAATAGGGATAATAAGACTAATGAGGGGTAATGGGAGGTGTGTTAATAGAATAAACAAAAATGATAAAAACAAATATTTAATAACTTCTTAAAAAATTATGAAAATGTGCCTTATTCCACAAAATGCAACTAAAAGTGTCAAAAGTTGATCACATTCGAACTCACCTGAAAAATATGGTCACGGACTGGATTTGAAAATAATTTACCCTAAAATTGACATGAAAATTGTGAGTGAACTCAAAAGTGACATTAAAATTTGTGATCGAACTGAATTTGATCAATAAGTAATCCAAGTACCCTTTTTTTTTTTTTTGGTTTAAAGAAAACAAAAGAAGTAGAATAAAAGATTTTAATATTTTCAAAACCTTTCAATTGAGAGTTTATGGTCTTCTTGAAGATGGCGATTTCAGAATCTATCTCCTTAAGCTGACATGTTGCATTTGTTGAGATCATCACCTCATATTGTTGCTCCAGATCAATAATGTATTACTCATGGAGAGTCAATGCTTGGAATACAGTGAACTTTGGATCTTCTGGAAGATTGCCAAATAACTCAAAGAGTCTAACTATACGCTCACGAACTATATTAAGACCTGATCTACATGTCATCGATTGAACCTTGGTGCACTAATGCTAGGGCTAAATTTCCACACTTAAATTTTTCTCATGTGATTACACTTAGTTTCAAACAAATTGCATACAAAGGATTGCTTAATGAAACTTTAATAAACAAGTACACAACTCACACACACTCACAAAAGGCATGTGACTATATTAAGTTATACTTAGTCTCAGCCAAACTGGATGCAAAGGATTGCTCAATGAAACTTTAGTAAACAAGCGTACAACTTACATACACTCACAAAAAACACAAGAGCATTTAGAAATCTTTCTCAATCTTTATTATTTCATCACAAAGTACAAAGGAATAGCTAAATGACTCTCACAAGTGTTTCACTATTTTCTGAGTTAGAGGTGTTCACGAGTCGAATTGAGTAGTTTTAGGATATATCTGCATCCAATTTATAGATGACGTATTGAATGATTCTCCATTCGTACTTAATCCGCCAATTTATCTAATCCATTCAATTTAATCTGTTACCAGCGGATTAGTTTGGATCAATTCGGCGGATTGCATGCAATTAAAAAAAATTATACAAAAACTCATCAATTCTCTATTAACAACACCATCAAGGGGAAAAAAAAAAATAATCCATATATGAAGCGCAGTTAAATCAGCCTACTGAAACCCGCTACCAACTTAGTCATAGCCAACATCACAACGACCAACAACAAGATCAAATAATGCCATAAGAATTTGGAAATAAAGTCAGATTCATCTTATGAAACATTTTGAGAAAACAATTTTGTGGGAACCTTCGGCATTGCATGATACTAACTATTTCTCAGTACGGATTGGAAAAGAACATTCTATTTGAACATGGTAAAATCATTTTCCAAGTGTATAAACAAAATAGAAGATCATAGTCATTGTCTAAGAGTATGTCAACCACATAATACGAAGGTGTATAGCGGTATATCTAGTGTCTCAAGATCAGCTAGGCCGACAAATGATGTCCCATAACAAGCACTCGATTTTGTTTTTTGTTTAAATAATTTAAGGGACAGATTGAACAAATTTCAAAATCTTCAGTTTACACCTAATCTATTTATGATAGATTTTAAAATTTTAAAACTATAATCAATCTACACCCTTACGGTTTTAGTGGATATGAGTTCGTGCGGGTCGGATTGAGACAGATTGATCAATTTTTGAACAGTCTTACTCTGAGTGATTACTTTTTCACTAACCATAAATGACTATACAAAGGATCTATTTATAAGCTTGATAGTTGACACATCCAACCATCTAAGGCTCGGAGATAATTGTTTGCTCTATATAATCTCAATCATGGTCTTAATAATACTTCTAATAAGTCTTATCTTCAACAATCTCATACAGTTTGATAAACCTTATCTCTCACAATTTTTAACCATACTACGATTTTGATGAGTATTAGCCTAATGTTTGGTCAATAAAATAGAGTCCCATAAGTAGTCCCACGTCCACAACAACATCTCAATTTTCACCTTCCCTTGCTAGAGTACCCAACCACTCTAAGTCCATACTACTAAGAATTAGTTCAAGGTGTCAGAAATTGCAGTATAATGGATGCTCTAGGTACTAACACTTATCCTTTTGGAAAAATTTCGACCATCAGAGGTTTTCATTAAAAGACCCAATTGCGTAATGTGTATACATAATTTTTGCATCGAGTGGTGAACCAAACTGACATAGATCAAATATTTTAATTTTTTTTTCATAAATCTAAAATTTAGATCTAGATAGTATTATTTTAAAATTTAAAGTGTAAACATTAAATATAATTTGCTACAAAAATATTCTTTCAAAATTTTTCTTTTTAAAAAAAGCAATAAAAAATATTATGTTATTAAATATGTGTAAGTTCGGTGCACCTCGATGTATCAAACTCTTTTTTTCTTGACCTTAGTGTATTAAACTTTTCCATACTTCAAATGATCATATGTATTTTCCAAAAGCTAAATTTCATTATTTCTGTAGATTAATCAAGATTCTCAGAACCGAACCAATCATTGAACCGACAAGTTGAGAGGTTCAAGATTCAACCGGTTCGACCGGTAAAATCACAGTTAAACCGGTAAAACCGGTATTTAATATTAAATATATAAAAATTAAATTTTTATATAACTTATATAATTATATAAAATATTATATTATATAAGAATGATAATAAATATTTAAAATAAAGTGTATTTTAAGAATTATATCAATATTTACATACATTAAGGATATTACAATTAGTATATTTAACAAAATATAATTTATAAAAATTAATTGAAAAAATAATATTTATAAATAGTGATTAAATATTAATTTTTAAATTTTAAAGATTAAATTGAAAATTTTAATCAATTGAGCACTAAATTAAAATTTTTAGTTAAAATTAGAGTTTTAATTAAAATTTAGATAAAATTTTGGATCAAATTATAATTTAAAATTTTTTGGTTTAAATTGAACCGGTTCAACCGGTCTGGTTTTTTGTCGATTTTCTCAGTTTTTCCGGTTTGACAGATTTTTTCCGGTTCGGTCCGAATTCCATTTTTAAACTTGAACCGGACCGGATTTAGGACCGGTTCCAGGTTTTTCCGGTTAAACCGGCCGGTCCGGTCCGGTTCTTAATTCATTGAGATTAATTAGTTGTTTTCATTTTGTCACTTAACTTTTATTTTTTGTAATCAAATCACACAGTTTCAATTTAATTTTAAATTAACTACCTCACTGAAATGCAAAGACTTCAAAGATGTATTAGATACTCATTCTATGGAGGTCAACCTTGAAGCAAGCATTAGTCGTTCATCCTCTATTCGCATGCAAAGTGTTGAGATATTAACGTTGTTAAGCCAAGGACCTCTTGGAGTTTTGGAACCTAACAAAATTAGATAAATAGGTTCAAAAATCTATCCCTCAAAAAATAAATTTCTATTCAATTAAGTTTATTTCTATTTTTTTCATTTAATTAATTTTTGACATAAAAAAGTTATTGAAATTATTCCAAATTATGTGATTAAGTTTATTGTGCAGGAGACTCAATTATAAACTACACGTCCATTACATTTTTTTCTTTTTTTGTTTGCGTGAACAGAGGGTCGTAGCCTATATTAGAAAAGAGGAGATATTTGAAAGAGGTTAGAGTTGGACTCCTAAATTCCTTTTTTTTTTTTTTTTTCGGTCATTATGGAAGCTTAAGGCCAAAATTCAAAGCAACATTGTAATTTTAGGCCTCAGGGCCATTTCAACCCAATATGATCCTGTCTAAGTAGTTATAGCATGCCATTTAGAGGCTGCATCAACATATGAAGAGCCCCACTTAGCTGATATGCCCAATCTGCCAATCCATCTGCCAACTGGTTGCCCTCTCTAAAGAAATGCGAGACCTCCACAACCCAATTCCATTGTAGCAGTTCCTTACACTGTTGGATAAGGTTGAAGTGAATATGTGACAGTGGCACTTGCTTCTTCAAACAATCCAAAACTACTTATGAGTCCACCTCCAAACAAACTCTTTTATACTCACAATGTCACGCTAATTATAGTCCAACCACTACTCCCTATAATTCAGTAGCAAGAGCTGTATAGGTCCCAATATTGTGAGCAAATCCCACTAGCCAATGTCCATTGAGGTCCCTTATAACTCCTATTGCTGCAACTCCATACTCAAAATTACAGAACGCACCATCCGTATTAACTTTACACCAATCTCCCATAGGTAGAGACCATCCAATTAAAAGGGTGTTTGGTTTTGTGTTTGAAAGTTGCTGTTACTGTTACTATTTTAAAAAGTAAGATATTAAGTGTTTGGTTAAATTTTATAAAAATTGTTGATTGCTATTAAATGTCTTCAAAAGTAGCTAATAGGAAAAGTAGGGGTCTCTTTACTTTTTAATTACAAAATTACAAAAAAGTAACTGATAGATTACATAATTACAAAATTACTTATAAAAAAGTTGCACACTATACAATGCTGCAACTGTAAGCTAATCATGTCCTTTTCGTTTTTGGTAAAGTATGTAGACACATAAGGCAATTTCTTCTTTTTTTTTTTTTTAACTTATATTTGTGAACAATATGGTATATATAAAATAACATTATTTTGCAACAGTTCCATGAACGAAGAGGGGAAGCTAAAGCAAATTTTTTGTCAACTGTTTTTTTTGTGTGTATAGTATAAAAAATATAATTTATTAAAATTCTATATAGGTATCAATGTGTATCTTCATCATAAAAATAATATTATTTCTAGTACGGTGACCTCCCTCTCCTCTCTCTTTTTCTCTTTTGCTTATCTTTTATTGTGTGTATAGTAACTTATACAATAAATAATATTTTTTAAAGTATAGTAATTTATATAATAAAAATAAAATTTTTAAAAAATAAAATTTATTATAAATTGTAATTGATCTTCAATTCAAAAACTTGATTTATTTTTATTTATAAATAGATAATATACAGTTTCATAATACTTTACATAACAGTAAAAAGATATTCTATTTTAACAAAACAGAAATAGCATGTCTAAGAGCCCGTTTGGAAACGCTATCAATTTTTTGTTTCTGTTTTTTATTATTTATTTTTTTATTTTTGCTGTTTGCTGAATTTTTGTATTTATTGCTGTCAATTTCTATTTTTTTTTATAAGAATAAAAAAATAGATAGAAAAAGGATAGTGAGAGAAATGGTAAAAAGAGTATAAATATAAAAAGAAAAATGGGAGAGAGAGAGAGAGAGAGGGTAGAGAGAATGGTGGAGAGAGAAAAAGGAGAGAGAAAGAGAGTAAAAAAAGAATGAGTAGAGAGAATGGCAGAAAGAGAAAGGATAGAGAAAGAATAAGTAAACAGAATAGTAGAGAGAGAAAAATGAGAGAGAGAGAGAGAGAGAGAGAGAATGAGTAGAGAGACTGATAAAATAAGAAAAAAGAGAGAGAGTCTGGGTAGAGAGAGAATGAGTAAAGAAAATAATAGAGAGCGAAAAAGGGGGGAGAGAGGATAGAGAGAGAATGGTAGAGTAAGAAAAAAGAGAGAGAATGTGGGTAGACAGAAAATGGTAGAGAGAAAAAAAAGAGAGAGAGGGCAGAAAGAGAATGAGTAGAGAGGATGGTAGAGCAAGAAAAGTGAGAGAGAATGGTAGAGAGAGAAAAATGAGGGAGAGAGGGGGTAGAAAGAGAATGAGTAAAGAGAATGGTTGAGGGAGAAAAAGGAGAGAGAGAGAGAGTGAGTTGAGGAAGAATCAGTAGAGACAATGATAAAAAGAGAAAAATGAGAGAGAGGGTAGAGAAAGAACGAGTAGAGAGAGAAAAATGAGAGAGAGAAGATAAATAGAGAATAGTAGAGATAGAAAAAGGGAAGAGAGGTTAGAGAGAGAATAGTAGAGATTAAAAAAAAGAGAGGGTGGAAAGAGAAAGAGTAGAGAGAGAAAAAATATAGAGGGATAGAGAGAGGATGAGTAAAAAGAGATATGGTAAAGAAGTTGGATAAAGAGAGAAAAGGTTGTGAGAGAAAGTATAGAAAATAAAGTAAAAAACAAAATGGGAAAGCTAGTTTTTATTATTTTCCTAATTTATTTTTTTCTTTGAAAAACACTTTTAACTTTTCAACAAAAGACAAAAAACAAAATCAATACCAAATATATTTTCTGTTTTTTTTTGTGAAAAATAAACGAAAAATAGAAAACAAAATCGTTACCAAACGGAACCTAAAATGGTCATTTTATTGTTTAATCAGCAAAAGTTAGTGTTTATTTAACAAAATACTATGATTTCATTTTATTCATCAGTAACAATAATTAGTAACAGCAATCGGCAATCAGTAACGGCAATCAGTAACAGCAATCAACAATTAACAACAGTAACAACAATCGACAACAACAAAGCCAAACACCCCCTAATTCCCTAATTCCTTGGCCAAAACTTTGTAATATCTCAGTAGGGGAGTCTTACTAGTTACACTTAACTACCATATCCTTCACCACCTTTCTAGAATATACCTACATATGCTTCCCTTCGAAAATCCTCTCATTATGCCACTTCTAAATCCACCAACAGGTTATAAAAAAAGTCTCAGGCCAAAGGCCAATAGCTTCAAAACCCAACTGACTATGGAGGATCAAGATCAGCCAACTACTTAGATTCTTCATAAAGAAATGAACCTTGTGGTTAGGAGGAACCAAAGAGTTCCAAAGGTTCATAGCAAGCAGGCAATATCACAATAAGTGAATCACTGATTCATCACATACCTGACACAAGGAACATAAAGCATCAGTTGCTAATCCACTTTGACACCTCTCCTGGTTTGTCAAAACCTTCTTGTGTGCAACTTGCCACATGAAACACCGAACTTTTTCAGGAGCATGCAACTTCCACACCACATTCAGTCATTTTTCCAGCCCTAACCTATGCTATTTGCTACACCAAAACTATATGCCTCCTTTACTAAAAACATCCCATTTGGTGAAGAACTCCAATGACACACAGCAAGGCAATTGCCAATAATACGCAATTCAATGGCCACTAGGCTTTGTAAAACTAAAATAAAAAGCAAAGATTAAAGCGTTCTCCAATCCCAACCCACTCTTAGGACCCAGTAATCACTCACCATTTGACCATTTTCCTGATTTGTTAACGGTCTCTAGGCGGCTTGGTCGAGTGTGTATGGCAACAACCATTTGTCTTTCTAGAATTGACCCTAACGTCTATGCCACAAATGTAGCTCTATTTAGTTAAACCTGAATGGGTCCCTTTTTACAATATTTACCAGACATAATTTTGGCCCACAAGCTAATTTGTTTTGACACAAATCTCCACCCTAGTTTAGCTAACAGGGCTTGATTCATGTCTTTGGCCCTCCTGATTCCCAAGCATCCTGCCTTTTGCCTCCTTCTTCCTTCGGTTGCGACACCACTCGCTAATTCATCATATGGATTCTTTTCTTTCTATCTGTATCAGGCCATAGAAACCCCTTATTAAGTTCATATAATTTATCACAAACTAAAATAGGCAAAGGGATCGCTTGCATCACATACGTTGGTATGGCTTGAGTTATCGATTTCATAAGCTTAAGTTGACTAGCAAAAGATAGATTCTGTGCCTTCCAACCAGACAAACGGTTCTGCACTTTGACAAGAATATCCTTATATATAAACGATGGCAATCTACCCATAATAGTCGGCATGCCCAAATATGTCCCAAGATTATCTGTTAATTGAATCCCTGCACTGTTATTCAAGCGTCTAACCAGACCTCGCTGAACATTAGAAGAGACCAAAAGTTGAGACTTTGAGAGGCTGATCTTCTGGCCCGACTGTAAACAAAATGCATCTAAACATCGTTTGACTACTCCAATTTGCTCCAGTGATGCTTCTTCAAACAGCAGTACATCATCGATAGACAAGAGATTCGTTAATCTAGGGCTGTTTCTAGATAATTGGATGGTGTTCCAATGGGACTGTGCACTGTTTCATCTATGATATGCCATAATCTCTCCATGCATAGCATGAAAAGATAGGGGACAAAGGGTTCCCTTGTCTCAATCCTCTCCTTGGTTTGAACTGTTTCGTTGTTTCTTCGTTCTACAATAGGCGCACAGAGGATGAAGTTACACAATTCACAATTACTTCCCGCAAACCTTGTGGTATCTTTAATTTCTTCAAAATCTCTTGGATAAATGGTCAAGCTAGACAATCATAAGCTTTCTCTAAATCTAATTTGAGCACCATGAAACTCCCTTTAGTTTTTAAACCCTTCATAGTATGCAAGACCTCCTGTAATATTACCACATTATCAACGATTTGCTGGCTTGGGACGAAGCTTGCTTAATTCGGTGCAACCCACCGAGCGAGGGATGGCTTTAATCGATTCACAATTGCTTTAGTAATCATTTTATAAGGGACATTGCATAGGCCAATAGGCCTGAAATCACTGATACTTTTTGATGCCTCATACTTTGGAATGAGAACAAGTAAGGTTTCATTCAACGCCTGTGGCAATGGAGAGCCATTCAAAATCTTTAATAGGAAACCCACTACCGAGGGACCAACACTTTGCCAAAGTTTTTGATAAAAAGTTGCATGGAACCCATCAATATCGGGTGCCTTAAAAGGCTTCATTTCAAATAGGGATTGTCGAACCTCTGTAACCAAAAATGACCATCCTAGACCCTCATACTCATTCATAGCAATGCAAGGGAAGCAGTCAATCGGCAATGGTGGTGGACCCCCCTCCTCCCCCCCCCCCCCGCGCCAATTATCTGTAGTAAATAAGGCTTGAAAATATATGCATACCGATTTTTTCAAAGAATTAGTTTCCCATACCCACCATCCATTATCATTTCTCAACGCTTCAATTTTATTCCTTTTCCTTTTTACAGTTGTAGATGCATGAAATAATCTTGTATTCTGATCACTATCCTGAATCGATGCCGCTTTGGACTTCTGGAACCAAAATTGTTCCTCTTGTTGGACGACTAAGTTTAGCTCCTGTTTAAGTTTTGCCTCCAACTTAACTAGACTAGAGGAGAAATGTCTATCCAAAGGCAGTTGACATCCTTGAATCCAACTTAGAAGATGTTTTTTGCGATGGAAGATGTTACCAAAAACCTCTCTATTCCAAATAGAGAGTTTCTTAGATAGCTCCCCCTATGCCGCCGGTAGCACAATTTGATCATTCCATGCTTCAACTACGAACTTATAAAAGTCTAAATGCATAAACCAAGCACTTTGAAGTCTAAAGGGTACACTTCGACCACTCAGCACTTGATTTCTTGCCATCTTAATTAGCAGTGGGTTATGATCTAAATTCACTTGTAGTAAGTGTCGAACTTCCGATCAGACTATTCGCTGTTGAACGTTACTAAAGACTCTATTCAGGTGACAAGTCACTTTTATATGCGGAAAATTCCCCTTTGCCCACGTAAATTTGACTCGATAAATCTAAGATCAACTAAGGCATATCATTTATCCACCTAGCAAATAGTTATTATTGGAATCCCCTAACTGTACTTCCCCTTGCCTTTTCCTTTGGCATGCTTATTGAATTAAAATCACTAACTATCAACCATGGCAACTACATGGTCATGTTGATGTCTTGTAGCTTGGCCCACAATTGTCTCTTACATTCCCCATTGGGAGTCGCGTACACCACAGTAAGGCACCATTCTTCGTTATCATGTGCCTTCACTACTAAGTGAATAAACTATTCACCTTGTTGCTCCACCTGAAGAGCGAAATCATCTTTATTCCAAAACACCCACAAACCTCCACTAAAGCCTCTGCCCTAATTGCCCCCGACCACCCTATTTTCTTACAGACCTCTTCAGCTTGAAGTCCACTTACCCTAGGCTCCAATAGTGCAACCACAACTAGCTTATAAACCTGTATAAAGGTCTTCAATATACCCATAAACTTGGTGCTTGCCGCACCGTATGCATTCCACACGAGCAAATCTATAAAAGAAAATGACAAAAGAAATAGATCCATAGTCTCAATACTAAGACTGATACACATTTTCCATAGGCCCAAGCCCATTCAAATCCTCTTCTCACATACACGTATCTGGTACTTGTGAAATAAAGTCCAGAGCCTCATCAGTTATAGCATCAAAATCCATGCCAGCCCACCCATCAGGAGGTTCAAGTTGTGAAAGTTGCAATGGGCCCGAAGGTTGAGAAGAGCCTTAACGTTGGACTGGAACAAGCCCACCCTCCCCATTAAAAGCAACTACTTCATTTTCCTCTGGGCCCAGCATGACCACATCCCCATGTAAATTCTCACCAGACAACACCTTAACTGAATCCCGACAAATATTCTTCCTTGTACCCAAATCACTTGCCTAATGACTCAAGGACCGTTGTTGCCCAACAACCTAAACCAAATCCCGAGACCCCTTATGCACAACTACGTCCTCTGTAATTTTGTGCCCTAACACCAAACCTTGTCCCTTACCAATGCCCTTTCCCTGCCCGCTAGGTGTCACATTGTTAGCATCAACCCTAGAATCCTTACATGGTGCCACAGGCGGTGCCGGCGAAGCGGGTCGCTCAATAGCTTGCAGCGCGACGTTGCCAACTCCTTTATGCACCACCTCCAAAGCCGAAAAATGAGAGCCCCCCTTTGCCACCTTAACAACCAGCTTCCTCGCAACACCATTAGTTTGTTTAGATTTTCCGACCCCATTTCTCCTCTTATTGCGCTGCACTAGCATCCATGGTCCATATGCCGATTCCAGTTCTGGTTGTTTCATTTGTGTTTCCTGAGCTTACTACTTCTCCTTCATCCTTGGTACCTCATCTGTCACACAGAAACCTGTCTTATGCCTATACTTATTGCACTGAAAACACACTAGTTGAATTCCCTCATACCCTATGCAATGAACCTTGTTACCCAATTCATAATAAGTAACCAGGGGAGCTGTGAGGTCTACTTCAACACAAATTCTGGCATAATTCCCTCATGGCACTTCCTCCGTTGTTCCATCAATCTTTACAGTCCGTCCAAGGTGATTCCCAATCTTTCAGAGAGCCATGGGATTGAAATACTCCACTAAAAGTTTTGGTAATCGCACCCATACAACAACCCTCCCAATGTTGGCCACAACGGGTTCAAAATCGAACTGAAACTTCCTCATTGTTAAGTAGTGACCGGCCACTACCCAAGGACCCCATGAAGCACCTTATCATAATCCTCAAGGTGTTTGAGCTTGGCTAAAAAGAAACCATTGCCCACATCAATGAGCTGGAGTTTACCAATCGGTCCACACAACTGAAGCAACCGACGGTATTGAAAGTTATAACTAAGATTCGCCCCAAGAGGTTTGACAATCAACATTCTCTTCCAAGGCTCTTTGAATGGGACTTTCTCAGAGGCAGAGAAATGGATCTTATGACAGTCTTGAGGCCCTAAATCCCTGTCATCATTAGACTGAACAACATCTGTCTCCTCATCCAAGAACTCTTTTAATTCCTTTATTCCTCCGCTCGCCCTTCCAGCTAACCAAAAAACATCCTTATATGAGACCGAATGACAACCCATCAACAACAGAGACTCATCTCCCAAAGCACACGTAAGAAAAGGGCCCTGCTCGCCATCCACACCACTTCTCTTGACCTGCTTATTACTTCGAGTAAGTTGGTCATCTTGCTCAACCGACTTCCGAACACTAGACGCCATCTCAGCTTCTCACCATCAACAGCCTTCTCCGAGACTACTGGTGGCGGTCAATTTTGGGTCTCGACTAAATGGGCCCAAAAATGAATGCGCAAGTCACAAATTTAGGGGTGGTAGTGAATGCTTCTTCCTTTTCTAATGAACCTTTTTTTCCTTTCTGATATAATGCTTAGGAGCTAACTGTTTAAAGCAACTAGTTTCAAAATGGATCCGTTCCAAAAGAGGCCATAGCTAGGCACGCGCCTATCTTGGGTCTGGTACGGCCATGGGCTGAGGGCTCTAAGCGCAATCTAGACCATAAAAGCGGACTATCGTGATGCAACTCATTCTCATTCAGATCGAGTCGTGCCAAATCACCATTCACCACCCATAACATATGGGGTGTTCGACCCATTTCATCTTTTGCATGTCTATTAGCACATACGTGTAAAAATAAAATTAACAATAAAATAAAAAAATAAAATTAACAATGTTGGAGCAACTTTGGCCAGAGAGGACAAGTCAGTGTGTTGATTGCTGAACGGCTCATTTCAAGTCAACTAGTAATCCTTGGGAAATTGCAAGTCCAACTAGAATTTCCATTGGAACTTGATTACGCAGATATCCAAAAAGAGTACACAAGATAATGTAATTTATTTATTTATTTTTTTAATTAAATATATTTTACATAAACTAAAAATTTAGGATCTTATTATATGAGCGGAGGAAGTGGTCGGAAAAATTGTGGGAATATAATTGATTAAATTTATTGTACAACTATTTTTATTACAAGTGTAACTAAACGAAAGAATAAAAATTACTTATCTTTTCGTTGCACAATAAATATAATTAATTTTAATTTTAGATAATTTTTTTAAAATTTTCCCTCCTATCATTAAATTTTTTCTAAAAATTTATGTCACAACATATTTATGACATGTCTTATTTAGCGTTGGCATGAAGCGTTCCTCTTTTCATGAACATGATGCTCAGGCTTAAGCTTAACAGTATAATAATCTGTTGGGTCTTTTGACAACATCATAATGTTTAGTTTAAAGACTTAAAAGACTTATTAAGAGCGCCTTTATGTACAACTCTTTCGTGATTTTTCCCGAAATCAAAAGAAAATTTTAAAAACATAAAAATAAAAAAACCTTATCTTTACGCTCGTTCATTCTCTCACTCTCACGTACACAAAGGCTCTTTCCGTTTTCTCTCACCGGCTGCTCACATGACTCGTCCTTTCTTCAGGCTCCTAAGCGCCGTAAACTCGTCGGCGACCGCCGTCGCGGACCAATCCTATGATCCATCAGCTAACATAGATTCGGACTTCGTGGTGATACTGGCGGCGCTCCTCTGCGCCCTTATCTGCGTTCTCGGCCTGATCGCCGTCGCTCGCTGCGCCTGGCTCCGCCGCCTCTCCTCCAGCCCTCCACCTCCGCCTTCTGCTCGTCCTCCGGCTGCCTCCAAAGGCCTCAAGAAGAAGATCCTCCGCTCACTCCCCAAGCAAACTTTCTCGGGCGATTGGTGCTCCAAGCTCTCCGATTGCGCGATTTGTCTCTCGGAATTCGCCGCCGGAGACGAAATCCGGGTGCTGCCGCAGTGCGGCCACGGCTTCCACGTCAGCTGCATCGACACCTGGCTGGGTTCCCACTCGTCCTGCCCGTCGTGCCGTCAGATTCTGGTGGTGGCAAGGTGCCAGAAGTGCGGTGGCTTGCCGGAGAGCAGCTCTAGCAGGGGAGCTGACACGGAGGCAAGATTGAAGCAGCGAGAAGACAACGATCTGAGCAACACCAACAATAATAATAATAATTTCTTGCCGTAAGCTTTCTTATAATTATGTATTCATTAAGGAATATTAAAGCTGTTCTTGTGGATCTGAAGCAGCAACTATGGGTCTCAATCACTTTGACCTATTTCGGTAAAAATTACATTTTTTTTCCTTTCTGTTTTTGTTTTTGATGTTAGCTTCTTGTTTTTTTTTTTTGGTCTGAATTTTTTGTTTGATTGTAATTAATGGAATGGCATGGATTGAAGCTGGAAATTGGAATCAGAATAGATAGATATGTGTTTTGAGTACCAATATCCTGGCACAGCTGCTGCCGGGATTGACGGTGGCGAGATCGCATACTTTCCGATGACTACTGACTTGCAAAATGACAATTGTTTATTTAGCAAACCAAAATGATTGCCCTTAATAATTAACAAACTTAGCAATTGCTAATTTTATTCTAGTTTTGCATTTAAATCTTAAGCTCTTCTCCAAGCGCAATTTGAAAAAAAGAAAAGAAAAGAAAAGAAGAAGAAGATAAACTCAATCCCAATTCCTTCCGTTTCGTTCTTAGTCCATTTCATTTCCAGCGACCGACAAAGTTGTTTCATCGAAACCCAGACGGGGTCAAGTCAAGTAGACATCCAAAAGTTGAGCATTAATTTTCTGTTTCCAAATTCCAAATATCCATTTACTTTTGAAAGTGACGACCAAAATTCCCAAGTTTTTGACCATTCTCTCAAAAGCAAAGGGAAAGGAATTTTCTTTTAACCCAAGCTTCCATTACCAAAAATGCTTGGTCCAAATCATTTCCGTGACCGTAGAGCTTATATATTTGGACGTTCATTGCATTTGAACCCCTTTTACGCACGTACGAGTCCATCACTTAACCCTTCCTTTTTCACTGTTTCTGGCGGTTGCAGTTGATTGACTGACTACTTTGGCTTCATGCTCAATAATTCGGTAACACAATTTTCAGAAGAAGCCTATTACAAAGACACTTATAAGTAGATACACAGAGGACATACATTTAATTTAATAATATATAACAATTTATTTATTTTTTTTAAATTTAATATATTTTTTACAATTCAATAATTCAGTACGTACTTACCGCATTTCTCTACAAGTTCACATATCTTTTACATTCCTGGAAATCCCTTGCCCCAGCTACTTCTTGCCATTGTAACGACTTTCTCAAATCAGAACACAATTGTGGCTATTGTTGCTACTAGCCCCCCGTCTCGTCCCCCCTGATCCAGGCAAACATGACCAGATGGATTGCCATTGCCCATCGGGCCAAGAGACGGATGGCACCACATTCATACACAAAGGTGCCGAGATTTAAAAAAAAAATATTTTTATTTATTTATTTATTAAAATTAAATTATAAACATACTTAATCTTATTGTAAACTTATTTATTGTTATTATAAGATTTAAAAATTAAGAAAAAGAAGGAAATATAAAAAAATATATTTTCAATCGCTTGAGTCCCACGGCCTGACAGTGGGATCAAGCCATTAAACTTTTTTCTTAGACTTTTGTTGACGATAATTGTATTTATTTATTTTTTTACAGTTGTTTATATATAGTATTTATGGATTGATTATTAAAAAATTAAAAGATAAATATATTATAAATTTATTAATATAAGATATTGATATATTAATTTTAATTAATTATCGTAAAAGAGAAAGTCACTCTCTGTATTAAATATATATATTTTTTTATTTTTAATGGAAATCAAGATAATTTAAAATAAAAAGCAGGCCAAACCGAGATGGGAAGGCACTTAGGCACCGCTTTCTGCCAAACTGCCAAAATATCTTTGAGTGCAAGAATTCGACAAATTAATGTCAAACTCAAAAGTGCTCGCCAGTCCACTCCACCCCACCAAATAAAAAGAGATGAGATGTTGAACATTTCCAAATTTTACTTTTTAAGAGCCACCCCACGACAATTTTGCCGGCAACAAATTAACGGCCATTTTATTGGAAGATTAAAGCTAGATTGCAAGTGCACATGGGTAGGTAATGCCATAAATGGCAAATTGGTTGGTTTTCGTGTTTCATTAACCAGACGATTAAGCATACGCGTTCATTTCATAGCAGAGCAGTTGGTCAAAGCATAGCGTAACCCCCCCCACTTAGTATAAGTATAATATCTTGTTTTTTAAGGATATCATTTAATATTCAGCAGATTCTCATTCATAAGTTTAACCTATCAGATTCCTTCTTGTCTTCTTTGCCTTTGCAAATCAACATGGTGTTACTGTTAGTCCTCTGCTTTCCTCAAAAAAAATCAAACGAGAAGATAGCGTCAATCCAACTTATAGCACTGCCCATTGGTTTGTTCAACCCACATATATTCTGTTTTCTTTGGAACCGTTCAATTAAATAAGCACTGCCGGGTCACACAGATATGGCGGAATATACTATTTGCTTGAGCTTCTACCATTTCCGTGTCTATAACAAAAACAAGCCAACAGAATTATGTTGCAAGGTTGACACAACTGGCCTACCTTAGCACTACTCACGTTTAATATGGACCTCCAGATTCCTCTTTTTTCCTTTTTTTTCTTTTGTCTGGTCCGTCTTCCTAGAACTAGTAGTGGAGTGGGGCTCCCAATAAATAATGCGACTGGTGTGGTGGCTACCTCGAGATTTTTCTTCACTCTTCAACCAATCTTGTCCGTTCTAACAATATTCCATAACTTAATGCATTGCAACAGACGCATCTTAGTTTTACATAATCACGGACGGACCCGATTAATTGCCCCTCCCCAATATTTTTCAGTTTTGTTTTATTGTATATAAAGAGTTTAAAATGATTACATTTTAGCCTGGTGTTACTTCCCGTTTGCGCTACAATTTTCTGTGTTCGATGTTCGAGCCCTTTCAATGCAATTTTTTTGTTATTTGCTTCACTTTTATTTTTTTTTTTAAGAAACTGATTTCTTTTCACTTTTGGTTTTTTGTTTGGAAGAAACGATTTTTTTTTAATCTTTTTATTTCATTGGCAACTCATTACAAAGTATTTACTAAAACTATTTTCATTTATTTTTAAAATTATTACAATAAAATTTTCTTATATTCATTAAAGCTGTTTTTTTAAAATATTTTATCCTTTAATGAAATAAACTATTAGCAATGATTGTTATTAAAAAAAGAAAAAATTTAAAAATTTATTGTATATCCAAACATATATTTATTTATAAAATTGACTTCAATTTTACCAGTTATAGTAAATATATTTTCACAATGTACATTAAAAAGAATCTATTACATAATGATATGATAGATAAATGAATAAACAATTAAATAATTACTCATATATAAATAAAATGTATTTGATTTTATACAAAATTAAAAGAAAATTTTTAAGCAACTCAAGATATAATTATAATATTTATTATTTAAAATAATTAATATAAACTTTTGTTTTCATCATATATATTTGTTTTTATTATTGTATTTCTATATATAAAATTTGTCCTTTAAAATTTTTTTCTGAATCAATCACTGTACATAATAATAAAATATAAGCATGAATTTGGAGGCATTGTGTATGCCGTTAGAGCTACAAAGAGAATTTGGGGTGATAACAATGTTAGTAATCACAAAGCTATTTATCAAACAAATAGGCAATAAAGATGGATATTTAAAATTTTGATTCTTAAGAATAGATCAATTGTTTATTAAACAAAATCACAACCTAATATAGAAGATGGAATTGTTCTTCTTCTTTTCTTTTAGGTCTATTGGTGAGATAATCTTCAATTCTTCTTCTTTCTTTTAGGTCTATAGGTGAAAATTGTTGCAAACAAGTATAGTCTAAGCGTCTGGTCTCTAACAGTAATTCATAGGCAATAAGGAAACAACTCTCTAACAATCATTCCAATGATTTGCCACCAAACTTCCTTCTCAATATCTCAACTGCATCATTTTTTTTTTAATAAGAACACCTTATCTTCACTAGAATTTGGAGCTTACAATGTTTCCAACTTGCTCCATATATCTTATTTGTAAACATTATTGTTTCAAGCTTGCTTCATATATCTTATTTGTAAACATTATTATTTACAAATTACCGCATAAAACTAAAAATCTGTTCATGCTCAAATTCTCATTCCTCATCGGTCTTGGACTCGAGCTTAGTTAGGAATGACAATGAGATGGGGTAGAGGAGGCGTTCCCAATCTCTATCCCTATTCTTAACTTCATACCTATCCCCGTCCCCTCCCTCGTGGGAAAGAAATTTTGATTCTCGTTCCCATTCTTATCGAGGATCGAGGTCCCTGTCCTAGTCTCTAACAATGTATTGGAAAATTTCAATCATCTAACTGTATTACTCCTAATAAAAGTTCAATCGTAAAGCATAGTCAATGCAGGTAACACAAAAAAACAAAACCATAATGGGATTACAATCCACAAACTGGAACTCGATTTTTTATATAAACTAATGACAGAAACTTGGGGGAGAGAGAAAAATGAACGAAATATAATAGAGGATTTGAAATTATTAAAGTGATGAGCTGATTGACTAGTCTTATTTCAATGTCCCACTCCTAAATTCATAGAACACCTCCTTCAGAGACACAATGTTGGGATTAGATGAGCTAGAGTGAATGCAAGAGAAGAACCAATAAAAATGCTGGTATAATGGAAATTGATATCTACAATGAATTGATTGATGTAGTATGCAACTTTAACAAGTAGCTTCCACTAGTCAAAATGACCTTAACAGTTTGTTTAGAGTGCAAAAAGATGTGGGAAAGAAAGTGGAGAGAAAGAAAGTGATGAGAAAGAAAGTGGAAAGAATATAATTTTTTTTCATATTGTTTGGATAGGTAAGAGAAATGCGAAGCAAAAAATAATTTATTTGGATATGAGAAGAAAGTTGAGGGAAAGAAAATTTTATATAACAAATTATAGATATACCCCCCCACCTAGTTTTGCACATGTTGGCATGAGAATCCAAAAAAAAAAAAAAATCTGTTGGCATTACAGGGAAACAACATTGTTTGCACTTGTTATTGAGAAATTGGAAGGACGGAATAATGTTTTGGGAAAAAAAAAATCAAGAAGAATGATAAAGCTTATGAAGAATGATGAATAATCAAGATCTTGATTTGCTACCTGGAGTCAGTAGCTTAGGAACATAACCCCCCATAATTGGATTACATCCATCACTCATGAACCAACTAAATGATCTCATAAAATCCCGTATAGTTTTTTTAATGAATAAAAGTATCATCTTTTATTGTAAAATAAAGGACATGGGCAGCATGTAAAATATTTTCACACTGATTGGCAATTTTCAATTGAAAATGAAAAGAAATTAAAAAGAAAATATTTTTCTATTCATTTTCTTTTCTATTTATTTCTTTTCTATTTATTTTCTATCAATCTAAACAACTACTTTTTACTTTTTCTCTCATAAATTACTATTCATTTTCTTTCTCACAACTTTCTAATCATTATTTTTTATCAATCATAACATTATCATTAATGTACTATTTTCTATTCATTTTCTTTTCTATTCACTTTTTATTCAATTTTTCACTATCAAATCACACTCTTGTGGCTCCAATAATTATCACACTTAAAATGCACAAGCGCTCTTCCTTCTATTATTAGAAAATTAATAAAGGAATAACTTTGGTTACCGAGGCATGTGATGCACATAAATTCAGCCAAGCTATTGCAAAGTTAGATCAAATTCAGTGAACTAGAACTATGATGAAAACAGTTACCAAAACAGTAGAGCAAGCAAAAAAATTAACAAAAAAAAAAAATTAGATACATAGATATAAATGCTAGTCCATCCAAAGCTAACTATAGCCTCCATTCATTGCTCGGTCGATGTCATAAACCAATTATTATTAGATTTTCCATTGGATTTTTGACATTTCCAAGCCTTATTGGTCATCTCTCCCATGTACATATGAAAATTGACCCTTGTTGAAGATAATTGCATGCTATATTTTGCAAAAACACAATGACGTTGCGTGACAAAAATAATTTCCAATGCATTACAGTTGAACCAATGGCAAATTCCCTACTCCATATGCTTAGGTAATGTAAGATGACATATATGTAACTCTTTCAAATTTGTCGAACTTTTAGTTTTATGGTGACGACCTGAAAAAATGCTGCACTTAGTATAATATGCAGCAGCTATTCATTTTTCATTTAGACATGAGAATCACCTAGGGGCAAATTGATTCTGTGAAATTAAGTCATTTACCCCAACAACTCTGTTTAGTGAAGTTTACTCAGATACTATTACATAAATGAGATTCATTGGTTAAAAAGTTTTTAATATGTGCCAGAAAAATCTCTAATATATTGTATTAAAGAAATTATTTTTTTTTAATGTAGGCACATAATGTGAGTTTTAATTATAACGTATTGAAAAAGAAAAAATTCTTGGATTGTTAGGACCTGCTTGACCAGGTTAATTACCTTAAAGCCATAAATAATCAATTTTCAACCAAAAAAAGGAAAAAAAAAACCAAGCAGGTGTTGAAAATATGGCTGTTTGTAGGTTGGATTGAGCGATCTAAAGAAAATAATTACAACCAAACTGTCATGACAGCGGTTTGGAAATTCTAAACCGCCCAAACCAATCTCCAAAATAGCGGATTGGTTTGGGCAGTTTGGGTGGTTTTGCTATTTTGCACTTGACTTTCAATTTTTTCTCTCTTTTAAATGTCCATATAAGTTGAAATCTAAATGTCTTAGTTAGATATTCAATCAAAAAATTTGGGAATTCGATTGGATAATCATTCAAATTTCAAAATCATGGTAATAAGATATAGTCCATGCATGAGAAACAAATAAATAATTAATTTTCTATAGTTTTTCTTGTGTTTGAAGAGTTTCAAAGTCATAATGATAAGATATAGTATGGACACGTGCAACAAGTATTTTCTTCACTACAAATCCAAATAAAAAGGACTAGGAAATATGATTAAAAATATAACCAGTACATGTCAGTAATCTAGTAACTACAAACTCATTAAATCAAAGCAACATCTTTAAGCACCCAATTGCAACAAAATCAAAAACTTATTCTTGTAAAGAACAACAAAAATGTGAAGATGGAGCAACATATGTCCTAAAAGCAAATAGATTTCTAGCATAGAAAAAACATAATCATGTTGCAGCACTGTGTATGTGTAGAATATATATATTAGTAGAGGCAGGTTAGGTCGGTTAACTGTGATTTTCAAAACTTTAAAACTGTCACTAATTCGCCTTTGGATGTTTTAAAAAAATAAAAACCGTGGATGATTTTTTTCTTTGCGATTTTCGCAAATGCGGATAGGTGCGATTCGGATTAGGTAGTTTTTAGTAGATTAGGCGATTTATGAACAACGTTAGTTGAAAGAATAAGTATGTACAAAAACCAGTAAAGCGAAAGTTTTGTTTTCAATCAACCGAGTCACAAACAATATCAGTACAAGCAAGCAACACAACAAGCAAGGCTAAAATAATGGATTGGAACATCACCTAAACGTGATCCATAATGTAGTAGGGAATTAACAACATTTACAATTCAACATGTTAATACTCAGGCTCAATAGGAGTGTTAGAGATTCAATTGGAGTCCAAGTTGGTCTGTTGAATTCAGTATCAGGCAACAGTATCACCATAATGGTTAAAGTAGCAGAACAGAAGAGTACCTACTAATGGAGATCAAAAAATTAAGCAAGTGTCAGTGGTCAACTCGATGTCTAGCAAACGATAGAGATTTTAGTGGCTCCAGGGAGATTATAGATTTCACGCATCCGACATTCCAATGGGTAAAGAAATTATTCAATTTATTCAACATTCAAAAAATAAACAAGTCATCAAATTGAACCACAGAAAAAGAATATTTCAAAATCCATGGGTTCGCCAACGACAAATTTTTAGGAGGTTTTTTTTTTTGGATAATGAAGAAGAATAGAGAATAGAATAAAAACAAAAGAGAAAATAAAAAACACGAAGATCAAAGAAAAAATTAAAAAAAAAAAACGATTGGATTGGGGTAAAAGCGACATACCAACAGATTAAGAAATTTCTTAAAAAAAAACACTAAAATGGAAGGGCTTCTCCTTTTCATCTACTAGAGATTTGAAGAACGAGTAGGAAACTACTTTCAAAAGGCAAATCAAAACCAATTCTGGAGGTCATTCTTCTGCTTCTGTCGCTCTTTGTCCGTCCTTCTTTTTATCAAGCCTATTTTCTTTCCACAGAGTAGATGAAGCACATTGGTAAATTTACTGTAAGTGTTTAGCTGTTCTCTACTTTTCTCTCCAATTTGGAGAGAACCTTCGTACCGTACGATTGTTCTTTATTTTTGCCTGACTTTTGCCTTTGATTTTTTCCTCAGATTCTCCAAACTGAGGAACGTGCTTTTTACCATACAACTTTCTTTCCTCAAGCTTTCTTTACCCTGCTTTCCTCCTACTCCAAACAACTTCTATGTCTAAGTGATATGGGTCTAATAACATTTACTAGAATCCCAATTCCCACATTTGATAAAGCAAGTTCTCATGTAATTTATTAACTATAGTAACATTTACAATCATTGTTATTGACTCCTCTGTGTATTACTACTTAACAGTATTAACCTAAATGAATAAAAGAAAGGGAAATAATAATAGTAATAATAATAATAATAATAATAAATGACAGGGTGGGGATGGGGACAATAAACTACAATTGATCAATCAACTCCACTATAGATTGAACTTGTGAGGAAATAATAAAATAAACAATAAGACAATAAACTAATTATAAAAGAGAGTATATTGAATTTTTATGTAAAAAATCCTCCAAATTAAAGGAAAAAAAGTACAAAACACTATAGTCAATCAATCAACTCTAATATGATCAACAAGTGAGTACACAAAAAGTATAAGACCTCAGTTACATCAAACAAATCAAAAAATCTCAATTTATATCAAAAGAGTAAACAATGAGTTGACCCTAAACATATTATTCAATTTTATCATCAACTCAATATACATACCAGAAAACAATTATATATTATAAAATATAAATCATAATTAATAACAATAATAAATAATATTTTGAAAATTTTTATACATACACAAACATATATACGTGTAATTTTTTTTTTGAACACAAAAAATGGTTAATAATGAGTTAGTTAGTTAGTTGTCAGAGAGAACGAGAGAAAAAAAAATTCAAAAAACACTATATGAGGTACAAACATCCTACCCATACGTAGACAACCTCCAAGTTGGAGGATTCTCGAGGTAGGGGAGGGGGGATTGGAACCCTCTCACCCAAGCCCCAACACCAACTAGGCAAAGTCGAGTTAGCATACAAATTTTATAGACACCTTACAAAAAATATATATACTTGTAGATATGAAAATTAATATAAATAAATAAATAAATAAATAATAAAAATTAATTTACAAATAAAAGCTATATGTTTTTTTTTATACAAATTAATATATAGAAAATAAAATATTAAATAATAATTAACAATATTTACAAATACTCTAATATATATAATAAGATAAAAATTAGTAAAAATAAAAATTAATTTTTAAATGGTAACTTGCCAACTAGCGGGTCAACCTAAACTCCACTCGAATTCGAGTGATACAAACCGGAAATGATTTTAATGTAATTAACTTGATAAGTAAGTAACCTAACCTGAAATAAGTTGAATTTGAAATGATGTAATCAGAATCTAAGTCAACAACCATTTTGATGCCTCTATTGGAAATTGACAAGCGGCAAGCATCCTTTACTATTAATAAAAGAGGTTAAAAATGAAGGAAAAGAATACCTGCAATAAAAAAGTCCATTTCATTCAGAGTCTGTTTGCTTCATAAGAAAACAACATTGTATAGAAAATATTTTCTGAAAATCATCTAGAAACCCTAAAATGTAATCAAATTTTTTGTTGACTTAATTAGGTTTTTCATTGACTAATATTTTTTTGTTGTTTCAAACACTAGAAAGCTTAGAAAATATAATTCAAAATTATGTTTTCAATGAAACAAACGAACCGTTAGTCTCTAAAGAAAAGAAATTAACCTGATAAAATTGTGGAAAAGTAAGAAGAAAATCAAAAGAAAAAAAAAAAAGGAGGACGTAGAAGTGAAATTCTTAGGATTGTTTGTTTGCCACCGTCTGCTTCAAGCTATTAAAAAAAAGTATCAATATCTAAACCAAAGGTTTTAAAAACTGAACCGGTCATTAAATTAGAAAGTTAAAAGATTTAAAATTCAATTAATTCCACCAGTTTAACAGGAGTTAAACTGCTGTTTAATATTAAATATATAAAAAATTAAATATTTGTATACAATATACAAAAATATTGATAGGTAAAATGTAATAATACAGAAAATGTAAGTATCATATGATAATATTAAAAATTAAGCTATTTAATACACACACACACACACACACACACATATTCTAATATTATAGTTAAGCTATTTAACTATGTGAAATTTACAATTTAACATGTAATAATATTAAAAATTAATAAATATATTATATAAAAGTAGATAATAAAGGATAAATTAATTTGATATACGTTATAATTGATTAATTAATATGATGTATTGATAAAGAAATGCAATTTGAAAAAAATTAAAGACAAAGTGTGGTGTAATTTAATATTCATTCTTAAATATGAAAACATCAATAAATAAATGTTTTAAATTAAAAAAATAAGTTAATATTTTATGTGCTCTTCAAAAACATAAAAAAAATATGTGAAATAAAAATTTTCAAAAATAGTAATTTTTTGAACAATAAAAAAGAGAAACTGGATAAGAAATATATAATAACAAAATCAATTGTTTCAGGAAAACAAAAAATGCAATTGATAAGTGCTACATTGGGAGTTCAGGAAAATTGGAATAAAGAAATGTAGGGGGGATCACGTTGGCATAAAAGTAATATAAGGTATCTTTGGTACTGTGGTTGAATTTACGTTGAGCAGCGGAAATTGTGTTTGAGACTCAAAAGTAATTTTTAAAATGTTTGGTTCTTAATTTTAAACCACGTTTCACAGCACTGATGTCATCCAAACCATGATTTGAAAAAGCATAAAAAAGATGCTTTTCTACAACTCAATGACCACACCACACTTTTTCTTTATTAAGTGGACAAAAATAACTCTCACATTCCACAAGATTTCCTATGATTGCCATTATATAACGGGTAAAAATCCATCGTTGCTGTAAATTTTTATTCAACATAAAATTTCAAGAATAGCATATATCTTCACAGTTTCAAGATATGTTTTACATAACTACAATTTCCATTTTAAAAGAACCCTATATCTCCATAATTTTTTTTTGATAAAAATCTCTTATTCAATTTTGTGATTTGGGAAAATCCCAAATCCAATCGAGACTATCCGTGGGACATTGCGGTACGCATGATTTGGGTTGCGAAAATTGATGTTTTCACCACATTACGCAAACTAGATTTTTCTCCTTTATATTTTTATTTTTTTTGATATTATTTTTTTAAAATTGATAATATTCTTCTTTATATCACATTCAATATTTTTATGTCTCACAAACTTACAATGAAAATTTTTTTCTTCAATTCACTAGCAAAGAAAATAAAAATATAGATTTAGAGTAAAAATTCAAATTAAAATACAAAAATCAGCATGCTCTCAATTATTAAATTAAGCATTGTCAAATATATGAATTTTTTAAAACTGAAATAAAATAATCATGTCCTTAATAGTCATTTTACATACCAACAGCTGTTCCAACAGTAATTTTACTAAACAAACAAAATTAAATTTGATTTGTTTCAAAGTGATTTCACCACTTTTACCAAACATTATACAACTTTAAGTAACAACACTTTTGTTCTCAACACTTTTGTTTACAGCACTTTTATTCATAATACTTTTTCTAACAATATTGCCAAACAGGCCTATAATCTTTTTTAAAAGTTTAGCTTCGGACAACAAGTCAAGTTGGCTGAATGGTAAACAAAAATTCTTTCTTAGACGTGGCGTGAGGTCGAGATGCAATGGCAACCAAAATTTTCTCAATGTTTTAAAAATATTTATAACTAGTGACATATGACGCTTTTTATTGGTGATACGTTATTAACATTGAATTAACTTGCACCTAAACTAACCAAAAAAACTGAACCGGTTCTTAGTTTACGATCCAATCTGGCCGATTCATTGGTTTGGTCTTGATTAGCTGAATCAACGGTTTTAGAGAACTAATCGGACCGGACCAAGATTCAGTTTCTAATTTAATTAGTCTGATCGACTAGTCTAATTCAGTTATGAAAAGTATGCTCTAAACAAAAAGAGTAACTAGACGGGAGAGAGATGGGAGGGAATTATGGGGAGCGAGAGTGACAGTGAGAGAGGATACATATGTAAGACTTATGGTATGCTCCATCAACTTTTTTTTTTTTTTTTTAAAAATATTTTATGTTTACAAAATTAAGGTTAATGGGTAATTAATATAAGAATAAACGATTTTCAAGTTTATATGCAATTGACTCAAACTTATTATATAACATGCATCATGCGTATATAAACTAGGGTTGTTATGCTGTAAGCTTAAAATTAATATGTAATAGATTAAAATAAAAAAATACAAAATACAAAATTATGGCATTACTCTCCGTGGCTTTTTGCTGCGTCTCGCTGTCAAATCTAATCTCTAAAATGTAGAAGGAATATACAATAAGATCATTGGAGAATGTGTTAGAAGAAACGTCTAAAATATAAAATAACAATATTCTACTATTATTAATTTTTTTAACTAAATCTTGTAAAACTGATTTTAAAAAATTTGAGAGTTTTGTTATCGGATCAAAATGACTTCTAGCATTAAAGAAAAAGAAGGCAAAGTTTTCTTTCACTTTGCACATTACTTAATTGTTAGAGATTCTTTAAACATTCCTTTTAGGTATAGTTCAAAATAAAACATTATGTTGGCTGTAAGTTTGTTGGCCAAGCCCAATAAAAAATAATTTGAACTCAGTTATTTTTATAGACGAGGAACACCTAAGTTTACTTGAAATAAACAAATCAAATCTGATCAAACATGAGCACGACTAGTTTAGACTCGTAAATAGATTGTTCAAAATTTCCTTCATATAGTCACTGCTCCTCTATATTGTCATTTTAGAGCTTGTTTATTACAGCGTAAAAGTAATCTTTGTTAAACTTATCTTTGAAATTATATATATATATATTAAAGTTAAATTTTTATTTTTTAATTGAAGAGTCATATTAAAGTACACGCTTGTTGTCATTTTTTCATGATTCTATGTGTAGCAACAAATTTTTGTAATTTTAATTATTTTGGTAGTATTATAAAATTAAATAAGTTATTTGTTAAAATCTTGCAAGCTCAATTCAATAGCAAAATATTTAAATTCAAGCTTAACTTGTTAATAAACCGCACCAATATGAAGCCTCATTTTTAAACTCAAACAAGTTTGAATCAAGGTTCTCAGAATCGAACCGGAAAGTTGAGAGGTTTAAGGTTCAACCGGTTCGACCGGTAAAACTGCGGTTAAACCGGTATTTAATATTAAATATATAAAAATTAAATTTTTATATAGCTTATATAATTATATAAAATGTTATATTATATAAGAATGATAATAAATATTTAAAATAAAGTGTATTTTAAGAATTATATTAATATTTACATATATTAAGGATATTACAATTAGTATATTTAACAAAATATAATTTATAAAAATTAATTGAAAAAATAATATTTATAAATAGTAATTAAATATTAATTTTTAAAATTTAAAGATTAAATTGAGAATTTTAATCAATTGAGGACTAAATTAAAATTTTTAGTTAAAATTAGAGTCTTAATTATAATTTAGATAAAGTTTTGAGTCAAATTATAATTTAAAATTTTTTGGTTCAAATTGAACCTGTTCAACCGGTCCGGTTTTTTGCTGGTTTTCTCGATTTTTGACCGATTTTTCCGATTTTTGACCGATTTTTTCCGGTTCCGTCTGAATTCCATTTTTAGGCTTGAACCGGATCGGACCTAAGACCGGTTCTCAAGTTTTTCCGGTTGAACCGGCCGGTCCGGTCCGGTTCTTAATTCATTAGTTTGAATATAGGAAAACTTGGTTGAAATTGGCTTTTTGGCAAACCTAATTCTTGTAGATTAAAATTAAGACTTAATTATATAAGTACATTTAATGAGATACAAAAAAATTATACAATTTATTCAATAGTATTTAACGGTTTATCTATTTTTAAATTTTAAATTTAATATATTTTTATAATTTAATAACATATATTATTGTATGTCTATTACGTGCCTTATTAAACGTTGTTAACAATCATTTTCCTTTGAGACTTTTTTTTTGGTCCTAAAAATAGAAAGATAGGGGTGGTGCCCCACAATCCTATCAGAGAGTATTACCTCTACTTTTAAGGTAACTTCTGAACTACTTGTATAGTTGCAATATAACCCAGTATTACAAAAAAGAGAAGTATATTTAGTCCCACCAAACACTCTGGTAACTTTTAAACGCAAGACTTTTAGTTTGACAACATTCGACACTTACTACTGGACTTCTATTTTGATAGGAATTTTGCTCTCTAGTCCTAATGCGCAGATAGTATGAGCCCAGTCCAGCCCAATAGCATAAAGTTTATGTCATATTGTTTTGCTTAAAGTTTATTCATTATCCGATGATCACCGTGAGGAGCTGGCCCTTTTGAAGTAAGACTTAGTTGGGTTTCACTGGCCCTGTGGGTTACTTTCAAATATTTCTTGTTTTGTAGGCTGTGTTGCCTTTCTTTTAATTAAAAAAAAATAAATTTAATCTAAAATTTTGGTGTTTGAAATTTAATTAAATCTTTACTAATCTCGTATGAGTTGGATGGATTCATAAAAAAGAGTCATTTGAGTTGATGTTTCTTTATAGACAAAAAACACGATTTTTGAAAAAAAAATAAAATTAAGAATTAAAAAAATTAATGGCCACGATTTATTGTGAAAGATTTTATATTGCCTTATTTAACGTGATCATATAATTAATGTGCAGTATTTTTATAATTATTTTATATATGTATATAACAAATTTACATCTATATATATAAATTATTATTATTATAATTATAAAGAAGAACAATACGCTCGTAATTGTTAGGTGTGAAACCGGGCAATAACAACAGAAAGAAAGAAAGAAAGAGAGGGACAGAGAGGAAGAAAATGGCGTGGATGAAAGGACAGCCGCTGGTGTCGAAGGCGGCGGTGCTGGCGAAGTACTTAGTTCTTCCAGGAGCCATGGTGGCCGCTCTCATCTATTCTCCGCCCGATTATGCCTCTTCCTCCTCCTCCTCCTCCTCCTCATCCTCCTCCAAGTCCGATAAATCCCCGCAGTAGATCCGTACCGCCCAGTCCTTCTTTCTTTCGCCAGGTTCGTCTTGGATCCTTTTTGGGAAATGATTGTTAGAGTAGAAAGGTTTGAGACTGCAATCACAAAATCCTCATTTTTCGAGATTTAGTGCCTGTTTGGTTTGTTTAGCTGACAATGGACGACCAACAAGTGATAATAACATCCACTGAAGTGTTAGAGTAGAAAGATTTGAGATTGCAATCTGAAATGGAAGATGGAAGAAATTAGGTATTCGTTTTCTGTTCTCTGTTGGAGATGGCAGAGAAACCGGATTTCTATTAATTTCACCGAGTCCTTACAAATTGATAGCTGATTCAACTGTTCTCATTTGATGGACGGAATAGTAGCTTTTGAACAGCAATTTTTCACCATTCCACTGCTACACATACACATCAAACACACCCACCCTTAGCTTTTGTTGGGGGGGGGGGGGGTTTGTGGCTGCTATACTGATGTACATTCAAACCGCATGCTGGAAAGCCAGCCATTTTATTGCATTTTACGCCTCGGTTACATCCAATCATCTTCATCTGAAATAACGGTTGGTGCTTGCTCCCATATTTTTGCTGCTGTATTTTGCTTAATTAGGCTTCCACTGATTACTGGAGATTAGGTGCTGCAAGCAGAGGTGACACCGTTGAGCTTGTTTCTTGGGATCCATTTCTTGACATGTTTTATCGTATGGGGGACACTGACTGTAATAGTATTTTGAGTTTATGAATGATGCTTTTTCTTGTAGCCGACCACTTATGAACTGATAACTAAATTTACATGAGTTTCTTGGAGCCGCAATCCCCATTACTAGCTTGACATTTTTCCATGTCAAATTGCATAAACTGATACTTTCCACCCTGTCATGAGGATTTTACAAAGCCCTTTCTCTGCTCTTCGTTCAATACCTTATATTTTATATAATATAATATTTCTACTACTCTTACCCTGTGTTTATGTTGTTGACCTGAGTCTTATTTTTCCAATTTGGTAATGTCTCTCCTTTCACTTATTTTTTCTATTGCGTGCCTACATAGTTTTTCACTTTTTTGACATACATTATAGATTTCCCCTACACATCTGTCATTTTAAAGTGAGTAATTAGTTCAGTTTTGGGGTTTGCTGACTATGGTTACTATGTATTGTGTGCTAAATTAAACCGTGGATTATCAATGGTAAGAGAAAATTTTACATTGTTGTCTTTTAATGATTGCTGGGATTTACCCTGCCAACCTCTTTATTCTTTGCAGTAGGACCAGGAGCAACACCTTTTATATTTTTGTTACTGATTTTAACCGTTATTGTGGTACAGGGGCACAGTTTGATGCATGGGTTTGATAGCAAGTGAATGTTTTCTTCCATGTAATTGGCATGTAATAATACTCGGCCATAGAGCTACTTAATGCTGGATTTTGTATGGAGGAGTATGTGGGTTAATTGTTTGCAACCATCATTTGAAGGAGTCTAGTCATAAGTCTTTTGTTCTTGGAGCATAAATGCAATCAAGCATTTTATTATTGGCTATCGTATTTACAGAATGTGCAAATGATGAAATGAATGGCTTCATATATTAGAAACCATGCATGGTTTGATGAATGGATGATCAATCCTTTCAGTTCTTTGTTTGTTGGGTTGGTGGCGTCTTGGCTGAATACTTAGTAGTGCTGACAAAGTGCAGAGCACAAGTTCAATGCAATCCCAACACTGGTTCGATGGACCAACTCTCTTTAGAGTAGTGGTCATGGGCTCTATGCTCACAAGGAAGGGAGGCGGGGGTTCGAAGCGTCCTCCTTCAGCCCCTCTACCCCATCCCCCCTCTCCTATTAAGGGCCTGTCTGCTTACTTGCCAAAAGAAATGAGTGTCCGGACAACCCTTTTATTGACACTGCAGTGTCAGTTTCAATATTTAAAGCGCCGATTAGCGTTTGCAGTGTCGAGGTTAACATTTGGGCCATCCATTATTGCAGTTGGTATTTATACCGTAATACTGGATTAACCCTTCTATTCTAGTATGTAAAGCTAGTGGACCATCTTCTGGTTGAACAATCTTTCCCTTTTTGTTGGGGATTGGAGGCCATTGGTAGTGATGTTCGGGTGCATTTTAGTATGGTAAAACTATCTCCAATTGCCTTCTAATGGCACAGTCTCCAATCTTTTCCCTTGTTGTTGCCTTCGAAATCATGGGCACAGCAAACTAAAAGCATGGGTTGGGATATAAGGGCAAGATACGTTTAAAGGAAAAGCCGTTACTGCTGGACTCCGAGACCAGTGAATTCAGGTGAAGGCGGCGGTGGGTATCATTATTCTCCTGATGCTCATCATCAATCGTCAAAGGGTTTCGGAGGGTTGCCTCCTGTGAAGCCTATGACTGACATTGACCTTGGCCTATAGAAGCACCAGCAATCGTTAATGGGCTAACAAGCAATGGAGACAACGAGACGGAGTTGTGTGGTGATGTAGCCTCCAGCATTTAGCCCGTTCCCTCGAATTTGCTGGTCACTCTTCTCCCCATTTTTGTCAAATATACTGCATATGGTTATATGCAGACAACATTGATGAGAGACGGACAGTGAAACAGAAAAACTTAGGAGACTTCTCCAGTTTGTTTGAACTTGTAAGGAAATGACTGAATAACAGATATATCTATAAACCAATTACACAAGATAACACACTTAATTCTTTCGTTGAAATTCTCTTCAAATCAAAGGAAAAAAAAAATTATAGAACACTCTGGTCTAGAAATTAACTCCACTCTAATGTGTAAGTGAGTTATACAAAAGAAAAAAAATGGAACAATCTCCATTTGAACCAATAGAGAAATGTGAAAGGGTTCACCACGACATACCAGCCACATTCTGTCAAAAACAATCCAACTAGCCTTGAGTTCGAAAATGACTGCCTCAATCAGGAATTTCAAAACAACCCTTATCCTTCTCTTTTTATCTCCTATTTGCCACTTCTCTCTATTTCTCAATTAGGTTTTTCAGCAACCTAAATAAATTTTGTATCCTTATTATGTGTTTTGGGCTATGGGTTAACCCTTCAATAGACTACACCTAAAATGCAATCAAATTTGGGTTTTCTCCAAATTAAAAGGGACGCAAGACCAACAAACATATCCACAACAAATAGTAATAATTAGAAACCAAGGACAAGTACTTTATGATGAAGGAAGAAAGATGCAACTGCACAAGTTTTTCGGCACGCGAATGTACTAGTAACGAGGATGGTATGTATCCAACGGTATTTTTTATGCATTCCACAGCAGATATAAATATGCAACTAATAATCTTGTAACCATTATTTTGGTGATAAATGTAACTAATTTATTAATATATGTAATTAATATTCATGATCATAACTATATACATTAAGAAGTACATATAAGTAAGAATATTTTTGGAAGAAAAACAAAAATTTATGAAATGTGAAAAATATGCAACAATAAAAAATGTGCAATGTTTATTATTTGTTCATCTACGTTACTCTTATTTGCTTTTATATGACTGAAATAATAGAAGAAATTGTAAAAATATTGTCAAAGACATACATATTTGTGGGCTGGAGCTACTCCAAGCCTAGCTAGAACCATTAGAAAACTGTACAAACAGCAAAACTAGGAAAGGAGCTGAAACTCTAGCAATTGCATAAATTTGTTCAATAAATTTACTCTTATACTTTATCCTTTTTTTTTGTAACATAATGGAAAATAAAGAAGGAAAAAAAATAACAATAAAATGTAACACAAGCCTCCCCTAGGAATGGTCACGCCAAGGATATCCGCCTGAATCATTGTCGAAATGCCAAGGAGGTTCATCCCAAATGTAAGGAGCTTCAACGCCTTTGGCATCCGGATTAGCCGTGAAGTCCGCACATAAATTACCTTTGGATAAGGCGTGCTGTAGATAACATTCCCATGATTGTTGGAGCAACTTCAAACAGTTAGAAATGATATTACGATAAGAATTGGCTTCCCATTCCTTCATTGAAAATTTTTGCAAGGCATGCATAGAGACTGACTCGGCAATAACTTTACGGAATCCTTTCTCAAGCTGTTTTTAGTGCCACATAAATTGTCCTTAATTCAGCACCAATAGCTAGAAATACTCCCCCATTTCCAGAAAACCCATTTACCTATCTCTCGCAACTGTCTCTTGCCAAAACCCCAAAACTAGCCAGTCCAAGCCCAAGCATTCCCTTCGCGTTCCCATCAACAGTAATTTTAAGGAAAGAATGGACTGGTGGAAGGCAAGCAATCGGCTCATCATGAGGGTGCTGTGTGTGCCTTAAGGAGTTGTGACGGGGTCTATTTGCTACCCACACTTCATGGATTTCTACAGCTTGTATTCTTACTAACTTCACAACCTAAATAGGAGATATTCTCTCTTCCTTGAATAAGTCTCTATTCCTCCATTGCCAACGGTACCACGTATTTGTGGTGAATACAATCGGGAAAGGACAATTTCAAGTATCCAAAAATAACCTTGACACACAACCTGAATGGAACAAAGATTTGAAGCGGATCGTTGGGCGGTGCTGAAAATCAACCTGTTGAAAAGCAAGTCCCACACTACCTTGGCATGAACACAATTATAAAGAACGTGTTCCCAATAAGACCACAACGACTACATGTACCAGGATCCATTAGATTACAGATGAAACGCTGCTCGTTGGTAAGGAGCTTGCCTTTCCACACGAGCCAAATGAAAGTTTTCTTGTGAGGTGGAATAAAGAGTTGCCAAATCCATAGTCAATCATCTGTACAATAATCTTAATTAATTAATATACTTTCATAGGCTCCTTTGACAAAAAATTTTGGAGCACTAATCCCCCATACTTGCTTATCTACAAGCTTCGAAGAAGGCGCCACAAATAGCCCTTGTAAGATCATATGCACGAAATCCAAAATTTTATTAACTAATAAATTCCAATTCCAACTACCATCACTTATGTCAAATTAGGTTCTTGGACCTCAAATTTACCTAAAAACTTAAGCCTAGAAGCTTAAAGAGAGTAAGAAGAGAAGTTTAAAAGTATTATAAGTCATATCAGATCTTTGCAGTTAATTAATAGATGACTTTATACTTTTCAACATGTTCTTTTTAACATGTAAAGAATTTTATTTGACATGATATTAGAATTTTATTTACCCTTTTGTCTACACTCAAGTTTGACCCTTTACATATGATGGCACGGACGAGATTGTAGTTGGCAATAATACAGGTTTACCCATCACTTCCACAGATCTAGTTGAACTTTCAAATCCCTATTGCACACTCAAATTGTCATAAATTTTGTGTATTCTAGATATGAAAAATAATTTAATCTTTGTCTTTAAACCATACAAAATTAATAATGTATCAATAGAATTTTTTTCTTCTTTTTCTTTGGTAAAGGATCTAAGCACCAAGGCACCACTACTCTAAGAGTACGTAGAGATGAGACTTATTAGTTTCTTTTATAGTTGATTAGCACCAATTATTTGCTCTTTTAGCAACGATTGGTACTACTCACCCCATGTTGACTTGGCATCAGAGATTATGATATCCATTAGATAAAGTCTTAGAGCATGTTATTCATTTGTATTTATTACTGAGTCAGTCCTTAGTTAACAAATTTTTTCTTTGTAATTTATGTGGATGCAATAAAAGTCGAAAATTGTCATTTTCGGCCTCTAGTGTTCGACCACTACAACATATTTTCTCAGATGTGTGAGGACCTTGTCCAATTGAATCTATTGATGGGTTTAAATGTCATTTTTGTCTATCATTTTACTTGTTTTGTGTGGCTTTACCTGCTTTGTTTCAAATTTGATGTCTGCTCCATTTTTATTTACTTTTAGGTAATTGGTTGAAAAACAATTTAATATTACTATTACTACTCTGCATTCAGATGGTGGTAGTGAATACCAAGCTTTAAAATCTTATCTTGTCGTTTAGGAGATTTTACATATTTTAACTCTGCCACACACGCTTGAGCACAATAGTGTGTCTGAGAGGAAACACAAACACATTATTAAAACAGGCCTCACTTTATTTTAGCGAGTCTCTCTTCTTCCTTCTTTTTGGTAACATGCATTCCAAATAGTAGCTTACCTTGTCAACAAGCTTCCAACTCCAATTCTCAACTCGAAAACCGCTTATGAAAAGCTCTTTCACACTCCACCAAATTGTAATAAATTGAGGGTTTTTGGTTGCTTTTGCTATCCATCGCTTGAATTTTACACTACACAAAAATTAGATCCTAAGTCCCATCTTTCTCCATTCTTAGGGCATTCACATCATCACTCTAGTTTTAAGCATTATAATTTAACAACTAACAAACTCATAGCCTCTAGACATGGCATCTTTTGTGAGTCCCAATTCCTTTGTATGAGTTATAAGTCTACTTCACAGAAACAACCATCGGCTGCCCAAAATTGGTTGTTTATTAATGATGCTTTAACACTTCCCTGCTCTATAGTATCCCCATCCTACTTTATAGAGCTTTCAAAGGTTAAGGGCAATACAGTTGAAATTCTCTCTTAATTTTGTTTTTTGGAGCAGTCCTCAGAATTGGTTTCCTCACCAACTCATTCATCTGATACCACACTGTTGTAATGTATCTTCACCAAGCCTCTTGGTCCTTCCCAGCCAACTCAAACACACTCTATAATAACTTGGTCACAGGAAAACATCTTTAAGCCCAAGACAGTCTCTTGTGCAACTTGGCTCTCTACCTCTAACTCTTCAAAGCCCACCTCGGTATAGCAAGTACTAAACGAATCTTTGTGGCATGCTGCCATGTTTTTTGAATTTAAGATTTTGGTAGCAAAAAATACTTGGAGCCTTGTTCCGTCATCTACAGGAACTGATATTGTAGGAAATAAATAGACTTTTTGCATCAAGCAAAACCCAAATGGTTGGATAGAAAGGTTCAAAGCCCATTATATGACAAAAGGGTTTCGTCTAAGACCAGCCATTGATTTTTTGGAAACCTATAGCCCAATGGTAAAGATTACTACAATCTGGTTAGTCATTTCCATAGTTGTACAGTTTCGTTGGTCTCTCAGACAATTGGACGTCAATAATGCATTCCTTTAAAGTACTTTGCATGAGACTATATTTATGAAGTAACCTACTACATTTATTGATCTTGACGAGCCTTACTATGTCTGCAAATTACATAAAGCAATTTATGGTTTAAAACAAGCCCCTCGTGCCTAATATCATGAGTTCAGTGCTGTTCTGCTTGCCATAGGATTTTTAATTCGATTTCCGACTCCTTACTATTCATTTATCGCCGAGATGATGCCTTACTTTATCTATTGATCTATGTCGACAATATTATACTCATTGGCAATAGTTTGCAAGTGTTATCTCATGTGCTTTGCAGATTGTCTAATCGATTTTTACAAAAAGATCTTAACCCTCTTAATTTTTTCTTGGGTGTAAAGATGATTCTGGTAAAGTTTGGTGGTCTTCTTTTGTCACAACATTAGTATGTATGTCTCCTAGGCTCTTTTGTCCTATTGATGCTAAAGAACAACTGACCTAATATCTACCAATACAAATTACAGTTGCACGACGATATTAGACTTGCCGAGACAAAGGTTTATCAAAAGTTAGTTGGTTCTCTATAATATTTGTCTTTAACTCGTTCTGACATTACTTTTTCTATAAATAAGCTTTTTCACTACATGTATGCTCCATCTTAACATTACTAGTCTACTTTGAAACTTATTCTCTGGTATCTTAAGGATGCTCGCTTTCATAGTCTTATAATTGGTCGTGGCTCTATTGATGATTTTTGACTCCAAGCCTTCTATGATGTAAAATGGGATAGTGATTTCGATGATAGATCATCTACTTTAAATTATATCATATATCTTGACACTACTTGTGTCTCATGAAAGTCCATTAAATAAAATTAGTTGCTCGATCCTCAATAAAGTAGAATACCGAGTTATTGCCTCCATTACAGTAGAAATTACTTAGCTTCACAATCTTCTTCTTGAGCTTCATCTTCCTTTACTTGGGCCACCCATCATTTTTAGTGGCAACCTTGGGGCCATGTATTTGACTCAAATTCCTGTTTTTCAATTTAGGATGAAGCATTTGGCCTCAGACTATCATTTTGTAAGAAAAAAGGTCGCCTCTATTGCTATTATAGTTTCTCACATTGTGGGGTCAGAACAAGTTGCCGATGGTTTGACAAAGCCTTTGACGATGCAACGGTTTCTTATTTGAGGTCCAAGATACGAGTTGTCAATACCGCCTATATCTTGTGGGGGTATATTAGATAATATTGGATAATATTCTCTATCTCTTTGTTTAATTTTTGAATCTTCTTTGCATCTCATTTGTATGGTTGTTACTAATTTAATTTGTCTCTATTCTTATTGTAAATCTTTTGTACCAACAATAGACTTCTACGGTTATATGAGCCTTGCTAGTGCATCAACAAAAGTGTGCTAAAATTTTGTTTCACTCACATAACTTTTTCAAATGGAACCAAGATTTGAAGCCAACTAATGGGCAGTGTTGACAACAACTTGTTGAAAAATCAATTCCCAAACTACCTTGGCGTGAATACAACTATGAAGAACATGTTCCAAATTTCCTAATAAAGACCACAACCACTACATGTTCCAGAATTCGTTAGATTTATGGATGAAATGCTGCTCGTTGATAAGGAGCTTGCCTTTCCACGCAAACCAAATAAAATTCTTCAAATAAGGTGGAATAAGGAGTCGCCAAATCTATAGCCAATCATCTATAAAATGATCTTGGTTAATATAAATACTTTTATAAGCTCCTTAAATAGAAAATTTTCTACTATTAATCCTTCATACTCGCTTATCTACAATCCTCCAAGAAGGCGCCACATTTAGCCCTTGTAAATCATATACACACAGTCTAGAATTTTATTGGCTAATAAATTCCAGTCCTAACTACCATCCCTTATGTCAAATAAGGTTCATGGAACTCAAATCTACCTAAAAGCCTAACTCTAAAAGCTTAAAGCAAGTAAGGAAAGAAGGCTAAGAGTATTATAAGTCATGTAAAATTTTATATTTAATTAATATGTGACTTTATACTCGTAGCATGCCTATTTGACATGTCATGAATTTATTTGACATAATATCAGAGCTTGATTTACTCTTTTGTCTACACTTGAGTTTGACCCTTTACATATTAGTTTAATCTTTTAATTTCAGTTTTATTGTACCACGTGTTAATTGGGTTTAGCACATAGTAAGAGAACATGACTTATAATACTCTAGAATTTGTCCTCTTACTAATTTAACTTTTAAGTAGATTAGTTTTTTGACATTTTTGAAGATAATTAGTGATAGACCTGTCCATATCTTCAACATGTGGAGACGTAGTTGAGATCTAAACAAGGAGAATATCTGTAGCCCATAAATCAGTCCAAAAATTGATTTTTTTGCCGTCTCCTATGATCCATCTTAATCCTTTATGGAGAATTTCCTTGCCACACAAAATTCCGAACTAGACAAGTGAATAATTTGCCCTCTTTGTAAGTGATGCTTAATGTAACATGATTTAATTCTCTATTCGTTAAAATTTATTAATTTGAAGTATGCACCAAAAAGAAAATGATATATTACAATTGAAAACTGATTTAATCACTTTGTAAAAGCCTATTAGATTATTTTTTGAACATAAAAAATCATTGCATTAATAATATCTGAATCCGTTCATAGACCAACGAAAGGCATCAAAAATACTTGCACAAAATAAGAATACAACGTGGCCAAATTGGCCAATTGCTTACTTAGTCTAAAAAACCATATATTAATTGGACCTAAGGCCCATTCAAATAGAGTCTTCTAATAATGGTACAAATCGAACTGTAATCAAATCTACCTCAAATCAAGATCTTAGATATATCAATATCAGCCGAACAAAGCTATTGATAATAGTAGCTTCCACACATTAGCAAACCTATGATGATTACCAATAAGATACGTCCAGCAACAATTTCTCTCGATATTAAACTGCATACCACACTAAAATATAACCATAAACTAACAACGCCTATTTTACATCAAAACAAAAAGACCCTTCCCAGCCTGATCTGGAGGATATGAAGATGGTACATACAGGCATCGGCAACATATATAGTAGAGGTGGTGGCACAAGAACGAATGTAGAGAGTGCCTAGGGAGGGCAATTGCCCCATTGACTTCTCATATTTTATTACCAGTTTTTTTTTATCAAAGTATTATTAACAATATATGTTGGCCAACTGGCAAAAGACGTTTCTCCCCCTCCCCTTTTCATACCTAAATTTTGGGTTCAAGTTTGAGCATTGTCCCAATAGTGGCATGTATTTCTCTTTTTTTTGTTGTTATATTTTTGCTTTTTTTTGGGTCAAAATATTTCCTTTTTTTTTCTTAGTAAAACTTCTTTCTTTTTTCCCTGGTCTTAGAACTACCTCTTTTTTTTACCTTTAATGCATCTCTAATCTCTTTGACTTTTAAGATTTATAATTTTGCCTTCTAAAATTAAATTTTATTAAATGTTAGAGTTTTATGCATTGAATCATTCTTTTAATTTCATTTCATATGCTTTCAAAATTATTTGAATAAATTTAACTTGTTTTTATATAGTCTTTTAATAAATATTCTATCTTTCAATGAAATAAATTATTACTAATGGACATTCAAAAAATATCCAAAAATGCATTATATATATAAACATGTTTTTATTTATAAAATTAGCATTAATTTTAATTTTTCTAAGGAGATGTAGCCTATCATTGGGAGGGGAGTCGGTGAGTGAGAAGATTAGAGTTCGAAACTCAGACCTCTCAATTGAAGGTACACACTTTCAGCTGTTCTAATTAAAGTAGATCTTTAAATTAGCTTTAATTTTATTGATTATAACAATAACACAAAAAAATATTTTTTCTACAATAAACATCATAAATAATCTATTTTGTAATCATATGAGAGATAAATAACTAATAATTAAATTATTACTTATATATAAAAATATATTTGATTATATAAAAAATAAAAATACTTTTGAAACATTAAACCTCACAATTTATAATTATAATATTTATGACTCAAAATAACTAATATAATTTTTTCTTTTTAATCATTTAAATTAATTTTATTATTGTAACTACACATATAAAATTTGTCCTCCTAATTTTTTTTTTTTTTGATTTGTTCCCATGGTGGCATACGACAGAGGAAATTAGATCTAGTACCAAAAGAGGTGGGAAGGCCATGGGTGACTTTTAGGTAACTGAATCTAGAAAAATAAGAGCTCCAAACTAACATAGTGCGAAAGGAGGGGACTAGAAAAGAAAAGGAAATGGGGAAGAGGATGGAAGAGAAAAAAGGGGAAATAAAGAGGAAGAGAGAGAAATGGTAGAGAAAAGGCAAGGAATAGGAAGAAGAAGGTTGGCCAGCGATAGTGGTAGCCATGGCCACCACTGCCAGCCTGTTATCTGTTTTGTTGAGGCTGTGCGTTTTTTGTTTGGTGGGGGAGGGAGGGATAGACAGAGAGAGAGAGGGAGTAATTCAGATAGTGTTTATTGTAAGTGTCATAAAAAGTCTATTAAATTATAAGCAATACAACAAGCAAAAGCTTAATTTTGTTATCATAGATTTTTAAATAAATGTAATTCACTATATACGTGAAACTAACAAATGAAATTATAATATTGAATCTATTTCAAATTTAATTTTACTATGTCAACTCTATTTTATTGACACATATGACATTTGTTTTCAAAAAAAAAAAGACAAAATTTTTGCAAACACAATTTATAATCATGCAAGTAAGGGCATCATATTACATAAAAATTTCTCACAATAAAATTTTGTTACTTCGCATGAAATTTCTACAATTAAATATCTATATAAAACTCTAGACTAAGGTCCTCCGACTTTTTAAGAGTATCCACGTATAATACCGTATAATCAAACGGAAAAGATTTGTGGGATCATTAAAATTTTGGACAGAAGGGAATCATAGAGTCACGTAGCATTTGGGATTTGCACGCATTTTTTTTTTTTTTTTTGTGTGGGAAATTTCGGAGTTTCTGGAAAAAAATGCATAGTTCTGCAACAAGCACATAGTATTTTCCAATGAATTTGGAAAAAAAATGTCAAGTCTGTTACTTATTATGTTCATGTTTGTTGTACATTATACTATATTTTTTGTTGCACATCATGTATTTTTGAGTGAAGAACTTGAAATTAAAAAAAAATAATAATCAGTTTTTATGTCGTGGTGTTCCCAAACTACCTAATTGTAACTTTGCTATTTCCAAATATTTATAGCTGCCTGATGGGACTTTGAAAAATTCGATTAAGTTGGTGGAACTGGCAACATTGTGTAGACGTAAATTGGACTTGAGGCATAAGGTCATGTCTGATTTCATGTTGCTGAATAAAATTGATTTCTGACTACTTTTTAATTACTAGATAGAATAAGTTAATAATTTAAGAATTAGGCCAAGATGAACTTATGATATTTAATAGTTAATTGGATTTTGTAAAATTCTTCTTCTTTTTTTTTTTAAGAAAAGATGCATATACACGTAAAAGACAGTAAGGAGAGGAAAAAGAATAAGGTAAGTAATTGCCCCGTGGGCCTGCGACACTTTGATGTCGTTGCCAAGGACTTCTTTTTTATTTTTTTAGGACACTGACTTGAGAAGGAGTCGCTGGTGTTTGGGCTGTGCAAAGTACAAGCCTGCCTTTAATTCTTCTCAGCATTCCTTAAAACAAAATTACAAGCCATGGCTTTGATACCGGACTCTGCCCTGTAGTCCACCTTCAATAGCAAATTGATTTTCCCTGAAGAGCGTTGTTACATGCACGAGGATTTAGCCGGATTCCAACCAAATATGGTGTTGACATTGTTTTGGGACCAAAAATGATATTATAGTTACATCATTTTAGATAAATTATAGATAGATCTTCTTGTTACTTATCATTTTCTTTTCCGAATTATATATATTATATTATATTATACTTGAATATTATATCTTTGCTTTGTTGAAGATAATCACGTATGCTTGGATTAAAAGGCAGCTAAAACTAAAAGAACCAGTCTTAAAGACTTGGGTATGTCAGTAAAGTATTCAAGGAAAGAAAACAATGTCACAACTTTACTTCAAAGCAAGCAACACCCGAAGCCTGCATATGATTTTTCAAACGCAGCGCCTATTTAAACCAACCCTTGTCCTCCTCAGTCTTCATCTTCATCCCTTCTAATTTGCTTTTTCAATCCTAATTAATTGGCTATTTCAAGTTCTAGGCAAGTGATTGATTGCACTCAAAATGGCTCAATGCAGCAGCCACTATTCTGCCCTGTTCCTTTTGGCCCTGTCTCTTTCTTTCTTGGCCAATGGGTCTTCCGCTCGTGATTTCTCAATTGTTGGTTATGCCTCAGAAGACTTGGCATCCTCGGACAAGCTTATTGATCTGTTTGAAACATGGATAGCAAAGTTCGGGAAGGTTTACCAGACTATTGAAGAGAAGCTGCAGAGGTTTGAGATTTTCAAAGATAATTTGTTCCACATTGACGAGACTAACAAGAAGGTCAGCAACTACTGGCTTGGACTGAACGAGTTTGCAGATTTAAGCCATGAAGAGTTCAAAAGGACTTACTTGGGCTTGAAGGTTGACCTTTCTAAAAGAAGGGAATGCTCAGTCCCTGAAGAATTCACTTACAAGGATGTTTTTAGTATCCCCAAGTCCATGGATTGGAGAAAGAAAGGAGCTGTTACTCCTATCAAGAACCAAGGATCTTGCGGTATCTCAGCCCTCGTCCTACATTGTCCTCCTTTGCCTTACCCTTTTTTTTGTTTAACATTGTTACATAACCAGAGAATTTAGTCAGAATTCGACTAGATTTTTTTTTTCCCTCTTGTTTCCAACTACATTTTCATGTTTGATGTAACTTACATGTGTGTGTGTGGGTGTATCCAGGAAGCTGCTGGGCATTTTCAACTGTGGCGGCAGTAGAAGGCATAAATCAGATTGTAACTGGAAATTTGACCTCTTTGTCCGAGCAAGAGCTGATCGACTGTGACACTACCTACAACAATGGGTGCAATGGAGGACTTATGGATTATGCGTTTGCCTATATAATAGACAATGGTGGAATCCACAGGGAAGAAGATTACCCTTACATTATGGAAGAGGGCACTTGCGAGATGAGAAAGGTAAAATCTAGCTAGATCGATGCTCCTTAATTATATAAAACCCAATACCAATATATGCAATGCAATACACCCCAATTAGTAGAAGTGTTCTTCGTTGCCTTGTTCAGGAAGAATCAGAACCTGTAACCATTAGTGGGTACCACGACGTGCCCCCAAACAATGAAGAAAGCCTGTTGAAGGCGCTTGCAAACCAGCCCTTGAGCGTGGCCATTGAGGCTTCTGGAAGAGACTTCCAGTTCTATAGCGGGGTGAGTCAACAACCTGCTCTGCCTTGCATAATTAGCTCTATGCTCACGTTCATGTTGGGAAAACTTATTCTCTGTTTCCCCTTTTTTTACTGGTCATTTAGGGTGTTTTTGATGGTCACTGTGGAACAGCCCTAGATCATGGAGTGACAGCCGTCGGATATGGATCGACCAAAGTCTTGGATTACATTATTGTCAAGAACTCCTGGGGGCCTAAATGGGGCGAAAAAGGATACATTAAGATGAAGAGAAATACAGGCAAGCCTGAAGGTCTATGTGGGATCAACAAAATGGCATCTTACCCTACCAAAAACAAGTGACAGGGGGATGAGGCTTATCCCTAGTGGTTATAAGGTGTGAGCAGAAGTTCGAACCCACTCACTTATCAATTATTTCAAGATATTGAAAAAAAAAAAAAAAAGTGACCATATGGGGGAGCATGTTCAGTGTTCAATTTCTAACTGTCTCTTCTTACTTGTCACCAAAACAGGTCGAACTTTTTTTTTTCAATAATAAATTGCTTTCACTTGTGTTATGTATCAACTTCTGCTTCTGATTTTCTGTTCTGTGCTTGAAAGAAATAAAAAACTAGATTATCACCTGTGCTACGTGTGATTTTCTTTACTTAAGAAATTATATTATTTGAAAATAATTTTAGTCTTCTACATGATTATTTCAAGTTGAAAAATGAATATAAGATATTCAATTTTTTATGTAAAAGAATGAATTTGTATTGGTAACAACAATTTAATTACAATAATTCTTAAAAATATTAGAGGTGAAAAAAAATTGAAATTGGAGCAAATGATTCAAAATTACGATAGACTAATGCTTAGACTAACTACATTCATATAAGAATATAATTTCATAATTTAACCAAAAATTTATGTTTAAAATAATGAAACGTTTATAGATAGTGATGATGATTTTTCTACTTCAATTTTCACCAGTCAAATCCCTGCAAGTAATCTTAGTCCATATAAAAAATAACTCATGGAAATAAATGGAAGAAAAATGAGACTCTAATATGAAGAATTTCTTCAAATTGAAGATATATTATTTGTTAAAAAATTGATTCTTAAGAGAGTAAACAGTAAAAGTTTTGATAAATATGGGCTGAGAAAAAAGTAAAAATAAAAACTTAAAAAACTAAAATTTTATCTTTTGGTATGAGATGGAAAGGAATATTAAGATAAAATAGGGCTCTAAACTTTATCTCCTTAGAATTTCTTAATTTAACTGAAAAATAAGCGCAATCTAATTTAATCTAGTTATTTATAAAATAGAGAAAATCACTTAGCAAACATAAGAGAAAAGAAAGGACCCACAATAATCACTTACACGTCAAAAAATTGAGGAAATATTAATTGTAAATAATAAATTTTGCCTTTGTAGCGAGACGCTGAATGCTCTTAATCTATAGCACTAAAAAGTATAATTTTAAGCTTGTTGGGGAAATGTTACATCTAAAAGACTTTTAATCGTTTAATGCAAATTAAATGAATATCTAGGCTTTTAGACTTCATTTCCCTTAAGTATGTATCCGTAATAAATAATAGAGGAAAAGTCATAATATTTTAAGACAATAAAAATATTAGAGGCATAATTGGTGCAAAATGTGAAAAGTCTCTTCAAGTAAATATGAAAAGTCTATCCAGGTAATGGTATTTACATTACATAAATCCAAGAGTCACATTAGTAAAAATAGTCGCATTATATATATGTCTCTTCAAATTCTTTAATTCTTCCATCTATTTGAAATTTTTTAGAAAATGGAGAAGAGCTAAAGGGGGCTTTCATAGAATTAGTAGATATAGATAGATTGTACATATATTTTAAGTCTTAAATTAATTTATTTGTTTATTGCAAGACATTTCAAAATATCCTAAAATACCAAAAAAAAAAAAAAAACTGTGCCACCAAAAACTGCATACAAAAACAAAAGTTAAGTCTCATTCCTTGGTTGGTAAATACAATTTTCCTGGATTGGATAAAGAATTGAACAAAGATTGTTTATCGTCTTTGCCCATTTTCACTTAAACATTAAATTTCTTGCATGCCCTCGCCCCACGATTATTGCCATTTATCCTAATTGTTCGTTTGCCAACATCATAATATGGATTGTTCTGTTACCCCACTTGAATCTTGATAAATGGGCCTTAGAAACTCTTCATATGCTACAATAAAATTGTCGGAGATTATATCCATTTTGGTTCTAAATTTTTATAATTTTTTTTAATTTAGTTCTAAACCTTTTAACTTGTTCAATTGAGTCCTGAATCTTTCAGTTCTTTTACAAATTAATATTTCCATTAACGGAAGTTAGTCAGACCGTTATCTCCATTTGGTCAATAGTTAATTTTAACGGTTTGACTAACTTCCGTTAACGGAAATACCAGTTTGTAAAAGAACTGAAAGGTTTAGAATTTGATTGAAAAAGTTGAAATGTTTAGAATTAAATTGAAAATATTTATAAAGGTTTAGGACCAAAATGTAATCTCAAATACAAATTAAAAGGTTTAGGACTAATATTATCTATCGATCGCACAGGTGGTGAAAGTTATGTAACCTACTCAGAGATATCTAAATCAGATCTTATTATTACATGCGGCAGGTTCTAGCAAAATTATCTGCCTTCAAAAGAAGAAACTAGTGATTATAACCGTTGTTCTTATTATACGCATCCCGAATGTGAACATTGATGAGAATAAGTAATATGAGATCAATCGATGAGAATAAATAGAGTTTTCATCTCCACGAATGGACAATAATTACGGCCACCAATTTCTTCTCTTGGAGGCAGACATTTTTACTCAACATTGCCGCATGTAATAATAAGATTTTATTTGGATAGTTCTGAGTAGGTTACATGACTTTCACCGCCGGTGTAATCAATAGACAATGTTAATTCTAAACCTTTCAATTTGTAAAGCAAAAAATGTTAGTCAAATGAGTGTAAGAGTTAAAAACAATATTACACTTATTTTGGTTTTAAACTTTCATAAATTTTTTTCAATTCAATCTTAACTTTTTAACTTTTATAATCGAGTTCTAAACTTTTCAGTTCTTTTATAAATTGGTACTTCCGTTAACGGAAGTCAGTCAAATCTTTAAAATTAACCATTGACCAAATGGAGATAACGGTTTGACTGACTTCCGTTAACGGAAGTACCAGTTTGTAAAAAAAACTAAAAGGTTTAAAACTCAATTGAAAAAGTTGAAAGATTTAAGACCAAATTAAAAAAATGTATAAAGATTTACAACTTAAATAGGTATTATCCCTAAAATTGTCATTCATATCTCTTCAATTATTTCATTTTTTTTATTAAAGGAACAAAACAACGATTAATTCATTTATTTACTTTTATGTAAAACACTTCAAAATACTCCAAATTGATCAAAGAACTATGTCAATGTCAAACGGCATCTCTATGTCATAGACTTAGTAGATATATATAGATAGATAGGTAAGGGATGAGAATTGTTAAATTTTTTTTTTTTCTCCTCTTGTTCTTCGGTAATTTATTTGTATTTTACATTAAAAAAATCGATATGACAATATTGTGTTTTATAAGCCTAAATTCCGGAGGTGGGGAAAAAAAGCATATGGGTGAAGCGCCCATTTGAAGTGTCGAAGGCCCGCGTATGCTGAAATAAGAAAGAAAGTACATTTAGGTTATGAAGTCACTTAGTCGAACTATAAAGAAAGGGAGATTAAAGTTACAAAATAAGGTTAGCTAGTTAAAAAAACAGCTCAGGTTGTAAAATCACTTTGCAGTTAATTATTTAATGTAATAGTGAGGAGTTGTAACATGGAGTTGCATCAGACATTTAGACTAGGCTAAGGGACAGACATCATCTCTTCTATTCTCTTTACTCACACCTTAAAAACTTCTACTGAGTCTAACGAGGCTCAGGAGTGGAGCCTGAACCGAGAATACACAAAGGTAGAACACCATTGAAACTCCGCTGACTTTATCATAAATCTTGATTTTAATATGTTAAATAAGAATCCAGAATAGCAAAAATAGTTCCTAAAACTAGCTTTCTTACGCACATTGTGCTCGGATATATCAGTGTATTAAATAATTTTATTGGAAAAAATAAATAATTTCTTTGATTGTATATTATCTTTGGAATATTTTAACCTTGGTTACTTAAAAATTGAGTCAAGTTAACTTAATTTCAATTGCGTGTGAAAACAATAAATTTCAATAAAACTATATATCATTAATTTTGAATTTTTTGAGATTTTTAACGCTGATTTCACAATTATGAAATTGCCTAACACTTTAAATGATCCATGCACGCAACCTAAAATGGTTAAATTGTAGAATACATACTCATATTAGTCTGTTCGGTCGTTCGCTAGGCCTTTTGAAAACTGGTCAATTAGGCTACCATGAGCACCATGGATCTCAAACTCCATCAAAATCTGCAATGCACAAACAAAATAGACACACTAAGAACGAAAAGAATATTTAACAAAAAAAAAAACAATATTGCATATTATTTTTCAAAGCAATTCTAAAATTATTGACAATTTGAGGAATTTCTTTTGTTCCGAGTCTTTTTGGAGGTGTGAACTCTGCAACATCAATGCCATTTGATTGATTTTGAGGAAGCTGACCTGTGGATGAGACTGGAGCTTGAAAATTATTATTCAACTGCATCCATGAGAAGTCTCTACTATAGACAAAGTTTGCAAGTTGTGAACAAATGTACACCCCAAAATTTGGAATAAGTGTAAAAGTCATTGGCCTCAAGTGATGGAGGAATATAATTAATACACTTTATATTTTCTATCGATTGGTAAGTTACTTCATTTAAATCCTTCAATAAATACAAACTTTTCTGATAAAAAATAAACAATTAAAAACAAACTCTAATTTAATAAAAAACGGGAAGATGAAACAAAAAATTATTAAGAAAGAAACTAAGTCATCGATTATGAAAGATGAATGAAATAAACTTTTCCACTCCTTATAAATTTTTGTAAATAATATTTTTCCTTTACCACTCTTTATATTAAAAAATAAGTAAGAAATGTATTTATTTTAAAATTAGACGTTCAAGAAAAAACGTGATGAATATGACCGAAAGGAAGCTAAAAGTTGGAAAAGAATGAGGCAAAATTACAAAAAAAAAAAAAATATGCCACTTGGCATGTTTAACTCATAGAATTAGTTGCTTTCTTTTGAGTTTGAGAAATAGCTTATTAAGGTGTATTAATAAATTAAAAAGAAATGAATCTTTCTTTAAAGTTTGAGAAATAACTTAAAATAAAAATTAAAAAAGAGAATGAAAAATACACAGAGAGAGAGAGACGAGAGAGAGAAAAAAAAAAAAAAAAAAACCCAACCAAGTTTTTTTTGTCTCTTTGTGATAGCATCTTGTTTGTGTTTATATCCGAAAAGTCAATCGAGTTTTGTTAGAGATATAAGTATAGCGTTGTCATTCTTTTTTCTTTGATATATATATAATAAATAAATAACAGTTTTCCATTTAAGGGAAGCACGCTTAATTGCCGCTTCAACCTCAACAGGAGACGCTGCTTAGGCTCACCTCCATATGAGCTCCATCGGCTAGGAGCAAAAAAGCCTCAAGGTCGAGGCGTATGGTGCCTAGGGCACGCCTCTGATTTCACTGTGTCAATGTTGATGTTATTGTTGTCTCTAATACCCCTAGGAGCAGTCCTAGATTGAAAAAGATAGTTGATCAAATAATTGTGAGAGAGCATGTGGCAACGAAATTTAATGTTGACAATATTGATTAGAATGACTAGCACACTAAAAATTAAATGTAAAGATGCACAAAAAAAAAATAACAAGGTCAACAACTAGAACTTGCTCTGTTCCTACACCTCCTCATGCATCTAGGTCAACATCTAATAAAGTGCAAAAATCAAGAAGTTTTCTAGAAAACCTTATGCTAGCAAACCAAATCATAATGAATATAATAGTGAGGAGAAAGAGGACTAGAGTAGTAAAAGGTGAATATATTGATAAAGTTGTTGATAGAGATAATAAAGAGGATAGTGATGATCTAGACCTTGAGGGCTTAGATGAGGAGTATGAATTTACTGATTCTGATGATGAAGAATGGTCGAAATCTAATATTGATAAATAGAAAGTTACAAGTTCAAATGTTATATGTTGAGGAAAATGAAAGTGACATTGTGGATAGTGATATTTCAGTAGATTTAGATGCTTTGATCGGGAAGGATCTTTCGATGAAGAAGGAAAGGAAAAACAAAATTCTCAAAAAAGTTGGTCCAACTTATAAGATCAATGGAATCTCTCTTAGGTATCAAGATTGGAAGAGAGTGAAATTTTGTATGAAACAATTGTTCAAAGATACATGCATATTTAAAGAGGTATTGTGGGAATATGTTATTTGGGAAGGAGTGAACTTAAATTACACTAAAAATCAAAAAGAACGTGTAAGGACTAGGTGTGAAGTTTCAGGATGTCCATTTTATATGTAGGCATTGAATTGTCTAGTGGCAAAACCTTTATGATTAGAAATTTAGAACTAACACGTAACTGTGTTAGAGTTGGAAAGGTGAGGGGAACCTTTGCCAAATAGATTGGCAAAGTATTACTGTCATACTTGAGGGCGGATTCTGGTATGAGCATGAATTTGATGTACAAAGTATTAAAAGAAACGTACGGAGTGGAACCTCACCATATGCAGTTATGGAGCGAAAAGAATAAGGCAGTGAAGTAGATTAGAGGGTCGCACACTGACTCATTCAAAAAGTTTGTCTAAATATGTTGAATTGCTTAGGGAAACCAATCTTGGTAGTGTCCTCAAAATTAAATATCAAGATAAGATTGATCAGAATGACGCCTCGCCAAATATGTTCCAAAGATTGTATATTTGTGTAAAAGCTTCCAAAGAAGGGTTCCCCAACAGATGCAGATCATTCATATGTTTAGATGGGTGCTTTTGAAAGGGCCCTATAGAGGCTGCGAATTAGCAGCAGTGGCAGTGGATGAAAATAAAGGCAGTTTCATTGCATATGTTGTCGTTGAGAAAGAATGTAATGAGAGTAAGGATCAGTTCATGGGCATGTTATATCAATGCATTAGACAAACCACGGAAGACAAGCCACGGACCTTTATGTTATATAGACAAAAGGTAAGTCATTTATGAAAATTAGTTGTTAAGTAACTGTTCCATGTTAATAATACTAACTGATTGTATTTTGTTGCAAATTAGGGTATAATCAATGTTGTTGATACCCAATTTTCAAACGACACACATAGGAAATGTGCTAAACACATTTATGCAAATGATAGGTCAAATTTCCTGGATAGGAATTGAGAACTCTATTTTGAAGGACTGGCAAGTCTTATTACTATAAAAATGATGTCAATACAATCAAAGAGATGAGTCAGGTTGAAAAGAGTGGTGAAGCTGTCAAGTATCTTAAATCCATTATATCGAATCAATAGTGTAGATGGATCTTTGATACTGAAGTCAAGAGTCATCATACAACAAACAATATGACTAAGTCTTTTAATCAATAAATTGGAAAGTTCAGGAATATGTCTGTTCTAACCCTCTTGTAGAACATCAGAGTAAAATTAATGGCTAGGTTGCATAAAAAAAATGCCAAAGCACGTAGTTAGGAAAAGGAAGTAACTCCAAGTATCTCATTCATATCCAGCCATCTTTGCACCACCCAAAGAAACTTAAAGGGCAGCGCCTTTCTTCATAAACATAATATAGTTTATACTTGGTTTTGTCAAATTCTGAAATCTTTACTGCTACTCTTTTATTACATGACCTACACTGTATATTATGTATTTTTGCCCTTCACAGTTGAAGGAGTTTATGCTTGCTTGAGACATGGCTGGTGCAAAGATGGCTAGATATAAATGAGACAAGGAAGACTAAGGATTTGGAAGAAGAGAGTTTAGATTTTGGTTGCTTGATATTTTTGTGTGTTTTGGATCCTTTTTACAGTTGCAAACAGATTCTAGCCATTACACACAAGACTAGTCTATTTTGAGTGTCTTTAATGTTACGCACAGGACTAGTCTTTAATGTTATTTTTGGCTTCCCCAATATTTGATGTTCTGTTCAGATTTTTTTGAAGGTAAAAAAAAAGTGACTTTCTAAGACTGTTAATAACATTCTTATAATATGTTTGAACTTTAAATAACAGTGACTCGAAGCAGGTTTTTCTTATTGATACAGCATTTATGTATTGGTATAAACACGTGGCGTAAATTAACCCTAAAAAGACGGTATAAAATGTACTTTATCTGCCGAAAGCACCATTGGTTCTCATCACTTTATTCATTCATTTATTTTTATCTTGTTCTCGTTGAATCCCTGTCCTACAGGAAATGAATGCATTAAGATATCACCTGACTATTGTATGGTTTTTTAGGGTGGATTCATTTTGGATGATGATTATGCCGAAACCAATCAAGGTCGGTCCAAATTTCAGGAATTCCACAAGCAACGAGCTGCATTTCCCTTGCTTCCTTTTTATTATTAAGAAATTCATTGAACGATAGATACACTATAGAACAACTCTTCTCATTCTCATATCCCCTCCCAAAATTAAAATTCAAATCTTTAATGATAAAAGTCTTAAATCTTAACTATTAAAATGACCCCAAAGAACCGTTTCCCATACTTCCTTAAATCCGTGGACAATACCAGTTATCTGTGGCCACTGGAAAGCTTTCTCAAATCGGCACAGCTTATTTGTCCGCAATTTTGGTGCAGAAACACAGTAGTGGGGCGTTGCATTTGCAGTGTTATAACATGAGCTGGGGCGCAACTATGACAATTTGCCATGCAGCCAGAATCAGTGCTCTCTCCCATCGAAGCACCTATTTCACACCTCTCCATTCTCAAAATATTTAACGAAGTTTGGCCTTTCAATCGACCCATGACAACCAACTTCAGTTGATATAGGAAAACAACGGTTAGGTAGATTTGCGCTTACAACTAGTTAGGAAGGAGTCAACTGTTTGACTAATGTCCACCGCTGGGCATCCTCTAGGAAATTAAGGCTATGAATCTTAAAATGAAATTTGGCATTTTATTATCATGCAGACAGGCAAAAAAAAAAAAAAAAACCAATCTGTTCTTACTTATCCTCGGTACGAACCCCAGCTTTTGGTGCCGAACTTTTGGGAAATTTATGGATCAGCTGGTCAGCAAAAAGCAGGCTTTTCATTTGCTCCACCTGCTGCCACTCTTTCTCCATCTGCAAATCCAATTCTTCAAAACGGGCAATTTTATCTTGTACCTCTTTCATCTGTGAAAGCCTCATTATACTTAGCAACCACTAACAATTAACATTTCAGCAGAGCAAGCATCACGCAAATTTTTATGCACCTGAACTTCTGCAATACCGGAAATTGCCCTCTCCACTTCTAGCTCTTCCTCCTCGACGCGTGAATTTGCATCTAAATAAGCTCTTTCCAGTGCATTCAGGTCGCTGTCAACATTAGGTGACGGGCCACTGTCTGCACCCATGGATAAAATATTACAGAAAGAATACCCACTCTGTGTATCAGGGCATTTATTCTTTTTGTTCCTTGTTCCAAGATCAAACAGTTCATAAGCCTCTATTACCCCCCATTATCACTCAAATAGTTCATGCGCTCATTCCCAATCATAAACCACTGTAAAGCCTCCTCATCAGTACAGAATCTCTCATGATAATTCTATACTTAGCAAGAAGTATACCATACCTAGCTGCCTCGTATGCCGAGCAAATGATAGAAGATTGCCTTTACTTCCTCCATATTCCACCTCCGTAAGAGCTGATACGGCAGCTTGAGCAGCAGCTTCTGCAATATCTACGCCCGCCAAAGCTGATAGAAAAGCAGCCTGAGAAATTCTCAAATTAGAACATTGCAGGCATCTAATTTAGGAAGAGAACACTACCAAATAAAAGCTCTAGCAATAGCCTGCCAAATTTCAGTTTTGATTTCCAGAAACAGATATGACGCCAAAATGGTAAAGCTCAGTAGATCAATTGCCCAAATAGCTTAAAAATTAGCACAGGCCCAGGTGATAAATTAATCTTCGTCCAATTTAGATATGTTTACTGATTTTGATATGGCCAAATCTTTACCTGAGCCATTATCGGATTACTTGCATCTGCAAGAGGCGATAGGCGCATTCTTTTATTCGGAAACATGGTTTCTGATCCACAGTTAGCATCATCGTGATCCTTTATCTGGCTAAATTTTGTATCAACCTCCCCACAGGCTGCGTTACCAGAGAATTCTTCCCCAAAAGGAAGCTTGATGAAATGAGTGATACAGTCTTTCTCATTCCTACCAATAACATGCTGTGCAACTTTTTTCCAGTCATCGCCATAATGCATGATGGATTCCAGAAGTTGCAGCGTCTCTTTTTCTGTCCAGTCTTTCCTCATCTCTTCACTGATCTCAACTCGCCTGAAATCAGAAGAGCTGACACCAACACGATAGTTGCCACGCACATAGCATCGAGCACATAGAGTCAAATCATACTGAGATGAGCAACAAAGAGAGACCGCAATAGTCAGACTAATGGCAATTATGTATTTTCCATTAGCTACCTAATACAAGTAAATTATAAGGTATGCTATAGGAGAAACAAGCTCAGGAGCATGATGGCATTACAATCACGAATTAAATCTAAAAATCGCATAAAGTTGCATACATGTCATAAATAAATAGATAGATTTCTGAATTGCATAAACAGTTTCTTCAATGACATCAATTGAAGTCACAATTATAAAAAAGAGATTACAATTACGGCCCTTGCGTTCGGGTTTGAGCAAAAACACTTTTGAAAACCAACACGAAATTTCCCATCAGATAAAAGGGGGAAAAAACTTTCGATAACGAACATGGGTTGGGTAAATGGAGGAAGGGAGAAGACCTTATCGCAAGCAAAGCAAGCAATGCTACAAACAGACTTGCAACCACTGCAATATCTCTTGGCGGTGTCCTTGCTGGGAGTAGCAGCTGAATCCGCCCCGGCAGCGGTGGGGGCAGCGCCATCAGCAGAGGCCTGTGAAGGAGTAGACTTGGATTCCTTATCTTCCCACTTCAAAGGCTTGAGGGAAGCAGAAGGAGAGAAATTAATCAAACCCCAGGTGTCGAGGAAATCGAAAACTCTGCGAATAGAACCAACGTCGCCAACGAGGATCTTCCTGACCTCTGTGAAGGTGATCTTGGAGGAAGGGTTCTGCCTGAAGAGCTTGACGATGGAATTGCGGTAGTACATGTAAACCCTAGGGTTTTTGGAAGCCGAACGCGAATCGAAGAACTCCGGGAGGAATCGCTCCTCGCATTCGTGAATGCCGTTCCACGAGAACCACCCTTTTCCGCAATACGATACAGCAAAAACCACCACCACCACCACCAGCACACAGACACACATACAGTCAATTTAAGGCCTTCTGGTTTTCATATAAACACATGGAAACAAAAAGGAAAGTTCAGGGCTTACTTGAGTAGCTGGGGAAGTTGGCCACCTGGGCATCGGAGGAAGGAGGCGGCCGGGGAGTGGCGGATGTTGGGGTTGGAGTCTCCGGCTTGACGGGAGAGGATGCCGGGATTGAAGATGACGGGGGGAGATGAAGCCTGGAAGATGATGGAGGCGGGGTGGCGGTGGCGGTGGCGGTGGGGTTGGCGGGGGTGTTGGCAGCGGCGGAAGGTCCTGTTGCGTCTAGAGGAGATGATATGGACGATGACGACATTTTTGGGGGCACTAATTGCGCCTCTCTCTGTCTCCGTCGGCTCACTGGGTTGCGTTGTATCCGGCGATGTTCGACCGCCTTCCACCCCGGCTCCAAGTCTAGAGACAATTATTTATAGAAATATTATTTATTGTACACAAATACCTATTCCCAAAACGCTCCGTTTAACCTTTTTTTGTTTTTTGGATGGAACCTTCCTACACTGGATTCCTTGCTCAAGAAAAAGGTGTTTTTGAGGAAATTAAATGCATTTTAGCTTTTAATTTAAACAAAAATTACATCTAATTATTTCTATACTTGTCCATTTTATGGTTCACAACTTGTGTTATCGAAATTCACATCATTAGTTCTTTAAGCCACGTCTCAGTAGTTAAAAATTTAAATTTTTATATTCAATATCTCATATTTTAATTTTAGAATAGGGTATAAGGCTTATAAAAATTGTAACAATTATTCTTATTGTATAAGTAACAACCAAATAATTCTTCTAATATGCAAATGAGTCCTTTAATTAGATGTAAACAAGTTTATTATATTAGACCTTAGTATCTGAAAATTATATTGGGTTTTGACTAATCTAGTTTAAGTAAAAAATGATTCATTAGAGGGGCAAATCTCTCTCAATATTTATTTTCTTCATACACAAAATTCAAACTTAAAATCTTATTTAAAAAAAACTAAACTTCAGTCACTTAGATTAACGAGCATAAGTAGATATAAATATGTTTATTGTGAATATGCAGCTGTACCATTAGAAGTATGTTAACTATTCAATTTCATATTTTCCATATTAAAATAGAAATATAGATGTGAACTCTTTAGCATTTCCCATATTGATCAGAACCAATAATATGTAGTTCCATTTTGTTCGACTAAATTTCAATTTATTGAGCCACAAGTAACTTTGCCGCTTCAGTGTTCAAAATCCGATGCCATCCAGATTCAATATATTCCCACGGCTATAACTGATCAAAAACCGACTAACTCGACTCAATTTAATTAATCTAACTTGCATCAACTTGCACTCATTAAAACTTTGAAAGCCTAAATTAGTTATAATTTTAAAATTTTAAAATCCGATAAGGATAGATTGAGTGCGGATTAAGAGTTTATTCGCCTAATCTGACCAATCGTATTTTGTATATATATATATATATATTAATCGTAACTAAAGAGGCACCGTTGCATGTTGGTTATCGTCAATGACAAGTCACGTGATCGAGCAAAATTTCTATGCTAACTTACTCACTCAGTCTAGTTTTGTACTACATAATAATTATAAAAAATATAATTTCGCTTGATTTGTTGATTTGACTCAGATATTCGTGTTTTTTTTTTTTTGCTCAATTCTGCATTATATATATAATGTGTTTGGTTTTTTTTTTTCCCCTCTTTGTTAATAGTCTCTAAGTAACATCGAGGAGGATTGTGTGACACATCTGAGAATTCTTAGTTGAATTAACTAAAATTGAAATTGTGGTATTTAGCTGTTTAGAAATACAATACTATCATGATATTTATGTTTTGGGGAGTAAAAAAGATAATGATACTTATTCTTGTTCTATTGCAGATTGTTAATTATCATTTTCTTTTGTTGTCAATGTTGTCATAGGCTTGTGTGTTCGGCTCATGTCCCATATTTAAGAAGATCCGATGGCCTCTTTATCTTCTAATTTTGAATTTAACTGACATGTATTTATGAAATTTTTTTTATTATTTATTTTTATGTCAAATCTTTTTGTTCTTTTTTTATGATTGATTATGACTGTAAATTAAAAGAAATTATAATTTTTTTATTATATAAAATATGTTAAAATTAACCAAATTTAATCTATCAATAATAAATTAAATTAAGTAAATTAAATTGTATGATAAATTAATAATAGATAAAATATCATCTAATTTACTATTAATAAATTGAATGAGAATATATCTTTAAATCTGTTCAATCCAACGTCCGTTTGAAATAGAATGAAATCTGTGAATATACGACACGTTAGGATTTGCCCCAAGAAAGATTGTGGAACATTACATCATAAAAATGATTACGAAAATGATAGAAATGAAGGGGCACACACCAAGCGTGACATGATAAATTTTTTTTTTTATGAACTAAAAAAAATCGTTGTATTAATTAATACGATTTTCGTACATAAGTCCAATACAAATGTATCGAAAATACTTGTACAAGACAGGACTAATCGACACTAAAAGCCTACAAACAAATATGGTCCAAGAACCATGTAGAGAAAACCCTACGAAGAGGGTACCAACCAGACACGCCGGATAAAGCTGCACTAGCCAGCAGAAACCGCACAAAGGCGGACTTACAACGGAAAATGTTGGGATACGACCAGCAGCGATTTCCCTAAACACAGCACTACAAACAGAAGCAAATACACACAATACATGTCCTTATTTTCAAAATTAACCAACGACCCAAATCACCCAAACTGGACAGCAACCGAAGCATTCCGCCGGTAGAAGAGGAAAGGTGGAGGCAGTGGCAGTGGATCACTAGAAAGCGACGAAGGACGGGAGGAGAGGATCGGCATGGAAAATAGGGGCGGCGGTCGTGGGTGGATGGGCGGGAGAGGCAGCGACACCAACAGCTTCGGAGCCCTCTCCAACAGCAACCAGTCCAGCTCCCATGGGTACTCCGGTGACCAGTACGGTGGCACCGGCAGCGACCCCAGCTTCGAAATCGGTGGTGCCTGAAGCCGGATGGTGGCTCCGGCAGCGTAGACGGTGGGCGGCGCGGCAGCTTTGGAGGCGGACATGGCGGCAAAAATGGCAGAAAGAACAGCGAAAGGTGGAGGACCACAAATCTGAGAAAGAGGAGGCAGGCGGTGCATTTGTTCAGAAAAGATTTACAGAAAGCGAAATCAAAAACCATGGCAGTGAGGGAGTGCGGGGAAAGATGGCGAAGGGGAGAGAAAACAAAAGGAAAAAAAAAGGGGAGGGGGGGGCGAGGAGGCAGTATGGATGGAAGGGCAGGTGGGCTGGCCGGCGGTGGTGAAAGTTACCACCGTCACTGACCAGAGAGGTGGGTGAGGGGGTTGGGTGTGTGAGAGGGCAAGACTTTTCTTTCCTTCGTGCTACTCGTTCAACTCTAAACCTGATCACTACATAGTCTGGCCCCTCGACATGATAAGATTTGGTGAAAGAATGGTATCAAAAATATAAATGAAGCTAAAATTCAGAAAAATCACTTTGGCGCCCTCCTTCATGCATGTTGATTGTTGTGGCACTCATAAGACTCCCTTTCATGCTGTCGCATCCAATTACTATAGTGCTATACTAAAAATGTGGATCATAACGTAGTATTATTCTACCTCGATTTAGTTTAACATATACAATAAAGAAAATATTACAATATTTAGTTTAAAAATAAAAAATATCATTAGATTAAATTATATAATTCATTTAAAACTATTTAAATAAAGTCATGTAATATTATTCTTAGTCAAATTCACAAAAAATTTAGCTCGGTGTATTCAATCTCTGCATTAAGCAAAGAGATCTAATGTGATTTGTGAGTCAATGATTTGTCAACCGATAGATCAATCTTTAATTTGTCACCGTGAAGAAAAAACTTGGCTGACAAAAATAAATATGTAAGGATTTGGTATACAATGCGAGCTCATGGTACAGTGTAATTAGTAAAATCTTTCACGTTAATAATATCTCTTTCAATAAAGACTATAACATGTCACCGATATTTTTTCCATTTTTATGGATAAAAAAACTATTAATTTATTGAGTTGAATTTAAGTTTATCCGTATGAATTTTCATTTATATAAATGGCGTTATTTCCAGAAAATTACCATTAAATGGAAGAAAAAAATCCAGCTTCCAATGACCCACACACCCAGCCCCTTGGTCCAGCTGGGAGTCTAGCACTCCATTCTAGAGACTTCCCAGATGTAACAAATCAAAAATTGTCCCCCAACTTCTAGACTCGTCACAAATTTACTGCATAACTTATGACTCACCGTGTAACTCATAGTCAAATAGACGTAATTAATGCACAACAAATACCTACAATTGTATCTGCCACATCATGCACGGGGCATATGCAGGCCCGAAAAAGCACCCAGAACAGCTCCAACTTGTTTATGCTTGTATTCCCATTCCAAGAAGATAAAAATGCATTCTGGCAATCCCCAAGTATACTTATGAGTTATGGCTCATCGCCTACTGAATTGAACTGCAAATTGCACAAATAATTCATATGCTAGTAGTAGTTCGTTTGCTGGATTTCCAGGAGACTCTTTTAAAGTTTCCGACATCCACGTGAGACACCATTTGCACTGATCAAAATTTGTTAAATAAAAGATTCGCCTGTAAGGGAAGAGGTATAAACATGAAATAAACCACATGATCCTGATCTTCATTATATGCTGACAATTCATAAACCTGTTGAATATCACAACTCATAACTTGTTGAAAATTATTAAAAATATCTAGTCTTTCAATTAAGCAATGAACATCGCCACATATGAGTGCTTCTAAATTATTCCTGAGGACCCAAATTGTCTGCAACATGGACAATGCCAATGAAGACATAAGAAGCTAATCTTACTCCACTATTCCAGCCTTTCTATAGCTCTCCACAGAGTCAACCAGCGTTTCCTCCAGCGGACGGTAACTCCAACCCAGCCTCTGCAACTTTTCTGAGCTCAGCTTTCGTTCTTCTCCAGTTGCATCGATCAAGCTGCCACCAGACAATAGAAAATCTTCACTATACTAGGCAACAAACTGAATTCATAAAATAATAAAATTCCCCAGGTTCCTTAGGCATCAGGCCACAAGACACTTACTTCTTGGGATATCTGTAGTTGGGATACATTCCTCTCAATTTCTCAATCATATTTGCAGTTGTGACCCCATGTGCGGTGCATATGTATCTGCCTTCTGCCTCAGGCTTCTCATATGCCAAAACCAATGCTTCAGCCACATCACGGACATCTACAACCCAGCGATGCTTGTTTTCCAGAGATTCATAACCCTCTGCATGATGAAATCACCAGTTAGAATATGCAGAAGAAAGCGCTATGTGTTTGTTTCATCACAACTAATGTCAACAATATTAAGGGGGGGGAAAAAGAATAGAAACATATAGTAATTTCATTTGATCCCTGAGATAGAAAAGAGACCGACAGCTGAAACAAAATTGTTCTGATTTAGCTAAACCAGCAGAAAAAATGTAGTGGGATGTGCACTGGAACTATAAATTGGAAGGCCATACATAGTGAGCTGTAGGGACATTGACTAAATCTCCATTGCCATCAATCAATTACCGATTTTCAGCAATTCATGGTTGAATTATTATATTCAAATCTTAAAGTTGAAATCTCTCGTTATAATAAACAAATTCGGATTAAAGCTGAATGAAATCATAACCATATGCAAGCATATATCACGAAATTGGTCCAATTAAATGATTACCTTTCAAGAGCTTAACAAGAGCCAAGCTACTTGCATTTAGAGAGGACTGCAAAACTGGACCCAAAACGAGGGTAGGACAAACAGCCACAAGATCTAGCCCAGCTCTCTTTGCGTACTCCCAGGCCTCAATTTCTGCTTCCAACTTGGAAAGACAATACCAGTTCTGGTACAAGAAAGGACTAGGAATTATTGAATGCAAATTAAGCCTACTTCGAGATTTCAGAAGCATTACATGGCCAGCGTCAACTACTGCTTTAAGGATATCCAAATGTTCAACTTTAACCTACGAATGTGAGTTTTGAACGACATTATAGCTGTACTTTCAAGTTGTTTACCTTGGTTGTTCTGCAGTACTCCTTACTGGACCAACAACTCTCATCCAGCACTTGATCCTTAGGATAGCTTGGGTTCATGCTAACTGCAACTCCAGAGGACACGAAAACAACTCGCTTAACCTTCGCCTGAATGCATGCTTCAAGCACGTTCAGTGTGCCTTTTACAGCCGGCTCAATCACTTCCAGCTAAGCTCATATAATATCAAGAAATTTTCAGTATTTAATCAACAGAAAGCGGAAAGCTTCCATGATACAAGGCAGATGAACACAATAAACATTTTTTTTTTACCTCGGGGTTTGGTACAGAAGTGGAGGGAACAGGAGAGGCAACATGGAACACCCCAATGCAACCTTCAATGGCAGAAAAAAGGGAGTTGTAATCCAACAAATCTGCCTTAAAGAGTTTGAGACTCTCTGGTGCCTTCTCAAGTCTGTTCAAGTGAGCATACTTCTGGTCCACTGCATAACGTTTCCAAGCGAAAATTACACCCAAATTTATAACCCAAAACATAATCAGTGGCATCAAACTGACAGCGAGAACCAAGCTAAATCTGGACTAAATCAGACAAGTATGCTTAATTAAGACAGGAAGAACATGGACAATTTTCCCAAATATAGCACATGTGGAATTTGTAGTTATTTTTTTCTTATTAATTAGCTTCGAGTACCGAAACTCAAAATCGAAACTTTTAATCATGTAGTCAACTTCAGTAGCAGGTAAGAACAAACTAATAAACGACAGGTACACCCATCAACATCAAAGACAAGCAAGGATAAGAAAACCATATGCAAGAAGATAAAAAGCGAAGTAATGGTAGTTCAGTTACTGGGTTCTCGAACAGTGCCATGGACGATGTAGTCCTTAGAGAGGAGAAGCCTGACGACCCAAGAGCCCAGATATCCTCCGGCCCCGGTCACACACACCTTCCCCCTTGCTGCCGCCATTTCCCAAAGCCCTGGCCCTCTGCTTTCGCACCCTAACAGCTTGTTTGGGAGACGCGGAATCCTTGCAGAGAGGAAAGAATTATGGAGAATTTGGGGAACTTCACTTGTTTGGAGTTTGGACAGAGTAGGACGAGCGAATGAAGAGCTGGGGACCCCCCGGGGGGGCGGGGGCGTGGGGGAAAGGGGGAAGTGGACGGCTGACTTTCTTTTCTGTTTTTTCCTGGATAAAATTATTGGAAGAAATAAAAGTGAAGGAGATGAAAGTAGAGGATAACATTATTAAAGGAGAATAATATTTATTATCTTTTGTTATATTTGAAAAGAGGTTATTAGAGGGAATAAAATTATAAATTTTTTTATACGAAAAAAGGTAAAAAGTAGGGAAAAGAAAGATAAAATATATTGAAATAATAATTTTATTATTTATAATAAATTCTATCTAAATATATTTTTAAGTAAAATTATAATTTTAAAATTATATAATAGATAATTGAATCATTTAATAAATTTAGTAGAGAATCAATAATTTTCTTCTTATTTTTGAGAAAATTGGTTTCGATAGAATAAAGAGGATTAGGAAAATTAAAAATTTTTTTTCTCACTTTTCAAATATTTTTTAAATACAATAATTTACTTTAATTCTCTCACTTTCCTCTTCCTTCCTAAACACAATGTAAATGAAATTACTTTATGTCCCTCTTAGTTCTTTTATTTTTTTAATTTTGTATAAATAAAAGTATTATTATAATATATATTAATTTTTTTATCTTATTTTCTACATATTACCAAACACAATATTTGTTAACATTTTTTTTTATATTACATTCTTTCATTTACTAAAAAAAAATTAGAGTACATTTTTTTTCTCTAAATATTCATTCCTTTCGCACTTTTTTCTTCTTCCTCGAATTTTTCCCAAACAAGAGGTAAACTTATAGACTTTTTACTAAGTACATCGGGTGCACCGAACCGGATTTAGAATAAAATATTATTTTATTTAAGAGAAAAAAAAAACTTGAATTTTTTTTTACAAAATTAAAATTTAAATCTGATTATTATCTTAAATTTAAATATAGACAATATATAAAATTAGTTAAAAAATAAATAACAAAAAAAATATTATTTTATTTTTTGTGTGTATTTCTCAATACATGAAATGTATGTGCCAAACTTTTCCGAAACTTATTTCCCACTAAAGTTCTTCGTGCCTAAGCTCTTCCTGCCTACGGCGCTTTGCTTGGCGGATTTAGACCAACGAAGCCTTGCTCCGCTGTCAATGCCGTAAATATCAGCTTTGTTTTCAAAACCTTAAAAAGAAAATCTTTGTTTTTATGGGAACTTTATTTCCTTAATTTTTTCTTTATTCTCTTTTTTTTTTCTTCTTTTTTTTTGTGCATTTCTTTTTTCTTTTTCTATGTCTTTTTTTTTGCTTTTTGTGCGATAGTCAATGCCGTAAAGGTTGTCGTTGCAATTGCACATGGAGTAGGCCTTGAATCGTGGAGCTTTACTCTCTCTATGTCTTTTTTTTTTCCCAATGTTTAATTTGTCGTAAAGATAAGTTAATCATGTTGCCATTTGCAATTATGATATTTAATAAAAATCATAAAAAACTTGTAGTTTATTTTAGAAATTTCTCTCCTCCCTTTCTTCTCAATTAAAGAGAAGATTGTGGTTCCATAAAACTAAATAAGAAGAGAAATGGAGATGAGTTTACGTGTAAATTACAAACATTAAAAACAATTTTTAATTGGACAAAAAAACAATTGTTTAAAAAATTTTGAATTTTTCCCCAAAAAACACTGATTTTTAAAATAATAATAATTTTTAATTTCATTAATCGTATTTGTTTAGTCATTTTAACTCTTCTCTAATAGAATTTTTCTACCATCCAACCTTTTCATCAAAAAAAAAGGCAAGACTTTTTTATTTCTATACTTCATTAGCTTATCTAGAAATTTTATTAACAAACATAAGTTATGTTTGGTTTAGCTAGTACTAATTACTGATTATAAATGAAAACAAATATAGTGTTTGCTATTGCTATTACATAATAAAATGATTTATATTGATGTTATTACAAATGTAATTATACATAAGCGAACAAAAAAAAATTATACATACTCATATATAATAAACTTATCATAAAATAAATAATATCTCACGAATTAAAAATATATTGATTGTTAACCAACTGATTAAATTTTAATTGTTATTTATCATATCTTCTCAACTTCAATATTTTTTAAAAAATGTGAAAATTACATATATCAATGCTCTTTAATTCAACTATTTCTAATTTTTCAAGTCATTATCTATTTTAAATATTTCATATCATTTTTATCTCATTCTCTCTCAATTGTCACTCAAAATCTAATTATGAGTTTTTTTTTTTTACCAAAAAGAAATTTCATTATATTACAGGACACGAGGTCCAAATAGATATAACGAGAGCATCCTAAAATGGAGCCAACTTACAGCAGCACACTAACTGATCTATCCTAATCTATATGATAGAGCTCACCAAAGCATAAGCCCAACCCAACACCAAACTGCAGACATGCAACTCGAAAGGGAAAGCAAGCCAGGGCCCATAGCCCTGGGAAGCAACAGGCCCACATAGAGACACCAGCTGGCCCATAGCCCGTTGCGAAAGACAACATAGACCAAAGGGTCTCCAAACCCCACCGCCACTGCTTGCTCATCAATGGCAACAGGGGAAATCGGCAAGCCCCAAGGGGCCGTCGGCGACATCATCTCCAGCAACCAGCCAGCAAAACGCCGACCACGTCGAAGCGCTATACCAAGTGCGCAAAAACAACTACTAACTGCAGATGGAAGAGGGATCCAACTAAGGCGAGCGAAGCAAAATATGGTAATCGACAACGGCACAAAGGAACCATATAGAGCTCCGGCGAGAACTAGCCCGAACTGTACAAAGCCACCCTCAAAAACAAAAGAACAGCCCTCCCCCACCACCAGACCCATCAGAAGATGGGAAGGAGGTGGGGGAGCCTTTGGGAAGACCAAGAGACGGCTCAGGCACCAAACATCGAAGGCTCGCGAACAAGAAACAACGCACTGCACAAACACCAGCTACCCAACTGCCAAACAAGCACCAAGGAGACGAGGAAACGAATCCCACAAAGGGGAACAAATCCCACGAGGGGAACAAAGCCCACCAAGGAGCAGGAACGCTCAAGTGAAACGCCGAGCGACGAACGACGACCGGACGCTCTTGATGCACGTTAGTAGAGACATGCGCACGATATCGTTACAAATAATTATGAGTTAATCCTTGGAATTTATCACCAAAAATTTATTTAATCGACTTTGGGGTCTCAATGGGCATGCAAAGCATAAATAAAAAGACAGAGAAGAAAAAAAATAAAAAAAAAGAAGGGGGGAGGGGGGCCCAGGGGGGAAGTAGGCATCATGTATGGTGAAACTATCGGGTGAGAAAAAAATTTGCAAGCACTACCTAGCGGAATCCGTATAGGAGCAGAGAAAGAGATAAATCATGTAGTAGTATTAAGGATCGATATTGTTAATATAAATGAATGAGCAAGCGATTTGCTTTTAAAAGTACTTAGTAGGTGATTTCTAATTAGTTATTTTTAAGGCTTTTATAAGCAATCAACATATGATAAAATAAATTTGTCAAATATTTCATATATTATTTTTTACAACTAATCAGTAATCAACAAATTTAAAAAGTTAAACTAAATATTCTCTTAATAATATAAACACTAAATTTATTCATAAAATAATTATTTTTTTAAGAATTAATATGTCGGTTTGAAGACCTTTTAAACCTCAAGTCAATTTTATGAACCGAAATAATTATACGTTTAAAAGCTACTATCATTATTATTGTTTTAAAAAATAAGACTTGAAGTATTTGGTTAAAAACAATATTAGTAACTGATTGCTGATAAAATCCTTCAAAAATAATTGACGTGAAAAGTAGGTACAAGTTATTTTTTATTCTCATAAATAGCTGATTAAAAGTATAATTACAAAAATATCCCTCCTTAAAAAAGACGCGCCACACTGCACTGCAGCCCGAGGAGCACTACAAGACACTTTTAACTCTTTTTTTCTAAACTTTGCCGAGAGGACGTCCATACTGCAACTTATAAAGTACACGAATATAATTTTTTGACCTTTTTTTTTTTGAAAAAGAGTTAAATAAATAATAAAATAATATTACATTGTTTATAAATAATAACTTATATTATAAAAATAATATTTTTTGAAAAAATTATAAAAATAATCTTATTTTAATTAACATATAATGATCTCTATTTTTTCTCTTTTTATTGTCATTGTATAAACAGTATTTTACATAACAAAAAAATAATTTATAAGTAAAGTATCGTGTATAGTAAAAATTAATGTTTTCCAAAATAATTATATTTTTTCTATAATATAATTGATCTTCAAGCTGCACATTTAATAAATTTTTAATTTATAAATATATTTTTATGAGGCTAATTTAAATTAAATAGAAGTAAAAAGATTGTCAATTATAATAAAAAAGAAAAGAAAATATTTAAAATAATAATTTTATTATTTGATCAGTAATAATTAATATTAATTTAATTAAATATTTCATTTAATAATAATAATAATCAACAATAAAAATTAATAATTAATAAAATAATTAATAATTAATAATAGTAATAATAAACATTTCCTAAATATTCAAGTGGGAGTGGGCTCGATTCGGTGCTTTTTGACACTTTGAAAGGAGATTAATTATTGCAATGCAATGTATCCAACGCATAGGCAGTTCGGCATCGTATGTCCACCTAAACACGTGGGAGCCAAAAGCAGTCCCGCAGTGGAGAGAGCGGGAAATTGGCACATCGTAATGTCCAACTAAACACGTGGGAGCCTAGCTAGCCCAAAGCCGTCCGCAGCAGGAGAATTAAAAAAAGTGAAAATTTCAATTAATTGATAAAATTAAATTTAATTGAACTAAATATTTAGTTAATTAAATAAATTTTATATTTAGTTAATTAAATTGAATAAAAATTAAAATTTTTAATTTAATTTTAATTTTTAATATTAAAATACTTTAATTTAACTGAACTGAGTTGAAATAATATTTTATATATGTATTTTTTTTTATTTTTTATAACAATAAAAATAATAATAATATAATTATTAATAATAGATAAATATTAAATAAATATTACTATATCTTAAATAATCAATCATCTATAATCTAATGACATCAAGATCTTGTTTCATTACTAAGAGAGTATTAAGATTTTAAAATTTTTTTGCTATTAAATTTAATTAATCAAACAGTTTATTGAAATTAAATTAAAATTTTTAATTAACAAAATTTTTAACTGGAAAATAATTTTTAATTTAAAAATAATTATAATAATTTAGTTCAATTACTTAATTAATGCATAGTTATTAAAACCGGTTCGGACACTAACCCGGTCAGGCGACTGGGTCAGTGAGTCATTAGTTCAACCAGTGGGTCATTGGTTCAACAAATAGGTCATTAATTATTAAGAAAATGAATATATCAAATAATATATATAAATTTTTTGTACAATTTAACATAATAACTACATTTTCACAAATTAAAAAGTAATTTATACTAATCAAAATTTTGATAAAAATTCTTAAAAAATTATTTTTAAGGTCAATTGTAACATATTATTTGATATATGAACAATATTAAATTATTGCATACAGAAAAATAGATTATAAAAAGTAAAAAATTATTAAATTGTACAAAAAAATATTGTGTAATACTGTTTAGTATTACGAAAATATTATTTTTATCATTCACACTGTAAAAAGTTAAAAAAAATAAATTTTAGTGTATAAATATTATACAAATATTATTGTTCAAGTAGTAAAAAATGAAAAAAATTTATAATCTTTACTATTTGAACACTGTTTATCATTAAAAAAATATTTTTTTACTGTTTACACAGTAAAAAGTGAAAAAATTATAATTTTTCTACTATTTAACCACTCTTCATCATTAAAAAATATTATTTTTATTATTTGCACAGTAAAAAGTGTAAAAAAATAATTTTTATTATTCAAATGACTTGATTACTGTTCACGTGAACTGGCTTGACCCAGTGCCTGGATCACCGGTCTGACCGATCAGGCTAGACCGGGTTTAATATCTATGGATTAATGGCCAATGGATACTCTGAAGGTAGTGATTAAATAGACGCGCAAAAAATAAATATATTAATTGATGCATTGTAATAAACGAATTTATTTTTACGGTAAATTTCTTAATTTTTACAACAAAAAAAATGATTACAAAATATTTTCAAATTTTTTTATAATAATTAAATATTTTATTATTATACAAATATAATACACAGTTACGATATGTTAATTCACACACTTCTCTATTTTTATCCGTCTACGTAATTTTTCCGTGCCTAATCCGCGAATAAGAGAGCAGAAAATGCGAGACACGTCACAATCTCGGCACTTGTGGGGCATAGGTGTCGCGATTCCTTCCCGAGGTGCCTCCCTTTATAAAACGTCCCCCATAACTCTTCAACTTCAGCTCATCCCATTCCCTCCGATGAGCCCAAAGCTTGAGCCGGTAAAGTAGCAAACCCATTTCCAAATTTGGTTTTACGAAAGCACCCCAAAAAATAAAAAATCTATTTGATTTTAAAATCTTAGGGGTAAAAAAAAAGTTCAAAAAAAGTTAGGCCGGAAGAGGAATGGACAACCGACGTAGGCCGGCTAAAGCCGCCGTCGCGAACGGCCAGCACCACCTCCATCAAAAGCATCAAAAGCAAGACAACCGATCCCCGTCCCCCGTCCCGAAAGCGTCCGATGCCCTTCCGCTGCCTCTTTACCTCACAAACGCCATTTTCTTCACGCTCTTCTTCTCCGTGGCGTACTACCTCCTCCACCGGTGGCGCGACAAGATCCGCAACTCCACTCCGCTCCACATCGTCAGTCTCTCGGAAATCGGCGCCCTTGTCTCTCTCATCGCCTCCTTCATCTACCTCCTCGGATTCTTTGGCATCGATTTTGTTCAGTCATTCATCACACGCGCCTCTAATGACGCGTGGGATCTGGACGAGGCCGACCCCAACTATCTTGTCACGTGTCCTCCCATTGCCGCGCAACCGCCAAAGCTGGCCCGTCCAGAAGCGCCTGCGCCCATAATTACGCCTCTGGCCACCGAAGAAGACGAGGAGATCGTCAAATCCGTCGTAGCCGGCGCCATTCCGTCGTATTCTTTAGAGTCAAAGCTAGGGGATTGCAAGCGGGCGGCGACGATACGGCGGGAGGCGCTGCAGAGGGTGACTGGGAGGTCGCTGGAGGGCTTGCCGTTGGAAGGATTCGATTACGACTCGATTTTGGGCCAGTGCTGTGAAATGCCAGTTGGATACGTCCAGATACCCGTGGGAATCGCCGGTCCTTTGTTGCTGGATGGGTTCGAGTACTCGATTCCGATGGCTACTACGGAAGGCTGCTTGGTGGCCAGCACCAACAGAGGATGCAAGGCCATCTACGCCTCCGGTGGGGCTAGCAGCATGGTGTTGAGGGACGCCATGACCAGGGCCCCTGTCGTTAGATTTGGGTCGGCTAAAAGAGCCTCCGAATTGAAGTTCTTTTTAGAGAATCCTGACAATTTCGATACTTTGGCCGTAGTTTTTAACAGGTCTTTCTCTTTTTCTTTTTTGTTTCTTCGATTTTTTTTATTTAATGTCCTCTGATGATTAAAATGAAAATAATGGTTAAGGAGAAAGTCGATAAATGTGGGTTGTCATGGAGAAACTGAAAGCCTTTTTTTTTGTTCTTCTGTTTTTTGTGGGTTGCAGATCGAGTAGATTTGCGAGGCTCCAAGGTATTAAGTGCTCTATTGCTGGCAAGAATCTTTACACGAGATTTAGCTGCAGCACAGGCGATGCAATGGGGATGAACATGGTATCCAAAGGGGTTCAGAACGTCCTTGACTTTCTTCAGACTGATTTTCCTGACATGGATGTCATAGGCATCTCTGGTAAATTCCTTTTGTTGTTGTGTTGTGTGATTTGTTTGGTTGTTGAAATAAAATCAGATGTTGACCTTATCAACCGTACTGTTTCCTTAGATTCCATTTTGTGGTTGTTCTTTGAGCCTACAATTTTAACTTACTTAGTAAACATCAAGTTATTTTGGTTTCATTGATATTATATCAGTAAACATCAATCACGTCAGTATCCTGATCTCTTGTAGTATTCTGTTCCAGCACTGCACTTATGATTTATAATGTTTGATGTCACTTTATTGTGTTTCAGATCATGTGAGTCATTTTCTGCTTTCCGTTTTATTATTATTATTATTATTATTATTTTTCATGTTCTCGTAATCTAAATCAAATGAAGTCATCACATCATTGCCATTTTATCATCATTTTGGATCATATGAGTCATTTTCTGCTTTCCATTTTATTTATTTCTTTTTTTCATTTTCTCGTTATCTAAATCAAATGAAGTCATCGATGAAATGGCAATGATGCACAGAAATTTTGGTTCTTTTGCCCATGTAAGTTGGCTGTGTGTAAGTGTTATCAAGGTTGTCTCATTTCCCTGTCATTTGTGTGCGTCTCCTCTGTTGTCCAGGAAATTTTTGTGCGGACAAGAAACCCGCAGCCATAAATTGGATTGAAGGTCGTGGCAAATCTGTTGTTTGCGAGGCAATTATCAAAGAAGAGGTGGTAAAGAAGGTGCTGAAAACCAGCGTTGCTTCCCTTGTAGAGCTCAACATGCTCAAGAATCTTACTGGTTCAGCTGTGGCTGGTTCTCTTGGTGGGTTTAATGCCCATGCCAGCAACATAGTCTCTGCAATCTTCATAGCCACTGGCCAAGATCCAGCTCAGAATGTTGAAAGTTCTCACTGCATCACCATGATGGAAGCTGTCAATGATGGAAAGGATCTTCACATCTCTGTGACTATGCCTTCGATTGAGGTAATTGAAGTCTTCCGTTAAGAAGCTGCAGTCTTATTTGTTTGCATACATTATCTTACACATTTAAGGTTAATATGTTCGTTCCCTACTTCTGATAGGTGGGTACAGTTGGCGGTGGGACTCAACTTGCATCGCAGTCTGCCTGCTTGAATTTGCTTGGGGTGAAAGGCTCAAGTAAAGAGTCACCGGGTTCGAACTCAAGGCTCTTAGCAACGATAGTAGCTGGTTCAGTCTTGGCAGGGGAGCTCTCCCTGATGTCTGCCATTGCAGCTGGGCAGCTGGTCAAGAGTCACATGAAGTACAACCGTTCCAGCAGGGATGTATCCGCTGCCGCATCAACTTAGAGGGAGAAAGAAGCGGACCCAGCAAGGAAAGTGGAGTAAATAAAAGGTGGAGGTTGCGTTGAAACAAAAAGACGGGGGGAAAATCAAGGCTGTTGGTGCCCATGTGAAATGGGGTTAGCTGTCATAGCTGTAAAAGTTTATATTATGCGTGCAAGTGTTGGAAGAGAAATAATATATGGCTATCTCGCTTTCTCTCTCTGCACATGACATGAGTAATGCAGCTCCTTTTCACCCTCCATAGCAGAATGTGCTCCCACCCACCCAATTTGTTGTCCCAATTTGTTGTTGGATGTTGTGTCCTAGTGTGGATGCTGTTTAATCTATGTCCTCTTATTCTTTGTTGTTAGTGGACAAATTATTTTCGTTGTTTGGGAGAAGAGTGTGGTCCCTGTGCTTGGACATTGCTCCTGTTGTGACTTTGCTCCTGTTGTGACTTTGTGCATAAGAATGTGACCATTTTCATGACATCTTATGTGGGCTCGCAGAAATTAGCTGTTTCAATTAGTACTTTGTGAAGTATATACCAAAAAGATCAACATTTTGTGGAGTAGTTTTTCGTTTCTTCATGGGTGATAATTAGTTATTTGAATTACGTGTTACAAGTAAAATAGCTTGAATTGTTATGTGAGGGATATTTTTTTAATCAAAATGATGAATTGAAATTTATAATAGATAATATTTTAAAAAATTATGACCTTTGTATAAATTAATAAATATAATATATTTTTTAAAAATTTACAATTTAGGTTATACAAATTTTTTTTTTTACAAATTTATTGTGTTGTTAAATTTAATGATTATTTCTTTCATTTAATGTGAATTTTGGTTGTCATGTATTTACATTACATTTCATCTTTTAGTTTACATCACCAAGACAAATTATTACTTTTGATAATTTTACCCATTAAACAGGATAAAATGATAAATTTATTAGTAAAAATTCTTATAGAGTTTAAATTATGAATTTTTAAAAGTAATATTATATTTATTAATTTACGTAAAATTTATGATTTCTCCGTTTTTGGGTTTTTTTTTTTTATAAAATGAGAAAGTAGGATTGATATTTTATAATCACAAAAAAATTATAAATTTAATCTCATTACTATTATAATGTAAATTGTAAATTTAACATTATTATTTAATATTAATAAAATTTAAACTCTCAACTATAAAATCAGAAATTTAAATCTCTTGTCAATCCGCCGCATGAAATGGTAATAGTACGTGATTTCTCTCATGGTTGGTGTCACTACTCTGTAGTCACTAACCAGCCTTGTGTTTCTCCTCATCAACACGTTATTCACGTCCGTTGGCAGCGATATATGTATATTTTTTCTTTGGCAGCGATGTTTCTGGACAGGTTTCAAATAAAACAAAACTAGCTAATAAATAAGCCATTGCTTTCTTTCTGTTCAATTATTCTGTTCTTTGGTTTTTGAATATTGAATCAAGATGCTAACTAATATAGCCCTACTACTGAACTGTCAACTATTTGGTCAAAAACAAAAAAAAACTATCAATTATATATATGTATATATGGCTGAAGAGTTCTGTCAACAACCATTTCATCGAGAGGGCTCTTACGAGGGAGGGTCAGGGTGGGCCCTTCAAAGTCCAAACATGGAGAATTGATTTGAACTGAAGAGCGCATGAAAACAGCAAGAGACAGACAATTTAAGGTTTTAACGCTTTATAGAGTTGGGAATGTGAAACAATTCGTAATTCCGTTGCCAATTCAGACTCTATTCACCACGTGCATCTCCTCCTTGTAGCTTACTTACCGCAGCAAATCCCTGAACTCTTACAGTCACTTCCTTTGTTTTTTTTTTTCATATGATGAATGAAAAGAGACTTTTTCTGCATATAATTGCCGCTGCAGAATCAAATCAGAGTTTTTTTTTTTTTTTTTTTTAATAAAAGAGTGTGGAAAAGAGTTGACTCCATACTCTAACTTAGAATTATTAACGACTTGATTTACTGTAAATTCATAATAAAATCCTACCAGTTGAGCACCAATGCAGTTTCGACGTGTCTCCTCTGCACTTAAAGACAAAAAAATACAGAAGTTTTGTCTTTACGCTGCACATTTTCACAAGAATAAGCCCACCTCGGATAGATTTTTATCAATTGTTTTTTCGCATTTTATCAAATTTTAGGGCTAATTACAAAAAAAAATTTAAAATTTCTGGTTGGTTACAAATTAAATAAAACGTTACACTAATTACAATTGAACTCCCAACGTTGAAAACTCATTGCAATATGAATCTCACTTCCATTATTTGGCAAGAATTTGACTATATGAACACGTTTAGTGAATTATATAAAAAGTAGATAATTTATACAATAGTATCCAACGATTTATTTATTTTTATTTTTGAATTTAATACCTTTGTAACAATTTAACAATTTATATCACTGCGTACTCACCGCGTATTTTGTTAATCATTGCTAACAAAAATTTTTGATTCGTTAAATAATGAATGGAAGAGTGATTTCAGATCTAGAATTTTGATCCTCTCTCACTTCTAAAGCATCTAATAAAACTTTTTTCCCCCTAAATTGCTTATAACAAATTAAAGGGGCAAACCAAAATATATACCAACCAAACTTTTTTTGATTACCAAAATTGACAAACTTATTTTACGAGAAAGATTTACAGGGAAAAAAAAGTTTTATAAATTGTTTTTGGGAGTGAGTGGACAAACTGGCCATGCTATTTTCCCTTCATTATTTAAACAAAATTGGACGAGGAGTCTGAATTACAATCACCCTTATCTAATTTTAATTGTAATGTGTTAGAATTTATTGAAATTTCTATGTTATCAATCTTATAATCATGTAGTATCTCCTTATATTTATAAGCAATAGCACCTAAAATGTTTCTAAACAGCCATCCCAGCCAAAATAATTAAAAACTTGAACATCTAATTTGAAACTCGTCCATTCTAATTGTTAGATTGGTGGGTGGAAAAATTATATGGGAAAATTGTTTCATATACATACAAACACATCTCTTAATATGAAGTATAATTTTCCACTGTATATAAATTTATTAATTTTTCTTATTTATTAGGAAGTCTATTAAGACATAAACTACACAATTTTTAAGATTTGAATCTCAAATTTCTAGAATAAAAGTCTGAACTCTAACCACTAAAGTATTTTCACATATAAATTTATTAATGTATCATTTACTTCTTATTATGCGTTATAAAGTCCGCTCCTAATAAGTACAAATTACAGAATGAGTTACATATTTCAGTTAAAAAAACACTTTTATTTTCATGATTTTAACTTTAATGAAAATGTCCTCGAAGGAAGGGTACTTGTTTTCCGACCGAGTCGATGGAAAGAGTTATAAAATATTTGGTTTACTTATTTAATTATTTTACACAAACAGAAGAGAGAATCCAGTGGAGTTTTTTTATTTTTTTTTATTTTTTTTTAACGCAAGAAATAATTAATAATGAACTTGTTATTTGTTAATAAAAAAGAGGAAACGGACGAAAAAGAATACCGCATAGAATGGACAGTACTCAAGGAGGAGAAGTCCCCAGTCCCACGAGTCAGTCATTTGTGGCTATGAGAACTTGCCGGTTGCGTGGCCCCGTAAGGGAGTGGCCGAGGTCTTCGTCCAGGTGGTTGTATCTAGTGGAGTTGACTGCAAGTAGCTAGATCTTCGTCCATATCTATGCATCTATGTAAGTAGGTTAGGAAAACAAGGGTTGAATTTTTTTTAAAAAAAAGTTATACTTTCGTATAATAGTGTGTTTGAAATATTGTTTAAATATAACCAAATGAATTTAATATGTAATTAATTAAATTTAATGTCTGAAGAAATAACAGTAATTTTTTTTTTGGTTACACTAGAAATTTAAATAGTTATAAATAAAATACAATCAGTTACATTTAAATAATATTTTAAATATTTTTTGTCCGGACATATACAGTTTTTTTTTTTTTTCTAGTGCCATTAATATGGAGGGGGTGAGTCAATGGCCGCCTAACCAGTTGGCAAATGGCGCTAGTCACGTTGGGATTTCATTAATTTAATATTCTCAACCACCGGGAAGTTTTGCTTGTAGGTCTTATAACGTACGATTATTCATATTCGTGGCAGCGTGGATACTAATTGAACTAGATCTTTAAAACGTAAGCTTTCTGGGCACTTCTAGTACTAAAAAAAAAAAAAAAGAAAAAAAAAAGAAAAGGGAGAGTGGGATATGGAAAGCGCCTTTGATTTGCATCCAAATTTTTTTTGAACAACAAAAAAGTGATCCATCGCCTTTGATTTGCATCCAGATTCATGAACAGAAAAAAAAAAAAACATTATGATTCGAAGTTGCAAGACTTTAGGCTGTTTCTGGAAGATACATTATTTATTTGTCTCTTCTGAATCTACAATTCTATGATTTGAATATGGAGTTTTAAGTTGTTCAATAATGTAAAGGTGATGTAGACAGGGAAGAGGCAAAAAAAAATAATAATAATAATAAAAAAAAAAAAAATATATATATATATATATATATATATATATATATATATATATATATAAGATGAAATATAAAAATATCATATTAATTATATTAAATAATAAACATCAAAATTATATTTTGTTATCTTTTTAATTATTAATAATCAAATATAATTTTTCTATATAAGTAAATATTCAATCAGTTAGTAATTTAGTATCATGTAATTGCACAATATTCTGATAAGCCAATTTTTTTTTACCATATTTATTGCAACTGATAAATTTAAAGTCAATTTTACAAATAAAGACAAATTTAAAAATATAATGTGTTTTAAATTTTTTTTTATTTATTATCTATCTCTAATAGTTTATTTCATTAAAAGATATAAAAAAATTTCTTAAAAGACATTATAAAATGAGAAAAATTTATTGAAACAATTAATAAAAAAAGTAATAACATATTTGGGAAGAAGACGAACAAATAAAAAGGCATTTTAAAGCAATTTTAAAGCAAAAAAAAAAAAGCCAGGAAAATAAAAGCGTTTAAGGAAGAGAAGAAAAAAAGGAAAATGGCTAAAAGAATCGAACCTTGGACAACCGAGTGGGGGGGGGGGGGGGGGGGGGGGGGCGCGGGGGGGGGGGGGGGCGGTGATTGGGGGGATGGCGTTGCCCACTGGACAAGATCGTGAGCCATTGTTCTTTCTCAATAACATTAATATTGAATTAAAAGAATTCAGGGGATAACTGCCACTCTAGTCTTTACTTAGATCCGTTCCTATCCTAGATGTAGAGTTTACTCTCTACTGATTATCTCTTGTAGCTTCAATTTTAGATAAGGTCTCATGGGGATTTACCTTTGATTTCTTAACTTTAGTACGGATTATTTGTCTTTGATCATCAATATTTACAAAACGTATCGATTAAATTTCTTACTCTTTATATTATGATGTTTTTTTAAATAAAAATTAACTGTCGAATGAAAAGAAATTGTTCATTTATTTTTTTAATTTGTTATAGTTTTTTTAACCTTTAATTATAAAAAACTAAAAAAAAAAAACCAGAAAACTGTTACGGAGCCGATCGAGTCACAATCTTGGGATCGTCTCATAATTATCATGCATGCATCACTCATGGCTCATGAATTCGAGTATAGTTTCTGGGCACATCAATTTCATTTGGGTTTTTTCGTGGGCACAGCGGCACAGTGGAGAATATTTCATTTTGTTGAAAATGGACAAGAAACAACAAGTCAATACTTCCTCAGATCAGTTGCACGCGAGTGCATCTGCATTTCTATTATAGACATACATGATATAGGTGAAATAAATAATAGTAATAAAAAAATATATAATACGTGACAATAGAAGACAGTATCCACCATGCATGATATGTATATAAGAGTTGGACCATGCCCATGAAGATGAAGTACACACATGACATGAGGAATCGTGAGCAAAAATGTGATCATTAGGGCTGGCTTTCCATGTCTTTAATTAATTAGTCTTAGAATTATTTTGTTGAAAAACAAAAAAAAAAGCCTCTTTCTATCTCTGTCCGTCACTTGAATCTGATAATCAAAGTTGGCCACATAAAATACATAGAAAACCCTATGATTGATTACTTTTCTTTTTACATGTTCGGACTATTTTGATCCTTACACTTTCATGTTTTTTTTTCACTTTTTCCAATTGATTTTTAATTCCTTTGCTCGCAGCATTAATTTTATTTTCCAACTCCTTTCCTATGCTTGCCAATGAACGTAAAATGCCTTTGTTTTCTCAACTTTCTTTCTTTTTCGTTTTTAAAGGTGAAACCAATCACACTGTTAAATTCAAAGCAATCAGAGAAACCAAACTGTCTTTTTGATAGACATGAGGCAGCAAATCTAAGGTCCGTGTTAAAAAGCTATCATGTCTAGTTTTTGGAATTGAAATTCCAAAAATAGCAAAAAATAACTGAATTTAGAATTTGACATGCTTTTGAATGACTTGGAGACATTAAACCAAAAATTAGCAAAAGTAGTACTTGAACTTATCAACATTTCTGATTCAAATTCCATGACAATATTTGGCCCAAATAAATTATTAACTCAGTGGTGGTTTAATGGTAAATCAACATATTTTTACATTAATGATTCGAGTTCAAGTCTTCTGGCTTGCGCCTACCCCTGACAAATGTTGGGTGGCTTAAAAAAGGTGATAAAAGTCTGTGGTGCGGCGTTAGATTTCAGATTTAATAATTGTCATAATTCTCAGTAGTATAGTCACGCTCGACTTCATAAATATTCAGAAGTAGATCTGCTCTTATAAGAATAGTTGAATGAGACATTAACAAATAAGAGTTACTCCAGTCTTAATTTACAGATTTAATGACTGACATACTCATAAATCTTTTTTTATGTTTAAAAAAAAAAAAACTATTAACAACCTACATAACTAATAAAGGAAAAACCGAATGATACACCGGTTTCCCATCTTTAATTTGATATCAGATTTCTTTTCATCTTTCTTCGGTTTCTAAGGTACTGAACAAGTGAGTAAGGCATTTGCAAAGAGATGAATTAGCCCAAGCTTATTGATAAAAATTGAAAGCTGGCATGTTTTTATATAACAAGTGTCCATAAAGCTGAAATTTTTATGGGCTAATTTTGAATCAATTAACTAGTTTAAAAAAGAACTGAACCAAAATTTTTGTTTAACCCTTAAAAAGCTTAAAACCATGTTAGTAACTTGGGGTATCTATGCCGAAATTCAAATGAGCTTAATTATATGGACAAAAGATCTAACCATAAAGCATCGAGGATGTGGGTCACACCGAATAAAAAAATATTTTCTTTTAAAACATTAAAACGTGAATTAAACAAGAAATTTTTTTTACAACTAGTTACAAAAATGTTAAATACAATTGGTTGCACTTATTGTTATTTTAGTTACATATTTTACTAACTTAGTTAAAGATCTATTGATTTTTGGTGCGAAATTTATATATATATATACCTGCATCTTTGGCCACCAATTTTTTACATATTGAGTATTTATTAGGCTATTGCGAAAAGACAAACTGACATAAAAAATAAAGTTAGTCTAGTTCCATATGTCTTTTGGGTTAATTAAAAAACAGGTCGGTCCACTTAGATTTTTCCAATTCAATTGTTCATTCAGGGTTTTACTGTAGGAACGATGCAAGTCAACGGTGGATTCGCCAATTCTCTTCTTTGGAGTTGGGCTAGCTCTACGAGCTATAGTCACAATTAGTATCACTAATTTTTTTTATACTGAGAATTTGTTAGGCTATTGAAAAAAGACAAAACAACATAAAAAAAAAAAATAAAAAAGTCAATCTAGTTCGATGTGTCCCTTGGTTTAACGAAAAAATAGGTTGGTCCATTTAGATTTTTCTTTTTTTGGTCATACCACTTAGATTTTTGTAATTCAATTGTCTAAAGGTTTTACTATGAGAACGGCCCAAGTTAGTGGTGGGTTCACCAATTCTCTTCTTCGGGCTGGGCCAACTCTTATAACAATAGTGACATTCAGGTTTTAGTCCTTGTTACTATTATTTGCAAAAAAAAAAAAAAAAAGAGAATAATTTGTCCTTTCCGGAATTATGTAGTGGTCAATACTTGAACTTCTATCTTAGAAATCCTAAGTTTTACTATTGAAAAGGAAATGGGACTTGTGATAATGAGGAAGCGTTACCTTATTATAATATGAACATATAAAGGCATATTAATGCTTGAATACACAAATCAATATTTAAAACAATTACATATTTTTATACAAATTAATATATAAAAAATAAGTATTAAATAATAAATATCATTATTTACAAATATTCTAATATATAATAAAATAAAAATTACTAAAAAATAAAAAATTAATTTTTAAATAACAACTCGTTCAACTTCGGGCCAATCCAAATCCAAAGGAGCCAAACTCAAAACAGTTAGAATGTAACTTAACCCAAATACAACCAATCCGAAGTGACTCAAATTCAAATCCGACCCAATACCCATTTTGACTCCTGTAGTTTGGACAGTGAAGGGAGGGCGAAAGGAATGAAATGGAAAACCTACAAATATCATTGATATACGTTCAATGGTGGCATTGAATTATTTTCCAATTAAATGTTAAAAAATAAATTTTAAGTGTGAACTTTATGTGTGATATATATAAAATAAAGGAGTCACATAAATAAGGTATTGACATATATTATTGCACGGGTCTCTACTATTAATTTCTAATAAAATAAGGGAAATTTGTTAAATAAGTCAATTATTGTTTAAATTTTTATTGATTATATAATCAATAAAATTTTACTTTCTTTGCCTGTATACTTGTGTTAATAAAGATGATGGCAGCAAAAACCAGCATCTACCAACCTGATTCATACAAGAAAGAAAGATACAACAGTAACAAATACAAATTATAGAACATTATCACAAAGATTAGAAAGAACCGTTGATGTTCGGTTCCCAATCTATTAACATTTAACAAATCAACGCTTTGATTTGAAGCTAGAAATTAACCAAGTGTTTTACGAACAAAAGATCAAAATAGTTTATCTAAGTTTAATCAAACTAATGAAGTAAAATTAAACTCTTGATTATTTTGGGCTATTTTAATTTGAAGTTTGATGTGCCTATCAAATTAAAACCGTAGATTGTGCTTATGAAATTGGCTAGATAATATGAACAAATAAATTGTAAACTCAATAAACAAAATATAAACTTGAATCAATTAAAATAATAATCAAGTATTCATCCCAACACGAAGGAGGCTTTTTAAGCCCCTAAGAGATTGTTTATCTACTCATAATTGAATAAACTAAAATCAAAACAATTGATAGCATCAACAGAAAAAGAATAAAAAAACCCCCCTTTTCGAAGACACGGTTGCTAGTCGATCTCCTCCAAAAGTTTGTTCCATTCCTCCCTTATAAGATCATTCTCTTCCATTTGAAACCCTAAAAGTGAAGCTCTTGCTCCTCTCTTTCTTGCCTCTTTTCGTGTCTTCTTCTTGTAGAGAGATCCTCCTTGGTCGGTTAGGGCTTTTCTCTCCAAGATCAACTTCTGGACAGATTTTGTCCCCCAAATTTTGGCTTTGTTTTTACGCTCTTAGAAGTAGATTCAGAAGTTGGCCTTTAGAAACAAAGTTGTAGAATTGTCTTTTATCTTTCATCAGGCTCAAGAATCACATAATTCTGACATGTATAGAGTAATTTATGCCCAAAGTACTGAACTATGAGTAGAATAGACGAGAAAAGATTCTTAATTAGGATGAGATTCTTAATTGGAAAATAACTTTAGCCCAAAATAACTTCAACACGTGGAAGTCCCGTTGCATGCTTTTAAGATGGGATATTGCTGTCCAGAAAAATTATGCCAAAGTTCGACTAGGTTGAGACTACTCTGACTTCTGCTCACCAAAATGACTATAACTCACTGCATAGGCCTCAGATTGATATGCTGTTTATTGCATATGAAACTAGACATCTGTAACTTTCTATACATATATAATTTGTTAATTTTGTATATTCAGAGAATGAGTTATACCTCTTCAAATCAAGATCACAAATCTACCAAAATGTTGAACTCGACTAACCAATTTCTCTTTATTTTCTCCAAAAGGATCAACATCTATAAAATACAAATAGCCATCAAAAGTAATCAAATCTAAGACTAAAAGAAGCGAGAAAACCCTTAGAAACTAAGTATAAAACTAAATCAATATTTGATTCATCACCTGTAAGCAATCTCATACCCATTGGCTTCATTGAAAACAACTTCATAATCAAAGTTGGATTCCCTTATTAATCTCAGTTTTCTCCTAATTTTTACCTATACATTCCTTCTGTCTTTCACAAATATCACTACTTATCTTTAGCCATGGCATCACCGTCACCTTAATTTCCTCCAGCATGGATAGAATGCACTTGGGCATAGCACCTACAATCCTCCCATTGAATGCTGCACACAAGTTGTTGTCAACAATGTTACAGTTAATAGATGTGTCAAAGTAGGCCCTACACCATCTTTTTCAACTAGATGCACTACAAAGTCCTTGTGAGTTTCGGGGGAGATCAACGTCATCTGTATCAAACCTTGTTCTAGATTAAGAATGTCTAGAGCCTTACAGTAATCCCAAAATAATTCTGTTAGATCATTGCTCCTATGCTTTCATCTTCATTTAGCAAAATTGTGCCTAGCACCGAACCTATGTTTTGCTTTAGGCAACACATTTATAACTGCTTAGACACACTTACTTCTAAATGGTACTCATTTTTTAGTAAAGTCTGCATGTTATTGTGTTTTATGGTGTTAAGAACCTTATAATCCTTAAAAATATGTTTTGCTAACTAAGAGGCATTTGCTCTTTTGTTGCTAAAGATTCTTGGACAATTGTGATCTTCCTTAGATATTCTAATAATTTGGAACATTGCTTAGGTAGACAGTGTAACTGTTATCCTCCATGGGCAATTTAGGGCTTCACAGCAGGCTCTCATTAGGTTCCAACTGTTTCTATCATAAACAACCTCAACCTTATTTGCCACAACATATTTCACTATAGCATCTATGAATTGGCTTGCATTAGTGAATCTCATTTCAAGTACAAATTAAGGATCCTTGCAAAATAAGTTGTAGTAAGATGCTCTACTCTTGTGTTTAACTGCTTCCTCTTGCTAACTACCATCACCCGATCTTTTGGACTCATAGCTGCCTTCCTCATCACTCTGAAAGTAATCAGTTTGGTAGCGTACCTTTTTGTCATTAGCTTTCCCGTCAGCTTCATCCTCAGGGTTATTGCCTTTTTTGTTCCCTTTGTCAGCTTCAGCATGACTATAATGCACTGGGTTACTTTGGGTGTTCTTCTAGTTGCCATCTTCACCATTGTTCCTTTGGTTCTTTGAGCGGTGTAAAAGTGTTTTACATCCTGCCTTACTTGGAAAAGCTCCTCATCATCTTCATCAGACATGGTTTCCACATGTACCTTAGTAAATTCAAGCTCACCATCACTCCATTCTTCTTCTTTCTCCTCTTCACTGATTTCTAAAGGCCTTTTAACCTTATTCTTGGTGGCTTTTGCCAAGGGACATCTACCATGTCCTCAACATTTGTGCTTCATTTCTCTCCTTTATTACCTCTCTCGTTTTGATCCCTTACATGTTCAGGAGCTTTGTTAATATCTCCTTCATTAACAGAGGCAGTTTGGTCCCTTATCTATGAACTCTCTCCCACACTCATTCCTTCATTCATATTTGGTCCCCTACATGTTGTGGACCATCACTCACACTCACTTCTTCATTCACCTACATAGTTTGGTCCCCTACTTGATCTACTGCTTTGGGCACACTGTCTTCTTCTCTACTGTCTTATTGTGGTCTCCTATTTGTTCATCAACAGGTTTCACACTCATCTTCTAGCACATAAATTCTTATCCTGCTAGGGTCCACATTTTCTATATAATAATCATGTGCACATTCAAACTTTGTTGTATAATACTTCTAGCTTGCATTAACTCAATGACTACAGTACCATTATGCTCAACATAGCACTCAATTCTTTTTTTTTTGCTCTCAATCATGTTTTTGACCATGTCTAACAAATCATTATTAGTGGACAACTTTTGTAGTCCTTTGCCCTTCATCTGGCTCAGAATCTTGTAATGTACTGCCTTTGAAGACTCATCCCTAATAAAAAATTTGGTAGTGTCAAACACATCCTAAACACAAAACTTATCAACATCTTCCACTATGATTTCATGTCTTATACCCCGCACATACTCACCACTCTCTCTAACCAAAATGCCACCACAACAAATACACAAACCCCATTAGCCATCCTAAGAAAACAAATTTAATAATAATTTGTCAAATAGTAGTCTTCATTTTGCAGTTTAGAAAAAGCAAAAAGCATTGGCTTTACACATGCACACATACTCAAAAACCCTATATATATACCCTATATATATGTGTGTGTGTGTGTGCAGATATTAACTTCTAGGGTTATAGATAGGGAATAAATTAGCAATAGTCAATGTATATTACATATATAAATCTATAACACTAGGATTTGTTTAATAACAAGTGAAGAATGAAACAATATTTAAAAAAAAAAAAACCTTTTGTCTCTTTCTCTTTTGCAGAGCATGATCGTTGCTTAATGTCGTTGGAATTCTACCCTCTTCGATGCCTCCACTCCGTCTTCCTTGTAAGTCGGCGAAAAAACGTCTTAATCGAAGTGAGGATTCTAGGGTTTGTGGGAAATTTGACAACAAAGGGATATTGGGTTTAGCGGGTTGGGATTTTGGATTTCGATGGTAAGTGAGACATCGTGCAGACGAGAGAGAAGAGTGAGAGGGAAAGGGATCTGGCTTCGGAGGGATTCTGATGTGGAGTGCTTTGATGACGTGGATTAATGAGGTTTGCCACATATGGGGCTATATCAGCGCTAGGTCAGCACCACAGGAGCAGTTAACGACTAATCACAGAAATTGAGAGGTACTGACATATTAATAAACGTTTTTAATGGTGCTGACCTTAATTGGCCGTTTTTGAAGGTACTGACCTGTAGATGGACAATCGAAAAGTTACTGAACTAAATATAAACTTATCCCGGATTTTCATTATAAATTTCGACTCGTAGGAAAATGAGATGAATGGCCTAAAAAGAAGAAAAAGAAAAAAAAAGGGCACTTTGGTATAGAAGCAGCTTAAGATGGCCAAAAAAGCAACAAAGAAAATATGACAGAAATTTGATGGCAATAAAATCCATATGAAGAGCCATATATTAATATTTGAAGATCGTGTTTTCGGCTTTCAAGCGATGATTTGATCTGTGTTCACAAAATGAATGAGAAGAAATTTAAAGTCGTTCAAGATGACAAGCTAGAATAAAAAAGTGGAAAGGTAAATTTAATACGCTAAAACTGAGGTTTCTTAATTTGAAGTCATTAAAAAAAATATGAAGGAAAGTAATGCTAACAACTGAACACTTGATTTGATAAATATGAACATGACAGCTCATTTTTTTGATGAGCTTTTTGGATCAGGTGTTGCTTCATTGTCTGCTTACAAATGACAATTAATATAATGTTATTTTGATGAGGAAGCTAACATTACAAAAGAGAAGATCTTACCTTTTCTCTTCACTTGTGTCATAATTTTTAGTTAAAAAGAAGATGTGATAGAAGAGGAGTCTGACTTAGACGGTATTAAAGAGGCCTTTGAACTACTGCTCCCAAATTGTGCCTATAGATGTCATTAATTAGATTTTAAATACTCAAATATGGCAATTAATAGATATTTTATAGAAGAATTATTACAATTATATAATTTATCAATATTACAGCAGATATGACAATTATTTATGGAGAAGAATGAAGAATGAAGAATGAAGAATGAATTGGCACATAAATTTGGCAATTAAAGTTGAAACAATATATGTGTGTGTTTTGTCCTTCAAAGTTGGATTTTCCTAAATGGAAGCAACAATGGCAATTATTTAGGCATAATGCTAATTATTTTTGTCTGAATTTTTATCTTTTGAATAGAAGAAATAATGGCAATTATGTGGAAGGAATGAAGATGTAGCAGTACAAAAATTTTGGTAGGAGGACTTGCATATATAGCAATTAAATATTATTTTTATCTTTTAATTTTTTAATTTTTGTTTTTTTAATAAAAAATAGTTAATAGAGGAGGATAGATTAAGGGAAGTTTGCTTTAAAATAGAAACCCTACCAATATCTACCATTGGTATTAATGCAGTATTTTTGGTGGGGCCATAAAATTCAAATAAACCAATTATTACAGGAAATCTTATGAGCAGATGTGATTGTGGGCAACAATGTCGAGTAGTTGGCACAGAATAATAGGAAACGTGAGATCTTTTATAGGAAATTCCATGGGAAGGCTTAGAGGTGGAAGCAACTTGGCCTCGTGGGTGGTTGTCGGAACTCTTACATACTTTCTCTGGGTCAAGCCGTCTCAAGGTCTCTACCATGAGCAAGAGGTGAGTTTCCCTTATATCATCTCTCTGTTTTTTTTTGGATAGGTTAGGAGGCTGTGTTTGTTTCTTCCTATTTATCTCGCCTTAATTTTGATTGTAGGAATGAGCAGCACTAAGTAATGTTGCAGACCCTTATCACCAAGTTGAGAAGCGAAAACCCCTTCTTGATCCTTAGATGATTTACTTTAATCAGTGCTATCAAATTTTTAGTTAATCCATAGACCCTTCAATTTTATTATTATTATCTTTAATTTTTGATATTGTGTCTATACAATTAGGATTTGATACCTTTCGTCCCCTCGGGAAGCCAGATTGATATATGGGAACAAGAACAAAACAAATAAGACAAAAGGAATAATAAAGTGGCAGGGCAGCATCATGATATGATTTATGAAAGACTTGTTGGCCTGTTATAACATTTCTTTTCTTTGCCTTATGATGTTCTGCAATGTTGATCCAATATGTTAATTTTACTATATTTTTGCAAATTATTGTAGCAAATAGAAGACTTAGCATCAAATATATTCCCTACATTTGTAGATGTAAGCTGGGTTCACGTCTTACTTTTTTTTGTGATTTTGCACAATAAGATGAGAATAAGATCTGAATACAAGCTTCGAGTTGATTTTTAAATCACTGATCGATTAATAGACGAACAATATTGCTCTTGGCAATGTCAACACGTTAGTAGAACCACAGATCCAGTGGCAACTTCTCTCGCAAAATAAGGTATCAACTTATAAAATGATCTCATTGCTTGTTTTTAGTTCTTCGGTCTTCTCCGTTTGTTCTATTGAATTGATTTTTTTCTTTGTTGCTTTGACGTCAGCACTGAAGTTTGGTTCAGATTTAGCATATGTTACATATTAAATATGTTATTTTTAGATACTAATTGTTACCTATTATATTTTCATAATAAGGCTCATTTTGATATTTTTGGAAAAAAAATGAGAACAAACGTGACTTTATGGTTTTACTCAATTGTTCCTTCTTGGAAAGTATTTTATATATTTTAAACCAACAAAAAAAAACAAAATATTTGTCAAACATAATTTTTATTGTTCGATGACATAAAAAAAAACTGAGAACAAAAAACTGCAACGTAAGGAAACAAGCCCAAAACAAATGAAATTCGAGCACTTGCAAAAGCTGGAAATATATCGTGAGAAACTAAACTACGTATTCCAATTTCGTGTAAAGCTCTGGTGGATGATTTACTTTGTTTTAGTTTGTACCAATCTTTATAAACGTGGGTGAAATCATTCCAAATAAGATCTCAATCAACTTGGAACCCTTGAGCTTGTAAGTTAAATAACATTAGTAATATGTCAGTAAAAGAGAAGTCGTGGTTTCAAATTCTTGATCTTCTCAATTGTCTTTTTTCTGGAACCAATGGATCTAAATTTAAGAAATGTCAAAAAAGATTTTAATCAATTTCGTCATCTCTAGGCGGTTTCTTGTCCGATAAACAATTGTGCCCACATATCTTTTTTTCATCCAATTCTCCTTACGAGTTTATAACTTGGTCATACTAATAATAATAATAATAATAGCAAATATTTTTTGGTGAACAAAAAAATAATAAATATCTTAAGTGTCAGTGCCTAAAAACTTATATATATATATTTTTTGCTTTGAGATTTTAAATTTTGATCTTCAAAAAATGACAACTTAATGATTTAAAGTTTAGACTTCAATTTTTAAAATCTCCATAACTAATCTTAGAAGGAAATTTGAATTTTAGTAATAATATGTATTATAAAATTTGTATCATGAAATCTCCTGATTTTTATTATTATAAAAAATCAATCAATTTTTTTAATACCATTAAATTAAACAAAGAAAAAGATGTTTCCTAATACAACTTTTGGGATATTTATCCTTATTATTTGAAGTTTATGAAAATATGCATAACTACTCATATTGTATAATTCATGACTCACTAAGTGGGAACATAGAAAATATCAGAAAAAAAAAATTTAACCTCTTCTGCCTTCTCCCAAAAATGGAAAATTTTTAGACGTGTGGATCTCCATTGGATTAATTGTATTTTCAAACTCTAGAAGGGTTTATCATATTTATGGTACGTGCTATTTTGCACTCATATATTATTACTAGAGTTTAGCTCGCATGATACGTGGGTTATATATATATATATATATATATATATAATAATAATAATAATAATAATAATAATAATCCAATTTATTGGTTTATGATAAATAACTTTTTTTGTTAGTCTTTGTATAAAAAAGATAATAATAATTTCATGTGTAGCTTGTATTGTAGTTTCACTTCATTATTTGTTCAACAATGAAACTCAAGATACTTATGTTTGTTTAAGAGACTTGTGGTATCTTCCTTGTTTACGCGGATTTCATGGACACCACATCAAAATGTAGTAATATACAGATTGTCATCAATAGACATAAACATACTTATTAAAAGACAACACAAAATGTTAATATAATTATATTTGACATCAAACCTCCCTTCTAAAGGTCAATATAAACAAATCAGTGGCCAACAAGAAAAGGGCAATGAGAGAATTAACAAACTTGTGTAAATTGAGCTAGCATCGATGACTGTCTCCTCCTAATTTTGACATGCAAGGAATTGGAAAAACTTCCAGTCATCTCCATGTACAACTGTGATAAATGCAAAACCGTAAGAGAAAAGGACTAAATGTCAGATAAAGAAAGTGAGTTAGATATGGATCTAGAGGAAACTAATCAGAGATGTAGAGTGAAAGAACAATTCAACATTTCTTAACGTAGAGTTTTAGTTTGAGATCAAATGCCAACAATAAGGCAGAGACAAAATAATGGAATCAAATAATCATAATAAGAAAAGAAATCATATTAGGGAGAACATTTTGAGTGCGAGTGATTCCAATAATTATGTCGGTATGCATGAGAGTGACCCTTACTTTGACGTTAGGGTAGCCGTCCTTAGCAATGGTCAGGACCTAATTCAGCTCGACGAATAAAACTTCATTTGCTTGCAACAGCAACAAATGAACACAATCACGAAGATTATGGCTATCGTAAATTTCAGTTTCTGAGGATACAATAATGTCCGCATCTAATATTGAAATGTACCCATAAAATCTAGCGTATCTTTCTCATCTTTTTCAAACAAATATCCCTTTGCTTTTAACGGACTTTTATGTTCCACCACTTTTCTGCAACCAAAAAAAAAGTAAGGAATTTTGTTTTTTAAATGCATACACTAATAATAAACTTTGAAGAATGTGTGCATTTGATTTGCAAATTTAATCAAATTAAAAAAAAAAAAAGATAGAGAAGGACTATATTTGCAGATATTTAGAAAACCTTTGTAAAAGAAACAAACTAATAAAATGTATGCAAAACCTAAATGTAAAATTTCGTTAAAAAATTGCTTACCTTATTCTCTCGATATTGCCATTTGATGCTTGAATTCTGGAAAAAGGAAAAGGAAAGGAAGAGAGCGAGAAAAGGGAAAGTCTTTGAATGGATTCCAAACGTTCAGAGTGAGACGGCCAAAGAAGTAGCTCCTCGAGTTGCCAAAGAAGCTTGGAATCAGAGACATGGCTGACAAAATCGCCAACGTAAAGAATGAATGGCAATTGAGCGTCAAGAATGATCGGATTACTGATCTTTTGTTTGCTTTGCGTGCATTTAGTAGAAAAGAAGCGTTACGGCGGTTATATAAATTGAGGAGATTTTTATTTTAATTTTTTTTATTTAGTGAGTGTAAATTATTTATAATTTTATATTATAGAATATGTAGAGTTTATTTGAATAAAAAATTTAAAAATAATATTTGAATAATATTAAACCATTCGTTAATTTTACTCAAAAAAAGAGAATAAAATTAATAAGTACTATATGTTGAATCTCAATTACAGTAGTTATGTCTAAAAATTATTGTTATAACGACCTTAATTAGGAAGCAGCTATTTCTCAAAATTAATGCGAATTTAACGGTTATTTAGTAAAAAGAGATAAATGATATTATAGTATTATGATATTAAATGTAAAACAAAAACAAATAGAAAATTTTATGTTAATTTTTTTTGAATTTAATTATTATATATAACAAAATAAATTTTTAATTTTTTGAATTTAATTATTATTTACAATAAAATAAATTTTTAACTTTAGTGAAGAAAAAGTTTTCTTTAATCTATCCTTTTATAATATTGACCATATATAATATAATATGAGCACAATATACACACTTTTTAATTTGTCTCGTACTTGTTGTCAAGGTAGCTCAAAATAACTTTTAAATCAACTTTCATTGTTCAGTTTAAAAAGAAAAAAGTTTGATTTTCGGAATAGTGTTCGAAGAAGACGCAGAATATAATTAATTAAATTTAATATCCTGATTTAGTATATAAAAAAAATATTATTTTTTTAATTATATTTAAAATTAAAATAATTAAAAATTATATTTAATTAATTGTATTCAAACAACTTTTTATCTAAAATTGTCCTTTTCAAAAAAAAGTCAATTTTGAAAATATAAAACATCCAAAGAAGGAAACAGAATCTCTGGGAGGTCGGTTTCTTCTTCTTCATAAACAAACCCTATCCCACACATTTATTTTAATCTAATCTCCTTATCTTCCAAGGAGGAAGGCATCCCATTCAATATAACATTCTTTGTCTGGCCGCTGGCTATCATGGAAGATCGCTATTACACAGAAGTGGCGGTGAAAGCGTGAATTGGAGATAAGAATAATACAATCGCCGGCGAGATTGCTGACTCCATCGTCCTCCTCTCGATTGCCGGCCGACTTCATCACTGTTGCGGTGAGCCACTTTTTTTTTAATTGTTTTTCTGTTTTTGCCCATTTAATGCCAAATTTTGCTTTATCCGAGAGGAGCCAGCCTGAAAATTTGTTCATTTCTCTCTTTGTGTACGTTTCAATGCGTAATAATTTGTTTGTGTGATGGATGTTGAGGGAGATGCAGGTAATTGAGTGGGAATTCTGTTGTTGAACGTGTTGGGACTTTGAGGAGCAGCCCCAATTTGTTGATTTCTTTCACCATGTGCTTGTTTTTCTTCCTTGTCTATCTGTTGACGTAGACACTTTCTGCACTATTCTAATTTTTATTGATTCCATGAGAATTGAATTTGAAGTAAAGAACAGAGAATGTTGAGTGCTTCTGCTGCTAGTAGTATTCGTAGGTGATGTTCCAAGGAGAATTTATTTATTTGTTCCTTTAATTCCACTGAATAGCTTAATATATTGCTTTTAGTAGGTTGAACTCAAAAAATTTGCTTTGTTCTATCAACTGCAGTAGATATCAAATCTGTTTCTTTAATTGGCTAGATATTACTTTTGTATTTTGATCCCTTTGTCATTGAAGAAGGGAATTTCAGAAAGAAAAGAGAACATCCAAAAATTTGTATGATCCTTTTGGACCATGTCTATCATTTTGTGAGCCTCGTGTATTTCTTCTCTCTTCCGGTGACAGATGAGTAAAAAATCTGCAAGCTCAATGACAGTTCAATGATCAGAATTTAACTTGGAACACGTAAAGCTCGTCGAGATGGTCTTGCTTTCTATTATTGTTGATAATGACTTTTACGTTTTTGATAGATCTTAGTATATTGAATGAAAAAGAAACCCTACCAATACCTACTGTTGATATATATTCAATAGTTTTGGTGGGCCGTCAAATTCAAATAAACAAATTATTGCAGGAAATCTTATGAGTAATTGTAGTTGCAGGCAACAATGACGAGTAGTTGGAGAAGAACATTAGGAAACGTAAGATCTTTTGTAGGGAATTCCATGGGAGGGCTTAGAGGTGGAAGCAACTTGGCCTCATGGGTGGTTGCCGGAACTCTTGCATACTTTCTTTGGGTTAAGCCGTCCCAAGATTTGCGTCGAGAGCAAGAGGTGATTTCCTTTATATTATTATTATTATTCTTTTGGAAAGGTGAGGAGGTTGTGTCTCTTTCTTCATATCTATCTGGCCTCAATGTTGATTGCAGGAAAGAGCAGCGCTTACTAATACTACAGACCCTTATCGCCAAGTTGAGAAGCGAAAACCCCTTCCTGATCCTCAGGTGATTTGCTTTAAACAGTGTTATCAAATTTTCAATTAATTCACAAGCCCTTTAATTTTATTATCATTTTTAAAATTTTTTTTTGTTCCAATTTCTGATATTGTGTATGTATAATTGGGTTTTTATACTTTTCTTCCCCTCAGGAAACCGGATTAATGTACGGGAATAAGAACAAAACAAACAAGACAGAGGAATAATAATAATACTGGAGTGCATCATCATGATATGTTTTAAGAAATATTTGTTGGCCTGTTATAAACATTTCTTTTGTTTGTATTATGATGTTCTGCAATGTTGATCCAACATGTTTGTTTTACTATGTTTTTGCAAGTTACCATTGCAAATAGAAGACTTAGCATCTGAATACATTCCTTACATTTGTAGATGTAAGCTGGTTTTGCCCCAATTTGGCCTTATGTTTGTACATTTTTTGAGATTTTGCTCAATAAGATGAATAAAATCAGAATAAAAGCTTAGAGTTGATTTTTTGAGTCATTGATCCATCGGCTAACGAACGATAGTGGTCTTGGCAATTTCAACATGTTAGTAGAACAACAGATTCTGTGGCAGCTTCTCTCGCAAAACAAGTTATTAACCTACAAAATGACCTCATTGCTTGTTTGTAATTCTTAAGTCTTTTGTTCTTTGGAATTGATGTTTTTCCTTGTTGATTTGGTGCTGACGCTGAATTTTAGTTTAGATATGGTAAATGTTAAATATCAAAATTGTTGTTAGATAGTGATTATTACTCGTTATATTGTTGACAAAAGGTTCATTTGCTCTTTGGATTGTGAAAATATTTGTAATTTTAATAAATTTTGGGTTATTGAAAAAAAAAGAACACACCCTGCCAAAAAGTAGATTCTCAAAGCCACACTGCATTAGTTGCATTTGATTTATTAGTTTATTGGTTTGTTTCATGTTTGATAGCAAGGTTTCTAGTAATTTAAAGCTACATGTCAATGTCCTTATTTGGTATGTGATACTGCTTGGAAAGTTTTGTTATTCTAAGGTTGTTGCTAGCCTCAACTTGGTTGACTAAGGCTCCATTACCTTTTAGATTTCAGTTGTGCGGAAATTGAGGCGCGTTCGGTCTCATTTGGAAACTCTTGGCTTCCCTGTATCTTCTCTCTTTGAGTAAAACCTTCCCTATGAATTGGATTGTTTGGAATGAAAATTGGCTATCATATAACAACCTCCATACGTCGTCCTACTGTTCTTAGTAAGGAATGAAGATGATGCATTAGGTTTGTGTCAATAATAGCTAAAAGGGTATCTGAGGCTACCCTTTTCTTTTGAGCCTATACTTTCTTTGCTTCTATGGAAGACGTTTTTGCATCTTCTTTTGAGAAGTCTGCTATTTATTTTACAGGTTCTAATATGTTTGTAGAACTCTCCTCTTCTCGATAAAAAATGAAGATGATGCTTGAGATTTGTGACAATAGCAGCTAAAAAGGGTATTCGGGGCAAACATTTTCTTCTTAAAACTTTTCTTGCTTTTCTTCAATGGAATGCAAGTGTCTACGTTTTCCTTTTAGGAGTCTTCTAGTCATTTAAGTCTCATCTAGAAACTCTTAGATGCTCTGTATCTTCTCTCTTTGAGTAAAACCTTTCCTGTAAATAGTTTGCTTTATTTTGAATGAGAATTTGCAATCATATAACAACATCCATATGTCACCTTAATCTTGTCAATAAAGAATAAAGACGGTGCATTAGGTTTGAGACAATAGTAGCTAAAAAAGGTATTCGAAGCAACCCTTTTGTTTTGAAACCTTTACTTTTTTTTGCTTCTATAGAAGGCATGTGTCTGCATCTTCCTTTTAGGAGTATTTTATTATTTCATAGGTTCCAATATGTTTGCGGAACCCTACTATTCTCAATAAGCAATGAAGATGATGCATGAGGTTTGTGACAATAGCAGCTAAAAAAGGTATCTAAGGCAACCCTTTTCTTCTGAAACCTGTTCTTTCTTTTCTTCTGTGGAAGGCAAGTATCTGCATTTTTCTTTTAGGAGTCTTCTATTTTCTATTTATTTTATAGGTTCCAATAATATATGCTCAACATCTGAGCATGTAGTCCTCCTCGTAGAAGTTCGTGGGTTTGAACATATATATATAAGCTCATGGGTTCGAACATGCACACACACACATACACACATGCACATATATATATATATATATATATATATATATATATATATATATATATGCTCAATATTCATGAGTCTTCTATTGTAGAAGCTCATGGGTTTGTATATATATATGCTCGAACCCATCAGCTTATATGTATATGTTCAAACCCACGAACTTCTACGAGGCGGACTACATGCTCAGATATTGAGCATGCATTTCCCATATAGATGTACAATCATTTGACAAAGCAAGCTACGACTTCCATATTTCCTTTTATACGACTACTCGTGAATAGACAATGAGTTTGGATAGGAAACACTTAAGTAGTGGTGTCAGTCCTTTGTTTCCATTAAAAGACCTGATCGGTTGTTATAGTTGCGCAACCAATTTGTGATCATAGGGAGATGTCCGTCTTAAGTGTAGGTGCCAAAATCCAATGTTTGTTATTTTCATTTTACTTCTATTAACATGATCCTTGCCAATCAAAAAAATCTTCCATTTCTCCTTTGTTGAACCCTATAGGAATCCCTGTTTCATCACATAAAACTCTTGGGAGCCATGCCATTTTGATGGTATACTGTGGAATAGCGGATGTCGTCGTAATTCGTCAATGTCTCACAGCTTACTTATGTTTAAAAGCTGTCTTTTGCATCCTACTCTATCAGGCCATGGAGAATATGTTTGTTGTGTCATGCTATTGTGAACCAACAATGACTTCTAAATAGCTACTCAAATTCAGCGAAGGAATTTTATTGATAAATTCAACGTTATTTAACCCATGTCTAGGAGTATTTGGAGACAAAAAATATGATTGCTTGTTATTACTTGTTATCACTGATCCTTTAGCCAGATACTCGGAAAAAGAATTCTCGTAGAGTAGCACGATAACTTGAGCTTGTTGATTAGGAGCTTGGTGGAAATAACTGGGATTCATTTGTAAAAAATTAATGAAATAAAAGTCGAGGCGGGCTTCCATTCATTGCAAACAACAACAATTCTTCAGCAAAAACTAAAGGAATGGAAGTTGATACTGGCTTTGATTTATTGTGTTCCCTCACTTATAAATGGGTGAGCATATCCATAAAAAAGGTTTTTCACAATAAATGTCTTAATGGATATCTCAATTTTCCAATAGGCGTTATTGCTCCGATAATGTCCGATTGGAACAAATGCAATATGTTAATTAGTGGAGAAGATTAGACGAAGCAGTTGGTATCTCTGGAGAGTCCAAGAATTTTATGCCATTTGAGGTGAAGTAACCAATCAAAGTTTGATTATTTGTTGACAATTTATTGACTTAAAAATTACTATTGATTTCTTTCTTTAAATAGCTCTAATTACCAAGTTTGTTTTGAACTCGAATTTGAACAAACTTTGACAAAATTTACATATCCAACAAATACAATTGTGAAAATACCAACAATTTTGGTTTAATGGTAACTAGCTCACTTTCCCGCTTGAAGTGTGGAAATATTTAAGATATTTATAATGTTTTTAAATTTTAAAGGTACTATAATGTATTAAAACATAATAAAATTTTGCAATAAAATGTTGTAAAATATTCATGATCTCAAAATATCTACTCATTAGTTAATATATTTATCAATAAATTTAATGCAAATATTAGATTGTTTAACACTAACAATAGTTATTAATTAATAAGTAAACATTAAGAAGTAGCAACAAAAGTATATGCAGTTATATATTGCTATATGATATTATAGGTTTTGATCTTCTTTACGGGGAGATATGAAACTTGATATTCTCTACTCATATCAATCAAGGAACATTATATCAAATATCAAGGAACATTGTACGACATGGAGGCTTAGGTTAGCTGAGTATTTAAGGAAAGCATGATATCTAAGTTAGCTTAGTTTTGTGGTATATTAAGAAGTTGATTGGCCTATGAACTACACAATAAAAGTAGTTGTTTCCATTCACATAAATTCCACACCCTCTTCCAAGAATTAGAACCTGAAACATTTAAAATATAGATTTAAATTGTAACCATTGGAACTCACCAGTTTCTGTTGTTGATCGAATAATAATTTCAATTAATTGAACATTAATTTCATGTTAAAGTTTAATATTTATCCTATTAATAGTATTGGGGTAAGTTACCGTAAACAAAGAGTGCTAAGTTCCATCGTTTTCCTAGCAATTCATTCGTGAATGCTGTGAAAACAAACAAATTAAGGTAATTAAAATGTGCAATTCATCAATTCACATATAAAATGGAAAATGAAGAAAAAGCAAATGCCATACAATAAAGGGTAGATGAGTGGAATTGAAAAAATTAAGAAATAAAAACAAGAAAATGCATTGAATTTCAATTGAAGAAAAAACTCAAAATGAGCTAAGATAAAAGACAAGTATGTCATTTGGCACCCTTATGTTATAAATTCAGTATGTGTGTGTATTTATATACTAGAATTTAATTCCACATGTTGTGCTGGGTGTGAATATATATAAAAAAATATTAACATAATTCAATTACATCTAATATTAGATATATTATAAGTCAAGTAATTGAAAATTTATGAATTACAATTATTGACATCCAATTGCAACTTTTGTACGTTCAAAGATTTATATCATATTTATGTAATATTTATATTTTTTTAAAATAAAATGTAATTGATAAAATAATTAGAGAGTGTGCCTTTAATTACAGTCATTAATAGCTTTCAATAATGATCAAAAAATCATAAATTACAAATTCTGGCGCTCAATTGTAATTATAGAGCATTAAAAAACTTATATCATATTAAGTTAAAATTAGTAAAATAATAATTAGGGAGAGTATAATAACAATTGTATTTATGTCATTTTTATATCATATTATAATTTAATATAATTCAAAAAATAGTAAAAGATTAAAAGGAGAACGTGTGGTTATTGCTAAAACTGTTAGGAAGTATTATATTTATATCATACTAAAGTTAAGCCCACGTGGTGTGCGAGTTTTAAAATATCTTTTAAAAAATTTAAACATAAATTGAATGAATATTTAGACATTTAAAATGAAAATGATATCAACATAATTTTAAATATATTTGTCTTACTATCTTTTTTCTTTATTGATAGAAATTGTTTAATTAATTGACTCCACAAGTGAGCACCAATGATTCCATAACTTTGTTTCTGTCTCCATAAAATACAACTAATATCTTGCCTATTATTACATAACCAAAGAGAATAGGCTAATTTTAGGAATGCCTTTTGTGAATCAACCAAATAGATCAATCTTTTTGGGTAGACAAATAAGCTAAAAAAAAAAAAATAAAACATTTATATAAAATAAGAGAGATAATAAAGGGGTTATAAGCAAGAGGGTAGAGGCGAGAATATAGACTTAATATCAATCTTAATAAACTCTTTCCAAGGACAATGTTCGTAATTTTACAGTCACAAAAAATGTTTATACTTTTATTGTTTTGCAAATCATATCTCTTCTTTTTTTGAGGAAAAAGCTCTCTCATTCTTTACAACTGAGAAATTAATTAAAATAGATAATGAAAAGGCTAAAAAAATAAAAAGTAAATAACATGGTAAGTAAAAAAGAACGAAAAAACAAAAGATGACAAACTTTTTATTGAGATTGCTCCTATGCATTCTTACTCGTGGAAGCTAAATAGTAAAATATATCATATATGATATCATAGTAATGAGAATGTTGGCATTGTCCTTTGAGAAAGTAGAGGTCCAACACAAAGGACATCGTAATGATGGTGGCACAAATGAGGGATATGGCCACTGATGGATACGACCCATGACGGCGTCAAGGCTTAGCCCAGGCTGTGCTAGGCAACCTAGCAAGGGCTTGCTAACAGCTTTCTTGGGAAGCTTGCTAGGAGCTCGTATATAGGAGCTTATCGAATAGCTCACGGTCTATGCTCGAGCATCTAGTCCCCCGAGCTCCCTACTGATAGACACTTATCACATCCATCACTTGCAGAGCTTTGGTCTTTTCAAACATCAGACAACTGCTAGTCGACAAACATGTATAAGACTCAGAAGAACACGTCTAGGAAAGGGATCTCTCCCGCTCTCTCTTTTTTGGACTTTAACGTCTCTAATTCCAGCTCTCTAGCTCCCTTTGGCAACTTCTCTACCCTCTCTCAATATCTTTTACAGAAACATACCCTTATAAGCACCATAGCACATCGAAGGGGCGCCCACCTCTAGAGGCTTTTTATTACAAGCTACTCACGAGGGATTCATTAGACCTCCTCAATCTTCTTAAGACCTCTTATTGACTTGACAGTCGAAGTTCTTACGCCAGGGGCATCCCTCTGGCCCAAGCCTCACTGTTTTGTAGGTACATATAGAAGGTCCGATGGGAGCTAAGCTCACGGTTAAGAACAACCATTAATTAAAATCGTTTATGAGAACAAGAAGCTGTGTGGCTTTGCATTGATTTTTTTGTAAAGATTTGTTTTTTCATTGATATTGCCACTTCTTAATATTTACTTATTAGTTAATAACTATTGTTATTGTTAAACAATCTGAGATTTGTATCAAATTTATTAATAAATATATTAACTAATGAGTAGACATTCTGAGATCATGCAATATTTTACAAAAATTTATTGCAATATTTTTATTATGTTTTATGACATTGTAATACCTTAAATTTTAAAAACGATATAAATATCTTAAATATTTCCACGCTTTGTGCGGGAATGTAAGCTAGTTACTATCAAACCAAAATTGTTAGTATTTCCTCAATTGTATTTGTTGGATATGTAAATTTTGTCAAGTTTCTCTCAAATTTCGAGTTTAAAACAAACTTGGTAATCATATAGCTATTTAAGGAAAGAAATCAATAATAATTGTAAGTCAATAAATTGCCAACAAATAATCAACCTTTGATAGGTTATTTTACCTCGATTGCTGCATAAAACTTTTGGACTCTTTAGAGATACCGATTGCTTCATCTAATCTTCTTCACTGAATAACATATTGCATTTGTTTCGATTAGACATTTGGAGCGATAGCCCCTATTGGAAAATTAAGATATCGATTAAGACTTTTATTGTGAAAAACCTGTTTATGGAGAAGTTCTCCTCACTAATAAAGGAGGGCAACACAATGAATAAGAGACAAATTTGTAACTTTTGCATTTCTAATTAATTTTAGTTATAATAGTGATGAAGTTAAAGTATCTAATGATTGGTTGCTTTTAAAAATACCTAGAGCATGGTTTTGCAACTTTTCATTACCTTTATAGAATGTGTTGGCTTCCAAGACAAAAGCAGTGGGTAAAATATTCATATATAACCCAATCAATAATCTAACACTTTATTGAATTGTCTATTTATACTCACTCAACAAATCAACCGAAATAACTAGAAGCTGAAGTTGACTAAACACCCATTTTGACAGCTCTAGTTTGGACATTTGAAGGGGGGCTTTTTTGAACAAACTTGAGGGTGAGGTTAAAGCCTAAAAGAATGAGATAAAAACCTACCAATGCCTAATATTGATACATATGCAATATCTTTAGTGGCACATAAAGTTCAAATAAACGAATTATTACAAGAAATCTTATGAGCAACTATGGTTACGGGCAATAATGTTGAGTAGTTGCAAAAGAATATTAGACAATGTGTGATCTTTTGTATGAAATTCCATGGGAGGGATCAGAGGTGTAAATAACTGGGCCTCATGAGCGATTGTAAGAACTCTTGCATACTTTCTCTGCATTAAGCCATCCCAAGATCTTCGTCGAGAGCAAAAAGTAATTCCATTATATCATCTTTGTTTTTTTCCCAAAGGTTAAGAGGTTGTGTTTCTCTCTTCCTATCTATCTTGCCTCAATTTTGATTGTAAAAAAGAGCAGCACTTAGTAATGCTGCAGATGCTTATTGCCAATTTGAGAGGCAAAAGCCTCTTCCTGATCCTTAGGTGATTTGCTTTAACCAGTGCTATCAAATTTTTAGTTAATTCATAGACCTTTTAATTTTATTATCATTTTTTTATTTTTCTTTGTTCAAATTTTTGATATTGTGTATATTTGATACTTTTCTTCCTCTCAAGAAACTAGATTGATATGCGGGAATAGGAAAAAAAAAACAAATAAAACAGAAGAATAATAAAGTTGCAGTGCATCATCATAATATGTTTTAAGAAAGATTTATTAGCTTGTCATAAACATTTCCTTTTCTTTGTATTATGATGTTCTGCAATGTTGATCCAACAAGGTTAGTTTATTATGTTTTTGCAAGTTACTATTATAAGTAGAAGCCTTAGCATCTTAGTACATTACTTACATTTATAGATGTAAGCTAGTTTCGCGCCAATTTGGCCTTATGTTGCAAGTTACATTTTTTGAGAGTTTACTCAATAAGATGAATAAGATCAAGATACAAGCTTAAAGTTGAGTTTTTGAGTCATTAATCCATCAGCCGATGCATGATAATGCTTTTGGCAATTTTAACACGTTAGTAAAACAACAAATTCTATGGCAACTTCTTTGCAAAACATATTATCAACATGCAAAATTACCTCATTGCTTGTTTGTAGTTTTTGGGTCTTTTGTTCTATATGTTTTTCCTTGTTGTTTTGGTACCAGCATTGAATATTGGTTCACATTTGACATATGTTACATATCAGATCTGTTGTTTTTAGATACTGATTGTCACCCATTATATTGTTGAAAAAAGGCTCATTTGACCATTGAATTGTGAAAATGCTTGTAATTTCAATAAATTTTGAGTTATCGAAAAAAGAGAACACACTCGACAAAAAAATGGATTTTCAAAAAACCACAATGCATAATTTGCATTTGATTTATTGATTTGTTGGTTTGTTTTATGTTTTCAGTATTTAAAGCTACATGTTCATGTCGTTATATGTTATATGCATACTGCTTGAAAAGTTCTGTTATTCCAAGGTTGTTGCTAGCCTCAACTTGGTTGATGAAAGCTCCATTGTCCTTTAAATTTCAATTGTGAGGAAATTGTGAAAATTTTAGTGAAGGCCCATCTTTCATTGGACATATCTCTTTGTAGAGGCACATTTAGGTCTCATATAGAAACTCTTAGTTGTATTGTATCTTCTTACTATGAGTAAAACCTTTTTTAAAAATTGGATTGCTTTATTTGTAATGAAAATTTGCAATCATATAATAACCTCCATATGTTACCCTACTCTTCTTTAAAGAATGAAGATGATGCATTAGGTTTGAGACAGTAGTAACTAAAAATGGTATATAATTCTTCTGAAACCTTTACTTTCTTTGCTTTTGTGGACGACATGTGTCTGCATCTTCTTTTTAAGAATCTTCTATTCATTTTATAGGTTCCAATAAGTTTGTAGAGCCCTACTCTTCTCAATAAGGAATGTAGATAATGCATAAGATTCGTAACAATAATAACTAAAAAAGGTATCTGAGGCAATCCTTTTCTTTTAAAACCTTTTCTCTCTTTTCTTTTGTGAAAGGCAAGTGTCTACTTTTTATTTTAAGAGTCTTCTATTCATCTTACATATTCCAATATGTTTGCAGATACATATATATAAATTGTTGGTATGCTTAAACCGATGAACTTTTACAAAGAGGACTACATGCTCACATAATGAGTATGCATTTTCCATTTAAATGTACAATTATTTGACAAAGCAAGCTGTAACTTTTATATTTCTATTTCTACGACTGCTTGTGAACAGACAATGGGTTTAGATAGGAAACATTTAAGTCGTTGTGTCAATCCTTTGTTTCCAACAAAAGACATAATCGGTTGTTATAGCTACGTAACCAATTCGTCATCCTAGGGAGACATCGATTTAAATGAAGGTGCCAATATCCAATGTCTATTATTCTCACTTCACTTCAATTAATATGATCCTTACTAATTGAATGAATACTTCATTTCTCCTTTGTTGAAACCTTTAGAAATATATGTTCAATTTACCTAGTTCATCACATAAAGCTCTTGGGAGCCATGCTATTTTGATGGCATATTGAAGAATAGCAAACGTTGTCTTAATTCATCAATGTCTCACAGTCTATTTTGTTTTAAATTTGACTTTTCCATCCTACTTTGTCAGACAATGGAGAATATGCTTGTTGTGTCACGCTGTTGTGAACCAATAGTAACTCTCAAATATCTACTCAAATTCTAAGGAATTTTAAGAATTTTAGTGATAAGTTCAACATCATTTAATCCATGTCTAGGAATATTTATAGATAACAGCAATAATCACTTGTTATTATTGATCTTTTGGCCAGACATAGAAAAAGAATTCTGATAGAGCAACACGATAACTCGAGGCTACTGATAAGGAGCCTAGCAGACATAACAGGAATTCATCTGCAAAACATAAATGAATTGAAGTTGTGATGAGCTTCCATTCATTATAAACAATAGGAATTCTTCCAGAAAAAATAAATGAATGGAAGCCAATACTGGCTACCATTCATTGTGTTACCTTCATTTATCAATGATGAGAGCTTTTCCATAAATAGGTTTTTCACAATAAAAGTCCTATTCGACACCTCAATTTCCAATAGTGGCTTTTGCTCCAGTAATATCTGATCAAACCAAATGCAATATGAAATCCAATGGAGAAGATTAAATAAAACAGTAGATATCTTTGGAGAATCCAAGGGTTTTGTGCAGTATTTGAGGTAAAGCAACCAGTTAAAGTTTGATTATTTGTTGACAATTTATTAAATTTCAAATTATTATTAGTTTCTTTCCTTAACTAGCTATAATTACCAAGTTTGTTTTAAACTCAAAATTTGACAGAAAGTTGACAAAAACTTACACGTGCAACAAATGCAATTGAGAAAATACTAACAATTTTGATTTAATGGTAACTAGCTTACTTTCCCACATGAAATGTGGAAATATTTAAGATATTTATGTTGTTTTTAAATTTTAAAAGTAATAAAATGTAATAAAAATTTTGCAATGAAAACTTGTAAAATATTTCATGATCTCAAAATATCTACTTAGCTAACTTATTTATTAATAAATTCGATGCCAATCTTAAATTGTTTAACACTAACACAATAGTTATTAACTAATAAGTAACTATTAAGAAGTAACAATATCAATGAAAAAAAAAATTCTTAGAAAAAAATATATGCAGTGAGATATTATTATATGATATAATAGGTTTTGATCTTCTTAACAAAGAGATTTGAAAATTGATATTCTCTACTTATATCAATTAAGGAAGAAAATATTTTATTGAATGTCAACTATTGATGAAGAAAACTCCTCAATATGGAAATATAACATAAACATTGCACAAGATGGAGGCTTAGGTTAGCTTAGTTCTTAAGGAAAACATTAGGTCTAGGTTAGCCTAATTTTGTGGTACATTATGAAGTACATTGGGCTATTAGTTATACAATAGAATTAGCTCTCTCTATTCACAAAAATTTCATACCCCTTCTGAGAAGTAGAACCTAAAACTGCTAAAATATAGATTTAAATTTTAACTATTGGACCTCAAAACAGGGGGCTGACCCCTTCTTGCTACCGGGCACTGTGTCAGTAGCCAAGCCCAAAGAGAAAATTTGAAGAGATAAGATAGTGTAGTTTGTAGAGAAACCATTAAAGAGAGGATGTTAGAAAGACGTGCAAAAAAATTTAAAGAGAGAGAATAGAGACAAACTAGAGAAAAATTATTCAAAGATATGAGATAGAGAATTTGTGTAGATAATATAAAAAAATATATATGTGAAGGGATGAAAGAGACAAAGAAAAACAAAATTTGAAAAGAGTAAAGCAAGATAAAAAAGTTGTTGGAAAACGAGTGTATTTTATACATCAGAAATGAGATCTTTGTTAGATATGTCATAAGATAGCATGTGTCTTGTACTTTACAAAGAAAAGAATTGAATAAGCTCTCACATTAGTGAGTGGCCCAAACTGAGGTATGCAAAGGACTTAAACCATCCCAATCCTATACTATTTTTATACCAAATTTGTCTATTTGGTCAAAACTAGCCATTTGTGACTATTTGAATACTAGTCGTTTCTTGACTGTTGAAAAGCAATAAACAAATTGTAGTTGTATAGTCGTTATCTCTTTTTACTTTGTTTCCCTTTATGAGCCATTAAACTACAAACAATATAAATAAGGCTTATCATCTCTTATCATATATACAACTCTAAGCATTGCTCTTTCTACCTGCTTACTGAAATTTGTTGGGTAAATCAAGATCATATTGGTTTTTACCTCATTCATGAAGTGCACAATAATTAAAAGATCTGTCATATTTTGAGAGGATAGTCGCTGAAATTCAACTATAATGTGATCTATAAAAGAGCAAATTTATCTTTAAGGACAAAAATTTTGCTAGCAACAATCGCATTTACCTTCTCTTCTATAATCGTTTATACGTGGCATGTGTTGATTGTTTATCAAAAAGTTAAAGTCAAATATATTACAAATTTGTTATTTAAAAGTGTTAATGTATTGGTGTGTTGATTTTTAAATAGTGATTATAAAAAAGAAGGTAAACAATAACTATTGGTAACAAACCCCTTAAGGACAATGGCTAGCATGCTTCAGATTTTATATCCTTTGTTTAGCTTATTTATGTAGGATCCATACTTCATCATTTTTCCTTTATTATTTCTATTAAGAGTAAGAGTAATGAGACATAAGGTGATTTAGAGACAAAAGATATATATTATAGAGAGAGAAATTGATAAATTTTGATATAAAAGGAAAAAATTTGAGAATCAAATTAGACTCCATAGTTTTACTCACTTTTCCACCTCAAAAAGTATTTTTTATATTTCTAACAAAAAAAAACAAAATACTTCTCAAACATAATTTTAATTGTTAGATGACCAAGAAAAAAAAAACTAAGAACAAAAAACTGCAATGTAAGAAACAAGCCCAAAACAAATTTAATCTAAGCACCTACTATTGGAATATAAAGGGTATTTTAAAAGAATTAAGTCTCACATGGGAAAGAAAAATCAAATGTTACTTAATAAGAATGTATATTAAGAAACTAAAAACCTATATGAGAAATAAAAGTTAAATTTTACTTATTTATAAACCAGCATCTGTTTTATACTCCATAAAATAAAAGACTCATAAGAGGTCACGCGCAATTCAGATTCAAACCTGATAAGATCAGGCACATGCGACCCTATATGATGGACGACCTTTGGCTGGTCCACTTCCGAGCCTATTATAACTGTTACAAACGGTTGGAAATAGCCGTTATAATCGTAAAACCTAATTTTAATACCCATTATTCATATTTATGTGACATTATACTTAGACCAGTATAAAAGGACCTATTAGCTTTCGCCAAGAAATACAACAACACGGAATATACTCTTATTCTCCCTACCTGCATTCTAAAATTTATTGGGTTATACAAGTTTGTGTTGTTTCTATTTTCTTACTTGTGCACGCCAATAGGAGGATTTGTCGTATCTTAAGAGGATAGTTGCCGTTATACTTGTTGCACTGTAATTATTTCGTATACAAGGCAAAAATCTATCTTTGAAAATTGTTCGTTTGTACGCTTCAAATTACACATATCCTTTAGTTCGTTTCTATCACATCATTCGTTTTATTTTTCCTTATTATTTCTAGCACCTTCAAATTGCAAAAGCTGGAAATATACTGGAGAAACTAAACTAGGTATTTCGATTTCCTATAAAGCTAGGATGATTTGTCTTGTTTTAGTTTGTAACAATCTTTGTAAATGTCGGTGAAATCATTCCAAATAAGATCCTAATCAATTTGGCCATTTCTTGGCAGTTTCTTGTCCGATAAATAATTGTGTCCCCATATATCGTTTTCATCCAAAGCTCTTTATGAGTTTACAACTTTTTCAAATAATAATAATAATAATAATAATAATAATAATACTTAAATTTTTTATACGCACACATTTCTATAAATTTTAGTTGACGAATTTTTCTTGTTCATACTTTGGCACTGAGAACTGTTTTTTTTTTAAGGTTCACTCAGAATTTATTTTTAACTTGACTATGTTGACAAGTTAAGATAAGTAAATGATTTAAATTTCTTTTTATCCAAAAAGGAAATAAATTTCTTTTCATTGGTTGAAATTAGAGGAAGTCTGGTTTTTTTTTTTTTTTCCATGGTTGACGTTACTTTTTCAATGTCTTTGCAAAGAGATGAATGACATTCCAGAATTCTTAAACAGTAGCCTAATCCAATATCAAAATGTCACTGCACAACCTAGTATTCATATACTATTATTCACATATATTGTATGCATACCTAATATGCATTGATCTAATCTAATCTCACAAACTACTGATATACATATAGTATGCATATACTGAGCATCATTATCAAATAAGTGAAAATATTGGTATCCATGTATTTTTTTTTTTTTAAAGAGATAAACGAACAATCTATATATCTTATAATTTACTAAAAGTAAAAAAACAGAAGCAACCGTAAATTTCTATAAAATGTCTATAAATTAGATTTAAATTTTTTATTTGTCTTACTAAATCATTTATTCATGTCAAACAAATGCAACATTACAATAGTTGTAGAAAATAGACATGGTAGAGAAAATTAATGAAATGAAAATGCATTGAATGATCTATGTTGCTCCTCAATTGATTTCTTGTGATCATGCAAAAAATTCCTCAGCTTCATTAAATTCTTCCACTTTGCTACGTTCTTGATTAAATACCAATATTTGATAAATTAAATGTTACTACAATATATGTTTCACGGCTTCTACAAATTGATTGTCTGAACGTATTTTGCAACCTGACACTGCAATGTTTATACATTTTTTGCGTACAACATCGTCATCCAGAAAAAATTTTCTTATCTATCTGATTATGTCGAAAATTCTCAACGAAGAGAGCACAACAAAGATGACCAAAAGCAACATAAAGTATACAGATCTTAGCCAAGCCCGGATCTTTGGTCCTCCAAGTTCTGCACCTAGTATTACACGCCTCAACACAAGAACAACTGTGCAGCATACCGAAGTGGCGAAGAACACCGCCAATGAGCAACTTAATCCTTCAGCGTTATTAAGTTGCAACGGCTCTTCGTACGTGAAAAAATTGTAGGTAGTGTCAATCAGCCACGGGACACTGATGCCCACATATATATTTACAGAATTGCTACAAAAGAACCAAAAAAAAAAAAAAAGAAATTACAAATGAGATATTTTTGTGAAGGACACACTGACGAAGTTCTCACTTCTTAGAGACAATGTACCAGGAACATTTAAGACCAAAGAAAAAAAAAAAAACAGAAAAAAAACAACAAAGTCAACTTAGACATGCTATACCCTTTTATCCTCAATGGAAAATTCTAGTTTTGATGATGTGGAACCTCTTGCAGGTTTATCTACAGAAGCTAATCAGCGACCAGTATCGCAGCCTCCAATTCATGATTTGAAGGTATTCGTAATCAAAGTATAGCCCACCCTCATCGCACAATTATTCCAAACATGGCAATATATATACTAACTAAGAATTAATTAACCAAACTTTCCAATTTCCGACAAATTAATTTCAGTTTTCTCTTTTAGATTTCCCAACCTCTAGTTTTCCATACAAGTTATTTTAATAGATATTAATTTCATTAATTATGTATTTAAGTAAAAATTTTCATAAGAATACAAAAAGACATTCTATTTTGAACTAATAAGAAAAGATCAAATGTGTAAAAAATAGCTAAAATAGTTGGAGAAGTATGCCAGGTGACAAGCTAGTGTCATGAAATTAGTAGTTATGTATAGACATATAATAATGAAAACTTTTGGCCTTCTACCTTCAAAGAATTAAACCACAATAAAAGATGAGGTATAAGAATATAAAGAGTTGTAACTTAAGAATACATATTTGTTTTGAAAGAAAAATATTAAAAATATTTGGAAGATAAAAGGAGATAACTCAAAATGAGTAAGAAAAGAAGAAGAGACATACCACATGTCATGATCATTTCTCAGCTTTGGATATATATATACATAGATAGACAGATGATAATAACGAATTGTTTTGGTGAAAAAACAAATGATAAAAGTTTTTGGTGTTGGTGATTAAAAACTAGATATTTTTTTAGATTTTAAATCTTAATCTGTGAAAAAATGACACTTTAATGATTTAAAATTTAAAATTTTATTTTAAAAGTCTTTCTATCTAATCTTAAAAAATAGTCTGAGGTTTATAAAAATGGTGCATGCTATTTATACTCATATAAAAAGTGAGTATATTTTACTTACCTTGTAAAATACTGGATACTGGTTTTGTAAGTTAAAAAGGATTGAGTCCACAATTTTTAACCCAAAAAAAAAATAACATATTTAAAAATCATAAAAACAAAAAGAGCAAACTCGGTCGGAAAAATTGCATTTTCTTCCGGACAAAAAAGAATTCTCCTCTTCGATCCCTCTAAAACCCTAGCCCCTCCAAATTGCCATACTCTAACCAAGCGACAATCCTAACACTATTATGTGCTAACAACGCCTGTAACTTAGATTCCATGGTGGGAGTTCTGTAAAATTCAAAGTTTTTTTTCATAGTTGTGGGCTTCTCTTTTTCAGGTATGAGAATTTCTTCTCTGTTTTTTTTTTTTTTAATTTGTTATTTCTCGTTTTCCTTTTCTTTTAATTTTTTTAAAATTTTTTTCCATGGTCATGGCCGTGGGTACTTTTTCAGAGACATTTTATTGTTTGGAGGGTGTCAATGCCGAGCTTTTCAGAGAATTGGGTATAGTATGGGTCTTAGGGGACTTTCTGGGAAATACAACAGTGATTTTTGTTGATTCTGTTATTGTTTGTTCCAATTTGCTTGCCATTTTTTAAGCAATTGAGTTTATTAGAGGATAAACATGACAATTTATATTGTGAACTTTGTTTCGACCTAGAAGACACCCTCAATTGTGGTTGCGTTGAAAGGGCTTCATTGTGGTTTAACACATATATTCACGAGTCACTCCCAATCAAAAGAAAAATTCTATATAGAGTGGGGGAGAGTGAGAGGCTGACTCTATTTTCTGAATTGAAGATGCTTACTGCTTACTTTTGTAAATGCTACTGAACTGAATCTTTTAATAATTTGAAAAAATTGTAAAATTTGCTACCAAATTCTTTTAGAATAAACTCAATAAAAGAAAAAAGATGATTCTATGCATATTCATTATTTTTTTTCTTCCTTTGTTCAAGTTTTTGATTGTAACAATGAACATTAACTGATTTCTCCTTCTGGAGAAATTACTAGGTATGGCCATGTTTGTCATGTTTCCGTTAATCAATCCAATGAATATTTGACATATTAATTTTTTTTCTTCCCCTTCTTTTTTGTTGAATAGTTGGTCGGTAGGCTTTTGTTTTTTTTTTTTTTGGTAGAGAGGTGAAGTAAATTTTTAGTGTTCTGCCAATGAGTGGAGAAGAGGTGGTGAAAGATGACAATGGACTTAGCGAGCGGGTTATTGATACAGAACAATGTATGCTTAATTCTAGAATTGGCAAGAAGCAAAACCGTATGAAAAAAACATCAATGGCTAAGGTATAGTAGATTGAAATCATGGGGCTTCCCTACTCTTTTCTATTTAGTATTTTATTTGCTAAACATGTAAAAGTTATATATATTTTACTAATATATTAGTTTATTGACATATATTTAATTTAGATTGTTCAACTAATATTTATTTTTTTTGTCCTGATACATTTGTTGAATGTTACAGAAATATCTTCAAACTAGGTGTGCAGTTCAACAATTCGTAAGAGTAATAAAGCCCTTTGATAACAATAAGTTGGCGGCTATCGAGTCACTTGGATTTGGCAGTTTGACAAGACTAAAATTAACCAAGCTCAACCACACATTGATTGAATTACTAGCTACAGAATTTGATTGTAAAACTTTGGAACTTAATATTCATGGTAGAAAGTTAAAACTTTCCCCAAGTGAAGTGCAATGGATAATGGGACTGCCATCAAATGGAGAAGATGTTGAAAAGTTTTTAGCAACAGATGAAGGGATGAAACAGAGGTTTAATTTACCAGAATCGAGAATTAACATTTCTGATCTTACACGTGATTTGGAAATTTTGCCTCCGAATGAGGAATTCAAAGTAAAGTTTTTGCTATATGTGGTTAGTACTGTGATTCGGCCTTCTAGTTCGTACAATCATGTCAACCCAAACTTATTAGGCTTGTTCAAGGACCCACAATTGTGCTGTAGTTTGAATTGGGCCAAATACACATTGGAAGGGTTGGTGGAAGGAATTAGAAGATATCAAGAGAAGAATCATGATATTCTATCTGCAAGACACATATCTGGATGTACACTATTGTTAGAGGTAATTTTTATATTTGAAGTGATGTGTTTACGATTTTAGGAAGGTTTTAGAATCACATAGTTTCAATGGACAGGTGGCTTTTGTGTGTCCTGGTTTCCTGTACAATCCGCACCTACGTGGATACTTCTTTTTATCCTCGTCAACAGCTAGCATACCTTTAGTCCTTACAGGAATTGGGTCTTGCACATGAGCATACTGTCCATCTTTTGAATCCACACTAACTTGTCGAACTTGATCCTGTATTTGATGCACTAGTTGACAAATCTTATCTACAACTTCTGAGTACAAGCTTGGTGATACAGAAGCAACATCACATAATTTCCGACATTCCCACAAAAGACTGCCATATAAAACACTTCGATGAGTCTCCTTAATGGTCGAAGAAGGAGAAGAATTAGCCAACGCCATGGATTTCCTTGCATTTTTTGTCTATCTTTGAAGAATACATGAATCTGGAATACGGATCAATTGTTCCTGTTTCATGACATTAAATGCATGTCGACAAAGAAAACCCCATGACTCCATCATCATGCAGGAACATTTCACTATCAATTCGTGCCTGTTGATTATCACTGTTCTGTCATATTTTGGACTATTAAACCGATGCACATGGTAGACACTTCTATCACCATCATATAAAACTGGCTGTTTGGTTAAGTAAGTTGTTTCCTTCTTTAATTCTTCAACTATTATTGCAAAAGCTGCTTTCGTGTATACAGATGCTGCCTGTTTTTCATACTCCCGTAGACCTGTGACGCATTGGCCGGAGGTATAATGTGATGCATAGTCTTCTTTCAACTCATTATCGCGAATTGTAGATTGTGCCTGATCATAGTGTCGAACAAACTCAAGCAGATTCAATTTTCTATTTAAGAAGTTATTCATATATGAGTGCATACCCTCACAGCGGGATGTCGTTCAAAGACCTCCAGAAAAATGACCCCTCATGTAACACTCTGCCCACATGTGCCGATCTTTGTATCGCTCTTTGATCCATGGATTGTCATGAATATCGTATTTATTAAGCATTGCAACCCATTTTTCTTCAAACTCACATTCTTCAACCTTGTCATACACACACTACATAAAATCAGTGAGAAAATCTCTGTTGTGGACTTGAGGCATTGCATTCCTCTCCAAATGCCAACCACAAAGTCGATGTTTACTCCCTTTCAATGACAAATCAATTGCAGCTTTCATTGCGGCATCCCCATCTGTCACAACACTTTGCGGCATTTTATTGCACATGCAAAGAATAAATTGATCTAACAACCATCTGTATGACGAGATTGTTTCGTCCTCGAGCAAGGCACACCCAAACACAATAGTCTGACGGTGATGATTAACCCCAACAACTATAACAAGAGGATTGTTATATATATTCCGACGATAACATGCATCAAAGGCAATAACATCCCCAAAACAAGCATAATCAGCTCGTGATTTGGAATTTGAAAAATATAAGCTGCCAAATGTGTTGTCGTCCTTTAATTTATAAGCGAAATAGAAACCAGGATCAATTTGTCGCCTCGACTCTAAAAGCTCCAACACTTTCTTTGCGTCTCCCCCTTCAATTTCTACTAATCTCTTTGATTGGATGAAGTTATGTAAATCCTTCCTTGTGAACCCAACATTATTATGCCCACCAGACTGGTCTGCTACGAACTGCATAATCTGATTAGTTTTCACACCTGCTGCTCGTAATGAGTTTATGGAACGCTTGTCATTGGTGTTCATTGATTTGTGACAATGTATGAATTTTACCATATTTTGAGGAAGCAAATCATGGTTGTGTTGTTGCTAAAATCACCAACAACCCATTTATTTGTCTTCTTGTCTAAATTGACGCGAAATAAAGCAGCACAATTTGATCGCTTCTCTGACCTGCGTCGTTTTTTACCAACAATAATCGATGATGATCCACCATGAGTTCCTTCCCTGTCACACACCCACTTCATCATCCACACAGAACCACTTTTATTTTTTCTCGAATCTCGTCGTCGAATCCCAAAACCATGTTGCCTGCTAAATGATAGGTAAAAATTTTCAGCATCAGAAAATGCGTCGAATATAAGGCTCTTGATATCTACGTCAGACATAGAATCTTTCTGATTTGCTTCAGATGTCATCATCTCTCTACTATTACAACCAACAAAATTGATTTCAGCATCTCTGTCAAAACTACTTTCCAATTCACTTTGTCTGTCTACACCCATTGGTTCAACACCTAAGAAAAATGATAGAAATAATTATTTGGGACGAAAAAAGAGATAATATGCTGAATCACGATATAAAAAAAACTAGAAAGAAAAGTTGGACGAAATACAAAAAAAAAAGACATAACCAATATTCTTTACAAGAAAAAAGAGCAAAAAAAAAAAAGATACATACAGGTAGAGCAACAGTGGTGATGGGCATGGATATTTGATTGGACACAGCGTATGTCTGACTCACTTACAATGGGAGACTGAGAGCTTCGAGACGCATCTAGCGAGTGAGTAGTCGCAATTGTTCTAGATTTCAGTGACATTATCTATTCTCTTATTAACAAAATTTTACGTCGGACTGCAAGATCACCGTTCACAATTCAACTACAAGCCGCCGCCGTCATAATTCAATAAAGCCAATTGCACTGTCTCCGCGTTTTCACCTTTTGGTTTATTTTTTCAACTTATCTTTAACATTATTTATCATATTTAAATAAATAAAATTTATATTAAGAAAACAAATATATAAACGAAGGATATTACCTTGTCTTGGTTAAACAAAGGATATATTTTCACAAAATAATATTAAGTTAGTAAATGATATTTCATGAATTTTTAATTTTTTTCTAAAAATCATAATTCAATGACATAACAAAGATTAGACCCATACAATACCTACATTTGTGATATCAATACTTATAACAATTGAAACTAACCTAATTGTTTGAGTTAATCGACTTACAATTTGACTTGCGATACGTTTAAGAACTTCCGTTTTCAAATAACTTCATTTTTATTTTTTATCAATTTTTTATCATAATTTAATAAACATATATATTAGGATAACAAATATACAAATAAATTGATTTTTAGTCTGTGTATGAAGAATCCAAAATGATTTTATGATAACAAAAGTAAATTTCCAAAGCATTTATTTTCGTGCGTAAAAAAAATGATATTTTTTCATAAAATAATACCAAACTACTAAAATATCTTACATGAATATTTTTTAAAATTATTTTTTTTCTCAAAATCACAATATAATGACAACGAAATAATTTGAGTATTTAAGGGGTCACAATTGAAAATGGTCTAATTTCACTTAAATTTCGAGTATTAATAAATAGTTATAAAAATTTGAGTAATTATTGCATAAAACTAAAATTTTTGTAGAAATACTAAACATTTGAATATACTTCTACTTAAATTTCGAGTAATAGTACATATTTTAAAATTTTAAGTAGTTTGTATGTAAAACTAAAAATTTGAGTATACTTCAACTCAAATTTTGAGTATCTATACATAATTTTAAAAATTTAAGTTGTTGGTCCTTAAAACTAAAAATTTGAGTAAAAGTACTAAAAATTTGAGTCTACTTCTACTCAAATTTTAAGTATTTGTACATAATTTTAAAATTTTGAGTAGTTAGATACTTAAAATTAAAAATTTAAGTAAAATTATTAAAAATTTGAGTCTATTATTACTCAAATTTTAAGTATTTATGCAGAATTTAAAAAATTTGAGTAGAAGTACGAAAAATCTGAGTTTACTACTACTCAAATTTTATGTATTGGTACATAATTTTAAAAATTTGAGTATTTAAGTGTTGAAAACTAAAAATTTGAGTAGTTAAATACTCAAAAGTAAAAATTTGTGTAAAAGTACTAAAAATTTGAGTTTACTATTATTCAAATTTAAAGTATTTGTAAATAATTTTAAAAATTTAAATAGTTAAGTTATCAAAACTAAAAATATGAGTATGAATATCAAAAATTTGAATAGAAGTATTAATTTTTTTAAAAAAATTAATATAATTAAAACTTTTTATTTTATATCCAAATAAAATCCTATATTGATGTCTATATTATGTAATAAAAATATTGATATAATAAAATATTTGAAATCACTTACAACGCACCATAAACTTGAGAAAAGCAAATAAAATTATCAATATAACACAATTTGCTCCAAAAGATAAAAGATTATTGCTGCAGCTCCAAAAAAAAAAAAAATTTGCCGCAACTGTTAAAGAAGGGAAAACAAAACTCAAAAAAAGTGAGCAAACATAAAACCTCATTGCCACGTTCGAGGGGAAATTAACTTTATAAAATACAAAAAAAGGTGGGCAACCGGTTGTTAAATTGACCAACCGGTTGCCCCAATAAAAATAGTCATTGAGTATTATTTACTCACTTAATAGGTGAGTTTAAATAGATTTTGCCTATAAAAATATGAATAACTACTTGTGTTTTATAGGACGACGCATATACGGGTTGACCTACAAAATGTTAGAAAAGAAATTTAACCTTTTCTGCCTTCTTCCATAAATGGAACATCTTTAGACGTGTTGATCTCTATTCGATTCATTGCATTCTGACATTCCAGAAAGCTCTATCATATTTATTATCTATACTTATCCAATGTATCCATCTTATCCAATGTATCCATCTATGGATCCATCCATGCGGTCGAGACAGGGCTAAGATGTTAAACATGACGAAACTTGAGTCGGCATTCACCGTTATTAATGGCAACAAGAAACCAGACAGATACCCCCATATGCCTCGTTTCTCCCTTTTACTTGTCTTTTTCTTGCCCATATTCTTAATTCTATCCCAATTAACTGAAAAAAAAAAAAAATGCTAGGACGACGTTTTTGCTTTAGAGACTACCCCAAATTGCATGCTTGTCCCCTTGTTCACTTTCATGCGGCGCACATTACAAAGAAATACCAAGTAAGGACCACCGCATGGTTCAAAGAGATTTTGATCTGTGTATAAGATCAGAATTTCGAATTTTGTAAGGTTAAGTGGTAGACTAAACTTAGGGTTCATTAATTATCGTAATTATTAGGTTGTTTTGTATTTTGTGGACACAAAATTTAGTAGTCCTTAGGACTATTTGTAAACCGTCCAAAACGCCAAAAATTACTCAATCTACATCGAATTTATCTGCAACCACCAAAATCACGAGAAAAAAAAATTATTCGCAGTTTTTAATTTTTCAAAACCACCATTAACAAATTGGTAACGATTTTATAATTTTAAAAACCGCAATTAACAAACTAAATCTGCCCATATATATAGTGTTTACTAAATTTACTCTCTTTTTATATGAATAAAATTAACTCATGATCTAATATCATTCAAATATTATTTTTAATTTTTTTATTCAAGTGAATTTCATTTATTATGTGGTATAAGATAATGAACAAGTTACACTCATTTAAAAAAGGGAGTAAAAATAAAAATCTTTTATATATATATATATATATATATATATACTAAAAAGAATGATTTCTCTTAGAAACAGAGGTGGTATCATTAGAATTGTGATACTTGTTGTTCTCTTGATCTTATATGTTGTGGGATTCGTTTATATTACCATTGTTTAACATTTGGCTAGCGTTATTTCTATTTTAGAAGACAATCATGGGATTATGGTCATGATCAAGAGCAAGAACTTGATATAGGGTAAGATTGGAGTGATAATTACTGTTTCCATTACGATTAGAAGTTGTTTCATCGTAGTCCAAGTCTTATATGAGAGTTTTGTGGTGTTTGGCTGATAAAATTATAGTATAAGAATTAGAATTAGAATCTCCATTTCTTTCTACTATTACAAGCCATTTGATTTGGCCTTTGTCCTCTAAACAGTGGTCTATTTTATGTGCAAATAATATCATCATCAGTATATAGACAAATCCTCTGCGGCAGATTATCTTGACAACTTGATTCAGTGATTCTGTATAATGCAAATTATTTTAGAGAAAATTAAGAGAATTTAAATGAATGTCTAATTGAATTTTTGAATTTTTTAATCGAATATCTAACTCAACATTTAGATTTCACCTTATGTAGATATTTAAAAAAAATTAAAAAGTTAACTATAAAATTAAGAAAACTGTCCAAATCGTTCAAACCAATCCGTTATTTTGCGGATTGGTTTAGACGGTTTAATCGGTTGGCGGATTAGTTGTTGTTTGAAATTTTTAAACCGTTACTGTAATAGTTTGGTTATAATTTTTCCTTATAAACCGCTTAATCTAACCCGCGAATATTCCTAGTAATCTTTACAAGACCGTGGACACTATGCCTGTAATTTTATTTTTAAAAAACCAAGGAAGGAAAATTTTTGAAAGAAAATAAAAGGAAAATATTTGGCTTTTCTGTTTGCTCGGGATTATTTGTATCCTCATTCCGACCTGCGAATCATAACTGTTTTTTTTTTGGTGGGATCATAACTACCACACACGTCTCTATGCATTGACATGAATGGAAAATGAGAGCATGGGTACCGCGACGCAGCTTTTAGTTGCGTTTTGGCTTGATGTCATTATAATTAAAATATTATTTTTAAATTTTTTTAGTAAAAAATAATTGATTATGTAACTAGATCAATAGAATGTCCAACAGTATTATTAAAATATGTAATACACTATTGATAAATATAGTAACATCTTGTACATGCAGTATTATACTGTATTTGGATTGATAGAAAGTTATTAAAAAAAATTTTGAGACAATAAAATTATTTATATAGATAAAAAGTTGTGAGAAAAAAATGAATAGTCATTTGTCAGAGAAAAAGTAAAAATTAATTATTTATATTAATAAAAAAATTATAAGAAAAGGAAAATTATGAAAAAAAATAATATAGTAATAATAATATTTTTTATTTTAGGTTTTCTATTAATTTTCTTTTTTATTCATTTTCTTTTCTATTTATTTTTTATCAAACCAAATACAACATTAGTATGATTTTATTGGTTTTGTTACACATTTGATTGTTCTGATTAACAACCAATTATTTTTTTTTGCAAGAAAATAAAAATAATAAAAAATAATATTTTATTTGGCGGAAAACGCTGCCGAAAGCAGAGTCTCGCCGGCCGCCTTTGCCGATTGAAAGTGTGTTTATAGATTTCTCAGGCTTGTGTACATTTACGTGTGTATATCTAAGTGTTGCTTGGTTGGTAATTGGTTTGATTTTTTGACGTTCCAAATCATCATGAATAATGGTCCATGAAAGGATGGAATTGCTGAGAATTGTACCATTTCTATGCACTAAGAAATTGGAGTGGATTTTGTTGCCTAATTAATCGACAAAAAAATTTGAAAACGATAAATTGTCTGGGGGTGGTGGTGGGGGGGCCTCGACCTGAAAGGAAAGTGCTGCCCGCCGCCTTCCAACGCGTTCCATGTCCAAAACTAACGCTAATAGTACTAGTGATGCTGTAGGATTCCGATTCCAATCAATGCAGTTCACTTGTTTGTTTTGTCTGTTTCCTTTGTTTGTTCCATGTTTTTCCATTTCTTCTTCTTTGTGACTAAAGTTGCAGTGAGTGCTAGCTCCCATTTAGTTAACTTTTCAAGTTCCAGTGCCGTGCCGACTTTGAAGTTGTAAAGACATAATGCACCAGACATAGGAGAATTGATGTAATATCTATACATACGTGTATTATACATACAAAACGGACAACACAAGGCCGAAAGCACTGAAAGTCATTATTCATATTTGCTTTTGCTAGTGGAAGAGAAGGGGAAGTCCGTCTCCAACATGGGGCTTTTGGATCTCTTGATTGCTTCCTCCATACCGGTGCTGAAAGTGCTGTTGATAACGGCGCTTGGCTCTTATCTTGCTCTTGATCGTGTTAATATATTGGGAGAGGACGCAAGGAAGCATGTAAATAACGTAAGTTTGTTCTTCAAGTTTGCATCTTTCCCTCTTTTCTCTTTTCATTATAAATTCATTCTGACGTTTTAATTTGTTGGGAACAGCTAGTATTTTACGTGTTCAATCCGGCCCTCGTTGCCTCCAGTCTCGCTAAAACCATTACGTTTCACAGCATGGTCAAGTTGTAAGTCCATTGTCATCAGTTGTGTGTTACCTTGTCTGTGCATTCCTTGACTCACAGTTCACCGAATTTTTCATTTTACATGACACTTGTAGGTGGTTCATGCCTCTCAACGTCTTTATTACATTTGTTATCGGTTCAATGCTAGGCTGGATAGTCATCCAGTTGACTAGGCCTCCTTCAAATCTTCGAGGCGTCGTACTTGGTTGTTGTGCTGCAGGTAATTCTATGGCTTAGATCCATAAAATGCTCACTGCTTCACTTCTGGATTTGATTAGAGTCCTAAGAATATCTAGGACTTTGTCTATATGGGTGGGAATGAAATACAAAAAAGAAAGCCAAAAACAATATTACATGTTGAATGAGCACGTTGTTTGGGATGAAAATCTAGCTGGTTTCCCGGTTTATTTGAATGACCTTGCCACTTCTCAACTTATGGAGATGCAGAACTTGAGATTTTTACAATTGGAATCAATGCTACGCCAAACATATAACTGAAAAATCACACCGACCGTACAAAAACATATGTTTGGAAAATGGGAATCTTCACGTGGCGAGACTGAGTTTATGAACAAGATGCGGTTTTCGATTAGAAAAGGGAACTAGGTGTGCTTGTAGAGAAACAGGGTGCAAGGCGTTCTTGCAGATGTAGAGATACTAAGTGTAAGTCCTGCTATGAGACAAGGAAGTGGATAAACAGAAAATGATAGCAAAGTGTTTGGTGGGCAGAGTCAATACTGGGCTGAAGCTGATGTGTGAAGCAATAAACAGAAAATCTCCCTCTTAGCATTCATTATTTTGATGGATAATCTTCTACAATAATCCAGCATAATTTTGTGACCCTTTTTGCCATATATGTCTTTCGTCTTATTTGAATCTCTGGTTGATATTAACAGGGAATTTAGGGAATATAATTCTCGTTATAATCCCAGCAGTATGTAAAGAAAAAGCCAGCCCATTTGGATCTCCTGATGCCTGTCAGTCATATGGATTGGCATATGCTTCACTTTCAATGGCGGTACGTACAGTTTGATTTGTTCGGACTCAAATGCCCATAAGTAAATTTGTATCTGCCTTGCTTCAACACTCTGAAACCTCAGTTCCAAGCTAGTGTTTTTCTTTTCTTTGGGAAGCTGCAGAGCAGTGTATATTAGGCATTCAAATCCGCCGGAATGCTACGAACTTGCTTGGAACACAGCATAAACTTCTTTTTACGTTTCACATTCTTGGTTATGAAAAGGGTTGAGTTCTAATTTCTAGTCGACGCAACTCTTCAGAGTGGAGCAATCTACCTATGGTCCTACGTATATAATATTGTGAGGACATATTCGGCTGTGGGTGTCAAAGAATCCAAAGGGCCTCAAGAAGGTAAATCTTCAAGACTGAACTCAGCATCTGAACTGGAGAGTTGCACAGAACCCTTACTTACGTCCAGGGAATTCTCGGCATCCGAAGATCACATGCATCAATTGCAAGGAACTAGATCTGATGTGAAAGTTGAGGTTGTTGCCTTCTGAAAGATTTAAATTTTACCATCTGGCTTTGCCTATTTCCAAACAAAAGCCAGGAAGTAGGATGCTGCCTGTTGCGCCTACGTTCCATGCTCGGCTTATCACACTGTCATTGCTCCATATGTTCTTCGTTTTGTTTTCTCGATATGACGTGCAAACTTTTCTAGGCCAAAGATTGATCTTTTGTAGTCCTGTAACAGATGAGTGTTGCGGACAAACTGAAGAAAAAAGCAATGATGCTGATTGGTGATGTTAACTGGAAGTCACTATTTGCGCCTTCCACTATTGGAGCGGTATGAATTCGTTGCCTATCACTTGTCTTTTCGATCCCTTTCATTCCACGACCAGAAAGAATTCTTTGCTGATACATGCTTCTGAATGAATCTGTTCTTAAACATATAAAGCCAATACCAAATCGATCCTTGGGTTCTTTTTCATACAGATTGTTGGATTTGTGATTGGACTCAGCCCACAAATACAGAAGCTGATGATTGGGAATGACGCGCCTTTTCATGTCATTCAAGACTCTGCTTCATTGCTGGGGTATATAGCCTATGGAAAACTTCCTTTTATTGAGGCATCTTGTACACTGGGTTTTCAAGCTTGATCTGAGTTTTTTTCTTTTCCTTTTGACAATAGAGATGGAGCAATCCCAATTCTGACCCTGATTCTAGGGGGTAACCTCTTGAAAGGTGCTAACAAGTTGAATGTTTTATCTTGATTGAAGCCGCCGTACTCTACTCTTCATTAGAGACTAAGAAGTTTTTGTTCTTGTTGGTGGGAAGCTGATGATTTTATCTAATTAACTTCAGGTTTGCAAGGATCAGACATACAAAAATCTATCATTTTCAGCATCGTAGTGGCTCGTTTTATTGCCTTGCCTCTTATCGGCATTTGCATCGTCAAAGGAGCACTTAGTTTGGGATTAATTCCTCGTGATCCCTTGTATCAATTCATTCTCCTACTTCAATTTGCAGTTCCGCCTGCTATGAACATGGGTATTGTGCTTTTGCAATTTTCTATCTATCATGGAATAGCATTAGTTTATGGTTTTTGGTCACTAAAAGGTCTTTGACAAAATGGTTCGCTTGCTGACACTAAAATGCATATTTTGCGATGAATGAGGATTTAAGCCAGCTTGTTTAACTTGGCAGGGTTTAAAAACTATATGCAAGGCATTTGCACCCCGTTCTAGTGTGCTGTTTTGACAAATATTGATGCTATCTTTGTTGCCTAAAATACAAATTTGGCAGGAACCATAACTCAACTGTTTGGAGCAGGCGAGTCCGAATGTTCTGTCATCATGTTATGGACTTATGCCTTCGCTTCGATTTCACTAACTCTTTGGTCAACCTTCTTCATGTGGATGGTCGCCTAAAAATGCTGCCACTGCAAATTTCAGAGGAACTGTCTTGAAATCCAGCAACAGAAAAATAGCAACTTTTTTTCTTATAGGATTGCCTGGGAACAACTGTGTATTTCTTACAATCTTCTTCGTGTATTCCTTAACAGAAAAAAACAACTTTTTTTCCTTTAAGATTGCCCAGGAACAACTGCGTACGTCTTACAACTGTGTATTTCTTGCAAACTTCTACAAAGTGGTCCTCAAAATCTTCTTCGTGTATAGTGTTATGGCTCATGGCTGGGTGCTAGGAGCTTAACCGTACTATTTAACTTTTCTACAATTGCAATTCGTAGCTCCTTTGAGAAGCTTCCTACGGGTTAAGTTGCAAATACCAGCCCCCTTGAGAAGCTTCCTATGTGTTGTAATTTGTTTTTTTCCTTTTTTATGCCCAAATATCTTCTTAATTTCCTATGTGTTGTAATTTGTTTTTTTTCTTTTTTATGCCCAAATCTCACCCCATGTAATTTTTTTCCTGTGTTCTAGTTACATACAAGGTTTTTAAAATCGATATCCTACCTAGAATCGATTTAGAATGTTAGAATCAAATCCTAAAAAAGATCGTAAAATAGTAGGATTTTATTAAAAATAAAGAAAAAATAAAAATTAACTAATCCTAATTATATATAACTCATAATTAAATATTTTATACATATTAACTCAATAATAAGAAGAAGTATTACAATAATTTTACTATAAATAAGAGAAAAATAACTTCATCCCTTTTATAGTGGTTAGAAAATAATTTGTTTCTAAATCTTTATATTTAATTACTTGTTTGCTTATATTTAATATTTAAATTTAAATAAAAACATATTTTATAATTTTTTTTAATTATAAGTAAAATGAGTTATAAATAAAAAACTCATAATAAAGAAAATGAAAATCATTAAATCGGATCGAAATTTTATCAATTTTATGATATTTAAATTGAAATTTTACTAAAATTTTATTTTAAAAAGATTTCACCATGATCTGAACTATTAATTTTATATAATCATAAAATTGTAAAATCTCACTATTCAAATTGAGATTTTAAGAACCTTGGTTACATGGCAATCTTCTTCCGCCGCTCCAATTCTTTTCTATAATTCCTGAATTTCACAATCCAGTCCTTACATTTGCTATCGGGGGAGATGTTTGTTCCTCTACTTTCGACCTCACTCAAGCCAAGTCAAAAAATGTGTCAGCCATGGCTGAAAAGACACGTCAGAAAACTCTCAATGAACAGATCTGCTAGCTTTGATGTTCACGTGCAATAAGGAGTTAAGCTCGGTGTTCACGTGCAATAAGGTGTTAGAATGGGCATCCTGCGGGGAACGGAAAATGGGTACAATGTTTGGAAGTCTATTTGCAGACCATGTTGTGTGATGTGAGTATCTAGTATTAGTAATGGGACGGGCTGCCTAATGGGGAGGGATGGGGATGGGTATGTCTCTCTGATTTCTCGTATTCGTTTATTAATTTCATTTTCATCTTCATCCATCCTTATTGGGAAATAAGAATCCTCGTTCCTTTCCTATATTTATTCAATTGAAAATTAAAAAATTATATATTTTCACAGCTCAAATTTCTTAATATATAAGATTAATGATAAATCAATTATTTATGCTACAAATATCATGTGGCTTAAAAATATAATAAATAAGTGATTTAAGTATTGATATTCAAATTGTTAGAATAAAGTATAGGGGATAAGGATAATATTAATATTGAATATTGCTTAATATTAATGATAATATTAATCATATCGATCATGACATTTATTAAAATAAAGTATCGTAATTCATAAAGAAAATATATATTGTCTAGTCATAAATATTGAATTCTATTGTGAACTTAGCTTATAAAACAAGATTTTAATTGTCAATATTGCTCATGTATATTATTTTTACAATGATTAATACCCATATAAATTTTAGTTTTGAGCTATATTTAAAGCATTTAGTAGATTCCTTCCCGAAATTATTTAAACTGTAAAATGTACACACAATATATACATACTTACATATTGAATTCTATTGTGAACTTAGCTTATAAAACAAGATTTTAATTGTCAATATTGCTCATGTATATTATTTTTACAATGATTAATACCCATATAAATTTTAGTTTTGAGCTATATTTAAAGCATTTAGTAGATTCCTTCCCGAAATTATTCAAATTGAAAAATGTACACACAATATATACATACTTACATATAAATACAAAGAGAGAAAGAAACATACGCACACATTATTATGGCCACACCATTAGCTCAATCAAGATTATTGTATTCATTATGTCAGTGAAGGCCAGAAAACTTTTTTATTATCAAATTAAGGTGAAAGGTGTTGAGGTAATAAATAATAGGAATTATTACTCTTTTTTAACTAAACTTAAATGAAAAATAATAATAAATTACAAGTTATATTTAAATCACCCTAAATTGTCTATCTTTATCTCATAAATGTGCCTTGTTAGCTATTGCTTTATGTTTTTACAAAATTCCATATGGTGTAAAAAAGTCAATAATTAGATTTTTTAAAAATATGATATGATTTTTTTAAAAAAATTATATGGTGACTAATTTATAATTACCTTTGTGACATAGCAAACCTGAATTACGCTAAGAAATATCCTATTTGTGCTGCTCCTATCATGTCTATATTTAAGTATTGATGCTGTAAGAGAGTTTCACCATTGATGATATAGAATTAGAGAAGAACTTAAACGTTTAAATAAACCAACAATTAAAATTATTCAAGTCCTAAAATTCATTCTATTTATCCATATCTCTAAATCCTTTTATTTCTATAAAAAATCTTATGACAATTTTTCATCAATGGCATAATTTTTGCACCCTAACTTAGAAGCACCATACCATAGCCATTATCATGGACTTATTCCTCCATAATCCTCCATATATGTCATCGGACAACCAACGCAGGAGTTCTTATTGGGTTGCAGACAAGCGTACGGGGCATTTTATGTCTGGGTCCTATCCCAAAACACCATACACAGAGAGAGACAAAGAGATCAATTTTGTTGGCAGTTGGAAGGTGAATAGTTTTCAAGAGTGGAGAATTTAATTCTATTTATCTAAGATTAAAGAATTAAAAAAAAAAACAAATGAAGCAAATACGGAGAAAATATAAGAATGAGAATAAGTAAACTCATTACCGTTCCCATACCCGTTAAAAAAAATATGGGAAATAAAGATCCCCACCCCTTTCTTTGGTCAATTGGCTTTGACCTCGTACCCGTTAGAGTGAATACGGATAATTCCCGATAGATACGGATAAAATTATCATTCCTATGAGTATCAAGCTGGAATAGATAACACAAATGAGCAGCGAAACTAACTCACAAAGTATCATTGAGATTAAAAATACAAGTTTTAGAAACCTCCATATGATAACCACTACTAAGTCTAAACATATGCTTGAGGGAAGCAGAAGTTAGTACAGGACTGATTTCCTACTTAATCAAAAGCTGTTGCAATCCAGTGTTATCAGAACACGATTGCCACAGTTTGCTCAGAGACAGGCTTTATTCAGATCATCAAAATAAGGATGTTCCAATGCTTTCTTTGCTGAGATACGCTTCGAGGGCTCATATTGCAACATTTTCTGCAAATTCAGTTATTAAATTTGTTGGTTATAATGTGCACTATGTATAAAAGCATTCAAAGTAAAGGTAATGGAGTTCCATGTCAGAACATCCTCCACTCCAAACATTGGAAAACAACTTATGTCATTGAACAGAACTTACCGATAGTAGATCCAGCCCATCCTCATCCAAATTAGGAACAGCTGTTGTAAGATTCTGAGGGCTCCACTGGGGATACTCATGCCAATTCAACAGATTGCTTACTCCTGGCCACATTTCTTCATTTGGAGTGCCCAACAACCTGCATTAAGGGTTCAGTAAGCATTAGGATTCAGTAAGAATAAAAAAAAAAGGCCCAAATTGTGAGAAGCCAGCACTAACACAGAAACGAGAAAGTGGAAAATATTATCTTGAACCTGAATATATGCAAGAGCTGTTGCAGTTCAGAATCACCAGGAAAAAGTGCTTGCTTTGTGACCAATTCAGCTAAATTTAAGAAAAAGCATATGTGGACCATTTAGACTATTTAGCACTGCTAACATTGGCAAATAAATTTAGTAAAATTGAAAATAGAATTGAAGATGCAGGGAATGAGATTCCATACCAAATATGCAACCAACAGACCACATATCCACTGCAGTTGAGTAATGAGTAGCCCCCAAAAGCACTTCAGGAGCTCTGTACCACAATGTCAATATCTGGAAAATAACCAGACCCAATTCAAATCCAATAAACTCATAAGTCAACAACAACGATGAACTTGTTTAATCACGGGGTAAGATCAGCCCAAAACTTGAGTTACCTCATGAGTGTACTTCTTGATGGGAAGCGTGAATGCTCTAGCCAGTCCAAGATCAGCAATTTTAAGCATCATTGTCTTTCGGTCCATCAAAAGGTTGTGAGGCTTAAGATCCCTGAGTTCCAGTGAGTGTCAAAAAAGAAAGCATAGACAGCTACGCAACAACTAACCAACAGGGCAGGCAAGCGTATCTAAAAAACAGAAGAGTCAAATGCAAAAGACGAAGACCTGTGGAGCACTCCATGGCCATGGCAGAAAGCTACGCCCTTGCATAGTTGGTACATCAAGCTCTGCATAATAGAGTGGGTGATTATCCATAGTTGTCAGTAGATCTAAGAAGTGAAGGATGGTTTTTGAAACAAATAGGAAAAATGACTATATACCTTAACAGTGTTAACAGGAAGGTTCTCTCCGGTTTGGCGGAAGCTCCTTATAAATTTCTTGAGATCAGTATCGACAAACTCAAATACCAGGTACAGAATTGTCTTCCCTTCTTTGTTCTGCCCTTGTTTCACATCTAGCAGTCTATGAATTGAAAAAAAAAATGTAATAATAAGTCCTTGAAATCGTAAAAATTCAATGTCTATGACAGAATGATAAAATAAGGAAAACAAACAACAGAGATCGAATGGCTTCGTTTTCACTTGTGAAATCCCATTCCCAGTGAAACAAACTGTGATGGAAAATCTGCAACTGTGCTGAATATTCTTATCAGTTATTAAGCAAAGCCTAATTGCTTCCGAATCCACAAAATCAGAGGTGGGGGCGCGAGAAATTGACATTTCACACAACAAAATCCCCCAGAAAGTACCCAACAAGATTCAGATCTTAGTATTTCATCGAATTTCAACGAAATTAAATAATAAATCAAGCAAAGAAAAAAGTGACCAAAATTAAAATCCTACACTGCCTCTACGCCCATGAAATAAAATTGGGCAAAAACTGGAACCCTAAAAGAAAAGATAAAAAAAAATCAATTTGAAATCTAACTATGAAAAATGAAAAAAAAAAGGGGTGGGGGGGGGGGGAATTCAAGAAGAGGAAAAGGGAAATAAAAAGAGAAAAATAGGAAGAGAAGTACTTGACGACGTGGGGATCAGTGGAGAGCATGCGGAGGATGGAGACTTCCCGGAGAGTGGTGGGAGGGACCCCTTCGTCGTCCTCGTGAAGACGAGTCTTCTTAAGGGCAACGATCTTCCCAGTAGCCCTCTCTCTCGCTCTGTAAACCTTCCCGTACGTGCCCTCTCCCACCTTCTCCAGCTTCTCGAACGCCTCCATCACCGACGCCGACGACGCCATGTTGTTGTTGTTGTTCCCCACTCCTCCTACTTTCTCCATTCTTATAAAACCCTCTCTCTCTCTCTCTCTCTCTCTGCGAGAATGCTTCTTCTATCTATACTTAATTTACTTTCCTTTTGCAGGATTGGAAAGAATATATACCTATATATATATATATATATATAGAATCGGATGCGAACAAATGCTGCCCGTTGCTTCTTTCATCTTTCCGGTATTGCCCCCTCCTCCTTCCTAAACGGCTACATTTTCCCTTTTTTTTGAATTTCAAAACTCGTTTCGATTCCCTCTCTCTCTCTCTCTCCCCTTATTTTTTTTAAATAAACAATTTTCGGTACGCTCCCAAGTCCGAATAGACACTCCCCCGATATGGCCCAATTGAGGCCCAAAATGAGCTGTACAAAGTAAGCAATTTTGGACCCTTAATCCATCAATCAGTCCATTTTTAGTGGACTCCAAAGGCAAATCTTATTGGATGATATGGCAGGGCTCTCATTCTCTCGTGTCATTTGCTACTTAATCTTTTTTTATTTATTTATCTAATCATTGCTACTTAATCTAATCTGGATACTTAACCCTCCCCTTACGCTAAAGATTATTATTCGCGGAGCAAATATACATATAGTTAATAAAATAATATTAGTGAATTGAGCATAATCTAACTGATTGAAAATAATAATTGTTAACTATAAAATCTAGACTCAAAATTTCAGATCTTGTTTATATAATTTTTTTTCTTTTCTATTATTACTTGAGCAGCTCTAATGAACAAAAAAAAAAAAAAAAGAAGTAGTATTAAAATATAATATAATCTAAAAAATGACTAACATTACTTTTTTACATGAAGGTTTTTTGACTGAACAACTATGAAAAATGAAAATCTCAAATGAATGTTATATAAATAGTATGATTAAATATATATCTCTAATATCATAATATAAGAAAATTTATATTTTGTGAGAACTAATTAAAAGATAATCATCTATATTTTTCTTACATTTTTTTAAAAAAATGGTACATTCAAAACTTGTAGCCGTCTTATGTCGTGTAAGTGCTTTTATTCTCGTACTAACCAAACTTATTCCGTACAAATCAACACGTTGATTAAAAATATATGTTTTTTTTTAAACCACAAAAAAAAATTATTATAAATATATTGTTCATTATATTTGTGGATTAAGGGTTATATTTGTGGATTAAGGGCGGAGTAACTCTGTTTTTCAATATCTCATCCAATCACTCTCAAAGAGGTAGACCCATCATTTGAATACTAGTAAAACTGAGTGTATTTCTATAACAGGAGACCATGACAATTACTGAGTCTGAAACCCAACCTCATACTACAGTCTTTAGCCATTTGTTGTGACCACAAAGCATTTGACAAGAGAAGGCGCAGATGCAGGAACTCAAACCCAGGTCACCAGTGTGAAACGCACGCTGATTTGCCACTGAACAACTATCTCGAGTGGTTAAAGATATATGTTTTATTTTTATGTATTTTTAAATTATTATACATAGAGAAAATTTTATTCTATCATCAAATATGCGAGTATTTAAAATATTATTCAAAATCTAAATAAGATCAATGTCAACAGCTTCATTCATTTCAAACTAAAACATATAAATAAATTCATTTAATAACATAAAGTCATGTATTTTTAAATTTAATAGATACAACAACTAATTTATTTGGGATGCATTTGCTATATAAGATATGAAGAAATAGTATAAATTTAGTCAATTTGTCCTTATCATCTCATGTTTTTTTTCTTACATACTTATCATCTTATGTTTGAAAAGTCATTTCGACATACACATATAGGATTGTTGTCACATTTTTCTCATTAAGCGCCCATTGTCGTCTCCAACACTGGTCGTCGTCGCGTTGCTACCACTACTATTGTGAGTCATTGTTGTTGCTGTCGCCACTATTGGGCGCCATAGAAATAGAGAATTTGTTCATTAGCTTTTTTTTTCTTTCTAATAATTATAAATATATTATTGGAACTTAAATTTATTTCAATTTTTGTATTTAAGATAATTCTAAATATGTGATGGCTAGTTACTCATCCTCCCTTATACTATCTTATATTATATAAGTCTATTCGATATTATCATACTTGTTTAACAAACGCATCTTAGAGGTATTACCAAAGATTGATCATAACTTCAATAACTCATACTAATTGACATTAGCCATTTAGTAAATCCAATAAGTTTCAAATTATCAATGGGGCGAGAAAACTTTCGAGTGGAGGCATGTTTTTTTTGGTAGGGGCTTCCCCCTCCTCCCCCACAAGCCTTAAAGTAACTTTGCCACTGATATACATATGTACAAGCATCAAATTTTTAATTCGGAGAATTATTAAAAAGATTCAATTTTTCTAATCTTTTGAGATTATTAACATATTCATTGCCAATATGTTTTAATTTTAATAAGTCACATACATAAAGACACTTAAGGAAACACCAAATGACATAAAAACTTGATTGAAACGATTTAAAAAATTTTCTAAATAAACTATGAGATATTTAAAAATACAAAACTAAAAAGCGAAGTACTAAAAATTGACACACGTCTCTGGAATTCTTTCAATATTGTTGGTCACATGACTAGGTGTAACCTACTCCCTTCTCTCTTCCTCCTAAACTAGTGTAGTGATATAAAATTAATTCGTGGTTGTTTGCACAGATAAGTTCAAATTTAGGTCTCTAAGTTAGAAAAAAACTAATTTCAGGTCACTAACTATAAAAAAGTTCAATTAAGGTCACTAATGTAAAAAAAAAAGTTCAAAAATAAGTTACTAACTTCGTCTTCGTGAAAACAATTGTTAAGTGATGACGTGGTAGGCATCAAATGCTAGGTCCACCAAAGGTGCTGATGTGTCAGGCCCACATGTCCATATCATCAAATGCCACGTGGCAGGTTATAAAGCTTTTGATTTGGGTTAGTAACTTAAGAAAAAATTATAATTAGATCACTAACTTATTGAAAAAACCAACATTAAGTCAATAACTTACGAATAGTTTATAATTAGGTTATTAATGTAAATTTTCATAATTGAATTATAGAGTATTATTAGTCTTTTAACATATAATTTGTGTTAATAGTTTTTAGTTTTTCTATTTACAAAAATAGTGCAACAATTATTATGGTAGCTCTCAGGCACAGGCTCATACGCATGTATTTATCTTGCTATGAGTTTTTCATTTTTGTATGGGAACATTGTTGTCATAACTTAATGGCTTAATGATCAATTTCACCCAAAAGGTTTCGTTTTTATAACTTATACCCATAACTTTTTTTTTTTTAAATCTATCCTCAACGTTACCTCCGTTAGACAAAATTGACTCAAACCTCTGACATGGCAAAATCCACCGTTAAGTTTGATAACATGTCAATGAACTGAGCTGCCGCCTCATACAGGACACTCTATATCAGCATGACACTTGATAAATGAAAGCTGATGTGGCACTTGGATGGAAGAGGAATTTTCAGTCTTTTTTCTTTCTAATAAAAATTGACATATTAAAAGAAAATTAAGAATAAAAAGACTAAACTTCCTCTCAAGTGTCGTCTACTTTGCACATCCCTTTGTACGAAACCCTATAATTCCTAACCATTTTGCTCCCCAACCCACCGGCAACTCATAGCACATCGACATTTTCTTATAGGTCGTGCAGCTCGTTCAATATGCATAAAAGGGAACTCATCCGTTAAAGAAGTGGCGCAATTTACAACTTCATGGACAAAAAAAAAAAAAAACCAGGAAGAAGATTCTGGTCTTACCCAAACTACAAAGTTAGCTTCTGATTAAGCAAACATATGAAATTCATTCTTGAAATATGGAAAATATAAATTATGAACTGTAAGTGTTCGAGAAAATGCTTGAAAGAAATTTATAGTTCTATTGATATGATTTTAAATGGTTTTAAAAAATTAATGTGGATCCATATTAACAATGGATATTATATGTAGGTTTGTGCAGAAAATATCTTTTTCTGGGAAGACGATGAATTTACCAAACTTGCAAAAGAGGTGATTAATAAACAGCAGAGTCAGATTGAAAAGTTAGAGAGACAAGTGGAAAGCAAAAAGGAAAGTGAGAGGAACTAAATGTTAGGAGTTGGACATAGCAATTGCATTGATGATTTGCTTGATAAGCTTAAGAAGATTAAGAAGGAACTAATTGATAATAAGGCTAGAAGAATTCAAGAAGTTGCAGATTGTCAGAAGAATTTGACAATGTATAAGACGACTTGCATGATATTTGTTGTGTTTTTTGTAGCATTTTGCTGGTATAATTATTGACTTGTTGAGGAGTGGCCGACTAGTTCAATTAGTAAGCAGTGTTTTGTTTAATTAGTATCAAAAGAACTATACTTTCGTACTAGATGTTAGAATCAAAAACTTGACTTGTATTTATTGACTTGTAGCATTTTGCTTTATTGTTTCATGTTATTTTTTGCTTATCTATATTGCAAACAATAGTAGGGTGTGAACAAATGACTTTTATAATCCCATTGGACATATAGAAATGATCTGAAGCAGTTTAAACATTAATTTAATCATTTATCCCAAAAAAGTGTTATGGCATTGTTCCTTAATAGCACTAGTACATTAGCAAAAAGAGGAGTTCCAAAATATACCCTAAATTATATCCTAAAAAATGTTGCACATTGTAGTGGAGTTTCAAAGTATACCCCTAGTTACAAGCGAAAAAATTATGCACGTTGTAGTTGCATTACATTAACTGCCAAAAATGCAAATTACATACCAAAAAAAAAAAAAGGTAAACCAATACATATGATTATTCTCTATTAGCTTCCACTTGCTTGTTTGGAATGGACATAACATGTGGTTTGTCAAGTTTTTAGTATGAGATCCCAACAAATGTGTTTTTGCCCACCCCTCTTGCTGAAATATTTACCTCTATCTTTCTAAAAGCCTTTTTGAGCGATCTAACACTTGTCATCTGCCAATGCAATTTGTGCAATATTGTTGGCAATAATAAAATTCAAAAAATTATTTAAAGAGAACTCTATAAAAAAAATTACACCAATCTACCTTACATGTTGTAACTGTCTAGTTGAAATTGCATCATTACCCAACCATTGAAGATCATTTGATTTAAAAGACAATTTATATTGGTGAGGATCAACATCTACAATTTTTCTCTTGTTTCCAAGGTTCAAGGAATCAGGGGATTGTACCTATCAATTCAAGAAAAACAAAAAAATAATAAGATTAAAATTACATTGATGGCAACAAACACATCAAGCAAAATAAACCAAGAATTTTCATTTTGGTCTTACATTAAACATAGACATCCCAGTTTCAATGTTTGTGTAAACTGCTTTGCCACAAAATTTGTTTTCCAAATTTTGATCGAGGGCAATAGATTAAATCATTTTGTTGTTCTTACCTTTGTTTGTCCCTCGCACCTTTCTATTTCCCTTCCCACTTGTTGACCTTTTTAGCATTGGTAATTGTGCTAAATTCAGCAAGTGAATCTTTCTAAGGCGTGGAAAGATCCTCTTTAGTAGTTGTAACCCCATGATCAGGTATAGAAGTAAGTGTCAGATTTGTAGACATATTAGGTTTTGCTATTTTATTGTTAGTAGGAGTAGGTATTTCGCATGCAACACCTATACAGGTACTAAAATTTCCTTCATCTTCACCAATATTCATTGCTTGGCTTGTATGTGTATCCTCCATTGCAGCTACATCATTTTTATTTGCATTTTCACTCGTCTATCAAACAAAGGTCATTTTGTTAGTCACTATAACAAAACGTGAGAATTAACATGCCAATTTCTTAATTTACAAAAAAAAAAATAGTAGTTTTGACTTCGGCTGCTTTTTGTAAAAGAGGTTCTTAAGTTTGCTTATTATGCCCACTCTTGCCACAGCTTTTATATATTTGCACTTGACCCTTCCACAACAGTTTGTAAGTTGGTAAATTTGATTGAGAGAACTTCTTGAGTTCATCTTGATTTTTTTTATCTTAGTTTTTTTGGCTTCCCTAACATCTTACATATTTAAGAAGGATGTAACTTTTCTTGTGTCTAGCTTCTAAAATCCATGTGTCAAAGGCCTCACATATATTACTTTTTACTGTATCACACAAGGAATTGTCAGTTTAGAAAGCTCTATACCATGTTTCTATAGGATCATATTTCAATAAATCAATCACACATCTAAGTACAAATCTATCAAGCCTCTTTATTTGTATCTCTATATCTTGAACATATGATGATTTGACACATCTCCAAAATTGATACCTTAGATCATGTCCTTTCATCCTTTTATAAAAATTCATAAACACATAAAATGTACACAACCTATGTTTTGCTTTGGGAATCACTATATCCACCGCATTCATTAAGCCCTACATTTTAAGCAAAAAAATTGGATTATTCTAACATAAATTAAATGAGAAGTTAAAGTCAACAGTAAGCCAACAAAATAAAGAATACCTTTTGTTTGCCTAATATGATAGTGTACGAGTCATCATCTTTGAAATGCAAGTCCTTCAATAATTTTAAAAATCATGTCCATGTTTCTCTATTTTCCACTTTCACTGCTGCTCATGCGAGGGGAAACATTTGATTATTTGCATTTTTCCTCATTAAACTAAGTATTTGTCCTTTATATTCACCTTTGAGAAAACATCCATTTACCCAAATGTTTTTCAAGAGCTAGGTTTCCACCTTTCTTTACAATTAGCAAAACATATGAAAATCCTTTGAAAAATGGCAGGATCTCTAACTTTTCTGGGCTAGACATCGATCTCACATGTACTCTCAAGATTGCTAAGCAATAACTCTTCTTTATAGTCCCACTATATGGCAAATTGCTCGACATAGGTCCTAACAGCTGATTTCAATACCTTTTGCCTCACACTCTTACACATCCCTAAAGTAACATATTGTTCATAATCTTGCTTCAAAAGCTCTTTAAGATCTTTCAACTTCATATATGGTTGTGCCAAAATCCTTTTCCTCAACAGTTTAGCTAGAAATCTTGAATTTACGATACTACTCTTGTTGGTTTTTATGCATCTATGTTCTTAGATGTAAGTCTTAACCATAAACACCTTGGAGGCCCTCTCAACAGTTGTAAAAACCTTCTAAAGGCACCCATCAATGCACTTGGCAGCGACCCTATATGGCTCATTTTTGTCTATCTAATCCCAAATCCACTATCCAATGCATATTAGCTAATACATCTTATAACTCCTCTTTATTTTAAAACAACAAGCCTACATCCCAAACTGGACACTTATATCTAGGATCATATCTTGTATGTTTACTGTTTTTTTTCCTTACTATATCTTCTACCTCGTTGCCACTGTCTTTACATTCATCATAATTACCAAGGTTATTAGATGATAGGTAGTCAGTCTCCAAATGGGGAATGTGCACATCATCCTCCAATCCCATATTCTTATTGTTTTTATCACATGCTTTCTTGGCTTTAGTTTCAACATTCTTCCTCTGAAATGTAGCCTTTACTTTGATCCTTATATCTCTTAATTCCTCATCTCCATAATCTTACAACCAATCCATTGTTTCAATCCTTGTTGCTTCCTCTTCTTCTTCACTGCTACTACCTTGGTTGTCTTCATTATGTGTCGAATCTTCATGGACATTGTTGGGAGCTACTCTAGTTCCATTAACCTCAAGCATTGTTTTACTTGCATTAGGTTCTTCAATTGTACCTTCAGCAGCCAAGCCCTTCTGTTCACCATGCCCTACGGCTTGTGCCTCATCATTACTCTTTTGTCCATCATGCTCCCACAGTTATTCAACTCCATCCATATTAGTATAAGCTATCGCTTCTTTTTTTTTAGCATAACAAAATTTTTGTGCAGTATCATTACTCTTATGTACACAATACTTCCCATTCAATCTAACCTCATCAACTTCCTCTGAAGCATCCACATTCTGAGCACACACATCCTCAATTGAAGGCAAACTTGGATATTCAATAATCATAGGTTCATCAACTAATGCTCCCAATCTATGATCCCATATTTAGACAAAATTTTCGACATAAATATCACACTATCATTACTGGACATAAGAATTAAGGAGTCCTTAAAAGACTGCCAATTATTAGGGATCCTAAACTAAATATTACCGATATTAGAATACTTAAAAAGCTCTTTAACAATTAATGTCACCTCAATATTAGATAATTTGTCAATATCTACCTTTTTCAAATATGTCACTACTTTCACCATCATACATGAATACTGGCTTTTTCACAAACCTCTCACTATGGAAAATCCTCAAACTCACATATTCTTCCATCATGTAACATTGCATAAAGGAAAAGAGATTACTAAATCGTAATCAATAAACCAACTCAGTAGACAGATTCTGTTAACTCAGTTTTATAAAGCATAAAACCCCACTAAAAAATTCAATTTCATAATTTTTACAAATTACTCCTATTGTAAACAATAAAATAGAGTTGAAATGTCAAAAACCCAAATCTTAGCCATAAAACCGTAATTTTGGGATATAAACTCTAATTAAGGGACATAAACCCTAATTAGGGAACTAACACAATAATTAATAAGATTAAACAAAATTTTTTTATTTTTATATAAAATATTTGGAAGTGGCTACAAGGACAACAAACAAATTGCCACAAACCCACAGTTGGTCCCCCCAACATAGATAGAAGACAATATAACACAAACCCTTTGTATTGGAAGAATAAAGGAAATAATAAAAGATAAAATAAAGAAATTCAAAAACTCCAAAAATAAAAGGAAAACAAAGGGTTACTTGTGTCCAAACCCCAAAAATCAAAACTTTTCAGTGAAACAAAGTTTTAATATGAGAAAGGGTTTAGAGAATTGAAGGGATTAGGGTTTCATGGTGTTTGTCGACATCATCAACTACCGTCGAGTTCAAAGATTGTATAAAGGATTCAAAGGTGGTAGGTGTCTGTCAAAATGAGTTCACAACTTAAGGGTTTTTCATTTTATTTATTTTTTTCAACTAAATCCATCCTAATTATGTCAATTTTTAATGGAATGAAAAAAGACTGAAAATTCCTCTTCCATCCAAGTGCCACATCAGCTTTTATTTATGACGTGGCATATTGACATATAACATTTTATATGAGGTGGCAGCTCAATTCATTGACATGTCATCAAACTTAACGATAGATTTCACCATATCAGAGGACTGGTTCAATTTTGTCTAACGGAGGTAACGTCAAGGATATATTTCCAAAAAAAAAAAGTTTTTGATGTAAATTAATAAAAGCGAAAACCTTTTGAGTGAAATTGATCATTAAACCTAAGTTAATCTCAAAAGTTTTCATTATAACGACACTATGAACACAAAAAAATAGGTTTTTCAATCGGAAATGTTAGGTGCACCAAACATACCGAGTCTAATAAAAAATAATAAAATTTTTTGTTTTTAAAAAAAAAATTTCCTTCGGAAAAATTTTTTTTAAGCGGAACTCATCTAGAGTCTACACTTTATATTTTAGGGTAATACACATCTAGATTTAGGTTTTAGTTTTGTAAAAAAAAAGGAAAAAATTAAGATTACTGGCATTTTCCTTACCATATTATATTTCTGTAATTTATTCCTTTTTTCCTAATTAGTATGACAAGTTTCTAAAAAACCTTGACTATGTAATAATATAGTGAAAAGTAGTTAGCTCATCAAAAAAATTATATGTTGCTATTTAAATTCAGTGAATCATTGATAAAATTGCTATATCAGCATGTATTTAGATATTGACAATATATTTTTTCCTTATAAAAATTAACCATCCTCTCTGTCGAAAATTTTGAATTTGTAATCTACAAGGTTGTAAAAAATATGTGTTAGCATTGAAATAGTCCTATAATTATAAAAATTTAATTAAAATTAAAGTAAACTTCTAGGAATTAAAATTTTCTAAATAGAAAAATAAAATAAAAAAGAAAAAAAAACTCCCTAATCTTTCTTTTCAAGAAATAATAAAATAATTTCTCAAATTCATTTATTTTTTCTTAAAAAGAAAAAAAAACTATTTCATCAAAAGGAAAAAAAAAAAAAAAGAACTACTCTCAAATACTCTTTTTTTTAAATCAATTTAATTTAATCATCTATTTTCCTTAATCTAAATTAAGTATAAAAGCAAAATTAGTTTAAATCAGATTTAGAAAATAAAAATAATATTCAACATTTGAATGCCTTTTTTTTGTATTTTAAATAAAATACAAGAAAAAATAAAATATTTAACAAATTTGATAATCCGTGCAATTTAATACTAGTTAAACATTAATAGCAATATTAACTTTCATTAAAAAGTAAAAAGTTTTTTAAAATTGTCATTTACAATTTATTCAATCTCAAATATACTACTTCTCCATATCAAAAGCACTCTCAAGGACAATTAGTCTAAATCAAAAAATTTATTATAATAATCTCAATTATGAACTTTTCAAAATTTATTGAATTAATGTTGGTTTTTTCAATAAGTTAATGACCTAATTATGAACTTTTCGTAAGTTACTGATCCAAATAAAAACTTTTATGATCTAGCACATGGCATTTGATAATATGGACTTGTGGTCCCGACACATCATCAAATAATGGTTGTTTTGACGGAAACGAAGTTAGTGACCTATTTCTAAACTTTTTTTGATGTTAGTGACCTTAATTGGACTTTTTAAAGTTAGTGATCTGAAATTAGACTTTTCTTAAGTTAGTAACTTAAATTTTAACTTATCCCATTGTTTTTGTACATTGCTATAAAAATTCAAACACTTGAACAATGGTAATTTGCAACACCTCACATACAAAGTCAAGGAACGAAAAAACAGAAGAATTCATGTTATTTTTGGTGGTGATCATATTTTTTAAGATAGATTACTTATATTTAAGAAACAATCAATTTAGTCTAAAAAATTCAAAATTTTGAATTTTTATTTTTGTGGTTAATTATTTCAAAAATAGTTTTATGGTTCCTAACAATATTAACCTTAAAATTGCTTACATGACAACAAAATCTCTTATGTTGTTCGTTTGCCACATTTTTTTTTATCACTCTAACTAGTTTTAATTTAACAACAGAGTTTTCTACGGCTAGTTTATAGTTCCTAACAATATTATGGTTCCTAACAATATTGGCCATAAAATTTGCTCACATGACAACAAAATCTCTTATGTTGTTTGTTTTGCCACATTTTTTTCATCATTCTAACTAGTTTTAATTTAAGAAAGAGACTTGCTATGGATAGTCACTTTTTACTTTTTCTTTTATAATTCTAATAAAAAATCAACACATCAACACTTATTAATAGTAAATATATAATATATTTGACTTTCAGTTTTTTGATAGTCAATCAATATATATCACATATGAGCGATCATAAAAGAGAAGGTAAACGTAACTGTTACTAGCAAAATCCTTTGTTAAAATATAGAAGTTACATATATATTTTTTTTAATAAAACAAATATGCATCATCGATATGTAAATCATTGCATATATGAACCAAGATGCTACATACAAAAGCTACACATTGCATATCATACAATTATTTTAAATAATAGTCTAGCGTATCAAGTACGTCAATAAACACATTGACATCTAAGGTATCACATCACCAGTAGACAGATGCCAAGATGGATGTCTACAAAATTTGTCAGCATGTCTATCGTATTATTACCTCTAATTAGTATATTAAAAATTGGGTTTTGAAGTTGGTGTCAACAAAAATGCTACAAGCACAAGTAATATACATGATAATTCTCAAAAAATATATATATTTATTATTGCTATTGATTTTCAAGCCATAGAAGGTCTATTTTCATTAGGAGAAGAAACCTAATAGTTGGATTGGAGTAATTAGATTTTTTTTTAATGAAATGGAAAACAGGGTGGTATGTTACAGTTTCATTGGAGAGCATTGCAACTCTGTCTAGAGAGAACGTGAAGCGACTAGATAATTACAACATACATCAAAATAAGTGATTAACTGTAGGTTTAATCTCACAATTCAATTCTAACGAAATTCAAATATGAGATTTTAATCACATAATTCACCCTGTCAATAGGCGAACCACATGAATGGTTGTTAGACCCATATTGCGATTATAGGTGTAATCATTATTGAGTATTATTAGATTCTATCAATGCTATGTTAGACCGGTTGTTGTAATCCTAACGCTACTTTTGTTCTTAAACTTTTAAGTTTATGTAATGATATTAGATTAAGACTTTTATCTATAGTGTTAAATTGATTCCTATCATTGTTTTGCCTGGTCTTACTAGATTGGGATCATCTTGTGATATTCTCCAAGTTTTCTTTGACAAAAATGCTGAGGCTAGTCTATTACTCAATTGCAACTTTATGGGCGAATATCGAACCATGTAGATAGATCGACCAACGAAGTCATTAAAGACTCATATTTGTATATTCAAGGTTAAAGGGAGAACTAACATTTCTCTAGTATTAATGACGTATAAAATCACAAAGTCTTTTTTTTTTTTCATCTATATAACTTGTTTCACTATTATCAACACCAATTCTCAATAAAACAAGGACATAGGGAGAGCGAGATAAGGGTTAATTTAAGAGAGAGAAAGAGACAGAGAGAGTAAATGATATGAAGAGAGACACAAAAAAATGAAGAGAGAACCTTTGACGAAGTTAAATTTTCAGTATGTAATTTTACATAATTGTATCAAACATAGAAAAATACTTTCACAGCCAAACACCACCATAACAGAAAAGATGGTTTTAAAATTTTATTTTTCTCAACAAATATTTTCCACATATATGTTATTTTAAACAAACAAACCGATCCTAAGAATGCATTTATTTGGAAATGAATTTAAATGTTTAGCACTTACAAGAAAACTCAAAATATATAAGACCGATTTTAAAATTTTATAAATGTGTATGACCAATGTTGTGCATGTCCCCAGATTTGGTAAGAGCATGTGTTTAGGATTATCAGTATTATTTGTTGGGTTTATTTTAAGATTAAGTGATCTAAGCATTTTTGGTTCTTTCATGGTTCTAGAAGAGAAAAAAAAAAAAAAAAGGTTTGAAAGATTGGGAAGACTAGAACGAAAGGTTCCGAGTCAAGCCTAGTTTTATAATGAATTAATATAGAAAAAAAAGTTCAAAAACAAAAAAGCCTGACATTCCAATTTAAAGAGCATTTGAGTCCAAATTAATCAAGGGGTTGGGACCAAGAATTTAGCACGTGGATTTAATTACACTCAAATCTTCATTCGCCTTTCTTCGATGCAAAGCAGTAGTCTAATTTTATTATTTAAATCTTAAAAATGTTAGTCATAACCCTCACATCAAAATTATCATTGATATCTTAGTTTAATTTTTTTTAAGCTCCCATCGTCCAAAATTACTCTAAGTACACCCGACTGCACTGCAGGGTGAGGGAGATTTAAATCTAAATTCAGTATAAACAAACACATCAGCTAACTAGTTTGAGAGGTGCTGGCCTTTTGAAGTTAGGAGACTAATAAGGATAGAACTTTAACCCGCTTCAACTCTGCTACTTAGATAAAAATTATGAGGATTTTTCTTTTTTAAGGTATAATAAATTTTTTGTAATGTCTGTAGATCTATTTTCTTCTTTTTTCCACACACTTAACAAATATAGTCACTAAATATTTTTATGCTAAAAAAAAAGTTGTTTTTTGTGCTGCAATTAAAGAAATAATAATAATAATTTCAAAAGTTGTAACGCGGTGAAGGAACCGGAGGGGGTCAACGCCAAAGAAAAGTAAGCCTGCATCATGTATACCTGTATGCAGCGTGTTTTATAGCGACGCCATGTCATCATCGTCTCACGCAGCATTTTTGTAGCGTAGAAAACTACGACAGCGACGAGGAACAGCAGAAACCCTCTAAATCCATCTCATTTACCTCTCAATCTTTTTCCCTTTTTGTTCTTTTTAATTTAACCACTTCTAATTTTCGTCAGTCTTCTCTCTTCTATATTCCGATTCTCCCCGTCGATCGATTACGTCATTAATCTGGTAAATAGAGAGAAAGAAATTCAAGAAAAATAATTTCTTTTTTTGTTTTTTTGTTTTTTTCCTTCCTTTTTTCGTTGCCTTTGTTTTGCGATAGGCTTCAAATTAAAGCGAACCAAATAATATAGAAAACGAAAGAAAGAAAGCAGCAGCAGCAGGGAGAGTGATCGGGAGGAGGATGGTGAAAGAGACGGAATACTACGACGTTCTTGGGGTCAGCCCTTCCGCCACCGAAGCCGAGATCAAGAAAGCTTATTACATCAAGGTTTTATTTTCTCTTCTTCTTCTTCCTCTTCTTCAATCGCCTGTGTTTTATATTATTAATTTTTCTTTTTCTTTTTTTTTTTTTTGGTGATGTTCTGAATTTACTTCACTTTCGGAGTTTTCCGAGCTTATGATCGGAATTAGACGGCGTTGTACTTTAGATCTGCTGCTTTCCTTGTACTGGCCTGTCTGTTCTTCTGATTGACTGTCATTTAAATTTGCTGTTAACCCAAATTTTAACAGTTGATAACAATCCCTAACTCTAATTACCCGGAAGCATAACACACTTTTTACCATTCATGTTTATAATGTCCCATCCCCAACCTGCTTCGTGATTATGTTTGTGTTTTTTGTGTGTGTGTGTTGGCCGGCTTACGCTGTTACGGGCCTAATGGTCAAATTATGGGGTTCTTTGGTTTGCAGGCGCGGCAGGTTCATCCGGATAAAAACCCCAATGATCCTCTTGCTGCTCAAAATTTTCAGGCAAGGACTCTGTTTTGTTTGCCCTGTGGAATTTTGGTTAGTGGAACAACATTTCTTGTGTTGTACAAAAAATGATGCTCATCAGATGTGCCCCTCTCGGGCTGTTTGGGGGTTTTATTTTTACTACACGAATGAAGGAAGATAATACTTGTAGTGGTGAGTTGTGTAGTTCAGATCATTGCAATCAGAAAATTGTGTTCAGGGGAAGTCAGGCTGTTGATAGCATGTCTTACACATTCATTTGCATAATCTGTAGAGTAGAGGATGGAAGTCTTGACAGGCGGAGCGAAAATGTTTGTGTGAGGAGGGGCAGAGAGAGTAACCACCTTTACAGCTTGACCAGTGAGAGACTCCTGTTATGTTTTAATGTCATGGGTTACTAGTGTATTGTTGTGACAATAGGAGAATCCGTTTTTTCTTTTCATTATACGGGAAATAATACTCTGTTTGAAAGTTTACAGTTTTCGCAGAGAACAAGCTGTTGAATTATGGTAACTTTTCTTTCCCTTTTGTTTTGGGTGAGAGCTCCGTAAAGAAAGTGACTATTATGTCACTAGTGTGTTGCTGTGATAATAGGAGAATCCTTTTTTTTTTTTTTGTTTCATTATACGCAAAATAATATTCTGTTTGAGAGTTTACACTTTTTGCGGAGAATAAACTGTTGAATTATGGTAACCTTTCTTTTCCTTTTATTTTGGGTGAAGGCCCTTAACGAAAGTGACTATTAGATTGTACTTTCGAGTTGGACGACTTCATTGTGATGTCTTTTTGGTTACATGCATCATTCTCTGTGGAAAAGCCACCATTTTAACCCTTTGAAGTCACTCTCATAGATTCAATTTCCATTCAAACTAAGAGAAAGAGGCGGGACACCCATTCATTTCATTGAGCATTATATGAGCAGAATGTGAAGACCTGATTTCTTCTAGACTTTTCACTCCCCCCCCCCCCCCCGGGGGTCTTGCCTAATGCTTGTATTTCTCCTACATTTGTGCATCAATATAAGTCACCACTATTTGAGTATTATATTATTGAGAATGTGAAGACCTAGAAAAGTAGAATAATGAGACATAAAAGTTAGAAACTGGACATCACATTAATCTTTCTTTTGCATGCTTTGACCAGATTATTTCTAGGCTAAGGTTTTCCAAGCTGGCTGGATAACCAGTAGGCACTGGAAAGTTAGTAATCTCTTGTTTACTTTCATTATATTGAATTCAGGTGCTAGGGGAAGCTTACCAAGTGTTGAGTGATCCTAACCAACGGCAAGCATACGATGCTTATGGGAAAGCTGGAATCTCAACGTCAGTTTCTTGTTCCTAATCTAGCAGTGCATGAATATTAAGAGCGATGGGAGATCTGGCTCATTGACTTCTATCTATGTAGGTCTTGACATAACTTTCATGTTTTGCTCTCTCTGTAGGGAAGCAATTATAGATCCTGCAGCAATCTTTGCAATGCTTTTTGGTAGTGAGCTTTTTGAGGATTACATTGGACAGCTTGCTATGGCATCAATGGCATCATTAGACATTTTTACAGAGGGGGAACAATTTGATGCTAAAAAGCTGCAAGAGAAAATGCGGGTAAAAATTTATAGTATTTTATAGGACAATTTGTTGGATAGCTAAAATTTTCTGTTATGCAATTGGATACATCCTCTCTATAATTTTTTACTTGTGATTTTGCTGCTTTTCAAAATCAATTATTACAATCTAGGTGACGATGAATGCGTTGTTATTGTGATGCGTACGTGGTCTTATCAATTGAGTGCCACAACCCATGCCAGTAGAAAATGAATTTAATAGTCAACATTGTCCGCTTATGAGCAGTGCCTCTTTGTTAATAAGATACTTTTTAGATCCTGTGATGATGTTAGTGAGAACTTGAGCATTCATCTCTTTGTATCTTGGTGGTATTGAGAAGAAGATTTTTGCAAAGGGAATCTAAAATTTTATTCAAGCTTGCAATCAAACAATACAAACACATGACAACAACACGAGCACTAACACGAACAACAACAAGAACAACAACAGCAGAATCCACTACTAGCCTAGTAGAATCCACCACTAGCACTTAACACAGAGTTCAATCTTAATCTCAATACAATCACCACTCTCTAGAGCAACTGAATAGGGAATAACATTTATAGGAAATCTATTCCAGAAAAGACAAAAAGTAAAAAGATTTGTGTTTTGGGTTTTTTCCTTTTCTTTTTGAAACAGATCAGGCCTTTGGCTAATGGAGATTTGGGTGGACTTGTGGGTCGCAAGTTTGCTCTGATACCACTTGATGTAGGATCAGTTTTGAGGAGAAGATTTTGGAAAGGGAAAATTGGAATTTTATTCAAGTTTGCACACTCACAGCACAATGGAATCCACCACTGTCCTAGTGGAGTCCACCACTAACAACAACACGAAGAACAACAAAAACAATAACAACAGTGGAATCCACCACTAGCCCAATGGAATCCGCCACCAACACTCAACTCTGAGTTTCAATCTTTTTTGCTAATACATTCACCTATCCACCGAAAAACTGAATAGGAAGTAACATTTATAGGAAATCTATTTCAGAAAGACAAAAAGTAAAAATCACATATTTAAACAAAAGTCAACAAAACACACTTAAGGATAAAGTTGATTGAACTGATGGATTTAGTTCAGATTCTTCAAAGATTATTTTTGATTTTGTTTGATTTGATTTTCCTAGAACATTGCTTGCCAAATATTCTATTGATATCATTATTCCTAAATGTTGACTCCTTCTTCTGTATCACCAATACTAGGGAATTGGGCTTGAGCTTAACACCTCCATTCATAGGGTTGCAGTCAACTCCTTGGCCTTGAGGAGTTGTGACGGTTTGAACATTTGAACACTCAACACCTTCCCCCCTCAACTGAGGAGGTGGCCGCTTGGGCTATTTCAAGTGGTTTATTACATCTGTTCATCAGTTTAATTGTCAGAAACACTACAGCTAGGAGGGAAGATAAATGGATGTGTACATGTGGCCCTTGCCTAGACCCCGCAGTGTGGGGTCCACGTGCCATGGGATGCCCATTTTTTAAAGTTAGGTCTAGGGTTTATTTGTGTTGGAACTTGAAACTTTATCGTTTGAAAGATGGAATTCAGATCTTTAGGAAATTGGGAAGAGGAATGGAATTTCAAAGAAATTATCAATATCACACTAACAGCTAGAAGAATTACCAGCATCTGACTGGTGAGATACTAAACCACTCTAGTAGGGTTTAGAAGTCACTCATATGGCAAGAAAGCATCACACCATCTAGGTAGAAAATGCCAGTAGGCAGAAGCTCATTTATTCACTTCTTTTGATTATGTGGACACCCTAAATATACGGACTGCTGACACTAGTAATTCTTGTAAAATTTAGACATGCTAATTGATATTGGGGAAAAATTATTCTATTAAGAAAACCAAGGGATAGCTGCTTTGTCTCTGGTAACAGATGAATAAGGTTGTAATACAAGATCTCATAATAGCTTTAATGGAACAACATTTGGCTTGGTTTTCCACTTTCTTCACTGATCTCTCAGCGATACAAATCAAAGTAAACATTGGCTTAACGAAACTGACTACCATTTGTAATCTTCAAACAAGCTAAAAATATAAGGCATCTGTGAACAGGAACCATGGATAGCTCTACTACAGTAAGTATTCCTGAAAGACTCTGCAACTCAAGTATCAAATCTAGGATATCATTCTGAGTTCTTTAATTCTTTACAGTTGATATCTTTTGTGCACATTGGTGTCCACATCATTTCCAATTATGCATCCATTATAGTGGGCTCCTGAGAGGGACACTCTGGACACATTATTATTTTCAACATTTTTGCTACCTGGCTGCACCAAGGAAGATGCTTCAAGATTTTTTCTTCCTTTTGCAAAGAAGCGTGTTTGAAGGTCTGCAGTTATTTGTTAGACCACCAGCTGATTCTGGAACAAGGATGGCTCTTTTTTTTCAATCAAAGATCCATGATTATTGTTTTTGAGTTTTTTGTGTGAGACTGAAGAAAGGGTTAGGGATGTACATATTCTGTTGCACTAATTCTGCCTTTTCCATTGCCCTCTTCTGTTAGATCTTCACTATCATTTTGTACTTGTTTGCTGCAGGTTGTTCAGAAGGAGAGAGAAGAAAAGCTTGCAGAAATACTTAAAGATCGACTCAATGAATATGTTCAGGGCAACGAAGAAGATTTTGTTATTCATGCTGAAGCTGAAGTAACTAGGCTGTCAAACGCAGGTACATATCAATTTCTTTGAACAATAATATTGTGTAGTAATAACCATATGTTGCAGTATTTTAAGATAAAGGATTCATGTAGCTGATTAAATTTGGGACTAAGGCTTTGTTGTTGTTGCAGTACTTTAAAGAGGCTGAGTTATCAGTCAACCACAGATTGCTATGCCATAAGAGGCTGAATTATTAGTTTTCCGGTCTGCAATTTTTTATTGCATTGACAACTCTCTAGATGGATATAATCATCAGTACTATTTTTTATCTAATCCTTCCTCAAACCCCATAGTGTGGAAGTCTTATGCTCTGGGATGCCCTTTTTGCGACATGACTCTTTACATGAGTGAAATAAATATGATGTTGTACAACAGGCTAAGATTTAACTATAAAAAAAATTTTGGTTGGACAAAGGAAAATTTCATAGTGTCTCATAATAGAGAGGTTGAATTAAGACTTAAAAGGCTTTAACTGAAAACTTAGGACTTGGGATTTGTGAAGTTTAACTCTACCAATTAAGAGATGAAAAGAAGTAAAGCAAAGAAAACCCTCAACTGAGTTATGGCAGTCTAGATTATCGTTAGTGGTATAATATGGTGGAGAACTGAGTTTGCTGGTAGCTGTGGACAATAAACTAAGAAAATTCAGGTAAGTATTAAGGGTAAGGGATTTAGTTTGCTAGACTCAAGTGAATCTTTGCAGTTCTGTGAACTTGATTCAAAGCAAGTAGTTGTCTCAGAACACAGTCAAGGGTTGGCCTCTGATCCTTTGCCCGGTGATCTGTAGTTTATCAACTCTTAATTCAAAATGCTTACCATAGATGCACCACAGTGTTATCTCATAAAATCGGCCATAGTCTGCCTTTACTAGGCTTACTGGGAATAAAAACAAGAATGTGAGGTAGATGAAGATTATGATATGATAGAGATGATAATTTATCCTGGTTGACATTTTGAGCATCAGAAATCACAATAGAAAGAAATTCGGGAATCAACTGAAAATCCTGTTGCATTTGCTGGAAACAAATTCTACTTTTCCTTATACAAATTGGCACTTCTTTCGAGCCATAAATGTAAATAGTCTCATTGAGTAAATTGGGTTTTCATATTTTTTCTCATGCTATCTCATATTGTGCATTTTGTGTCTTATTGCTTTAAGATTCAGACTTAGTGGGTATAAAGGGGACAGGACAGCAATTTCATTTTCCACAATTACATTATTTAATGCGGCATCCCATGGCATCAAATCCACCTATGAATGAAGTCCCATCTCCTTTTAACAAGTTGTAATTATATTTGTTACTCCAGCTAGCACAAAATTGTTCAAATGCAATTTCTAAGTCAGAGACATATCAGCTTCTTCTATAATGCCTTCTGGCTATTTCTTTTCTTAAGTACTATTGGCATACTTCTACAAGTGAGTGTGATGTAGAATAAAGAAGCCATCATTTTAGAGCTTTAAGAATCTATTAAGATATTATAATTATGACAATCTTTTTAATACATGATTTTGCATCAGGTTAGATATCTTATTTAACTTTTTTCTTATTTATTTAATAATATTCTGGTAGTTTGGTGCCTGTGGATAATGCTATTATATTTATTGGCAGTCTAGTTGAGTGAAGAAATTAACAAATGGAGCTCTCTTTTCAGGCACCCAGTCCAGCCCCTTTATTTATATTTCTTAGTTTGCTCTCTGTTTATACCTCTGCATCCCCTACTTTCTCTCTGTCTCTCTCTCTCTCTCTCTCCACCCTACATCATAGTTAAGTTGGGTCAATTCTTGGTCAATAATTTTTCATGGATTGATCGTTTAAATTGGGTACTGTATGGTCATTGTGTCTTCAAGCAGTCTTCCCTTATTTTATCTGACTTTGTGGTGATCTTTTACAGCCTATGGTGTTGATATATTGAATACAATTGGATATATCTATTCAAGACAAGCAGCAAAAGAACTGGGAAAGAAGGCAATATATCTGGGTGTTCCATTCGTTGCTGAATGGTTTAGAAACAAAGGCCACTTTATTAAATCCCAAGTGACTGCAGCAACTGGTTAGTAAATATGTGTGTACATAGTAATGTGTTTCAGACTCAGTGCCAGGCATGTGCCTCGGATCTCTGTCTCTTTCTCTCTCACACTATTGTTCTCCATGCCGGACTTCTGGCACTACACTAGCATTGCACTGATTGGATGATTCAATTATTCTCTTGGACAGCCATGCATTTGCAGTTGGTCTAATTGAGATTCATCTCTTTTATTTCTTTGAATTGACAGTGTCACGACTTTATGACGTTGTTAATTTATTTCAGTTGTTTGGTTGGCTGGTCATGCTAGGTGCCATTGCCTTGATCCAGTTACAGGAGGATATGAAAAGGCAGCTTAGTGCTGAAGGAAACTATACTGAAGAACAGCTGGAAGAATTCATGCAATCCCACAAGAAGTTAATGATTGATTCCCTGTGGAAGCTTAATGTAGCTGATATTGAGGCCACTCTTTCCCGCGTCTGCCAAATGGTACTTTTTCTGGTCCATAGATTAATCCTGTTGTTTGCCAACCATCAGTAAGATTCTGGGCCCAATTATTTTAGGATGGTAAGCTGTTGATGATATATTTTAGGTGCTTCAAGACAACAGTGTCAAGAAAGAAGAGCTCCGAGCAAGAGCCAAGGGATTAAAAGCTCTCGGCAAAATTTTCCAGGTATTTTTTTTCCTTGAAGTTGAATTCACTAAATCTTCTAAAATATTAAACAGTTCTTCCAGTACCTAACACACACAAACATTATTTGAATATAGAGGACTAAATCAGCCAATGGGAACGAGAGTGAAATAGGTGGTAATCTACATAAATTGAATGGAAGTGAACCAATCCATGATACTTGTTCTACTGGTACATCACCAAAATCTGGTGAAGAGCTGCCTTATACTACATTGGCATCACAGGTATTTTCCATGATCTCTAGAATTTATAATACAAACAGAAGATCCCTTTCAACTAATCTTGCTTTTTTGGTGTTCTTCCATGTGCAATTGGCTTGATCCCAATTCATAACTTAGTCATGTAACTATTATGTGATAGACCATCCCATGACGCTTGTTGTGGATAAAATGTGCATTGAAGAATTAATCTAAAAGCTTGTATGTTAATCACACTTATATCTTAGTTTAACATCTAAATTTTTAGATCATGAGATAGTTGGATTAATTCTATAATGCACATTTTCAGTACAGAGTTGTTGATTGACATGAATGAAGTTTTGGGAACTGCATTGAATATTTTTGACAAGTTTTTGTATTGACATTATTTGCAATTGTGAAATACACATTAATGTAAATAAACATGGATGGACAAATATGACCTTGGTTCTAATTTTACCATATTTCAAAAGTCAAATGATTTTGTATTGACCCATGAAGTAGGTGTTGTCTTTCATGCATAGACATTTCATATTTCATTTGGCTTCCTATATTGAATATATGAGGAAGTGCACACATGCCCGTGGAGAAAATTGAAAGTACAGGGGAAAGTAGTAAAGATTAAATGCTTTTGTGGCTATGGTTACTGCCTCAATATTTGCATGCCTGCAAGAATTGGATTGCCAAAACCAAAAAGTGTTGTTTGTTAAGACTGCGAGTGAGCCAAAATAATGCTAACACATACAAGCAAACATATATTGACTACTTCCTTACTCCTTGTCTATAGTTGGTATAAGAGCAAGGCACATAGTGTTTTAGCTTTTCTGCTTTGAAATTTAAATTTACTTCACAAAGGCGAGGCTTTATTCCTATAGTAGATTGAACTGCTTGGGGTTTTGGTTTTGTTATTTTTGCAGTAATAGCATCTTGTGGTCCGTTCAGTTTGAGTTTCACTCCTATTATACCTTTCATCATCTTAATTTCTGTTGTATTATCTTTCCATCTCTGCCATTACTTTAAAGCCTCTTTCCTTTTTCACCTCTTGCGAAAATTATCCTTATCGGGCATTGTAGAGTCCTTATGTGGAGGCGCCACAATTTACGGGCACACAATTTACCTATGCCTTGCCAAGGCCGACAGCACCACCTGGTGCACAGAGACATTCATCAACAGGTAGCGATTGAGTGTAGGAGAGCCATCTGATGTGTGAAAGCTTGAATACCTCGTGTATAATCTTGCGCATTGGGGAGACTTTGTTCATTGTTCGTGCTTTGAAATGTGTTTGTATGATACAAGAAGATGATCTGGACAGTCCATCCCTCCAAAGTTTGTGTTTTGGGTGGCCGCGATTTGCTTTGCTCAATTATGTTGTAGTTTATCTGTATCTGTATCATTGTTGTTTGGTAGATGAGATGTATGTATACTCAGATTTTTGCGTAGTTTTAAGCTATTGTAAGCTGTTGGCATACGATTTATGCAAAGCAAACTTGATCGGGATATGCTCCGCCAGGGCAACTATTCCATTGTTTATGAATTTTCCGAATAGAATTTTTTTTATGTAAATGTTTTCTGAATTGAAATCTTATTCTGCATAACCAAGTGGGAAAAATTGCACGTAATTTTATTTAATTTGTGCCTTGATTGAACCCTTTTGTCTCTAAAGTGGGCAAAAGCAGGTTTTTTTTTTTTTTGTTGAAATGTTTGGTCCATGCAAAAACTGGTGTTTCCATAGGCGTCAGTGTCAACAATTCTTCACTGTCTGATATTGGACTGAGAATGTTGATCTGTAGCAAGCAAGGACGTTAGACAAGGAAGTGGGCAACATGTGCACTTGTCGGTGTACCATTTCGCGGTGGGAATTGTAATTTTTCATAAATTTTCCATCTTTGATTCAGTAACGGAACTTTGCTTCTCTTTTTTTTTTAATATATGATTAATGGGAAAAGGCTAAAAGAAAAGACAAAGAAAAGGACATGAGAAAATGCGTAGAACTGGTGGTAAACATATTCACGAATTATTATGGGTACGACTAGCTGGACCAAATGGATTCGGTGCCGAATGCACCGATTCAATTAATAAATTATTATATATTTATTTATATATTTTTTAGTAACAACTTTTATCAAAATTAAATATTATGGTTAGATGTTTAAATATATTTATAAGGAAATAAATAAAATAAAATAAATTATTAAATAAAATTTCTTTAATTTATTTCATTTTTTAATATATTTCGTGTAATTTATAATATCAATTCGAGATGAATAATATTTCTTTAAAAAGAAAATCCTGAAGGCTTGTAGTATTTCATACAATGACTTACCAACAAAAATCAAGATACCTTTTTTTTTTTATTTACGACAATAAAAATTTTAGAAAAAACAATAATATTAAATTGCTCTCTACACGTATTTGTCACCTTAACTTTATTGTTTTTTTTTATAAAACAGAAAAAAATTTTAACTATTTTTTAGTATTTTTCAGGTGACTGTTTCGTGGCTGTCACAATATAACATGATAGGTAAATTATACAGTATAGTAGAAAAATTAAAAGAAAATTATACAACATCTTAAAAAAATTATACTATACGTATAACTAATTTTTTTAAAAAAAAATTAATAACTGATTACACGTGTCGTATAATTTTTTTTGATATATTATATATTTTTTTAATTTTTTTATTATACTATATAATTTATCTATCATATTATATATAATAGCTACGAAATAACCACTTAATTGATGGCTATGTAATGATGCTCCTTATAAAACAAGAGGAGAAACTACCTACGACATTTTTACAAGTTGACCGCAAATTCATTAAATAAAAGCAACATTAAGTAGCTTTATATAAATAATAATAATAATAAATAATTATATAATTTTATTAAGTAATCGTTAGTAATTTTTAATTTTATTTTTTTATAAATTTAATTATTTAATAAAATATATTATTTTATAATTATTTGAAAGATATTTTAATAAAGTTATTAAATTTTTTCTTTAAAATAATTACTTCGCGCTGACTAACAACAATAATATCATGCACTAATTTTCGGGCTTGTCGCTTTGGTTATCATTGCAACCATCATGTGCACAAAAAGCCTAAATCACAGCGAGGACTTTGTTTTCGTGTGATTGTGATGCATAAGTTCATGTGCTGCAGAAGTGACTTCATCAATTTAAAGAGCTGTCATGATCCCCAAAAGAAAATAAAAAACAAAAAATGTGTCATACTCATAATAATAAAAAATGAAAGAAAATTGTATCAATGAATTACAATGTAATTGGCATTGGAATTATTTTTCAGATTGAGGGACTTAAATCCAAATTCTAATCAAAATCAATTGAAAGAAACAAATGAAAGGAACTTCTAACTTGCAGCAAAGCCATCGACCGTGCTCGCGACGGTGGCTTCTCAGGCGGACCAGATGGCCAGGCCAACCTTCCTTTTTTTTCTTTTTTTTTGGGTTTGGGGGGGGGGGGGGGGGGGGGGTGGGTTTTATATAGCCGATAATCGACAAAAAGACACTTGTCTCTTCTACGATCCACACCCTAGCAGGCAAGATTTGCAAAGGAAAAAGACGAATCTTGTCATGTTTTTACAAATTTTATAGTAAAAAAAATGTGTAGAACGAGAGTCATTTTCATGAGAATTTTTTTTAAAAAAAAAAAAGGAAAATATGTGGTATCTGTGGAGTAATATGTTTTTTTATTTATTTTTTGTACATAAAAGAAGATATAGGGAGAAAAATTCTTTTTTTTTTTCGAATGGAAATGTAGTTTGGGATGGATGATTTCAATTCTGAAACATTTGATTATTAACGCTAAAATGCCGCACACAATAAAAGAGATGCCAAATGAAATGTCTATTGCTATGAAATACCAAAAAAGATTTTGATCTGGTAGAAGGATGCAAATGTAGATATGAGCATAACAGTTCCTAAGTCCACTTAAATCGGAGATAGAATTAACTATCAACAAAATTAGTAATATCTTCAGTGACTACTATATGCTTATTTAATCTAAAAATTACATTATTTACACAAACACGAATATAATCACAATAAAGAATTAAAAATTGAATTTTCGGAAAGGCAAGTATATGACATCCAATCTTACTTTTAAAAAATTTTATACTTCAAAGTAGCTAAATAATGTCAATGACTTAAGGGAAATCTGCTCATATACCTTTCCTGTTTTTATAACAATCAAATGGGCTAAAAAGAATTTGGGAATTTATCATTAACAAATATGGTATCCTACAGTAACGTTTCTCTTCTTTTTGCTTGCATTAGATTTATCGTAGAGTTGAGAGGTGAGAAAAAGATTTTTTTTAAAAAAACTTCAATTTTTTTTTTTTAATAAGCATAACAAATTTGGACAACAAACTTTCCGGGAAGAAGAGAGCAAAGATTAACTCAATGACTGCAGGTTTTGAGTATCCGTTTTAGTTGGAACCAAGTAAAAATTAACTTTTGTTTTAAATGAATTTAAGAAATTGTGACACAAGGGCATTAAAAAGAAAGGGTTAATTAAAAATAAATTTCAAATGCTAAATATTTTGATTATGACCATTGAACTTTACAAAGATCTTGTGAAGGTCATATAGTTGGGAGGTTTAAGCAGACACTACAGGTTAGAAGTCGTGAATAAAATGGTGGGTGCCCCCTCGCCATTGTAAGTGGGATCATACAAAATCATTTATGGAGCAAGAATTCTTTTAAGAAAACAATTAGAAAGAACAAAAAAAAAAAGAAGAGAGAATAGGAGATCTATTTTCTAATTTGTGAGGTTCTTTTTTTTGGCTCCTAGTAAATTTGTGCAAAAACATTTTTTCTTCTCACTTCTTGCATTAGATTTCCTACTGCGCTTAGAAAATATGCAAAACAAAAAAAAAAAAAAAAAACTGTAATTTGTAAGGAAGAAAGTAGAAATTTGGTTTGGGAATTTAAGAGATGGGGGCAGTAATTCAGGGACGCGCATGCAATGTGTGGTAGAGAATTAAAAGGACCATTGCATGCATCTAATGCTAATCTAATCTATCTACCTTTCCATTGACATGGGAATGGGTATAAGACTTCTGATTAATTAATGCTTTAGACAATAATTTCCTTTTATAGCGTTCGGTATTAGAAGTTAAATTTTTCTAAAGCTTACCTTCATAAGTGTTTGACGTTTAAAGTGTAGCGGTCTTTATTCACTGTATACAGTAAAACGGTACAATAATTTTTTGTATATCTGTGTAATATTATATCTACTTTATTTTTTGTTTTTGGATAAAAAAAAATAAGTGTCTGACGTTGAGCCGTTTAAGAAACCCATATTTGTGCTCAGTCTTACAAAATAATGTGAGAATTGGCCGGAAAAAAATGAGATTTCCCGTATATGTGTGTTGATATTTCAATCTTTAAGCTTTAATTTAATTACTTGAAGACGACGTGGATTATAATTAGGAAAATAATAACATTATTATATAAGAATTATCAGGAAGCGCATGGAAATTCGTCCTAATCTTTTAGTTTAGTAATTTATGTTGAGCATAAGGATTTAAAAGCTAAGAAAGTGATAAGACTTAAATTTCTAGGGGTCTGGATTTTCCCATAAAGTATTAGACAGTATTGATTTATCAAAAGAAACGTAATTATTAGTTATTCGAAAAAAAAAAACGCAATTATTAGCTGCGTGAATCCAAGGGTACACCAACTAAGGCAATTTCAGAGAACGAGAAAAGATTTATAATAAAATTTTATATTTTATAAAATTATTAATAAAGATCGTATAATTGATATATTTACGGTAAAAAATTTTTATTATAAAAAAATCGGAACATTTTAACTCTAGCAAAAGGTAAATGGTGAACTAACAGAGGAGTTAATTTATGAGATCAATTACAACTGTAACAGTAGTGGCGGTGACAAGAAGACGTGATAACATATTTTAATCATTTATTGATTAAAAAACTTTGTTATTTAACATTTTTATTTAAGAGAGCCAAATTAATTCAATATTTAAAAAAGCACACAAAATTATTTTTAATTAATTAATTTTAATAAAAATTCAAACTCGAGACTTAAAACTGAATGTGATATCAGTACTAATTGTGGTACAGAAAAAGATTAAGTGAGAGTAAACAAACTTTGGTTTGGGGAGAGGGTCTACCAATGAAAATTAAAAGGAAAAAAAAAAAGGGGGAAAATTAAAAGAAAAGGAAAAAGAAAAGGGAGTGAGAATTACGTTGAGCCTAAACTAAAGCGTTGCTGCCGACTTGCCGTGTCGAAAAAAGAAGGTGCAACGAAAGAGACGGAGAAAGGGAAACTGGGGGAGGAAGGGAAGCGTGAAACAGCACCGCATTCCCACTGCTAAAAATTCCTTTGATTCCCGAAAGAAAAAATTTGTGAGATGAACGTAATGTGAATTTACACATTTTTTTATGTGTACATTTTTCAAACAGAATATACAAACAATTATAATTAAAAAAAATATGAATACAATCACCATCGTTGTAAAATTGAATTTGAACTGGTCGGTCAGATCAATAACTTAATAAACTAACTGTTAAATTAAATCTGATTAGTTAAAAAAACAGCTTAAATCTTTGAATCAGAAAAATCCGATCAACTTGACCGGATGTTTGAAACCTAATTGAGTAAAAATCTAGTTAGAGGCAGTTGAACCTAAATACGTCTTTCTTTTGACTAAAAATAAAATAAACGAATCCAAAAACATAAAAAAAGAAAAAGCTCCGTTTCTTTATTATGGTCTTAAAAAAAAATAACAGAAAGCTATGTACAAAAGAACAAAAATCTTAAATTATTTTGAACGTTGGTCTGATCGAGCTAACCATTAATCTATATTAACCAAATCTTCGGTGCGGTTCAAATACTGAATTGGATTTAATAACTTTGACAATCATTTAAAAGAAAAAAGAAAAAAGAAAAATGGTCGCTTCCGGTTGCGGTTACAGGGTCTAAGTCCCTGTAACTAGATTCCCAAAGGGAAACGAATTACCCAAATTCCTATTTATTTATTCGGCTTCGTTATAAGGACAGTTATAAGGACGGATGCATATTATTATATTTCATTCATATACGTTAATTTTATATAATTATAATTAAAAAATATAAAATAAAAAATAATAATATTTTTTATATTATTTTTTATTATTATAATTATAAAAAAAACACTCATAAATATACAAAATATAAATATATAAACACAATAAAAGATTTTTGTATACTTACCAAATTTTTCACATATTTATTTTTAGGTGTTGTTTGTTTTTTTGAAACTCAAAAGTAATACTGCTTGCTTGCCTCGCTCTGGCCCTGCTCGTCTCCCCCTAGTCCGTTTGCTTTCCTCCTCCTCCTCCTCCTTCTCCTTTCTCCTCCCAAAAGATCCGCCCAATTCCAATATTTTAATTTTTGATCTTTCTTTCTTTTTGAACTTTCTTTCCTCTTTCTCTCCAATTTCAAAATCAAAAAACAAACAAACAAACAAAGAGAAGGAGGCAAGCACCCGAATTTTCTTAACCCAAACATTCACAAGAATAAATTCAACCCGGACACACACACAGACAGACAGACAGACAGTCAGTCCAAGTCTGAATTCTCCTCTTCTCTTGCATTCCTCTTCTTTTATTTATTTTAATTTTAATTTTAATTTTAAAAATTTTTGTCTATTATTTAATTATTCTTCTTCTTGTTGACAAGTGGGAGAAGGAGATCTGGTGCCATTGGTGTAAAATTATCAAAATTCTACTTCTCAGCCGCATCCGCAATTCCAATCTCGCCGGATCTTTTGGCCTCCTCCATTTATTAGTGCGCAACAAGAAAATCAGTCTCACCGGAGTCTCTAATTTTGAGACGGTGAAACAAAGCAGCTGCAGCGGCGGACACAAAAAAAAAAAAGATGGAGGGCGAGAACAAGAAGTCGGCGGTGTCCGATGTCGGAGCCTGGGCCATGAATGTCATCAGCTCCGTCGGCATTATTATGGCCAACAAGCAGCTCATGTCCGCAGGCGGTTACGGTTTCAGCTTCGGTACTCTCAGATCTCTTTCCAATTTTTGTTGATCTGCTGCTACTGTTACTGCGTGCTGATCCGGAGGAGTTTTTTTTTTTTTTAATTTTTTTTAATTTTTTTATAAATTTGGGATAACGCAGCGACGACGTTAACGGGATTCCACTTTGCGGTAACGGCGCTGGTGGGCCTGGTGTCAAATGCGACCGGCTTGTCGGTGTCGAAGCACGTTCCTCTGTGGGAACTCCTTTGGTTTAGCATTGTTGCCAATATGTCTATCACTGGGATGAACCTCAGCCTCATGCTTAACTCCGTCGGCTTCTACCAAGTAATGCTGTTTTATGCTATGCTATATGCTCTCCTCTGCTATCATCCAACTAGAGAGATTATTATTAGTCTTTCCGATTTAAGCTTTACAATTGAGATCTAATCCAATCTAATCTAATCTAATAATCGTCATTGTTTGTTGCGCGCAGATTTCTAAACTGAGCATGATCCCGGTGGTTTGCGTGATGGAATGGATCCTCCACAACAAGCACTACTCTAGAGAAGTCAAATTATCTGTTGTGGTTGTTGTGATAGGCGTTGGTGTTTGCACTGTTACTGATGTCAAGGTTAATGCCAAAGGTTTTATCTGCGCCTGCGTAGCTGTTTTGTCTACCTCTTTGCAACAGATTGTGAGTATTCAACGACCATTCTTTCAGTTTGTTACTGTCTCAGATGCGTATGCATCGCTATAAGTCAAAGTTGTTTGCTAGTATGTTTTGATTTCGCTGTTGCTGGGAAATGTTGGCTGTTTTCCAGCTGGTGCTTGTCGTGCAAGTAGCGGATAGTCAAGCATCGATGCGGTTGAAGCTGAATCTAGTTCGATTGACATGATTTAGATGATTTTAGTCCAACAAGTGGGGAATTCCTACGGTCCATTTGTCAAATATAAACTCCGTATTGCATTATTATGATATGATGACGAGCAGGATTTTTCTTTTTTTTGGAAAGAAATTATTAGATTTATCAAGCTCGTCCAAGGGTTATAAAGAACAATTAAAGAATAAATGGACAAAGTTACTGGAGAAGGCACTCAACTAGCATATCTGTGACTATGTTTTTCACGTTCAAAGCCACAATTGTCCTGATTGCATTTTAGATGGTCTTTGTGGAAAAATTCCTGATCTATTTTGTTTCCTTTTCTGGAACAGACTATAGGTTCCTTGCAGAAGAAATACTCGATTGGATCTTTTGAATTGCTGAGTAAAACGGCTCCAATTCAGGCCCTTTCTCTCCTGATATTTGGTCCATTCGTAGATTACTACCTTAACGACAAATTTATAACAAATTATAAGATGTCTACTGGTGCCATTGTGAGTATCTACCCTTTTTTTTTTCACTGTCACTGTAAGCCTGTCAATTTCTATGTGCTTCTTTGTTGAATCTATATGCGTGAAAAAGCTTATTGCTGATTTTCTCTATTGTATTTGTCTCAATTTGTGCAGTTATTTATAATTCTTTCATGCTCTCTAGCTGTATTCTGCAACGTGAGCCAGTACCTCTGCATTGGAAGATTTTCTGCAACTTCATTTCAGGTTCTAGGTCACATGAAAACAATTTGCGTTCTCACGCTGGGATGGCTGCTTTTTGATTCTGAGCTAACTTTCAAGAACATAATGGGGATGGTTATAGCTATCCTTGGAATGGTAGTTTATAGTTGGGCCGTGGAGGCTGAGAAGAGTTCAAGTGCGAAGAACTTACCGCATGTCAAGAGCAGTCTGACAGAGGAGGAAATTAGACTTCTGAAGGAAGGAGTAGATACCACTCCTGTGAAAGATGTTGAGCTTGGCGAGTCTAGAGCATAAAAGCATTCACTTTTGGCGGGATACATTGGTTCTGCTTAGTCTATGTATTTACCTTCATGTGGCTGCAAGGCTGGGGTCCATCGGCTGACCTCTGGTGCCGCGAGATTGTGCTGTACTTGTTAAATTATTGTGTTTATTTATTGTTTTTTTTTTCCCCCTCATTTCTTCTTCTAGTTACATCCTTATTTCTTTTAAGTTCAAAGGGTTGATCGAAGAGTACTCGGCGGATGACAGATGGAATTCAAACACTATTGTTACACTGTTGCCTTATTCTATCTTTTAAGTTAATGTTAATCCTTTTTTTTTTTTTGACATATAATGTTAATCCTTTTGATTATATAGTTTTATGTCTGCAAACTTTACATGGCAGATGCCGATCTAGTAGTTGTAGGGAACTCCGGTAATGCATTAAACTCCACTCTTTGCTTTCAGAAAGCGGCCTGTTATTCTTTCGTCAATTCATGCAGGACACCAAAATGTCGAAACCTTTGAAGGCTTCTGTTTGCAGCCGATGGTGCGAGTTACTGTTGGTCAATTGTTATCATCTAGCTTCTTCCCAGCTGGTATGAGGAACAATTATTGATGATCACCTTGGTTAGCATAGTAGTAAGTGTAAACTTAGGATTATGTGAGTTAAGTCTATGATCTCAAGTTTGACTTCTTGCAAGTGTATTTTATGTTTTAAGTAGAGAGTTATAGGAGTAAAATATCGTGCTAACAACTCAAAATTTGCTTGAAAAGAATTTCTCTCGTCATAAAAAAAAAATATAACAATTGTTGATATATATTATGTGCAATTTATGTAGAAATGTAGATTCTTTCTATTTATTTTCTCCCGGTGACAGACGAATGTTGAACAACAGAATGCAATTGCCTTTTTTACAGATGACTTTTAACGTCTATATTGACAAAATAAATTTTTCCGATGAACAAATTTCAGTTTTATTTAACTTAATAAATGCTCTCTGGTGTTGCCAATTTTTCCCCTTTTCCTGTTTTATCAATCGGAAAATAAAATATATCTTTAATGAGTATTTTTTTATTCTTGAAAATATTAAAGTACTTTTTAAAGACGAAACGGACGAGAAAAACAACAGAACAGCGTAGGAAGCTACGTTTGTTGCAGTTGTCACAATTTGGATTAAGAAGACACAGTCAACACTCTTGCAATGTCACGGTGTATGCGAGAATTAATAAGCCCGCAAGACAGGTCAGGGGTCACGAAATGGATGAACTGAATAAAATGTGTCAGTAAAGGGATTACAAACTTTATTCTTTTTACGTTATATTTGAAAAGGGAGAAAAGAGAGAGAGAGAAAAAAAATAAAAAAATTAAGATAAATTATTATATTTAGAAAATATTTGAAAAGTGAAAAAGAGAATAATTTTAAATTTTTTTAATTCTTTTTATTCTACTAAAACTAATCTTTTTAAAAATAAGAAAAAAATTATTTGTTCCCCTAATAAATTTATTAAATGACTCAATTATTCCTTATATAATTTTAAAATTACAATTTTACCTAAACAAAATATTTAAATAAATTTATTATGAAAGATAAAATTATTATTTTAATTCATTTTATATTTCTCTCATCCACTTTTCATCTTTTCACAAATAAAAGAATTTATAATTTTTCTCCCTCTCATTACCTTTTTTCAAATACAAGAAATGGTAGAAAATATCTTTTTCTTCTAACGATCCTCTTTTTTAGTTTCCTCTCGTCTAAAAATTTATCCAAACATAATATTAAAGATAGAGTTTTTAGAAATATGCACAAGCTCAGGTATTTTAGGAATTTTAAATTTTTTGTTTTCATTTCTTTTTTTTTTTCCTTCATTATTATGCAGAAAAATAATTTTTAAATAAATTTTTTTATCCAGACCATCCATTTCGCAGCCAATGTTCTCAATATACAGTAAGCCCGATCAACATTTTTTTAATAATATAGAATCATGGCATTACAAGAAAAAAACATTTATCGTGAATATATTAATTATTAAATTTATAAATTAATATTAAAGTAATATTTATTTGTAACATCTCATTTAACTATCTTTAAAGTGATAGATTAATTATCTGAGTATCAGTAAAATTGAATATATTTCTACTATAGGATATTACAACGATTATTAAATTTAAAACTTATCGTCGCGCTATAATTTTTAGTTGTCTCTAACAATCACCTAACTTTTTATTAAAAAAAAGTGCGAGCGTAAAAAGTTAAGTATAGATAATAAATAATCACAAATACAAAATATGCATGAATTTATTGTTAAATTATTATTTTATGTAGTTATTTTATGTACTAATCATGAAATGAACTTAAAAAAAAGTGGGATTGGACGGATCAATTATAGCGGGGGCCCCATGATTATGAAAAGTATAGCCAATCACTTCTACTTAGTTGTATTTAAACCCATAACAGCTTTTATCCACCTCTAACGCAGGTTGAATTTTGGAGATCACTAGGAAACAAGACTTTTAATTATGTTGCAATCGAAATTGTTATAACACAGAAATCCTTTATGTCCAAAACAAAAGACCATGTTTTTTTTTTTTTTAAACAAAAGACCATGTTTTCGAATAAGGGAAGTTTATCAATTGTATTTGATAGGTCATATATACATTGAAATTCAATCCGCGTTTCGCACAAACTAAATATTTGTTTTACATAATTTTGATTTTTCTTTGAAATAATGTTAGTTTTGTTTTTAACAATTATTTCAATTTTTGTGAGTCTTATAAGTGAGATTATTAATATCTTATTTTTTATCTATGTTATTTTCGTTACTTTTTTAAATTTGACTATTAGTCTTATTTCTCTCCCATTGTTAGTAATATTGAACATGAAAATTAGTCTGTCTTCTAATGTCCACCTTGATTTTAACACACCCAATCTTTTAAATTATATGATAAACTATAAATTTGGACATCAATTATTACTTAAATCATTTATATTTCAGGAAAAGCTGCGAGAATATTGAAATATAGTATAACGATAATATAGTTGTCCGAAAGATTACAAAATCATTTATGTTAATAATTTTAATAATCTAAGTGATTATCACATAAATTCTTAACTACAAATAATTATCAATTATGGTTATAAAATTATTACCATTTACAACTCTCTCTTATACATTAGGACGTCGTTATTTACTTTACCGTTTAGAATGTCAGTTATAAAAGAAAAATCCCATGTTACAGTCAAAATACAACTAAGGAGAAGTGTTTGGCTATACTTTTCATAACTGACATTTTCAAAGTCACTCCTCTCAAAACATTGAAACTCGCTGCCAAACAAGACTTTAAATTATGTTAGAGTCAAAATTATTATAATATAAATAAATCCTTTAAGTCCAAAACAAAATACCATGTTTTCCAAGATGATATTACTATTTAGTCATATAGTTTACAATATATCAGAGAAGTGTAGTTAATTTAATAATTTATTTATTTTTTATTTAAAATTAATATATTTTTCTCGATTAAATAATTTATATATATACATGTCAACTTTGTACTCATTATTATGTATTAATGTAATTTTTTCCTTTCAAATAATGGAAATTCAATCAAATAACGCCTAGAAAATGTGACCAATAAAATTGATACAAATAAAGTGCAATAAAATATCTTGGGCAGTCGAAATTGAAAGTGAAGAACTATAATTGAAAATTTTGAGTTAGAATCGGAATTTCCATTTAGCTGTCATTCCTCTAACGTTAAGTTGGACTTGGAGTCTAGGATTATAATTTCATCAAAAAAAAAAAAAAAGTTTACCTGATTGAGATAAGACATTTGTTATTTGACAATGACGATGAGATCATAATATGAAAAACTCAGAAGGTTTTTCCTGTGAATATAAATCATAACCTCACATGGTGATCCCTAGAGTGGAAAAAAAAAAAAATGTAATTCACAACCTCAAGTCCTCCCTATAATCTCAATGAAATTTTGTTAATAAGAAAAATGCAACTAATAAATCTTTTTATTTATCAAGATTCATTCGCTCTTAGCTGTACAGTTATGGATAATCTTCTCTGATTTTATGAATCATCTCTCATCTTATTTATGAATTATTATGTGAGAAATTCAAATATGGCGGTATCTATTTTGACTTACATATATTGTGAGTCAAATTTTCAGCTCTCTTTCCTTCGGTATCATCGTTAATGTAAACGCAACGAAAAATAATTGACTTAATTCTTGCTCGTGGGATAGGATGCACTTCCTTATCCCTGGATATTCGAAAAGAAAAAGAACAAAAAATTAAGTGATTTATTTTATCGAGCATGTGCACTCATAATTATGCACATTATTATATGATTAAATTAAAAATAAAAATTAAATAATTATTGTGTATTGTAATTTAGTGATAATGTTTTAAACACACTGATTGTGAAGTCTTAAATTTTAAATTTCGAATGATCCAGTTACTACAGTAGGCTTCTGAAGTGCCCCTATAAATCCAGCACTCCCATCGAACTGGCTTATTTAGTGAGATTTAATCACACAATTCTCTCAGATGAGAATGTAATGTATTATTCATATTTTTTTTATAAAAAAATTAATAATTTTTTACTCTTAAATAAACTTTGTATCCACATATTACTAAAAATGAAATACAAATGATCTTTTATACGAAATAAGTATAAAATTAAAATAAAGATTGCTATTTGAAAAAAAAAAGGAAAGAAAAAAAACATGAAACAAATGACAAATTTTCCAAGTGGACCCTTTTGGTTCATACCGTACAGTACCGTCCGCCTATTTTTAATGCTACATAAACTGGCCACGCGGCATTATTTTGTCCCCAAATAGTCAAACCTCAAAGCAAAGTTAAAATGTTTTTACAAATAAATACATCATTATATGTTAGATTCATAGTATTTTTTTAACAAAAAAAAATTTATTTTAAATATATTAATTAAAGGATATGAATAATATTTCTTTTTATTAATAACTACTCTATAATCCTTAACATATTCAAAATTAAAATAAACTCGATGTTTATTTATTTCTTTGTCAAATTATTAAGGGCTATTTTTTTTTTTGGCAAAAAAAAGTATTTCCAAACTTGTTGGTTATAATTTATATAAGTGAGGACGAGTTATTTTTATTATTTAATTTCTCATTTCAATTATTTTTTATAATAAAATTATTATCTAAATATTATTATATCCATATAAATCTCTTTTATTCCCGTATCAACATTAACAAGTAGAGAATCTAGTACTCTAACGCTAAAGGCAGCATATGTCAAAACGAAAAAAAAAAAACAAAACACTAAAAAGCAGCGAGCTTCTTGTTTTTTTTTTTCATAACCAAGGCTCGGATACAAACTAATACAGCACACCGAATCGCCCAACCACCACCTCGAGGTAACTGTTAAGTGCTAACACAACACGTTTATCTTTTCGTTCATTTACTTTCCTACGTTGACTAGGAACCGTAACATTGACATTTCTTAAGGCTTCCAGAACTTGTTTTATATATATTTTTTTTTGACCAAATCCAGAACTTGTTTCGATCACTTAGAATTTTCCAAAATCTTCCCTTCTATTCATAAAAGAACCCCAGAAAGACCATTTCAACCAAAAGGCCATTCTCTCTCGATCGCTCCCCTACGGAAATCTCAAAGAACCCATCTGAAGAGATGCTGCAGCTGTTCTTCACGATTGCTTTTTCTGCGGTGCCTTTGACGCTGTACGTTCCGCCTATGAGAAGCTTGAATCTTTTTGTGGAGACAATGGAAGATCTGTTCAGGGAGTCCAGAGTCTACACTAATAGACTCTATCCGCGTGCGAGACTCGTCTGGTCAAGGCTCTTGGATATCCTCCTTTGCAATTTCAGGTTTTTGTTAGATTAATTTTTATTAGACTTTGATTTGACCACCTTTTTCTTCTTTTTGTTGTTGTACAATTCCTTTTTTTTTTTTTTTTTTCCATCTCGTTCTTGGTTTTCTTTTTTGTAAAATTCATGGTTCAGTGCGGGATTGTGTTGTATACAGATCCGTCCATGGACCTAATGAGTTCCTACAGATTGTCCGGTGAATAAAGAAACAATCTCTTGTTCTAATCTTGGGTTGCCTATAATTTTCAAATTCAATTAAAATGTATAGCATTTTTTTGTTATTATGCCATCCTTTTACCCCGAAAAGGTTATGTGCCTTAGAAAAGAAAAATAAAAATAAAGCTCAATTTGAATTGTATTTTGGGAAATAAGTCAGGATGAGACATGGGAACTCGGTTCATGTTGTTATTATTATTTATTTTGGTTCATATTATTAAAGTGGTATTTCTTGGTTAGCTTCAAAAAAAAGTTGTGAGATGCATTCTTGTTCAAAAATAGAAAGGGAAAACATTGGTGGATATAGGAAAAAAGGGATAGGGAGCAAGAAGTAATGTGGCATTTTGAGCTTCCCATTTAAAATGTTTTTTTCTTTTAAAGATTTTAAGTTTTTCGTCCGAAAAAAACACACACACACTCTCTCTACAGTAATATACAACACACGGATAGGGGATATCCAATTTTTTAATCTTAAATTTTTATATTTTTTTATATAAATTTTAAATTTTTTTATATTTAATTCGAATTTTAAATTTTTTAATTTTTTACTAAATTAATTTTTTTATTTATAAAAAGTGATCAATCTATTAATAAATAAATTTAAATTAATAAAAATTATTAAAAAAAATTAAATAATTAATGTAAATATTTTTTTCATCAACAAATATATACATAATTTTTTTAATTAATAAATACACGCATTAAATATGTAAAATATATATTTTTTTGATAGAAAAAATTTTTAATTAGTGTATTTAATTTTTTTTAAATAATTTTTATAAAATTAAAATTATTTTTTTAATAAATTGATCACTTTTTCGTGAACAGATATATTAATTTAATAAAAAATTAAATAGTCTAAAACTTAAATAAAATTTTTAAAAAGTGTAGAATTCGTATATAAAAAAATACAAAAATTTAAGACTTTAAAATTGCATATCCCCGTATGATAGTATGTACGAGGAGTCATCAAAAAGTAAATTTAATGTTTGTTGCAAGGACTAGTTCTTCAACTGAAAGTCCGAAAGGATAAGGCCAAGTTAGTCTGGTTTCTTTGTGTCTTCTGGAGAGTAAAAATTGAACACGACAATGAAGGATTACGCATACATGTCTCGTTATCAGTTAAATCACAATCCTTTCTAAACTTATATGGAGACAGGGAGTTGTTGTCCTTTATCTTCAGAAGATATCCAGAAATGGGCTGCAAAGCTGCTACAACTCTTCCTTATCCAGCAGTCCAGTAGACATAGGCGGTTTGATCTAATTTAAAGGTCTCATTATGTTATCCGTGTGATCACACTAAAAGTACCCTTGTAACATTGAATTTGACAAGATTTGAACATTGCACGCTGGCAGAATATTTTTCCGTTCATGCGCCAACTCATGGATGGGCATATGTATACAGAATAGTTTTCTTTTCCGTTAAACGAAGCATCCAATGCATCCCCAGTTTGTGTGGGAACGGGGAGTGGGAATCTAATCCCCATTTTAGTTTGGAAGCGCTCCATTTTAGTTTGCTGGAAGGAGTTCCTACCTACAAGTATACATTGAGTGCTTAGTTACATGTTCGTAATTTTGTTGGTAATATAAGCGTGTCAGAGTATGTATCTATGAATAACAAATAAGGCAGAATTGTAATGAGTTTTGATTGGAAAGAATGAATGAATCAATGGATGAATTTTGATGTCCTGCTATAGTTCCACCACTTTAGCTGGATAGTGCGCAGGGCTTGATAAACCAAGACTACATCCAAGGCTTTTGCTTCTCTTCCATCCATAATGGAAAAGCTTCTTTCTGCCTTTGTCCTCAATTTCCTCCGTTGCCATTTCCTTGTTCCGCTTCGCTTCTTCAAGACTTCTCCTTTCCTGCAAAGATCGCCATCCCTTCAACACAACAATAAAATTTTAAAAAAAAAAATTAGAGAAGGTTGGCCAGCAGTGACACACTTCAATAATATGCTATAAAATGCAAGTGGTGGAGCTTCCTTTCTCATCAGATAATTGAGATCATGTTCGCATTGAAAGATGCAAGGCCGCGAAGCTACTAAGATAAAGATCATCGTTGAGGACAACAAAGTTGGATTAGCCTAACTCCGAGCAAAAAGGGCTGGCTCTGAGAACTGAATTGTTCTGGTGCTAGAATTTAAATTAACAACTGCTAGAATTAGTTAGCAGGGAGTTAAAACACATCAATCTAAATGTTTCATTGCTGCAATATATGAATTATTTGTGGAACAGATGATATGCATGGTTCAAGCTCCCGTTTGGCTTCAAAAATTTTTGCCTGCCAAATTGCATCTTCCCTAAGTAGATGTATGTTAGTCAAATGATAGCAGATTCAACCTCTTGGATGAAAGCTTCTACCTTGGAATTCCTTTTATTTTCTTCGGTGCCTGCCTCAAACTAAATGAAAACTTAACATAAGTAAATTTACAGACAGGCATAAAATAGATATTTTCCCATGTTTACTGGCATTCTTGTTACCAGCTCAACTTGAATTCCTCTTCTAATAGAAGATCTTAAGTTAATATGAGAAAAATTATGCAACTAGTTTCATAAATTACCATGGGTGTGGATTTCAAAGCCTTTGAAGGGGTGGCTTTGTTAGCTGTACAAATGACAGAAAAGAATTGAGGCGAAGGAGGATTAGTCCGAGTTTGGAGCAAGTGTTCCTCGCCTTTGTTCTTCACATTTGCCAAATTCAGAGAGACAGGAAGTTCTCTGTATCATCAACTCTTCTGCGCAATCAATTAAATAAGCGACAGTAACTCATAAATTTATCACCTCATGTGAATAAGCAAAATAGTTTGTATTCCATATAGCTTCACATACTTATATGTCGTAGCAACAAGATGGAAAAAAAAAGCTTGTATGCACATGGCCAGAAAAACTGGAAAGTTCTTTGTATCACCAATTCTTCTCAAAAAGAAAGTAGAATTCTAACTTACTTATTGCTCTTCATCTTCTCCTTGTTACTTCGGTCTTCGATTCCTTCAGATTTCTCCCTACCCATTTCGAGCAAAGTTTGTTTCCCATCTTTCCCCTTCACATCCACTTCTCTCAAAATATTTTGAGTGTCTTCATTCACAGTCACCACAACTTTGTTCTCTCCCATATGACTTTCTTGCTCTATCACCTTCTCATCGTTCTCTCTCTCCTTTGCTCTTGCTGCTATCTTCTTCAATTCATTGCAAAACTCTGCAACATGACCCAATATATCCTTCCCTGCAAACAAATTCTTGGCTGATAGTGTGCTATTCAGTCTACTCGATGGTTTGTGGTATATCATCACTCGGTTTCTTCACTTCAGTGCTTAATTTGATCATTGCTTTCATGAAGTTAGCTTGATGATTGGGTGGCATTACAGAATTTGGGTTCCCGTTCTCACCATCTTCATTGAATTGGGATTTACCACCTGATCCAACAGAAGACTGAATTTGCCATCTTCTTTCAATTTTGCATCTCTGTATCCAAAACATTGCTAAAAAAAGAAGTCGACCTCTCATAGTCTTGGACCATTCCTTGAAAGTTTTTGAGAACCCAGAAATGTTCCTGGTGCGAAAGGATCAAGATCTTTGATTGAATTTGATGACAACCATTTCCATTGTATGCGTCCATTGTCGGTTGCTCAGATCGCTTTTGCCAGCTGGGGCTTTGGCTTGATCATCAGCAGAGATTGAAGGCTGCATTAGGTTAATTTATTTACAAAAAATACATGGGACAAGCACAGCATTGGGAGCATTCCAAAGTAAATGGGAAAAAAAGGAAAATTTTTTTTAAAAAAAAGACAAAAACAAAAACAACAAAATAAAAGAAAACACTCAGACCCCAGCTCTTATATTTTCACAAATTGCATAAAGAAACACAAAGAAGATTTATCTAAACTGATTCCATGATCTCTATTACAAGTTCAGCAGCAAAGTAACAGTGAGAATTGAGATTAAGAACCTTTGAAGATGGTGTAGTTTTAATGAGAACATGAGCTGTCTTTGGATGGTTACAACCTGCAAAAAACTAAACAAATAAATAAGTAAAATAAAAGTGAGAGAGAGGATGCAAAAAATGAGGAAACAAAAAGAAGAAGAAAACCCAGTAAAGAAAAATGGCCTAATATATGTGTAAAGTAAATTATAGTCATACATACAGACCGGGTCTGCAGAACCAGAAGCGATCATCCTCGACGGAATGTTCGTCTTCTGGGGACAAGAAATCAACCCATTTTGGGGTATATATATTTTCGTCTGCCTGCGTAAATTGACCGTTGGTGGGTAGGTTGCTTAGAGACGTTGGAGGATTTTTTAGTATTGGAATTTAATGAGTAGAATCTGTTTGTTTGTCTCTCGTAGTTCAGTTGAGTAGGGGTGCCTGCATGCGGTGTTTGTTCTTGATGGGCGTTTGGATTCCCTTCTTGGATCTGGAATATATCGGCAGTCGGCTAGGCCAAGATCAAGTGCAGCTAAGTTTATTAGACAGCTAAGGAGCAAATCTCAACAATTCTTGTGAGATTTGTGTACATGGAGATTTTGGACAGAAAGGAGTAACAGGATAATGTGGCACGTACATAGAGGTTTCTTGATAAAAATGCATGATTGTGTAACAAGTGTGATCATATTTTGCAATCAATGAGCAATAAGGTGAATTTTAGGTTCATTACAGACTTTTACGTCTATGACTATCGCACATTGTAATATATTCGTAGCACATCAAGTATTTTTGGCTAGAAAAACTTAAAATTTTAAAAACAATTATGATTTTTTTATATTGTAGAGCCCATAAGGCACCTAATTCTTGTTGGCCAATGTTAAAAAATCTAGAGCTACCTAATGGGACTATGAAGAAGAAATGAAGATAAAGAAAATTAATTTTGCCAACAAAAAAAGGAAAAGAGGAAAGGATATTTTTGGTTTGTTCCACTATGCATTTGCAATTGTGGGATTGAGTTTATTGGATTTATTATGCTATTCACATGACAAAATATCATTGAATTGTTGTCACAGACTATATCTCTTTAATAACTTGGAAATCAGTCTAACTAGAGACGACAGAGAGAACTGCAATGAGGAGGAACCATATTAAACTAGGAATAGCTCACAACTTCGACAATCCAATCCAAATAATCTTTCTAGCTAGTTTCAGTGTCTGGGGAAAACTCTGATTCCATCGTCATTGAGTGTGGGGACTGACCGTGGCGTACCTTAATTGTGCGGCAGACCATTTTCGTGGTATTAGAAACACCCCCGCGCGTGACGGACCAGTGACCACAAGTGCTACCAACCGCGATAGAGGCGGCTCTCTGCCTCTTTCGGTGACGGGAAACGCAGGGTCTCCAGATTCGTCATTTTACAACTCATTTATAGTCGATTGAGTGTTTGCCAACTATTTTGTCTCCCTTAGTCATGACTCAGTTTAAGTCCTCACAATTACGCCTTTCATTTATAACAACGTTGTAAGTTTTTAAATTTGTTAATATTATAATAAATATGATAAAAGTTCACTTAACTTCAATAATACTCAAATGATAAATACTTAAATAGTAAATTCTACCTATAAAAATTAGTTAAATGCAAATAATGATAAGTGACCCGCCCTTCGTCTTCAAGTGTATGACCAACATACTTTTCATTTAAATTTTTTACTGCCCAAAAAAAAAAGAAATGCTGTAATTCTTTTTCTTTGATTATTTTTAAGAAAAAAAGTTAGTATCCCAATGATTGATATACCAAATTTTATCTAAGTTGAAATTGAAACTGTTATTTTTAAAACGAAAATTAATATTTTTAAAATACTTATTATTTTTATACTTAAAAAATATCAATATTTGTTTAAAAAACAACATATACAGTTTATCTCAACACAAAAATCGAGACATGGAACGGTGCTCTCGGCCAACCTATACGAATGCGATGCAACGCGAAATTCATATTCTCTTCTATTGAAGCTCAGATGATGTCCCTACCAAACAACATATTTTTAAAGGGGAACTACGAGGATACAACCACCATATTCCACTAAATTTAACCTATGCGTACAAAAAGAAATGGACGATAGAGAAGAATGGGAGACAGGGAGATTGCAGAGAAGCAAATAACCACAAGTTTCCTTCTTGTTGATCCGCTAAGGCCTTGATTCCTTCACAAATACCTCGTTGTTGCAGACTGGGCATACCTGACACAACACATAAAACGCAATAAGGTGGACATACCCAGTTCAGCATTTGAATCATTCTAAAAGCTTTTGCCCTCCTCATAATACTTGCCTTGTTGATGCCAAGCCATTTGGTAATGCATTCAGAATGATAGACATGCTTGCACGGCAGCTTTATTTGCTTGTCCCCTCTTCTATACCGCATCTGACAGATTACGCATCTGTTTTGTAAATAATGCTACCATAAGTCACAGAGTTGAACAGCTAAGAGCTAGAACTTAGAGAAAAGAATAAGACCTGTCGCATAGAGAAACAGGTGGACCAAGTGAAGGAGGAAAGACCAAGCACAGGTATCTTACATCTAAGTAGTTGTGCCTGCAATCTCCACCCTCAACAAGAACACACAAAGGAAAGATCTAGAATTCCCTAGGACTGAACATATGATTTCAAACTTCAAAGGGCTAGAAGGTTGACAATAGAATCATCTTTGGAGAAGGAAAAGAATTAACAAGAAACTTGATCACCGGAAAGAGGAGACATACCATTCCACAATACATTATTAGAGAAGCTAAAGTAAATGGAACTTTGCATAATTCACCAACATATCTATGTTAACAGTTTACCTTTCCCCATATTTTTTCCTTGAGAAAAAGCTTCCAAACTTGCATTTTGAGGTTGGAAGTAAACTAATAAGCTCTTCTGGAAGGCCTCTACTTTGAGTTCCGACCGCCTCACCTAAGTCGAGTAATTCCTGTAGCGCAGAAAAAAGAGTAATTACACATAGCCTCCATTAAAAGGTTACCAATCAACCATTGTCATTTTTGCTGTTAGCAATAAACGTGGTATATAAGAACCAAGATGGATGCAAAAAAATTAGCATTTTTGTCCCAATAGATTTTTCACAAAGGTTCTACCCACCAACCCACAAAGACCCCACCTTCCAAAAGGAAAACATCACTTATAAGTTTGACATACTGGGCCAACTCAACTTAGTCATGAAGAAGAGCATGATGCTGTCCATTTTACTGCATAAAATCAGCTTCAAAGCATGCTAAAATGTTAAAGAGTCCCACTCGGAGAATATATGAAATTACCATAGGGTAGCCATATGAACTAGTTAGCCTCTAAAAAGTAATAAATTTTTTCTTTCAAAACTAAACTCCAAATGTAGTTAGTGTTACCTTAAATATATTTAGTATTATCCTAAACCTTAATTTATTATTATTTTTTTTTTTTTATAAAAAAAAAATTTTGTACTACCTATGGCCACTCTATGACTAATTTCTATATCATCCTACTTTTTTCCAATGTTAAAAATCTGCTTTGTTGCAAGTGATTGGTCCAAGTCAGTCAGTCCATGATTAGTGCAAGAGAGTATTTCTTTGGAGTCAGTCCTCCAATTAACCCAAGATACAAGCCCGCAAGCTCATATTGTTAACATTACAAGCTCTGAGACCTAGTCAAACAGTGCATGGATATCCAAATGCCCCACAATCATGATACAAATATCCACTCTACATGATTGTGACTGCAGATAATTGTGAGGAAAGCACTGCAAATAACATAATTCAAACCTCGTAGGTCATGTTATCCAGATCAATATCATCTTGCCAAACACCCTGAACCTGCAAAGTATACGAAAACTGAAGGTTTAATCAGTCTTCTACATCAACAAGCACTAATATCCTATCTCTAGACTCTATACTGGAATCTAACAAAATTAAGCATAACTTCCCAAGTTGAAAATAAGAGTTTTTCAAACTGATGTCATTGTAGCAGACAACTACTGAAAACTAAATGGACACACGTCATTAACAAGAATGCATAAGAAAGAGAAAATACACCTGGCGAGTATTAATACTTGGATTATTTGGATGGTTAGAAACGCCTGCAAAAGTGAATCAAGGCTCAAAGATCAATTTAAAAAAAAAAAAAAAACAAGAGGTACCAAAACTTAGATGCTTGCAAAATTTCAACAGCAAGGAGCATCCTCACTTAAATGTCAACTGAGTAGAGGACACCTAGACCTTTCACGCAAATTGTATTTTAAAACCCACTTTAAAGTTAAGATTTATCAACATTAATGAACTATCTTGTATTAACTAAATAAAGAAAGATGATGCTTCAATTAACATTCTTTAGGTCCAGCATGCACACCTGTATCTGCATCTCCATCAGACTGCATGTCTTGGGTTGTAGACTCTTCAACATTCACCAAAGAGGATGAAGGGTACTCCCAGGCTATTACATTCATGTCCATTCTTGATATGTTATCATTTAACTCATAGTAAGGACCGTAATGGGTACTCCCAGGACCAGAAAATTCAAACTTGTATGCATTCATATTCATCGGCCAGTATGGATTCTCCTAAAAAAGAGATAAGAACGGAAGGAAAAATAATATCATGAAAAAGTAACAAACATCATTTCATCTGCAAGCCAATCAAAAAACACAAAAAGCTATATGCTTAAATATTTCAACTAGACTTAAGCATGTGACAGAATCGTGTGATTATACAGGCAGTCACATAAGTAAATAAACAGGCAAAACATTTTGGGTTATCTTCTGCCGACTAATAACCAAAATGTATGAAAAACCTGAATGGGACATTTTAACTATTTGTTATATAAGATTTTCAAGTCACTCAATCTCGTATCTCTTTTTTATCGTTGCAAGAAGTTCATTGTGGTTTATAAGCACCTGATCATGCATTGTTCCAGCATGAGCGTAATTTGCAGGCATATGTGCTATTCCTTCAAAAAAGTCCATGAAGCTTTCAGTGGTGGTGTAAGCATAGCCAGTGTTTATGTAATGCACCTCCATCTGTCTGTTTCCGTTCATTTTGAAACCCCAAAATTTGAACTCCAATGGAGACAAAATAATCCTGCAAAATCCATGGTAATTAACGTCACAAACATACTGGCCACAAACTGTTTTATTAAAGCTTCTTAGACAAAAGAAAAGAGATGCGCAGTAAGCCATTTTTCTGCAGTTGAAAAAATGTCTCACAAAATTGATAGCTTCTCAGTTCATTTTCATGCATATATGCAAGCCGAATTCAATATTCCTGCAAAACAAAATAGGAAAGCACAACATTAGCACTAATCATACGTATTCAGATTTTTTAAGTAACAAAAATATGACTAAATCAACCACTTGAACTAGCACAACCGACCACTATGTCTTAGTGCCATGGGAATGTGGGGGGATCAAATCTCCCCGCCTCCGTTCACCCCCACATTAAGCGGTGGATTTAGCTGGGGTGCTAAGCAACCCGTTCGCGGTGTTTTGGACCTGCAACCCCCTCCCCATTAACTTCTAAGGCTTTTGTGATGTTTGAAACTATATACATATGTGGGTGTGTGTGTCTAAATCATAAGGATCTTAGAATATTTGATAATGAACTGAAATTTAGGATATGATTGACTTAAAAGTTTTCGTAATTCAGCCAAACATGAAAAACATTGACTGATTCCGCTTGCCTACGAAGAAAAAGAGGGAACAACAAAGCGAAAGAAAGAAAAAAAAGGGCTAATAACGAAATTAGGTGGAGAAAAATGAATCCAGACAAAAATGCGAGAAACAAGACTGGTTTTTTTTTTTTTTGAACTTTTTAGACTTACAGTGAAGGAGAGAAGGAAAAACTGAAGCCACAGAAAGTTTCTTTTCCTCGTAGCTCAACCAAATCTGTGTCCCCAACAACTTTTATTTAGCGAAATTCCGAGGCATTTGGGCTTCAATATCCAAGAAAAATCTGAAACGAACAACAACAAGCTAAAGTAAAAGAAGAAGAAGAAGAAGAACAAGAACAAGAACAAGAACCACTACTGTTAGTCTATTATTAAACTAAAAAATGAAGCAAAATTAACGAAAGCCATACAGAAAATTAATTAAAGAAATATGCAAATTAAACGAGCTAACACACACACACACACCACATTTTATCCCAAAAAAAGAAAAAAAGATTACGTTCGAGAGAGAGAGAGAGAGAAGCAAGAAAGAGAGAGAGAGAGAATGGAACTCAACTCTGTGTTTGTGGTGTACGTGAAGAAGCCTCAAAGCCTGTGTTTGGAGAGAGAGAGAGAGAGGGGCGTGAAAATGAAAGTGAAAGTGAAAGCAGAGACTGTGCTTGAGGACTTATTTGCGGTTTTTTATTTTCTTTCTTTTTTTAAAAAAATTATTAAACATCCACTTCGCTTTCTCTTCTCTGTCTCTGTAGCCCTTTTCCATTGTTTTTTTTTTTCTTTCTTTTTCAATTCTTGCTTGCTATAACATTAGACATGATTATTTATTTTTTTAATTAACTTTAATTGAAACTGAATTGGACGTTAACATTAGGACATACATAATATAAAAAAATGTCCTTCTTAGGGAGCGTTTGGACTGTCTAGCAAACAATAGTCGACGTTATTAGTTTTATTAGAGGTTGACTACGTAATAATGTAGTAAGAGATATAAAAGCACAAAATTTATCCAATTATTCATATATATATTTTTTCTAAATTGATATATCTTTTACTAAATTATACTACATTAACAAATGTCTACAGCACTGTTACTAGTTTTTCAATCGTTTTATATCACAAGCAAGATATGTAATACCAGTGGATAGCATTTATTATCACGTAGACTGATTGTGCATAAAAATTTTACTATATCTTTATAAAATTCTATTATGTGTATCAAGTATTTTTCATGTGATATAAATTATTTTGTACATAATATAAAATTTTACTGTGTTTATCCACATCCACCAGCACTAATCTACGTAATTAGGTCCTTTGCCAATATTGCCCTTTGCAATGGCCAGTGATTTTACTTCTGAGTTGGTTGCCAACCAAAGTTCAAGAAAAAAAAAAAAAAGGTAAAAAATCTAAACATTAACAATTACTGCAATATTTTAGTGTCGCCCTATTGTTACACCACCCACAAAGAAAAAAAAATCACTCCATAAATTCTAAAACTTTCCTATCACTTTTTTTTTTTTTGACAAAAAACAGTTTCCTATCACTAGATTCATGTCTTCTTGGATGAAACACATGTTCTTATGTATACTATATTGCATTTATCAATCTAAAGTATTTTAAACATTTTTTTATTTTTGTCCACAAATTTTTACAAGGGAAGCCGGAAAAAAATTAAAAAATAAAAATAAAAATATTGAAACTTAGACATAAAATTAAAAAATTTCAATAAAATATCGTAATAATTGTGTTATAAATTTGATACTTCGTCACAAATTTTTGAATAATTTATAACCATTTGTACCAAACAGTTATTAATATACATTCTTCCACAGTAACATGCATCTAATTCATGAATATTTTGCTAAAGAATTTGCATGATTTTCTGCATAATTACTGACTGACTGGCCGTTAATGATGGATAGCCAAAAAAGGCTGGGTAGTCGTCCGGATTAGGTAAGCGGCTGAGCCAGTTGTCCTTTTGCCCGTGCTTTTTCCCGTACCCATAAGGGGGTGAATTGAGTTCAGCCAGTGAATCCCACAGTACAGGTAGGTTGCACTTAGGCTGGCTACGTTCCTGCATACAAAGGGATACCAAGTACCCTTTTTTATTTTTTTTAATAATAAAGGATAAAATTTTTGTAACTTTTATAATAATAATTTTAAGTAGTAATAAAAAAATATGAATCGTAAATTAGATAATTAAATTTATAAAAAAAATTTATAAATTATTAGATATTATTAAATAAGATTATGTTATTATTTAAGTATAATTATATAAACTTACTTAATAATGAATTATATAAATAACTACCATGAAGTAAGAGCCTGAATGATTTGTTTGACGTATTTAATTGATAATGTTAGCATTTCTGCTCTTTCACTCCTTCCTAATCTGAAATATATTGGCCAAAATGGATTATATGATTTGGTGGAAGTGTAAATATCAGATTTTAGACTCAACAATCATTATTATTAGTTGTAGAGAATTTCATTCAATTTCATCAATATTTTAATAGTAAATTCTTACTGTAAAAGAGATTGAATTAAGACGTGGATCGAAACTCATGACTTAATCCCTCAAATGTGATAACCAGCAACCTTTTTGATGCACAATTGTTTTCATGTTAAAAAAAATTATGTCAATAACTCACTCAAGTTTGTTACACTGATATCAATCTATATTGTCTTATTATCACTCTTAAATACACTTTTAATTATTATTACTATTATTATTAATGATTATAAATAAAAAATTTAAAAAATGTTTATAATAATAATGTGATTTATAAAGCTAAGTATGAGATGCACCACCTCAACTATACCCATTTATTTTATTTTATTTTAATTTTGCAAGTTTTGAAGAAATGGCTACAGTTACATGCGAAAAATAAGTGAAACATGAATGAGGTTCGAATCTTGTTCACTGAAATAAAGAACACATTTTGTTATCACTGGAACAAATTTCACGTCTCATCCATTTAACATTTTAGTTGTATTATTTTCTTCATTTTGCAAATAGGATAGTCAATCTATGTTAAATCTACCAGCTCCACAGACCGGTTCAATTTTCATCACCGTAGACTTATCCATACAAAAAGCCTATCTGAAAGCCCAAAAATTAGTTTGACTCTATTAGTTATACAAAAAGACTCCTCTCACCTAGGCACATAAAGAGTCAATTCACGGTACTGTATCGACTATAAAAAAAATTGAAAAAAATTAAGTTGTCAGAATCAACATCTGTTCGAATTTTTTTTTACAATAAGACAGTAATTTTGTGCAACAAAAAAATTTATATTTTTCTGTATTTTTTGTTGTTACATAAAATAGCAGTTTTGTTGCATAAAATTACTGTCTTATTGCAAAAAAAATATTCGTACATATGTCCAATTTTAGAGATGTAATGACAAAAAAAAAAAAAACTTATACATTCAATGTCCTTGCTGTAGCAATTTTGTCCATTAATACTTGTTTTGTTGTTTATAAATTTTTCATAAACTTCTCAAATTCTAAAGACTTTCTTAGAAAGTTTTGTGTCACTTCTTAAGCAAACTACAGGGAAAACTTAACATTTATCTGTTTTTTAGTTTTAACAACTCACCACAGAACATATCTCCTTATTACTGAAACGTCCAAGATGGAAGTCCGGGTTAGAATATTTCTTTAAGGAACTTGATGATTTTTTTTTTTTTTTGGGTATAAAGGAAGGGTGAATTAAAGACTAAAATATAAGAATGAAGTCATTAGTACTTAAACACATGACCAAAAATCTTAAAATCGTATCTCAACTAGTTATTTTAAAAGAATGAGGCTTGAAATTTGAATTCTTTGTTTCTATATAAAGTACTATTAGTCATGGTGTGGCATATAAGAAATATGATAAATCATGAATGCAACAAATTGATGTGAAAGAATGCGTTTCTTAGATCTTCTGAAAAAAAAAAAAAATTAGAAAACTTGTCTTAGTTAATCAAAAAGCTGACCTGAGAATATCTTATCGTGAAGAATCAAAGAAAAAAACAGTGATAGGTGTGAGCTTTTTTTTTTTTTTTTTAATAGAAAATTTGCAATTATATACTTGAAGAATTGCAATTTCTTTTAAAAAACATGTAACTTCTAACTATAAAACCATGTCAAAATTATGGGATTTCAAGTAATATTTTTTGAACCGAGGGATTCCAAGTAATGACCCACTAGCTTAGTCTCCTTAAAATATACACCGTGAGTGGAATTTGGAGTACGAACTCTTTGCTCGTAATTAAACTTGTACTTCTCCCATTCAACTAATTTTAAAAAAAAAAATTATTGACGCACGAGGCATCACCGGCTGTAAATACACAAACAGATTAATTAGTTAAAGAGATCGAAAAGAAAAGTAATGATTGGAGGAACAGAATACATAAAGCATAGCTTCCATTATGGAAGGAAGAAACTCAGAAGAATAATATACAACTAGTAATATAAAAGATAGCATTAATAAAGCAAAGTTCCTAGATTCTTTCTCTGTAATTTGTATAAACGGTGTAGCCCTCTTTGGCCCAGATGGTCAAAGTCCCACCCAAATTGGGAATGTTAGGTGACAATGTGACCATGAAGCCCCATTTAGCAAACAAGGAATTTATCTTTTTATGGGAAACAAAATGGGGATGGTGGGTGAGAATGACAACAACCTTCTACAGTCTCGGCAATGAAGATTGCATAAGTTGTATTATACAATGTGCTAGACTTAAGATCATGGTGAACTAACTTTTTTAGAAGTATGCAAAACTAGATATATATTAATTTTACTGAATATCTTGACGACTATGATTTGAATTTATAATTTTATTGTAAAAGATCAACCTTTCTCATGCCAATTATCTTCACATAAACGACTTTCCATGCATTTATAGAGAGAGATTATACTACCATTAACCTACAAAAGCTAGTCAAAAAAATGACTAATGTCCTGTTTGGATGCAAAGGAAAAGAAAAAGAAAAGAAAATGAAAAGAAATTATTTTTTATTTATTTTCTTTTCTATTTATTTTCTATCAATTTAAACAACTAATTTTTACTTTTTCTCTCATAAATTACTATTCATTTTCTTTCTCATAATTTTTTAATTATTATTTTTTATTAATCGTAATATCATTATTACTGTACTATTTTCTATCATTTTCTTCTCCATTCACTTTCTATTAATCCAAACACAGTATAAAGGATGATCTCATATCTACCTTTACCTATGATACAAAAAGGTTACTGTTATATAATCAAGAAAAATTTATTACAAAAATTTTTGTAATATAATTTATTAAATTTATTATATAATTATCTTAATTATAAATATAATAAAAAAATTATTATTATTTTTTCATAATAAATTTATATAGTCATAAACTATTTTCACTTACTTGCATATCAAAAATTTTTACCAACACTTTTGATCTGGTCATACAACTTTTTCTTGTTAAAAAGAGGCACTTGGACAAAGTTTCAGAGAAGCTTCATCAATCACACGTCATAGAGGAATGAGTTCTGGTGAGTTGATTTGGCGTACTTCTGCAATTGACCGATGAATTGTTGATTTCTTGGGTAATTTATTGAACCGTCTGTTTTTTTTTTTGTTTTTTTTTTTGTTTTGGCTATTTGGATTACTAAAGGCTATATTTTCTTTGTTTGATTGGTGGAATTTTTGTCAGCCAATCAAATTGCTGCGGGAAAATATCAGTATGATTTTATATATCTAAACTATTAATTGAGCTGAGCTATATACATTCGTTAGTGCTCTTGGTCAATGCCCACCCAAAAAAGCCTCGAGGCGGACTCTAGATGAATTGTCACCATAGAACTCTTATGCCTGTTATGCCTTCGAGCCAATTTGACATGACCAGTTGTCACCTTCGGCCTGCCATGTCCACGAGTCCTTATATGTAGATGATTTACGCGGTAATAATATTATAGACTTTTTACGCATGAACTATTATTCAATCGATATTAAAACCGAATTTATGATTAAAGGTCTAGCCTAGAATTAAACTCTTATTCATAGTCAGTCAGACAAAAAAATATCATGGACTTTTAACGAGAGAAATGGATCGAGAATAAATTAGAATGAGGCGAGGTGATTTTATGATTATTAATACATTAATCAATAATAAAGAGAGAGGATTCATATGAGAGAATAGACTGTTGGAAGATTATCAATAAAAATAGATATAAAATTTAGATAAATAAATTAAAAATAAAATTAACGACGTTGAACAATCAATGAAATATATAAATATATATTATTAAATAAATAAATAAAATTAAAGAAGAAAAAGATATCATTTCTGAAGCGTGCATATGTACTGTCCTTAAGGATTGTTTTCGCCTCCATAGATAAATAGTCCCGGTGCAGTAAGTTGAAGCGGCTTTTCTCATAAAACACGACAGACATTCCCACTAATATGCACTTCAAATAGTGAGGTGACAGAAACAGTTTCATCTCTACACTAAACCAGCAGCATGAGCCTCTCATGTATAAATAAAGGAAAAAATATTCTCACACTTCTCATAGCCACTTGGAAGATGAGAGATGGTCTTTTTTATAATAGGTATAATTTTATGTCTCATAAGTAAAAATAAAGTTTCTAATAAATTATATGCTAGTGACAATTAAATATATAATTACAAGTAACAGCTAAATAACGGTTAAATAACGATTAGTTTAACGATCATAAAACGGTTAGTTCAACGGTCATATAACGGCTAGTTTGACAAAGTCATATACGTAATAATTAACCTTTTAAAATATAATAATAATTTACATCATGATCCCATACAATGATGATAAAAGAAAGATTTTCTATTATTTATTAACATTTTATTTGTTATGACGTCATTTCACGTCATCTCTCGTCTATTTTTATTTATTTATTTTTTTTTCCTGTCCATCTAGCTTTTTGTAATATTAATTTCCGAGGAAAGTAAAGATAAATCGAAATATACAAGGCCGAAAGTCTAAACTCAATTTTCACAGGATGGCATGAGGTCTCATTTCGGTTTTAGGACCCTTCGCGTTTATAAGTCCAAGAAAAAGTGGGAGAGCGAGCTATGAACCTAAACTTTGCGAGAACAGAAGATAGGACTCGCCTACCTGACGAGGTTGAAACTCGCAACCCATCACCCATGTGATTCTTTATCTTAATAAAAGACTTGTTTAGTTCGATGTTATTAAAGGACTCTAAAGTCTAATGATTGAGTATGTACTCTTGGGGGGTTGGTGTACTTGTATACACAAGGTACGACGGAAGATCATTGATGAGCATGTAATGAACAACAGTTACACAACAGGATAGGCAAACGCAATTTGTAGCGTTCTAAATGAAAAGGGAAATATTCTTACTAAAATAAAAAAATCACAAAATGAACTCTTTTACATAATTAAATAGTAATTTATATTATATAATAAATAATATTTTAGTTTCAAGAAATTACTATAAAATATGGTGCAATTCTTCTATTTTTCTAGTACACCATAACACTGCAAATCCAAAATGTACACTAAAATACCAAATACCCCCTCAATAACTTTTTTTTTTCTTTTTTATTTGACTGAAGGTCCACGTTTATGGATTGAAGTGAGCTCTATGAAGCAACAACACGAGGCCGAAAGACTCCTATACTGTACTATATTGCCGTATGCGGGACCACAACATATGAAGGATCATGGAAGACGTGCAAGGTCGAGATAAAGAGAATACACAGTTAGCCAACCAGTCTGCAACCATATTGCTTTCATGATAATTATGAGAAAACTGAATAATGGCATCACGACCACCATCGATTTTATCACCTATATTGCTATGCGTGCCCCAAAAATTATACTTAAACCAATGCGGGATGAAAACCAGAACAGCTAAGCACAGATTCCAAGCAGTTATTGCAAACATAAGGCAGTGCGCAAAAAGAGACCATTTGAGAGAACTGCAATCAAATAGTCTATGCCATGCGACAAATGCATGACGAAATTTCGCAACCATGAAGTGAAGAAAGATATCAATTATATCTCAACAAAATATCAATTATGTCTCTCAAAGTTCAAATAATGTAACTTTTAACTCCAAAAAAGTACCGATGGCCTTAGCCACAACTCTTGTAAGTGAGGCTTCTGGAAAAAATTCCATGAAAAGTGAATTCAGTTCAGGGGAGCAACCCTCCCACAAAAGAATCAATTATTTAAAGAAAATTCTGCCGGGGCTAAATTCTCAGCAAGTTCATAGGTCATCAACATCTAAAGCCAAGTGAACCAACAGTTATCAGAGATATAGCACTGCTTAAGCACCGCCAGATCCATACTTCTTGCCAAACACAATCATTTGCAACTTGTCATAACCAGCAAGCACACCAGCACCAGCAACAGCACGGAGGATGTTTGCTCCAGCACCCTTGAAGAGAGATTTAGGACCCTCATTCTTCAAGATCTGAGCAAACGCATCAAATGAGCTCTTATACTTGACAGCTTCACCAGAGGTCATCATCATTCTTCTGCGAACAGTGTCAATGGGGTAGGACGCAAGACCAGCACCATTGGTAATGAGCCAACCAAGGGCAAAGCTGGCGAAGAAACTATCCTGCAATCATTTGACAGTAAAAAAATGATGTTATATCAGTAAAGCCAAAAAAAAAAAAAAAAAAAACCATGTGCCTGATATTAGCATAAGAACAATTTCTGGCAAGTGGCATAGAATGGCCAAATGTCATTGAAAACCCCAAAAGAAAAAAGCCTCAGAACTTTAAACTGAAAAATTGAAAAGTAAATGGCATAAAGTGGCGACACAGATGCAAGGTTTTTACTACAAGTGTAAAAAGGCAACACAATCAAAACAAAACAAGGACAAGCATGGTCATATGAAACCTCAACAGATAAATTGCTTGCATCTGACAAAAATGAATGCAACAGCAGAAGAAATTGCACTTTAATAGCCATAAAATACAGTCAATTAATTAAGCATTTCACTAACCTGCAACTTTCCAGTCAACAGCACTGGCTTCAGAGAGTCATACATTCCAAAATATAGGCCACGATAAACAATAATCCCTACGCAAGAGATGTTGAACCCACGGTAAAGCCCAGCAATACCATCAGATGCCAATGTCTTCCTGTAGACATCCACAAGGCCGTTGAACTGCCTCTCTCCTCCCTTCTTTGCAGCCTTGGAATCGTTGGTCAAACGGGTCCGAGCATAGTCCAGAGAGTAGACAAAGAGAAGGCAAGAAGCACCAGCAGCACCTCCCGATGCCAAGTTACCAGCAAACCATTTCCAGTAACCATCTCTGTCCTTCTTGAAGTTGAAGAGCCGCTTGAAATAATCTTTGAATGCAAAGTTGAAGGCCTGGTGCACACGGCAGCAGGCATGATTTACAGGGAAAAGGGGAAAATGCAAAACTGAATAACAAAGAAATCAAAGTCGCTAAACTACAAACCTGGGTAGGAAAGTAACGGATGACATTGGCAGTGTTTCCCCTCCATAGAGAAACAACACCTTCTTCTTGAATTGATCGCTTAAAGCAATCCGTAATACCTTTATAGGGTTGAGTAAGTCTGCCGCTTTTAATCATTTCATCCTGATTTTGAATCAAAAGCTTAACACGCTCAATGGGAGCAGCAGCTGTTTTCGATACAGCGGCAGAGACTCCACCCATGAGGAAGTCAATGGCAAAGCTGGAGAAGCCTTTTTCCGAAGGGGCCTGGACAAAAACTGGAGATGCATTTGATGGGATGATGAACAAGTTGGTGGTAGTTCCCCTTGCCTGCACCGTGGAATACTGGAATGCAGGATTGGAGTAGTTTCCATAAGCACGCCTTTGGTGAAGAGCAGACTTTTGGAAAGCCCCGTCACGTCCATGGGAATTTTGAGAAAGACTAGAATGAAGGAGCTGGCCAGCTACCTTGTGCATGACGTTAGGATGTTGAACCTGTTCAATCATTGTGTGTTTCCCTGCAATGATTCCAAGTACTAAATGTCAAAGCTGCTTTTTGACATTCAACAAAATCAATCCTTGTTTACATTTATGAACGGAAAATGTACGTGGGAAAAGATACAAGGGCGATAACTATGCAAATAGCATCAACTTTTAAAATCATTGAGCGCAAGTGACATTAACAAGAATCTCATCGGCCAAACTAAACATAATAATATCCACTGAAGTTGTGTTCAACTAAACTCTCTGCATATTATCAAGCAAGATCCAGGCATTCAGTGCACTACGGAAAGAACAGGCAATAGACTTCCCTAGGACAAAGGTTAAACTAAAACATCATGCATTTTGAGAGAAAAAGAGTTAAAAAGTTAACTTCCTTAGAACAATTATATCTCACAAGAAACTAAATTCATAATAGAATAAAATGGTGAGAAAGATTCACATGGCCAACTCCAATTAAATTTGGGATGAAAAGATTGTTATTGCTGTCGGTTGTTATAGCTCACCATGCCTGATGTTGAAAAAAAAAAACAATCATTCCATTGGCTTAGAATCAAATCTCCACATAAAACAAAAGAAGGGAAAAAAAATTTCCCTCACAATCCAGAAGCAGAGATTTCTATGCCTAGGCATGTGAGGGAGAAAATGGAACTTCTTCACTCTTTATCTTTCCACATTTTCATGTCTATTTTCCATTTTACAGCTGCGTAAATTGACAAACATTGTTCAACAAAATATAAAAGACAACCGGTGAACAAACAAAAGAATCACAGGGATTCTACACAGAGGACCGTACCCATAGCACGAACTCAGCTTGAGCAAAATAAAAGACAAAGCGTGGGATCCACAAATTTGAGAGTGCGGGTCCCAAACTCTGCATAGGCTTATAAACCAACCAATAGGAACCCCCAATAAGTAGAAATCCCATCATTGAATGGGGCAACACATTCAGAGATTGGACCTTCATCACACAGATACCTACCCAAATATTGCAAATCTATACTCAAACATTCACCTACAAGTGCCTTCGAAAACGATAAAAAGATAGAACCTCAAGTATTTACTACGACAAATGCAAGAGGAATTCGCACAAAATGAAGATGAAAACATACTTTGATTACTCCAGCTAAATTAAAACAAAACAGAAACGAGATTCTTTTTACAGAAAAAAAAAGGACAAAATTGAGTAAACCAAAACGATTGTCAATAAAGTACTTAAACAGAGTCAAGGCAAACGATGCCACGGACATCGAAATCACATGCTAGCAATAAAGCTCTATTGGCACCCCTCAGATTGATTAAATCTCTGTTTGTTTTGTTACTCTGCGTGTGCGTAAGAGAGACAGACAGAGTCTGTTCAATATTATTAGATCTAAAGCACGACAAGCCCTTCATTCAGGAAGAAGCTGAAAATGGTGACAATCAATCAAATTAAGCAAAGAAAATTCATCAAACAAATCACGAAACCAACAAATAAACACGAAATCAGATGGAACAAAAAAAAAAAAAAAACAGAAATCCATCAATTACAATATCATAATAACAATAATAATAATAATAATAATGAGAGAGAAAGGACATTTTCAGACCTTTTTGCTAGATGTACCATTTCACTTAATTTCCTCTAGAAACAAATCTAAGAAGATTATTATTATTAAGAGAAAAAGCGAGGCCAGCCAAACAGAGTGAAATGAAAATTTCATAATCACGATAAAGGAATCTGATCCGGTCGAAGCAAAACAAAAGAATAAACAAAAAAAGAAAAGAAAAAGAAGAGGATGCAACTGACTCTATATATGTTCGATTGTTCTCTACTCGTTGTTTGTCTACAAAATTTTGAGATTATCTGATTCGCGAGTGAGCCTTCTGAAAGAACTTTTGTTGATGGTGCTGGTGGCGGTGGTGGAGAAATGGAGCAGACCGCTTTGAAAAGTGGAAAACTCCGCCTTTAATATATGCCCTTGCCAGTCCAGTCCACCACGAATCTCCATCGGTGTTGCGTTTGGTTGGCTTTGGCGGCGGACCTCACCAGGCTTTGTTGACCTTCTCACCTCCACGACATCGTTTGCTTTTGTAAACCTTACCTAATAAAAAACTATATTAATATCTCTAGCATTTATAAAATTTAGACCTCCTTACAGATTTTGTGTCTAATTTTTTCTGACGGGATGTAACACACTATTTAGTTCAAAAAATGGACATTTTAATTTTTTTCTCTAAAATTGATAATCCGTCAGTTGAAAAATTAAAAAATAAGAAAAGACTTAAATTTAAATTTTAAATTTTTTAATTAAAAATCATTATTTTTAATTACTTTAATTATTTTAAAATCTTCATAAATATTTTCATTATGTATTTATTTGGTGGTCAAATGCATGGAGCGGGATCATGGGAGGGAATTAATTTTCTTTTTGTTTTTTTGGTCGACCAAGTGAATGAATATTCAATGTTTGTTAGTTTTTGTGCAAAGGGAGTGGGTTGACGGTGACCCATGTCCATATGAACGAGATGGCAGGCAGCAGGGCTGACCACGGAGTTTATCATGTGCATGTTTTACAGCCGCCCAAATCGTCAATGATTTGGGCTTGAACTTTCTTTCTAATTTCATCTTCTTCTTTTCTTTTTGCAGTGGTTGATGTTTATTAGAATAAATTTAAGAGTACAGTAATATAAATTATTAAATAATTAAATTTTAATTAAAAATAATAAATTAATATATTTTATTAAATATATTATATATTTATTTATAATTTTTTAAAAAATAAATTATACAATAAAAGTAACGTAAAGATGCCTCTAAGCTCTATCTACGAACGACCGAGTTAACCAACCCCCTTCCTCAAAGTCGGCTGCACTTTCATTTCCCATTGAATGGGAAGGCAAGACTTGGCTCATATCTTCTGGTATTGACGCGTCAAATGTATTTATTTGGCATCTCAAACACATTCTAAATATCGACATGCTGGATGTCGATAAAATCAAGTTCAAACATTTTAAAATTCAACACATCATATCAATTTGTTTTTTTTTTTTTTTTCTAGAAGCACACTAACTTGGAATTATTTAAAAAGAACATAATTTCTGTTTTATTAATGCTAACATTTATTTTGAGCAACGTGAGTTCTAAATTATAATCTATGGTTTACCTTTGTATCAAAGTAATTGTTTAGTTTGTCAACAAAATTTGAAGTTTTTAGTCATTAACAGATACTAAATTTAATTAAAGGAAATTAATATATGGTACATTTTTTTATGATTGTTTCTTTGTTGCGCCTTTATATATATATATATTGGAAAATTTTAATCTCTTTAAATATATTCATCAAAAAGTAAATATGAATAAAAACAGTTATTATCATTTTCAAGTGATTCTCTCATTATAAATTCTCATCAAAAGAATTATATAAATGACTTTCTAATCTATGGTAATTGATATGTACTTATATATTTTTTCTATGTTTGACTTTCATATGCATAATATAGTAATATCATTGTTCACTTTTACACAATTTTTAAACAAAAGAGGCATGATAAGGAGAGACACCCCTGTCTAATTTACACCAAATGCAATAATAATATTATATTATATATTTTATTCCAAAGTAATTTTAGTGACAATCATACTTTAGTACACTTTGATGGTAACATTGTTGAAATTGTTTCTTGAATTGGTCCAAAAACATTTTCTTGCTTTTGGGTATAATGAATCTTAATAAAATCCTATATATCCAAATAAAAAAAAAGAGCTTGCATTGTTTTGATTCTACTTGCCAATACTACATAAAGACATGTAATCTTCGTCTGTTAATTAAAGAATGAGACTTGCAAGCCTCTGTTTGGCTTTTGAAAGTGTGTGTTGTGTGAGGTTTGTGAATTATGCAAAAAGAGTAAGTGTTAATTTATGAGCTTTTATGTGACATTATAATTTCTCTAAAGACTGAGTGTTCATTTGGGTGTATTGAGCTTTTAGGTTAAGTGACACTATATTATTACTTATTTGTTTGGTATGTGCTCGTGGATGTTGACCAAAAGTAGAACCACATAACTCTATGTCTTTTTTATTTTTATACATCTTTATTTTATTGTCCCTTATTTTTGTATTTGGGGATCTTAAATCCTGATAAGTTTGTTTGGACTCTCTTGTTCTTTAAAAAGTCGTATTATATCTTTGGCTTTGTTTTTTTTTTTTTTTTGGGATTTAAATATGACAACAACTAAATTTGATATTGAGAAATTTGATCTTAAAGTCAGCTTTCTCTCATAGCAAGTTAGGGTATCTACGATTTTAACCTAAACTGTTGTCCCAAAAGCCTTACTTGGAAAAGAAACGATGTATAAGACTATGACTACATAACAGAAGAATGAGATGAATGCAAAAGTACTTACGACAATTCAATTGTGCTTGTCCAATGAAGTTTTGCGTGAAGTCATCTAGAAAAAAACAACTTTAGAATTGTGAAGAAAATTAAAGTCTTTGTATAAGACTAAATTCATCCCTAATAAATTGCACTTAAAGCATCAGTTGCATTTGCTTCATATAACAAAAAGTACATCGATCAAATCCCATCTTAATGACTTTAATTTTATTATTATGGATTTTAAATATATTAATATTAGGATTGTAGATGAAGGCAAATCTTTGAGACTTTTATGTTCTTACTTCCCTCTTATCGAAATTTCAGAGAATCTCTCCCTTATATTAAGGCTCAACACAATTGCACTAAATAGGGGAAAAGACTTGTGAAAGGTTGAGGTCATCGTCATCCTTACGCTAACGTGTTATTGGTCTTGTCAAGGTTCTCTTATGCATGTGGACTAGGGATGCTGGAATGATGGTTGGTAAGTCAAAGGAAAAGTAATCTAATTATCCTCGTGTCCTAATCCGACAGTAGACTCCTCATAGAAGGGGGCTTGACTCTTAGACTCCTTCTCTATTTGTTAAAACGAGGGATTTTTCACAGTTGCTCGCACGTTTAGGCTTTCAACCTAGGATGCCGTAGGGAAGCGCATAGTCTCAAGATTCATAGAGTGATAAGAAGTTGGCAGTTGATAATCGTTGTTAGGAGAGAAACAGGGAAAAGGTGCTGGCTCAAGCTACTTTCACACCAGAAATGCAAAAAATAAAGATTTTTTTAGTGTTAAACATGCTTGAGATGATATAATCAAATAGGCTAAAGTAGACAATTTTCTTTTGTTTGGGAGTTTATGTCACCCCTCACAGGAGGCTCATTCAAAGGCCCATAATTTGGGGTGTATGCGGGTCAATTTCGAGCGGTTGTTCTTTATATTCAAACCAAATCGTTGGTAGCGATTTGAAATATTTTAAAAACCACAGCCAAACACACATATGAGTGAAACCCACTCAAATTGTCATTGACATTGCATGTTGATTTGATTGATTTGGCAGATTGAATCATAGTTTAAAAATTTTTTTCGTCATCAACATAATGATTCATTAGCACTTATTGACATAAGATCCCAAAACAACTAGAAAAATAAAACAACTAATGATACATGGACAATAATTTAAGCATAGGCTATTACATAACCTACTGTATTGCATGAACAATGTCACTTCCCATGCAAATAAGACACCCATAAGAGATTCTTCTAGCATAACGTCACCCACGAAGATAATGCCTATAAGAAATAATACTTTACTTAAGCTACCCACATCTAAATTTCCCTTAAAAACAAAATTTGTAAATCAGAAAGTAAATGACATTAAGCATGAACAAACAAAAAGTCAAAAACACGAGTCAAAGTATTTAAAATTTTTAAAAAAGTTGTTATGATCAAAATAGATGATCAAAATAGTGTGCTGATGGTTGAGATACTACAATCTTGAATTCAACTTCCAAGGACACTCATTATAAATCATAATTGAACTTGATCCTAAAATCTCTACACATAGAAAAGAAGGTATATTAGTTCATACAAACAATCTGCAAAACTAAATATAGTTTTTTTTATTATAAATTATTAAAAAAAGTAAGTCATTTAATTGAATAAAATAAAATAATTAACAAAAGAGATATCTTCACTCTTTTCCACTTTATCCATTGCTTCTCAAAGCTCAATATGTTCAGAGCTTTGATTGCAACCAACTTTGACCATATACAGGAACTTCAACTGTCACAAAAGACAATGAACTCCTAAAGAGGTCTAATATTTTGCCACCAGTGCTAAACGCTGACTCAGACACAACAATAGAAATTGGTAAAGCTAATATAATTTTTTGCTATTTTTGACAAAAGAAAGATAAATGCTCAAGTTTTCCTCCCACAATCTTAATACAATTGAAATTTTCCTAATATTTCAACAATATTAACCCTTTTTGAAATTTTAAGGAAAACTAATATTTGGAAAATTTCAACAATATTAATACTAAAACAACAACAACATACAACAAAAAGTTGACATAGTTGAAATTTTCATAACATTTTCCAAATTTCAGTATCATTGTAGTTCCCATAAGTCTCCAAATTCACATTGCCATTGCTACGAAATTGTGAGAGCTTCTCACAAATCTCAATAATCTCACCAAAGAAAACGTTAGATGCTACATATAAAGAGCTAGAGAAACGTAAAGTTATACTGTAAAAAAGTTTTAGAATTTTAACAAAGCACTTATTATTCCAATCTTCTTCTCTAGGAGGCCCCTCTATTTTAACACCATCAAAATAAAGCAAGTATTTTTTGTCATCTTCCTCTAACCGATCAAATGCCTGAGTGAATAAATAGTTTTCTGCAATTAATAAATGCTAATTAAGATCAATTACTTATTCATTAGTGGGGATTCAATGCATTTTGTTCCACAACATCAAATAGGTGGAGTTCTACCTAATTTCCACATCAAAATAAGCAAATACTTTCAATTTCTTCAGGTTGTACACATCTTTTAAAATTTTTGAACTTGGCAAGAGATAATCACACATATCTCACTGCATTTCTTATTTTTATTCCACTTTCTCTCCTCAACTAATCTTTTGTTGAATTGTGCCTCTTTCACAATGAGATTTAAAATGTGGGATAAACAAAGAATATGAAAGAATTCATTATCTAAGGGCTCGTTTGGAGATGCTGTCAATTTTTTGTTATTATTTTTTATTTCTGTTTTTCTGTTTTTGCTGTTTGTTCTATTTTTGTGTTTATTGCTATCAAATTTTATTTTTTTTCACTGTCAATAAGAATTTTTTATTATGAAAAGGAAATTTTTTTTTAAGAACATTATTAATATGCATGGTATATATCGAAAGTAACAGAAATCATATTTTGAGTGGAAATAAAATTAAACATATTATAAATATTGTTCAAAAAGATCCATAATTTTAGCAAAAAGCACACATAATGAACAGAAGATACAATTAAAAATAATATTCATACATTAACTATTATGCTGTTGTTGTAAAGGTTGTGCAATCCCATCTCAACGCAACCCATTTGGTCTGGTTGCCTTCGACTACATAGAATTTTGGTAGCCTACCACATTTTCAAATGTTAACTCAATGCATTACTTATTACCACAAGAAAGCAGTGAGTAACAATGACATCAAAAAGGTACTTTGAGGAAGGGATGTCACTAGCAATAATTAGATAGAATTTGGATGAAGCAATCCCGTGTCTTGCCATCCTCATCTTATTCCTTTGAACCATCCCAAACGCAAGATGTATATGTTTCTCATCTTTGAGAATGTGGTGTAGATTTAGGCAAATAGCTACTCCCTGCAGAAAAATTTTAAGCAGGAATCAGAAAGGATGTTGAATCATGCATCCAAATCATAGCCTGACCACACTAACTAATTAAGCACCAAGTACAATATTGTTGTAAAGCAAAGCTTCATTCTTATTATACAAATCTTTATCCAAAAAGCCTTATTATTTATGGATGAAGAAGATCAGTAATCAAATGCTTAGAAACCAACAAAAGTCAAGCCTCTTCCTAAATCCAAGCATTCAATGTCAAATATTAACATTAGAGATGAGTCAAGACAACATCTAGAAGTTTCAAAATCATATTTGATCATGCAAACAGACATAGAAGTGAATTTTAGTAGCATCACAAGCCACCCCACATCTTAGAACCTCTCCAATCATCAATACTTGTAAGTCAAACAAATCTATGGTATATATCATAAGATAAATCAACTTGCTACTCAGAAACAGAAAGTGGCTTTCTTATGCAAAATTAACAAAGTGGCTCTCCAATCATTGTTCTAGAAACTACTAATAATATCAATTCTTTCCTACATAACATTAAGACAAAACCAAACAATAGTAAAAGAACTTCCAAACAAGCAATAACCAAGAAATAAAGACGAATGAACCTTACATTGATGGGATTTAAGAAGCCCAAGAAATCAGAGGTGCTAGACAATGCAGGCTGAGGATTTTGATAAAGGAGACGCTGATATACGCCAAATAAGTTGTCAGCCGTCGAAGACGGCAAGGGTGTTGGAAGAACATGCCAAACTACGTCGTCGCTAGACATCAAATTGGGTAAGGAGCATGGAAGATGTGCTAGCGATTTGGGAGAGGAAGATGCCAAATAAGATGGCAAAGCAAAGCCAAAAAGGCATGAGGATTGGGACATAAGTGAGGAAAAAGAGAGAGAAAGAAAGGTCGGAGGAAGACGAGGAATAAAGAGAGTGAAAAAGAGCGAGAAGTGAGAAGAAGCAGAAAGAAGAAAGGTGCGAAGCGAGAGCAAAAAAGTCGAGAATTAGAAATCTGAAAACAAAACCTTCTTTTTCTGTTGTGCAAATTGTGTGTTTTTTTTTAAATGCTTTATGGTTTTCAGAGAAAAACGAAACAAGTAACAGTTTGGTAAACCCGTTTTTTATTTTTTTGTGTGAAATAAATAACACCAAACGGGCCCTAAAATATTGTTTTTCCAAGTCCTCATTTTTTTTCTTTTTTTCTTTTTAAATACTTGATTGCCAAATCATGTGAGCTAGCATTATCAATAGTTAATGTGATTGCTTTTATGATTCCCCAATTCAACAAACACAAATCTACAACTTGGCTTGTTATTTCTCCTTTGTGAATAGGAACTGACAAAAATTTACAATTCTTTTTATCAAGTACCAATCCTTGCAGTCCAATAAGTAGTCAAACACATGTAATTAAAATTCTCAACTGAAGTCCATATATCAATGGTTAGGCAAACCCTTCGATCCTTAAGGAGCTTTTTTAACTTGTCTTTCTCTTTTAGGAAAAGTTTCATACAATCTCCTACAATTATAACACAAGAAAGAACTAAAAATTGAGGTTTTTAAGCTTTAGAGTAATTTTTAAAGCCTTATCCCTTAACAACACTAAAAAAAAGTTTATTAATAAAAATCATCTTTGCAAGCACTCTTGTGGCAACATCAGGATTGTAACTAAATCCTTTAAAGTACCTATAATTGAACCCCCATTACCACATCCTTCTTCAAGAGTGTTATCTAAAGTTCTTTGCCTTTTGTCAGGTGTCCTATAAGGACATTTTTTTACATTGAAAGTTCAAATGTGCCCATAGGTTACTAATGCCACTCTTTTTTGGTTGACTAGTAAATTTTGGTTACCATAGTTTCAAAATGCTGAAACATTAATGTTGTCATCATTTCTTTTAAAATGTTACCATATGGCTAAAATTTGCCTTCTTGCATTCCCTAGTTTCTCTTGATTAGCTAGCCCTTTTCATATATCTTTCATTCTAGTTTCTCAGGTTTAGAAGATAGTTTAATACCTTCATTAGTTTTCACATCATCCTTCCTTCAAATTTCTACAACTGCATCATCAATCAAATTATCAACTGTATCATCCATCTCCAAGTCTATTGTTGAATGGAGGCCTTCAACAGTAGTATTATTGATTTCCATCTAAAATGAACAAAAAATGGTTAGTAATTTTTGAAATAAAACAAGCAAAATACAAACAATTGGCTTTTCTCACTTTACTTCTATATGATTTTACACAAACTGATTTATCTATCTTAATGTGTGATCAACAACTACTTTTGGTACTTGATGGACAAAAAAAAAAAAAGAACAAATTCTAGTTACAAATTTGTTCATAGTTCACAATTGCCTTGAGCTAAAATTCTAATAAATTCTCACTTGTAATAAAATTAATAAGAGAAATCCTCAGTTTTCAAAAAATTAGCCTTTTTTTATGGTGTAGAAAGTTAGGATTTTGTATGAGTACAAATTCATAATAGAATAATATGTGGTATGACAACTTAGAGTAGAATAATATGTGGTATGGTAACTTGGAGTTGTAGGTTACTACAACTTATGATTTAAATTATAAAATAAATATAATAATTTTTATTTTTATATTATAAAATAAATATATTAATTCTTATTGAGGAGAAATAAATTTTTTTTCTCTTTCTTCTCTTTAACGCTTCTTCTCACACGTTCTATTCTATTTCTCTCTTTTTGTCTACAACATTTTTTTCTCCTTTGTTCTCTTCAAACTCAGTACAATTTTTTTTTCCCTCTCTTTCTAGCTTACTCTCTCGCTTTCTCACTATTTGTAAGGGATACATGTGTTTTTTTATTTCTCCATCTCTTATTATTTTCATTTATGGTTCAATCCCTCTCTTCGGTTTTGTGTATTTCTAGAGATAAAAATAAGAATTATGTTAGCCTGTCAATAATCATTTGTTTGTTTTCATGCTTGTCCATTTTGTTGTATAAAGGCATATTTCCCACTTATCAAGTATTTTTCTTTCGTATTATTTTTTGCAGATACACCCTCAAAATATTTGTTAAAGATACTTTTAAAGTAGTGGATTTGAATGAGGATATCAATACTGAAGATGAACATGAATTTGTCAATTGGAATAATAATAACCACTTCATCCCCAAGGATAGTTGATCTTATGAACAAGTTTAATTAGAAAGTAGAATGCTTAATAAATTTGATATTTCTTACTTTAGTATAGTTAATAATAAAAATGTTGTAGATTGAAGTGACCAAGATGTTGTGGGTGTGAGTTTTGAAACAATTGAAGATGCTGAAAAATTTTATCATACCTATGATAAGATAATAGGTTTTAGCATACAAAGATCTGACAAAAGAGCTGATAATAAAGTAATTATCACATTTAGAAATGGGTTTGTTTGAAGCATAGATTTCAGTCCAAGAAACACTTGGAAAGATTAAAGCAAAAAGGAGAACCAGAGGCCTTAACTAGAGTTGGTTGTCTTGCTTTATTCTGGGTAAAACACGATTGAAATTGTAGAATATATGTTGTAGCAGGATTTAATCCACATCATAAACATTCATTGTTTTCGTTACCAGAAACTCAATTTTTACGTTTTCATAGGTGTGTTAAAGATATAGAAAAGAGTCAAGTGAGATAAATACATGAAGTGGGTGTTAAAATATGTTAGATTATGGATTTTATGGTAAACCAAGTAGGCATTTTTGAATTTGTTGGTTTCTCAACAAAAGATCTGTAATTTCATCAATATAGATCGTAGAGATCAAATTATGGACATTGATTCTTAGTCTACACTAAGTTATTTATCTGGAAAAGCTAAGATAGATTATGAGTTTTTTTTTTTTTTTTGTTGTAGATATGCTATTGATGATGATGACAGGCTAAGTCATTTATTTTGGGCTGATTCTAAATATTGTACAAATTATGGTTGTTTTAGTGACGTCTTGGTATTTGATACTACATACAAGACTAGTGCATACAAAATGCCATTTTTGATGATTGTTGCTGCTAATCATCATCATTCTACAATAGTTTTTTGTAGTGCATTGTTAACTAACAAGAATATTGCATCTTATATTTGGGTTTTGTAAATATTTTTAGATGTAATGAATAATAGGAAACCTCAAGCTATTATTACAGATGGAGATAAGGCAATGTGGAAAGTAATAAAGAAGGTAAGCTAGGAGTTATTTATCGAAATGGTTGTTGGCATCTCAAAAGAAATGACAGATCTAATGTTTCAGATGGTAGATTTTACGAGATATTTGAGAGATGTTTGAAAAAGATTGACCATTGAGGAATTTGAAATAGTATGGTGGAACATAGTGAATGTACTACACTTGCGCAAAAATGAATGGGTAGTATGAATGTACAAAATAAGTGCATGATGGGCAGAAGCTTTCTTGTAAGGAATTTTCTCAACAGGTATGAGAAGTACCCAACGTTGTGAAGGAATGCATGCATATTTGAATTATTTTCTTCAAAGTAAACTTAAACTTCATGAATTTGTTTGACAATTTGATAGAGGCCTTTGTCAACTAAGGTGCAATCAGATGAAACATGACTTTGAAAGCATGAATACTGACCCTATTATTCTCAGTCATTTATATAGCATCGAGAGACATTGTGCACAAATATATATAAGGCAAACGTTATTTAAGGTTTGAAACAAAGTTATGAACGAGTCTTTGTTTTTAATTTCAAAATGCATTAAGCAATTTGAGAAATATGTGTACACTTTGTCAAGATTTATGAGGTTAGGAATATATTGGACTGTGTTTTATTATATGAGTGACAAATCTATTAGTTGCTTATGTTAGTTTTTTGAGTCAGTTGGAATTCCATATTGTCATGCTTTTTGTATCATGAAAGCTGAAAATGTTATGGTTCTTCTACCTAGCTTGGTACTTAGCAATTGAAGGCATATCCCAAAGTATGCTACATTTTGCCAAGGATTCCTCAAATGTTAATAAATAGATCAGACATAACTCTTTAAATATCTTATGTGAAAAACTTATATATTTTGGTTCTAAATCAAGTGAAGTATTCAAAGTAGCCAAAGCAAAACAAGATAAGCTAGTTTTTCAGGTGAAAAAGATATGTAAAAGAGATGAAGATAAACTCACACATCAAGAAGCAAGAGGAGGTAAACCAGTTAACATAATTAGAGATCCAAAAATTGTAAAAACAAAAGCCAGTTATAGTCTTACATCAATTTATGAGTTAAAAACATAATATATTTTGCAAAAATATTGGCATATAATCCTTACATGTCCATAGAAAAAAGATAATGAGGCTAATGAATTAAATGAAGGTATGTATACTTTTACCTATTCAAAAAAAGTTTACATGTTTATATTCTCAATTCTTGTTATGTAATTGTTTTAAATCAAGTTATAGTATTTTTAGTATTATTTTACTTTTATAGATGGTAATGATATAAAAAATACTACACAGTAGCATTATTACCACAAATACAATTATACTACTTCTATTCCTTCAATTGATGCTCATATTCAATAAAAAATATCATTTTCCAATGAGAAAAATGTAGCTGATAGAGATATAATTGACCTTAATGCATATTAAAAAATAAACATCAAATAAAAATACTAGTAGTATTTATTTAATTTGAATTGCACATTAGATGTTTTCACTTTTGATATCAAAATTGATGTTTATCCATATTAGTTTATTAATTTTTAATTAATAAAAATTTGTTTTTGAGTACACCTACATGGAATTAATGTTTTAATGTCATTTCAAATATCATTTGAGGTTATGGTCCATATACTTGTAGATGTGTTAGGGGTCTTATTTTATTGTTCATCTAGGATATCAAACTTTGGAAGTATTCTTTTTCTGACAATAGGTCTAATTCAATCAAACCTATGCATCTTAAATCATTTTTTTTAAACACGAGCACACGTAGAGCTCAGGTTTTAATTCAGTTGCAAGATATTGAGGTCTCACTTGTTCTAATTGGGTTTCACATATTTTCAAAGGGGGTCTCACTTTTTTTTTTATTCTCATTTTTCTCAACAGCGGAGCAATTTTTTTTTAGCTTAAGTGTCTTGAATCACTTTGATATGCCTGGGTCCAGACAATTTTGGGCTCAGGTAACAATTGGAGTGCATAGGATCAAGTCTCACTTTTTAGAATTGGGGCTTACTTTTTTCAACGGAGTCTCACTTTTTTTTAATCTCAATTTTCTTAACATTGAACCAATTATTTTTCAGTTCAAGCTTACTGAATTACTTTTTTAAGTTTTAGTCCACGTAATTTTGGGCCTAGGTATCAATTCGAGTGTAAAGGATTGGGGTCTCACTTTTAAGAACTGGGGTCTCACTTTTTTAATAGGGGTTTTACTTTTTTTATAACTCAATTTCCTCAACGTCAAACCAATCATTTTTAAGCTCAAGTATTTTGAATCACTTTTTTAAACTTGAGTCAACGTAATTTTACGCTCGGGTATCAATTTGAATGCAAAGGATTGAGTTCTTACTTTTTAGAACTGGAGTCTTACTTGTTTCAACAAGGTCTCGCTCTTTCTATAACCCAATTTTCTCAACTCCAGACCAATCTTTTTTGAGTTTAAGCGTTTTGAATCACTCTTTCAACTATAAGTCTATGCAATTAAAGGTTTGGGTATCAATTCGAATGCATGAGATTGAGGTCTCACTTTTTATTTCAATCTCAGTTTTTTTTAATACCAAACTAATATTTTTGAGTTCAAACATCTTGAATCACTTTTTGAGTCTTGAGTCCACACAATTTTAGGCTCGATTATGAATTTGAGTGCATGAGATCAGAGTATCATTTTTTAAAACTGGAGTCTCACTTTTTTCTACAGGGGTGTCACTTTTATAAACTCAGTTTTTTCTACACTAAACCAATTTTATTCCAAACACAAGCATATTGAATCATTTTTTTAGGTTTGAGTCAATGCAATTTTGGGCTCAGTTATGAAATCAAGTGCATGAGATATGAATTTTACTTTTTAGAACTGGGTCTCACTTTTTTCAACGGGGTTCTCATTTTTTTTAACAACTCAATTTTCTCAACACCAGACCAATTTTTTTCGAGTTCAAACATCTTGGATCATTTGTTTAAGCTTGAATCCACGTAATTTTTGAGTCAAGTGTCAATTCAAGTGCATGGGATCAGTGTCTTACTTTTCGGAACTGGAGTCTCATTTTTTCTAGAACCTGATTTCCTCAACACCTGACCAATTGTTTTCGAGTTCAAGTATCTTGAATCACTTTTTTAAACTTGCATTTTATGCTTAGTTATGAATTTGAGTGCATGGAATCGAGATCTCACTTTTTAGAACTAGGGTTTCACTTTTTGCAATGGGGGTCTCACTAGTTTTACAACTCAATTTTCTCAACACTAGATCAATTTTTTTGAACTTAAGCATCTTGAATCAATTTTTTAAGTTCGAGTCCATGAAATTTTATACTTGGGTATCGATTTGGATGCATGGGATTAGGATCTCACTTTTTCAATTGGGGTTTTACTTTTATAAGCGGGTGTCTCACTTTCATTTTTAATCTCACTTTTCTTAATAACAGGCTAATTTTTTTCAACTCAAGTGTCTTAAATCATTTTTTTAAGCTCGAGTCCATGAAATTTTATGCTTAACTATCTATTCGAGTGCTTGAGATCTAAGTCTCACTTTTTTGAATTGGGTTCTTAAATTTTTGAACAGGGATCTCTTTTCTTTTTATTTTTACTTTTTTTAAACAATGGACCAATTTTTTTTGAGCTCAAGCACCTTGAATCACTTTTTTAAGCTCGAGCGCACGAAATTTTATACTCAAGTATCTATGCGAGTTAATGAGATCGAGGTCTCACTTTTCTGAACTGGGGTCTTAATTTTTTGAATAGGGTCTCACTTTGTTTTTAATCTCACTTTTCTTAACAATGGACCAATTTCTTTCGAACTCATGTATCTTAAATTACTTTTTTAAACTTAAGTCTATGAAATTTTATGTTTGGGTATCAATTTATGTTCATGAGATCGGGATCTCACTTTTTTGAATGGGGTTTTTATTTTTTATTTTTTAATCTCTCTTTTCTTAACACTCGACTAATATTTTTCAAGTTCAAGCATGTTGAATCACTCTTTTAAGTTTTAGTCCACAAAATTTTATGCGTTGGGTATTAATTCGAATGTAAAAGACTGGAGTCTTATTTTTTGGGTCTCATTTTTTTTTCAATCTCATTTTTCTCAACACTGGACCAATTTGTTTTTCGAGCTTAAACATTTTGAATCACTTTTATAAGGTTGAGTCCATGCAATTTTAGGCTTAGCTATTAATTTTTGTTCATGGGGTCAAAACTGTTTTAACTTTTTAAAAGCCAATACTTGGACAAGAAAGAATGGACAACACCACCCATATATCAAAATTTGTCGCCCGAATTTCGAATTTGCCTCCACAATAATTTAGATGCAAATAAGATGGTAAGTAAAGTGGTCCACCATATATATATGTCTATATTTTTTTGCTTGCACAGGGAATACAATACACATCACCAAGAAAGCCAAATTATTGACCACATTGTGTTTTGCTAAAACAAAGACTTTAATGCATATAACTGTGAAGTTGAAGCAGTCAGCCATATTGTGTTTTGGCAAAAAAAAAAAAAAATCCTTTAACGCACATATCCTAAATAGCGAAGCGATCTACCATATTATTTTTCTTTTGTTACAGTAATTTCAACGCAGTTAATTGGGTTGTTAAGGCAATGGACTATTGGCTCTAAAATAGGAGCTTTTTTTTTAAAAAAAAGAGGTAAAAATTATTAAATATTAGGGTTTTTAATAGTGCACATTTTTTTTAATGAAAACTAGAAATACTTGTTATATTTATTGACAAACCCAATATTTTGCAAATTACTGAATTTTATTTTTTAAACCCATAACCACCCAACAAAAATTCCTTCACTTAAATTGAAATGAAAATATTTATTAATATCAATTATAAACGACATCACTTTAGTTTGATTCAAGTATTAACTTTTTTTTTTTTTACTATTTCACATCAATAGAGGACTTAGTTGGATTTTTATTTTTTAGAAGTGCCAAAAGAATTGTTGTTAAGAAAAAATTTCTAGTGCCATCAGTCTGATTGGATTACCATCACTCTTGTTGTCTTGTGTATACAATAATACGAGTTTGTTATTGTGGAAGCTTTGCACCACTAAAAGCCATTGGCTAAAAGCACTAGGCTAGCATACTTTGACTTTGACTCATGCCACGAAAAAGAAACATACGTGATAGTTCTTCTTTTTAGAACTTGGGAACTGTATAAATTAATTTTTTGACTTTTGCTTGTGTAGTGAAGTAGTAGAACACACCTGATGAAATTATTCATAAAGGTCATTAATAGAAAAGGAGCAATCATGGGTTGATCATCGGGAATAAAAAAGCATCTCAACAAAAAGAAACGAAAGCGGAATGAATTTTTTGGTACGCACCAAGGATTTAACATCATATAAATATATAATTGAATCAAAGTTTGCTCTATGGATGCCTTTTATATATATGTTGTTGATTTTGGCCATCAAACAGTGAGTCTTGGTAAACCAATATCCCTTAGTTGTCGTCCCTTGTTTGAAGATCAAAAGTTTTTAAAGGGATTTAAGAGTCGAGGCGAGATGAAATTCCTTACAATGCACAATGATTATTATCCATGTATGATTAGGATGTTCTATGCTAATCTTTTTAGCAATGATGAAAGAATTAAGTCATTGGTAAATGAAAAAAAAAAGTCATTCTCACTTATAAAACAATTTTCTCTAGTATATTCATGCACCATGTAAATGGGGTACCTCTAAATTGGGTAGATATTGCACCAAGGAAAAGTTTAGCCCAATAAAGCAACTCGAAATTGCATTTGGGGAGCATGTAAATTTAGATGGAGAGGCACGTGAAGAAGCAATAAGTAAGAATAGAGAGAGTGAAGGGACTTCTATAGAACAAATAACAAAGAAACCTAAGAAAGCTAGCATAATGCCTCTCTGATCTCGTATTGTTCATCACATCATTACTTTTAACATCTCACCTTGTGGAGGGCATTTTGATAATCTTTTTTTTTTTTTTTGAATTATGCATAATGGCCCATATTCTAACCAATGCTCCATACAACTTACCAAAGCATATGATCAAATTCATACGTCGTGCATCAACGAGTTCTGTTAATTTATCGTATGGGATATTCCTGTCCATGGTTTTTGAAAAACTTGGGGTTCCTAGAGAAAATGAATGTTCAGAGAGTTTTAAAATTGGCATATATATTAGTTCAAATTCTCTCACACAAATGAATCTTAAGTTGGTGGATCTATATAGATTATTGGGCTTTACAACCAAAGGCATCGTAGAATAGAAATAAGAATCCATCTAATTTTAGTTCTCGCCAACATGCTGTTGGAGTCATAATATTAATGAGCTCCATAATGCATCACAAGATATGACTATGAATCGAGTTGATGTTAGTCATTCTTAACATACTAAAAAAGCCCACAACTTCAATGAGCTCCATGCTACAATCACCTCATTAAAGCATGAATGTACAAAGAATTATGAAGCACTGTTGGAAAGTATGGTTGAATAACGAAGAGACTTTGAAGCATTTTGAATAGAGACCCTAGAAAGGCTAAATGACATTAGTTCTAAGTAAGTGAAAATCCTACATATACTTTCAAAACTGGTGAAAGATAGGAATTTTTGGTAGATGTAATTCATTATTTTGCATATTACTTGCTTATATAAATTGTTCTAGTACTATATGTTTTTGAAATTCATGGTTTTATTAATTCACTACAATTTTTTTATAAAAGTTGTGTTTAATTGGTTGTATGCAATTGTATGCAATTGTAAAATGTGTGTTATGATGCAAGGGAACAAAAGGCCAACATTAAATAAACCTCTTTGAACCTGTCTTAAAATAAGTGTAAAAAATGAGTTTTCATAATTAGCAAAATCATCTAAAATATTAAAATCTTATTTGACATTATTCTTTTTTATGCCATACACTTTTGAATTAGGTACTTCACAATTTAAATTTGTTTTCATTGGATATCTTTTTCGCGGGTTACTAATTATTATTGCCTTTTTAACTATCAATTGCATTTTATTTTGTTGATGGGAAATAACACCGACCACCTGAAGCCTCTCTTTAAAATTATTGTTGTCATCCTTGATTATTTGTATTGAGATAACTAGTCTTTCATCTTCACTCTTCCACTGCACAATACAGGATATTACGATATATTGATAAAATTTTAACACCTAATGCATAAGATTAAGATTTTATCTTAAAATCTAAATTTTTGATTTTGTTTAGTGTTTGCATAAATTTGATAACATATAACCTGCAATCATACCTATATAATTATTCAGCAATATCATAGTAACAAATTATGTGGTGTCAATTAGTTTGTTAATTTTGTATTTAGGAAATACAACTGACCCGTTAGGTTATTGAGGACTATAACTTAGTATATAAATGGTAAAATCAGCAAATAACCATCTGCTTGATAAATTTTTCATGATGTCCTCTTTGAATATGCTATCTAAGCCTAGTAACTGTATATTTACATTAAAAAAAAAATTAATTCCCAACAATTATTCATGTTTGGTTAATTAAATTTGAACAAAAATTGTGATTTAAAGGCACAACGTGTTAGGATGTCATGTATGAGTTGTTGCGTTAAATATCTCACATCAAAAAAGAGAGAGGGGAGTAAGTAACTTATAAGTGAAAAGGACATATGCCTTAAGATTTTGGGTTAAGATGTGGTGTTAAACTCACGAATCTGTTGCTTGTTCGGATCCTGTATAGATTACTTCCCATTTTGGACTATCACGTTTCCCAACAAATGGTATTAGAGTTTCAATTAAGTAAGGGAGAATTTCCTTAAAAGGTAGTATTAGAAGCAATGGTTCGATAAGGGACAAGAATGAAAGGTACAGAAAGTTCCTATAGATGCTGCCTCCATTTAACCTAGTTTGGTTATTAGAGTATTTAGCAAAAATAGACTCCAAATTAAGGCTCAGCAAGAATTTGCTCTCTACTGTTAGCTATTGTGCTATTAAGCTTGGTAGAATGGTGCATGTTTAAGGAAAGCAGGTCCAATATGGAGAGACTCACACTTGAGGAGGAAATTGTTAGGATGTCATGTGTGAGTTGTTATGTTAAATATCTTATATTGGAAAAGAGAGAAAAGATCAAGTAATTTGTAAGTGAAAAGGACTCATAATCCCAATGCCCTAAAGTTTTCGGTTAAAATATGGTGTCAAGCTCATAAGTCTATTACTTATTCGGACCCCCTTCAGATTACTCCCCAATTTGGACTCTTGCATTTCTCAACATAGCGTCTACTATTTTTCGAATTGTTCTCTCTCAGTCAATTTGAAAAGATGACAAGCAGTCCCATATTTCAATAATCTTTTTATTAACAAAAATGACACAAGTGTAAAAATAGTCACATGAAGATTGTCTCATGTGAATATGCAAAAAAATGTACATTAAATTTATGATATGTGAAAATAATGTGTAAAATGATGAGATATTATTTTCAAAGTAGGGATTACTTGTTCACAATTAGTCAATGTTGACATACAAGAATGAAAGAATTTAATATCTGAAAAATGTCTATTGCATTTTTCTATTACAACAACACTAAATAAATTAGCAATCAAATATTGTCAATTAGGGAAAAAAAATTGAATTCATATTAAATAGATAATTACCGAAAATGTAATTGGCAAATATCAAGTAACATGATTATTCTGCTTCTTCTGCTTCAAAGTTTGCATTTTGATTACCATATCTATAATTTGAATTAAATTAAGGGTATTCATAGAAAGAATTATTGGAACTTAAAAAAAAAAAAAACTTGCCCAACTGTCTATCAGATTTTTGATCTCAATATTGTAAACTTCAATCGAGTTAAAGGTGAAAATGCTCATTGAACCACAACCTTACTTTAAAAAAAAAAAAACAAACATAATCAACATATTTATCTTAAACTGAAATAAAAATCTATATTGCGCCAATAATATTATGATACCTCATATCCATCATTTTGTCAAAAACATAACGAATTAATTCTAAATTATTGGTACTAACAGATGCGAGACCGTGAATGGACCGACAACAAAATTCTTTCGCTTTTTATTTACAGAATTAATGTCGTAAAGAGATACTTGAAATTTACTATGCTTGCGTCATCTGTTTTCTTTATATTAACTGGATTCCAAGAAACTTGGGTATATGCTTAGCATTCCAAATCTTTGTCTAATGTAACTTTGTCAAAATTCTAGATTAGAACAAAATTTGGGTAAAACATAGTGTTAGAAACATACTCCCAAATTAAGATTATAATTATTTAACAAACCTGTTAATCAGTCGCTCTTAAATCAGTAAAATTCTGTTTAGCTCTAACATATTGAGTCTCTTGTGAATTGTGCATGTAAAATTTCTGTTTAAGAAGATCATAATAATGACATTTGTACAACTGGAGTGTCTTGCTTATGTGTTGTTCAGCCACGACTTCCAGTTGGACCAACAAATTTTTTTTTTGAACTCAAAGTTACATTTATAAAATACTTCCATCTCTTCAGCAATCCTATTAAATAAAGAATGCACTTTTAGAATAAAGTGTTTTTTAGGTACACAAACTCAGATTTTTGAAAGGTCTATATTTCATCGATATGTTCTCTCATCGTCTTCAATTCCTTGTTATAAGGATCTATTTTAGCTTAAAGACCTTTGATTGTATCTTTATACATTACAAGATGAGAGTATGTTGTCTCATGTGATGTAACGTGAAGTTCCTATGCTACTACTTTTATCTAAATTAATAAAACTAATTTGTTAAAAGATGAACTTCATTAAGAATATAATTAAAGCTAAGAATAAAAAAAAATAAATTAAACTAAATAAATTACTTTTGAATTGTTAAATCTTCCATTTCTATGTAATAGCTTCACGAACTTTTTAGACACAATATCATCCCACCCGGCTATAGGAATTAGGGACTTAGATCTAAGAGTTGCACCAAACGCAATATGTTGAAAATAAAATAACTATAGGTAAAATATGTACATTATAACTTTGTTATGCAGTTTAATTCATGGATTAAAGTAATTAGATATGATAACTTACCTATAAAAATAAGGTACAACCAGAGATGTGACGTTGTTCTCAACGTCCTTTCTCTTTATGTTTCTTAATTTTGTCCATTAAATAGTTAAATCCAAATGTCGTCCAATTTTTTTATTTATTTATTTGATATCTTTCATCAAACTGAGATATGATATATACAATTGAAAAAGAGAGGATAGGAGGAACAAGCAATCTTTTATAGGGAGCCATAAAGCTCTGAGCAAGTAAAGGAAAAATAGGGCAACGTTGTCTCATAATGAGATCTATATGTTGTGTTTTAAGTGTATAAGGTAAATGATCAACAGTTACAGCTACTATTCTCAAATACCCATCATCGACTTCTCGAATTTTGATTACTTTAATTGAAATGTCATGACTTTATGAGTTCCCAGCACTGACTATTGAGCTGATTTTGTTAACCATTAATATTTGTTCGAATCTACACTTAGTACCTCATTCAAACCATTAATATTTGTTAAATTTTTCGGTCATAACTTCTTCTACACAAGTTGGAATTGTGCAATTGTTAACCCAAATTAAAGTTAAAGATAGGGCTACAACTTTGTTGTTTTGAGCAAATTCAGATTTCGCCTGGAAAAGGTCAAATTGAGCCAAAATTCAAGTGATCAAAACTGTACAGAATTTTAAGAGTCATTTTCTTACTCTGATTCAAAGTTTTAGTCTTTTAGCTACAACCCTTTTAAGGGTATAAATACAAAACATGGGCAGAAGTTGGAGGAAGTTCTTTTGGAGCAAAACAAAGCTAAAGAAGAGAGAGAAAGCTGAAGAGATATGAAGGCTGTAGCTAGAATTTTTTATTTTAGGCATCTAAATAGAGTTTTTCTCATCTCTTCTTGTTTTTATGACTTCGTTTATATTTTTAACCTTTGTTCTTTTGGTTTTTAGCATGAATTACTAAACCCCAAACTAGGATAAAGGTTGTAGGCTAACTTGGAGGTCAAATGACTTAATTTTCATTGAAGGTTTTTTATTTTTGGATTAATTTTATTATCTGTTGAAGACTTGGATTTGATTTATCTACCTTGAGTTAATTGTTACTTTTATGCCTGGTCACCATAAAAATAAATCCTTAAGTTGTGTCAAAATTTCTGGAAATGAGACACAAATTGTGCACTAGGTAGATAGATATATAAATTTTGATATTAAGAAATCAGAGATTTGTATGACACCAATGAGTTCTTCAATTTTAATGGGTGTAACCATTTTTTTTGTGTGATTTCAAGAAAAGATTGTGAGTAAGTTAGGTACAACTTAGTTACTCAGGGGAGAGCGAAAGCTATTATAGTATAAACAACATTCAAATCACAAAACTCATGAAACACTAGACTCTCTACTAGGTAAAATCTTGAGCCCTACTCTCTTCTCATATTTGAAAACCTCAACTTTTAAGTTTACTTGCTAGATTTTAATTAATTTGATTCTGTTATTCGTCTTTATTTAATTTTCAATTCAGTTTTCAATTCAAACAATTATTATGGTTAAATTTTAATTTTAATTTTAATTAATTAGTTCATTTTCTATTTTTAATTTACGTCAGTTTAATTAGTTTCACAAATTTGAATTATTTTTGTTCCCTATGAATTCGACACTTGGAATACTTGTCAGGTTATTATTACTATGATTGACCCTGCACGCTTGCAGGATTTGCCCGATCAAGTTTTTAGCACCGTTGTTGGGAAACAAAGCTTTATTTATGATTTGTGGTACTATATTTTTATTTTTATTTTTGTTTTGTTTAATTTTTATTTAATGTTTAGCTATTTTTTTAAGTAGTATATGCACCTACGGAGATCCAAGAGTACAGGTTTGCTTCTGTTAAATCCAAAGATAAAAAGAACTTGTCGTGAGAACTGGGCATAGAAAAGAGCTGAGATGGCTGATCAACGGGTTGTGGATAAAAATCCATTGCTGATGGACGCCAATAATGAGCATTGACTAGCTATTGTGGGTGCCAATGCTCAGGTTAGGGTGAACATGAAGGATATTCAAAAGCCTATATAACTCTTGCCCCAAAGATCATGTTTCTCCTATGAATAGACACAACTCTTCACACTAAAAGTCACGTTTTTTTTCCTACAAAGGGTTATGTGTTTTTCCACCAAGGGTCACTCCCTTTTCACGAAGAATCACGTCTCTTTAATCGCAACTGTAATTTATTATTTTTTTTAAAACAAACTAATGTAACTATCTCTCGATATATTTTTTAACAAGGTCTACCATAGAGAGTGGGTATGTAAAATGAAAACTATTTTCAAAAAAATTGAAAATGAGGAATGAAAATCAGATAACGAAAGGCAAAAGAACAATATTTAAAAAAAAAAAAAAAAGGGAAGAGGAGAAAGTTATACGATAGAGAGGAGTGTCATGGAAGGCATTTCTGGAGATTTTTTGTTATAATCTGGTCGACAGGGACGTTGCTACTAAGGGTGAACTGGTAGAGACACTATCTAGTATCTACTGACTTAGAATAGGTAGCCCAAGATTTCTTGGATCAAAGGGACTGTCAGAATAAGTTCAAAGTCAAAGGCAGATTCTAGAAGACTTGAAAAGACTTGTCGTCCAAGATTATCATGAATATTTCAAGCATCTTCCTAGCATATTCCTTGAATATTCTAGAATACTGAATATTCTGGAATATAGTAGAATTATTCTTTTTTTTATTTTGATTTTATTATTAACATATTTCATTTCCTATTCGTAGATTTTAGTTATAAATACATATTACTTCAATTATCGCATAGAAATATTACTTCAATTATAATAAGAGATTGGTCTTTTGTTTATCTTTCTTTTTTGCTTAAAAAAATTTAATCTTTGTTGGTAGAAAAACTTTTCCTTGCAAAATTTTAGTCCATTGTAAAAAAAACCATCACAAAGCGGTGATTTGGAGGAAGTCTAATTTTAAGAACAAAATCTCTATAAATAAATTTTAAATTTTCACCCTATCAAACAAATCTGATAACTTTAAAGGCCAATTTGATTATTATTTCATAAATTTTTTTTCTTCTATGGCCAAAAACGCGGTTGCCCAACCCACTATTTCGGACAAAATTATTTGTTCTGACATCTTACTCATTCTGCTCATAGTCTTTTTTGGGTCCTTGGCCATTATCATATTGAGAGGTGATAACCCAGTATTCCAACTAGCATCTATAAGAGTTTATCAAGTCAACGACACCCAAGTCATATTAAACGACACATCAAATTTTTCACTCTTGGTGTCCAATCCCAACACGAATATAGACATTGCTTGTGAACGCCTCAACACCGCGCTTTCGTACCAATGGGGCCAGTTGCCAGTGTTGACGTCTTATGTGGTGCCAATTTCGCACTCCCAAAATAGCCAGTTGACTTTCCAGTTCAAATTCAATGCATCGATCGTGTTTGTTAGGGAAGATATAGTGAGCAAAATATCACAGACTAGAGATCACGGTTGGGTTGCCTTTGGAATCAACGTGGATGCATTGTTTTGATTCTAGTACAAGAGTTGGAGAACATGGGGGCATTCTATCAAAGTTTATTGTTACCCTAATTGGATTTGTGTATTCCAGGTCTAACGGGACTCTAAATTTAATGGGACAGTCTAATTATTGTTATGTATTTAAATTATGAAAAAAGTAGTTCATCGGAGAAACAATGGCCGAAATATGCGTGAATGATGTGGAAAACATTAAAAGTTAATAAATTTGTGGCGGTAAAATCCACTTGAATGGGTGGCAAAAAAAAGAATGAAGGGGCAAAGTGGTAAATTGATGAGTCTGGCCATGTAATCTTGAAAAAGACTATTGGGGAAAAAAAAAAGAAATGATAAGAAAAAAAGGCATTGGGGGCAAATGAGTAATTTGATGTAGGAAAAAAAGAAATCCTGAAACCCTCAAAGAATGGAAAGGAAAAGAGCTTGTGTCGCAAAATTGACGACACGATGGCAATATTGTCTCATTTGCGAGATTTGTCTGATATAATAAGCCTCAAAGATTTATCTTATCTTGTTTGTGGCCGTCAATAGTAAATGGAAGGCATCAAATAAGAGTGATGTTGAAGGACTAAAGTACATTATTGGCTTGTTGGTGAATAATGCTACAAAGCAACCTCGTCAGTCGAAGCTAGCTTATAAAGAATGGCTGGTTATCTTCTCAGATGAAAGAGTTGGCATATAGTAACCCGATTAATTAGGTATTCTAATAATTTTGTGAAATATAGAATCACTAGGTATCTCCAAAAATATTTAAATAATTTTTATTCTGAGGCCGTTTGCAAGAAGTGTACAAGTTGGCTTGTATTGTGGGGAAGAATGGTGTGTAATTAAAAAGATGATTGTGTTTGAAATCAGGCACTACACACATATGCTAAAAGTTTTGAAAGCCTAATAATATGAATTTTTATTACGATCACATTAGAATAGTTATAAAGGTTGGAAAAGAGCTTAGGTAAATTAGGTCGTGATGTAGCAAAGTAATGAGTCATGTGTTTTTTGAAGCTCACCAAATTATAGAATTAACATAGCGTGGCATATTATTTAGACTTTATTGTTGCTAATTAACTAGTTTAATTGATCATGTATTAATTCAAGGAAAACTAAATTCGATGGCTACCGGAAAACTGGTTTATATCTACATGAATTAGAAATTTTATGAGTTTGGCGAATTAGGCTCATACGTTGTGTTTGTTGTAAATATTGGATAATTAACGGTAGTTAAATTGATGTTGAAAGATTGTAATATATTTAATTTGATTGGTAGAACTGAATTGTATAAGAGTTACAAATGGCAGACACAATTATTCCAGATAGAATGAGAATAGGCGAAAGTGGCAACGATCCAAGTGATGGCAAAAATGCAAACATGAGATTGGATAACCAAAATGTAGAAGTGGATGAACCAACTGTCGAGATGGTATTTCCACAATTACATGAATTGTATGGATTTTTTCTAGCATATGCAAGAGTTAAGGGATTTGGGATAATGAAACGCGATGCTAAAAAGGATGAAGTCACTAGGTAACTTAGGTGGATGACATATACTTGTACTAAAACCCAGAACACAGGCCAATAGGGATAAATTTAATAGCACCAAGGCCTAGTGGAAAGGTGGGTTGCAAAGCACGGGTATGTTATGCTAAGAAAGAAGGGTTGTGGTTAATTATTAAGGTAGAGTTACAGTACAACCACGAAATCAATCCTGCCATGTCTCGTTTCATCTGACAACATCGCTTTGTTGATCTCCACAGCAAGAGGCTGTTGGAATCGAACGATAGTGTTGGTTTAAGGCTACAAGAAAATATAAAAACATTTGTTTATCGAGCAAGCAGGCTTGAGGAAATGTCATGCCTTTGGGTGGATTTCAACAACCATGTGAAAAAGGTGTAGAGGCTGCAATTAAATAGGGGCGATGCAGAACTTGTCCATCAAATGTTTGGGAAGTTACAGACAGAAAGCTCAAACTTTGTATATGTGACAAAGCTAGATAGAGAAGGACGTTTGAAACATGTATTCTGAGCTGACGAGAGGTGCAGGGCAGCATACAAAGAGTTCTCTGACATCATCACATTTGACACAACCTACTTAGTTAATAAGTATGACATGCCATTTGCTTCATTTGTTAGTGTGAACCACCACGGTCAATCTATTTTATTTAGGTGTGCTTTACTAAACAATGAGAAGGCAAAAACGTCCAAGTGGTTATTTGAAACAAAGTTGAACTGTATGGAAAAAAAGTCTCCTGATGTTATAATCACATATCAGTGTGCAGCTATTGGTGATGCAGCAAATGTTGTTTTTCCAAACACACGACACAGTTTATGTTTGTGGCATATACTATACAAACTTCCTAAAAAGTTTGCCAGAAACTGAGAGTATTAGGTAATGAAAGAGACATTCATGGAGGTAGTCTATGACTCACAAACACTAGAAGAGTTTGATGAGAAATTGGAAAGCATGGTTAGAGACTTCTAGCTTCATGAGAATGATTGGCTACTGGGGTTATTTGAAAATAGGTAGTGGTGGGTTTTGGTGTATGTTAAATCATCTTTTTGGGCATGAATGTCTTCAACCCAGAGAAACGATAATATGCATTCTTATTTTGATAATTATGTTATTCTAGAACTTTGCTTCATAAATTTGTGGAACATATGAGCTAGCTGTTAAGGATAAGGTTGAGAAAGAATTGCATGAGGATTTTGTAACTGGTAGTAGTCAAATTCCTTGCGTGACTCGATTCAATTTTGAGACCCAACTTTGAAGTGTTTATACTAATAACATATTTAAACTTGTGCAAAGACAATTGATAGACATTATGTATTGTGATCTAAAAATTCGATCTATAGAAGGGAGCCAAGCAAAGTGCGAGCTGATAGAGATGGTGAGTAATGGTAATTTAAGTAATAGTCGTGTTAGTTAAATGGTGGAATTTGATAGAGAATCACTTTTAGTGAAATACAACTGTCATTTGTTTAAGTTCAAGGGAATACTAAGTGTACACGCCTCCAAAATTCTAGCTAATTTTGGATGTGAGAGTTATATCTGAGACATTTATACTTCGTTGCTAGAGGAAGGATGTGATGCGTTGCCATAGCTTGAAGAAGGTAAGAGCCAATCATTTGTTGAGATGAATAAAAGAGTTAGAGAAGTTTTTTTATTCAATTGTGGAGAAGTCAGTGCATGATATTAGTAGGTTTGAAGCATTTATGAGAAATCTAAAAGAGCAAAATAGAGGATTGGATAATTGGAGGGGTAGTAGTGAGACTATCGGTGGTGGATATAGAAGTGTCAATAGTCCTAGAAACGAGGGAGACGAAGAAGGTAGCCATCACGGGTCAATTTGACGATACAAAGGTCTGATTTCTGTGCGTTGAAGGGGAAGGCCAAAGAGTAAAAGAATTGTGTCATCAATTGAAAAAAGAACTTGTGGATGATGCATTCGTAGGAGGTAGCCCCAGACTTCAAATCCATGCAACATGCAGCCAAACTGCGAGGAATCCTCTGCAACATAATTACTTCAACAGGTAACTCATTTAAAGATTTGGTTTCTATTGATTGATTTTATTTGTCACTAATTTTGCTTTTATTATATAAAGTCTATTGGATGTTGCTATGATGACATTGAAGTAAAGATAACCTATCTTATTGACAATCGTAATAGTGCTAACACGTAGGTTTTGAGTATAGTGAGGCCATCAAGTTTGGAAAATGATGAACAATTTCCCAAAATACTAGAAAATGAAATAAAGCTTTGATTATAAATAGTTGTTGGATAGTTGTGGTAAAGCTTAGTGCAAAAGAAGTCAAGGTTGTCATAGACTAAACAGCATAAATAGTAGATCTGTTAATTGCATACTTAAAAAGTAACTAATAGGCAAAAATGAAGCCTTCAGTCATTGTAAATCGATAAATTTGATTAGGGCTAGATTGTAAAACTATATACCAAAAATAATTTAAATATTATAAGCATTCAGTTACACACAAGGGCTCGCAATTATAAGTTGACCATCCACTTCAACTTATTTCCATCCTTCCATGGGCTACCTAATAAAGATCTCTTAACCTTTATTAGGGATTTTACAGTACGATTTAGACTTTTCTTGCCAGGAAGATAAACTGTGGATATAGTGTTTTTCTTACACTATGAAGGATAAAACCAAAGCTTGGCTAATTAACGTAGCAGAAGGATCACTCGCCACTTGGGAGCAAGTCTATAATAAGTTTATGAACGAGTTTTATTCTCAGCAAAAGACTGCGGATTTTAGGGGTAAGATATGCTTGTTCTCTCAGTTAGAGGGTGTGCCAACATCATCAATTCTCGAGGTTACTCTAGATACAGTTCTTCTATGACGGATTGAATGCTACCTACAAACATTGGTTGATACAGCTATTGGGGGTTATGTCAGTGACAAAACTGCTAATAAAGTCTATGATATATATGAAATGCTAGCTAACAACTCACAACAGAAATTAGTTAGAGGAAGAAGAGCAATAGTTTATGAGCTATTAATCCACCATAATTTATCTTAGCAAGTTATTGACCTAGCCCAACAAGTGAAACTCTTGAAGGATTTGATACCAAAGAACCCTTATTCTAAGAGTAGCAATTATGGTCATATTGAAGTCGGTTATACTTATGATGACTTACCTAGTTCTTTTATTAAGGAGGCTAATTACACTAGAGCCTTTATAGGAAAGCAGCCAAAGAATCATCCCTACTCTAATACATACAATCCTGAGTAGCGCAATTACCCTAACTTTTCTTGAAAAGAGCAAGGGATTCGAGTTAATGCACTGCCTGGTTTCTAACAAAGGCAACCATTCCAAGGCTAATCCTCTCAACCTCAGGTGCAAAAGTCACAGTTGGAGGACATGTTGCTGCAATACATGTCCAAAATGGAGGAAAGAATGAATAATCAGGATGGATAGTTAAAGAATAACAGGCCTCTGTTCATAACTTGAAGATGCAAGTGGGTCAGTTGGCTAAAGCAGTGTTTGGAAGATCTCAAGGGACAATGCCTAGCAATACTAACGTAAATACAAAGGAGGATGACATGGTTATTACGTTGCAGAGTGGAAGAGTAGTAAAGACTCCAGTGGTAAAGACTAAGCAACAGAAGCTAGTTGGAGAATATTCTAAGGATAGTGACAATCTAGAAGAGGTAAACGGAAAAAATAACTAAAAAACAAAAGAAAAGAAATTAAATTTATTGTATGTTTTGAAGTTAAACCTTATGTGCCCCCTATACTATTTTCTCAAAGGCTTAAAAAGAAGGATGATGAGAAGAGCTTTCTAAAGTTTCTTGAGATGCTAAAAAAGATTCAAGTTAATATCCCTTTTGTAAAGGCGATAGCTCAAATACTTAGTTATACTAAATTTCTTAAAGAAATTATTTCCAACAAGAGGAAGCTTGAAGAGCATGTCACAGTAGCTTTAATTGAGGAGTGTAGTACTATTATTCAAAATAAACTACCTCCAAAGTTAAAGGATCTAGAGAGTTTCACTACACCTTACTCTATTGGTCAAATAGGTATTAAAAGATGATTGTGTGACTTAAGAATAAACATTAATTTAATACTTTTGTCTCTTTTCAAGAGGTTAGCTATGGGGGACTTCAAGCTAGGAATGACAATGGGGAAGGTCGGGGGGGAGGATGGCATCCCCGATCCTTGTCGCCGTACCCGTACCTAGTGGGGAGAGAATTTTGGTCCTTGTCCCCATTCCCGTCGGGGATCAGGGATTCCCGTCCCCGCCCCATCCCCGCCAGGCTTCCAACCCACAATAACCTTTCTTTATGCCCCAAAAATTTATAGTTTACAACTATATTCCACACCAGCAACTATATCTTCTACTCCATAACGACGTAAATCTTAAATCAGAACTTACACTAGCACAATGTAGTTAAACCCACAATGTAATTTAGATTTGAACTTCTCTTTCAAAATTAAGGAAAAAGACACCACTAGATCCTGCCAGGGAAGAGGGGTAGGTATCTGGGTAGGGAGAAAATGAATATGACTGGTGGTAATCTCCATGTACTTGCAAAATATACGTTGTAGGTTGGAGACAAGTAAAAACTAAAAACTAGCCTCACTATTTCTATAATTATAGAAAGCAATTAAGAGAGAAGAGCAAGATAATAAAAAGAATGATTGGGGAACATTTTTTTCAAAACTCATTATATGCTATAAAGTGATAAAATTTACAGGACACCAATGTTCTATTAGAATCAATGCAGTCAATCAATAAAATTAATTCATTTGCAATAAAATTACTATACCTTTGCCTTTTGCTAATAGCATTAACAATACCATGAAATTGCACAATATATGAGCAGTTAATAGAACAAGAAGATGTACTGCAAATACACATAAAGAATGTTCAAGGAACTATCTTTAGAAATGTTCTTTTTTTTTTACTTTTCATCAAAGAAAAATCATAACTATACCTCAGTTGCCTTAGTCAATTTATTCCTTCCATTCACAAGAGTACTAGGACAAGTCTAAGGTAACTTACATGAAAAGGTTAGCAAAAAAGAGAATTTGAAATCAATGCAAATGTATACTGAATGGGCAAAAAATGTATATTGCATAATTCTGAAATCAGACTTGACCTGCATAAGTTATCATGTTTGAAGACCTTTGGATAACTTTTGGAGAAGACACCAAAAGCGAGTTGAGCCAAGAAAAAACATTCCCAACAGAAAAAACATATGTTATCATGTTTTATTGATTGTCGCATCAGCTAGTGAAAAAACTTAGTGAAGGTCTCAATATTCCCAACAGAGTCTTTAAGCAATATAGTCCCACAAAAAACAAATTCAATAAACCAAAGCCAATCAAATACTTGCACTAAATAGGCCTAAAACAAGTTCAAAGTACTAAGTTTTTAATTCAACTCAAAATCCATAACTCAACCTCTAATTTCCATTGAAAAATGTAGAAAATTTGAATAGTTGGTCAAATCAAATTCAGAAGGGGAAAAAAAACACACATAACATAACAAGTTTACATAAGAAATACATTAATAATGCCATGACTAATGCTAAAATATGTAAGAACAGAACAAGTTTATTGAAAGGATTACATTAGTATTACCACGACTTTACCTAAATAATGCAGCAATCGTGTTCTTCATTGATTTTTGGAAAGTAGAGTTTGCAAATATATTGATTGCCGAATCATTTACTAAAAATTTATGTAGATAGCCTTAGCAGTCGTATCATCACTTTTTGCCATTGAAACAAATTGTAGGATAAATATTTTTCTTCTCTTCACTACTCTCTTCTATGTATAAACAACCCCTACTTCTTTGTTGAACAATTTGATTGAAATGGAAGTGAGTGGCTGCAGTCATTAGGCTGCAAATTGAGAGAAATTAGTGATTTGGGTAGAATGTTAGGATGGGTTGATATGAATTGTCAAAATTGTCCCTTAAAAGTAAATATATAATTATAAGATGAGACGTAAAATAGTAAATTTGAAAACAGGTGGGGAACGGGAACGGGTACGAGAGTAGGGACAATGAAACCCGTCCCCATCCCCATCCCTATTAAAAAATTTCGGGTAACGGGTATCCCCGCCCCATTCCCAGGTCAAACGCTGTTGACCCCATACCCGTCAGGGCGGATACGAGTAATCCCCAACGAGTATGGGTCAAATTGTCATCCCTACTTCAAGTCAACCACAGTGCCCCTACAATTAGTTGATAGATCGGTGAAATATCTGATTAGAATCATTGATGATGTGTTGGTGAAGGTGGGAAAGTTTTATTTTCCTACAGACTTCCTAATTCTTGAGATGGATGAGGATGTCGACATCACAATCATTTTAGGGTGGCCATTCTTAGCCACTGGTAAGGCGCTTATAGATGCAAACCAAGGAAAGCTAACATTCCGGGTAAGCAAGGAGGAGCATATATTCAACGTGCTTGAGGCATTGAAGAGTCTATTAATATAAGCTAAATTAGTAAACGAGAAATTTGATTCATATTAGCTTTGTCATAAACGAGAAATTTGATTTACCTAAAGAGTAGAGTATAGGCTAAATTAGTACATATAGGTAAAAAAATGGTTTATTGAATTTGATAACTATCAATTTGATGGGGCGGCCATTCTTAGCCACTGATAAGCTGCTTATAAATGCATAGCAAAGAAAGTAAACATTCCAGATAGGCAAAGAGAAGCATGTATTTGACGTGCTCATGGCATTGAACAGTCCATTAATCAAGGATACATGCTTCATGGTGGAAATATTGAAGTAACCTGATGAAGGCCTAAAAAGCACAGACAATAATATAAGAATGACTCCTAAGATACACTATGATCAATATCCTGTTGGAGATGTTAATGGAGTAAAGCCGAGCCCAACGCCTTCTATTGCAAAGCTAGATCTTTTAAAGCTTAAGCAACCTTCCCTTCTTGCAAAAATAAGCTTTTGGAAGGTGACTTTAAGGAATGAGAGATGGTTCTCCTTTATGATTCGTACTGTGTGGCATATCCTTGGAAGTGCAAGAACAAGTGCTTGTTGGGACCATTTATTATCCGCAAGGTGTACCCCCAAGGAGTAGTTGATGTTTGCCGCGAGAAGTCTGGGGTAAACAAGGTAAATGAAGAGGGTAAACAAGGTAAATGAATGCAATTTAAGGCCTCATCCTCTTAGTGATCATCCTCCATAATTTAACAGAAGAAAGTCTGGCTGATAATTATAAAACAAATGCTTGTTAAGAGGCAACCTAATGTTTATTATGTTTTATTTACTTAGTTAGATTAATAGTTTTAATTTTAGCTTATTTTATTTTCTTATGTGTGTAGGTACATTCAGAAAGAAAGACACGATAATCGCAAAGCAACGGATCTCAAGCAACTCAATTCAAGGAGTATTTCTTACCCTTACCTTTGTTTATTTTTATTCAAGCAACATAAATAGTGGTTACAATGAGTGTGGGGCGAGTATCAAACCTAGCAAAGAGTTTTCATGCATATTATTTATGTGGTAATTCAAGTTATGTGCTTATATTTTTAATGATATGTTAATTGTTATTAACTTGATATTCATGTGAAAATATAAATAATTGCTAGGCACAATGCATTATTTTCTTGTGTGTTTCATTCTCATGCAACATCAGAATGTTGGAAAATTTGATATATAGTTGCAAATGTTGTGAAGTAAGAGTTGGAGTAGGGATTTAAAGAGATGGAAGAAAAAAAAAAGTCTATTCCAACCCCAGACAAGGTCTAGGTGACCCCTAGATCAACATGGGTAAAAAAATCCCCTGCTTGGTACATGCATGCCTTGACCTTTGCTCACAAAAATGGCTCTAACTCTTTTTATAGGACTTGTATTGACGTGACGTTTATTATATATGAAACTAAACATCCATAACTTTATGTACATCTATAATTCATCTGTTTCTCATATCCAAAGAGTGAGTTACATTTTTTCAAAATTGAGGCAACAGATCTCCTCTTCAACAAGTCCAGCTGATGAGTTGACTCGAGGACACCAGACATTGGTTCAAGGCCCATTTTTATTTGAATTTCTACAAATATAACCTTTATAGAAAGCTTAAGATGTCTACTTTAATTCTCATGAAGGTCACAAATCCATCCAACAGTGCTTTGACCATGAAATTTCCAAAATACCTTTCAGTGGTCAGATTTGCTTAAATGTTGAATCTTAAAGCTTCCAATACACTCCAATCCATTGTCTTTCTTTTTCCTTCTCTTTACCCTTTGACTCTAGCATTTATATGAGGCAATTGGATAGTGAAACCAAAATAGGCACAACATATTAGCACTCAGTAAGTTACTTAAGTCATTACCATTTAAGTACGTGTGATCTTTGCATTTAGGCAGAACAATACTAACCATAATCGCAACAATTACATTAACATTCATTAGCAAAGTCTTGATTTTTGGATTATAATTATAATTGTTATATTTAATATATGAATACATATATAATGTAATTAATTATGAAATGTATATGTGCGTGTGTGTGTGTGTGTGTGTGTACATTTTACATATTTATACAAATGTGCATACATATATACGTATGCAAAAATAATGTAGATATGCATATCCGTGTGTGTGCGTGTGTGCACATATGAAGTTTTGTGCTCTTGTATAAATGTAAATAATAATTATTATTACATTTTATTATTTTTAGAAATGAATTTGTATAACAATATGTAAAGAACGAGGATGATCGCATTATAAGGTATTGAATGTATTTTATCACACATATATTTAAAAATAGCAAATAAAAATATTTAAACAGTATCTACAATAAATATTTTATCTTTTTGAGTATGCTTTATAGAAGAAAAAACTTTTAGATGGTGTATTAGAGTAATTCAACTTTTTTGTTGTACCTTACCAATAACCTTTTCCTAGATCATACTTGATCGGCTCACTTGAGTTTCCAAGAGGCTGGACCACAAGTAGTCCAATTATAGAAGTTAGCTTAACCCAATATTTAGGTTTTCGATTGTATTGTCTGGAGGTGGCAAATTACGACCTGACCCAATGGGTTAACTGGAACTCGCTCGGAAAATGGGACCTAAACCCGACCCTCAATGTATGACCTGAAATGACTCCAATCTAAAATGACTCGAAAGATTCAAGTCATTTTGGGTTGGCTCATTGGTGACCCCACTTCTTGTTTTTTTTTTTTGAAGAAAAATTAAATACAAAAACTATGTTGTATAAAATGAAAAAGAAGGAATGATCGCCCACAGTCCTGCTAAGGAAAATTGTGTCTATGTCGAAATAGGTTCTGAACAATCTGAATGAGTACAACATGTCTAACACTAGGCCCAGTGTTGACTTAGCCAGACCAATTAACCTTTCGAACAATCTGATGAGTACGACGTGTCTAGCACTAGCCCAAGTGCAGGTTTAGCCTTAGCAATCAACCTTGATGAGCATCAAATATTTAACCATAAGGTCGGAAGCCCAATGCCTTTATTAGTTTAACCGCATAATTGGTAGTGAGATTTTATCTTTTGATGTCAATATAAGTCAACTTTGTGATTAATGATCTGTTCAAAAAAAAAAAAAAAACAGGGCAAAAGGCTCAATTGGATGGGCCTACTCTTAACATTAGAAACGTCCACTAATCCATAACAAGTTACATGCAATGAAATGATTGTGTTTCATCCAATCACATAATCAAAAGTCCATGCCACTAAAGCCTTCTATTTTTGATTGGACTATTTGTCGTGCTCGAACTTGTAGAAATGAAAATTTGCACATTTTAGTTTCACTATTTGTTTTTTTGTAGAAACCTCAGAAAATCAAAATTTTTAGGGTTTTTTTTTATTTGGGGAGTTTTTTTCCCCCTAATTTCATTGAAATTAAGGTTTTCGTTAGAGAAGAATCAAAGAATGGAAGTTGAGAAAATGAAGCTCTTTATGGGGGGTATATCTTGGGAAACAAGTGAAGATGTTCTCAGAGCGCATTTTAGCAAGTATGATGACATTTTGAGTTGTTTAATCACTTGAAGCTTGAAGATTGTTTACTTTGCGATGGTGAATTTTCATGTTCATTATTTTGCACACATATTGAATTTGATTGTGTAATATGGATTATAGGTGATTAATTGTGCAATTAGAGATATTATGAAGGGATTAAATATGTATATGGTTCAGAAGGAAAAAAATGGAAATAAGTGCACGCAAAACTTGTTGGTCGTGATTGTTTCGAGATATTATAGTAGGATTGTGTTACTAAATGGAATTTCATATATAAGATACTTATTAGGGCACTTAACTATTGTGATGCCTTTTCTCGTATGAAACTTGTTGATGATAATTTTGTATAGTATTCAATTGATGAAGAATGAGCTAAAGTAAAAAAGATTTGTGATCTTTTAAAATATTTTGATGTAATTACAAAATTATTTTCTAGGAGATCCAAATGTTAATTTGTATTTCAACATATGTGGAGGATTAAGATTTGTTTGTTAAAAGGGATGGAACATTTTGATTCACATAAGTAAAATGTCAAAGGAGATGAAGACAAAATTTGATAAGTATTAGAATTGTTATAGTGTTGTACTTGCTTTTGCTATAATCTTTGATCCTCGGGACAAATTGAATTTTATGAAGTTTTGCTTCAACAAATTGGATTTTCAACAATAAACAAAAAAAAAAAAAAAAAAAAAGGTTGATCAAGTTCATTTTGAACTTTTGCGATTGTTCAATGAACATGCAAGTAAGAACACTCCATCATCATTTTGCACCCAAAGTGGCAACTCAAATTCTAATCCAAATGAAGAAGATAATATTGCTAGTAAATTTATTTTCTTTTGAATTATGTTTGATACTCATAGTAAGAGCACTTCTTCCTTTAGTTTCTTAGGTTCATTCTTGACTTTCTTTCGAACAAATATCTCTTCACAATTGATTTTGGTTTTTTGAAAGCTATTATACATGCTACTATAAAGGTATTACAACTAATTACTCTATGTCTTTGGCATTTTCACTGACATGACATGCTTGAACATGTCCTTGTTAAATGTACAAGTTAATAACTTGCCTTTGTAGTTAATGCTTAAAGACTTGCTTTTGTAGCCAAATGTCTGTAAGCCGTAAATTTCATCTCAACTAATTTAGCAAATTTAAAAAGTTTACAGCAAACACACACACACACACACACACACAAAAACAAACACATATGTCCATTGTCATTTGATATGCTATTTAAGAAAAATGAATGACTAGATTTATGCTTTAGTTTGAATTATTACCAGCTTGTTAAAATATCTAATTTTTATGAGCTTGTTAATTGTTAATATAGGAATTCGATTTTTTTTTTTTAGGGTGATTCATTAGAGTAAGAACAAATAGAATTAGATTTATGCTTCAAGAAGCCCACTAAAGCTCAAAAGTCTCATTTGAATGTTTATATTTGGTGGAAATTGTCTCAAAATCAATTTTCGATTCTCTCCCTCATTGCTAGAGTTATATTAAGCATACCAATCACAATGACTGATACAGAGTTTGATTTTAAAATGAGAGATAAAGTTATGAGTGGAGCTGTCTTTTGCCAGAAACCGCAAAAGTTTTAATCATTGCTCGCAACTAGTTGTCTGGCGACAAAGGTAAGATCTTTTTTTCCTTAAGTTTAAATTCTTATATTATTTGTATAGTATTAATTGATGCTTTACAATTTACATTGATGTTGATGATGACGATGATGATGATGACCAAGCAATTGTTGAGTTAAAGATACAATTTTTAAAATTAAATATTGTTAGAGAGTCATCCTCTATAGCTTCAAATTTAATGACTTTGGATAAGGAGAATTAAAAAGCTAAGGATTGTGATATGACTGCCCAAAGCTTGTTATTAGCAACACTTTATATCAGTTTTTGAAATGTTCAAAGATGCCATTTCGAGACTGGCTGATGGAAGGTAAAAATGGGTGGTTTAAGACTATAGAGGATTTGGTATTTTAATATTGACATGGATATGGTTGCTTGCTATTGGTTTTATGTTATTTAGTCATTGTTCTGTTACTTTTGTCAACACTTAAAGTGTTAAACCTACAACATCAATAATAGACATGATGCTATCTGTGTGTTATCTTTGCATGTCTACCTAATACAGAAGTTTGCTTCATTGATTTGCAGAATCTTTTTAGCCATTTTATTTCATTTTCTTTGGTTAAAACTTCGTTTGGTTTTTTCCCACTTGTTGGTGGCTGAACTATCATGCTTTAAAAGTTTTGTTTTACCTCAAATAATTTCATTTGTTATAGAAATGGCCTTGTGGAGCTAGTTAAAGAATGACACCTGCTATCTTCTGTAAAATAACTTTTATTATAGAAGAGTATTTTTAGTATTCCCTACGATTCTAGACCTTAACAATATGTTTGGATTAGAAACAAGGTGTGAAAAAAATTAGTGAGAAAGAAAATGGTGGGAAAGAATTTTATAGTTATTTGGATATGTCAGAAATAGATGGGAAAGAGAATGGTTTAAAAGTAAATTTTTTTGTTTGGATATAAAAAGAAAGTAGAGAGATTTGTTTTTGTTTAGAAATGACATTTACCTCCCTCTTTTGTGCACTTTAAATCATTCTTGAATTGATGGCAATTTAGTAATCAAATAAGTAAGATTATTATTTGGCCAACTTTCCAATGTTTTCTGGCCAATTTGGTGAGATTATGAACAGTAGCTAAGTGAAAAAAAAAATTTGTGTTTGCCAAGAAACTTTCTTTCCAATGCTTTTTCCAAACAACTGAAAGTATCATTTTCCACTACCTTTCTTTCTCATGCTTTCTTTCACTCTATTTTTACCCCAAACAGACACACACTAGGGTAAAGATTTGCTTGATTGAAAATTGACATCTTGAAATGATTGAGAATGACAAACATTTGCTTGTAAATGGTTGAGAATGGCAAACATTTGGTTGATAAGTAAGATTGCTAGTATTAAATTCTATTGAGTTGCTTGAAAATATATGTCTTCTGTAAGATATGTTCAATGCTATCATATGAGAGAGAGAGAGAATAAGTTGTACTAACTAACATCTTTTAATTGCATAAAGTTAATAAATACGAGAGAGATTTTTGGGATTTATAGAATTTTAATGTCTAATTCATTTTATTGATCTATCATGTGCAACTTTGCTACATGTGTTAGGATTTTTTTTTTCAGAAAAAAGGGTTGACCTATGAGTCGACTCGAGCCTGAATTGAACAAAAAATGACTTAAATAAAAGCTGATACAAAAATTATCCTATTTGAAATGACTCAAATCAAACCCGACCTGACAACCGTCTTGACCCTTCTACACGCATGAAATCAATTGAAATTTAATATAAGATTGGAGTATAAATAAATCCACAATTTTATGCATTGTAATAAATCTAGTCTAACATTTAAAAGTAATAATTTGGTAACAATACAATCTTTTTATAACAAATCTAATTCATCTTAAAATATGTTAACATATTTCGTTAATTTGCACATTTACATGTAAAGAATTGAGTAGTAACATGTCATATGATATTTAATTCAAAATTAAAAAATTAAAAATATAATTAGAAAAAACTTTTGAAAAAAGCTTTCTTTTTCTTTCTTTTGTCATGTCTTCTCTCTCTCTTGCGCTGGAAATTATAAAAAGGGGGAAAAAAAGGTTTTGATTGTTTATGCTAGCTTTTATGCTAATTGGCCTTGTTTCAATAATATTTTATTTTGAAATTTTAATTTACTTGCAGTGGTAGCAAGTATGTACTTTTTATATTTCTTAATGTTCTTGTCACATGCTTCTCCCCAAATGAGTCCAAAAAAAGACAATATTTTTTTCTTTTATAATTTTTAAATTAATATATTAAATATTCCAACCTTTTCATTTCTTAATAAATATATACTGATATTCTAAAAATAAAAATTTATCCTAGGTAAAAAATGTTTGGAAAAAATTACATTACCTGAAAAAAATCTGCCCGAAATTCTGCCCGAATGCAACTACTTATATTTGATGTGCAACCAGCTAGATTTCATGTGCAAATAAAGGACAATGATTTTTTTTTCTTCGTTTTAGTTGCACTTGAAATCCAGATGATTGCAAACCAAATACAGGCAGTTGCATTCAGGCAGCAATTCTGGCAGATTTTCATCTGGAAATGTAATGGAGCTCAAAATGTTTTTATCAAATCTATCCCATGGGCCGTCTTGTCCTTTTTACATGTGTAGCCCGAAGAATGGTTACGACTGCAGCACCTGCCCTGGCCTTTCCTTACAATGGGGTATTTGGACCGAAATATTGATGGGCCAATGGCTGGAGTGGAGACAGAAAAACGGCACGCCAACGGCCGAAAAAAGATTCAACCCCCAACCGGCCCGAAAAGCCAAGGCGATTAGGGTGAGAATTGCTGGCGGAAAGGCTGAGAAGCTGAGGCTGTCTGTCTGTGTGTGCGCCGTGCTTTCATATTTCAATCCAAAGAAAGGAGGACCCTTTCGACGATTACGCTTTTATCTTCTTCGTGTATTAATTCTCTGCCTCTCTCCCTTGGAGCTTGCCCCACAACCCCAAGTGGGTCTATTTTCGAATTCAAGCTCCTATCACTCCGCCGACCGACCCTTTTCCCCTTCTTTTTCTCTTTCTCTTCCGATCTCCATGTCTAAAAGGTGACTGAAACATTTTCGGCTTTTTTTTTTTGTTAATTCAATTTTTTTTTATACTCACAATATAATTTTGTGTGTTGTTGGTTGCATTTCTTTCTGATCCTCCAGGGTTTCGATGATTTCCTTTTTTTTTTTTTTGTGTTTTTGTTGCGTCGAAAAATATTGGGTTTGATCGGTTGGTGCTGATGATTAAGGGAAATGATGGAAAGATTTTTAATTTAATTGTTTGATTGGTTGGAATTGGCTGTGTTTTCGGTTTCCAGTAATAATATGATTCAAATTACTTCGTTCTTCGTGTTTCTTTGTGTTTGCTGATAAATTTGGAGTATGGGAGGAAATTTTCCATTTCTGTTGGCCTGGGGATTTCATTCATTTCTTTTAGTGGAATCGGGTGGAAATCAGAATACTTTCACACATTGTTAATCAAATTATATTTGTTTTGTATTTTTGATTTCTTGGAAAACGATAATTTGAGATGAATCTTGGGTGACGGATGTGAAATCATTCATTTCTGTGAAATTTTGTATGGTTGTAGCGCTCATTTAAGATCATTGGTTTTGATCTCTTTTTTTTTTTTTTTTTACTATTTTTGCAGGGTACTGTGCAAGTTCTTTGCTCATGGGGCGTGTTTAAAAGGGGAGCATTGTGAGTTTTCACATGACTGGAAAGATCCACCAAATAATGTAAGGATTGTTACTCTACTTGCTTTTTATGCTTACCACCTAGTATTAGTTTATTATAAATTTGTAATTACGGGAGGTCACTCATTCTTGTTTGTATTCTTGTTCATTAATGCAGATCTGCACCTATTATCAAAGAGGAATTTGCTCCTTTGGTAGCCGATGTAGATATGAACACATCAGACCTTCGAGGTCAGACAATGGTGCTTCATCTTCATCGGCCGTTCCTCACCGATCGATGGCATTGAATTCGGTTCCTCTAACTCAACCTGTTGTGAATGAATATAACAGAGAAACTTCAATTCCAGTTGTTCCCCCAGTGCTTTCTATGCCAAGTAAACCTTTCTTTCCTTCTGGTAAGCCAGCATGGAATTCAGATTCTGGGAAGCATGAGATTTTAGAGAACGCTGATTGTTTGACACCTCGGAATGGCAGACCAGCAGACCGTCCTCTCTGTTCTTTTGCTGCTGCTGGTGATTGCCCCCGTGGAGATAATTGTCCTCATATTCACGGTGATATATGCCCTACTTGTAAAAAACAATGTTTGCATCCCTTCAGACCTCAAGAAAGAGAGGAGCATTTGAAGTTATGTGAGAAGAAGCAAAAGCATCTCGAGGCATTAAAATATGCTCAAGAAATAGAGTGCAGTGTATGTCTAGATCGCGTGCTTTCAAAGCCCGCGGCAGCTGAGAGGAAATTTGGGATATTGTCAGAATGTGATCATCCATTCTGCATATCCTGCATTCGGAATTGGCGTAGTAGTTCCCCATCCTCTGGAGTGGATGTGAATACTGCATTGAGGGCTTGTCCTATATGTCGCAAGGTTTCATACTTCGTCATTCCAAGTGTCATTTGGTACTCTTCTAAAGAGGAAAAACAGGAAATTGTTGACAATTACAAAGCAAAACTTGGGTAAATTTACATTTCTCTACCATGCTTATGTTATATCTGCCGCCTGAATGCTAGATTATCTTTTTAATCTTTGACTGGCAAGATAGAGAAATGTGAAACTAATTAGAATCTGACAATTTTGATTTTGGTGGAAAGGGATCTAAATGTGGATGGACAATAGAGTATTTTGTAATAAAATAGCAGCAGCACAGGTTACAAGAAACAAAAACACCTATGGATGTAGGCTCAAATAAATATTGATGCATTCACACACAGATGTAGGCTTAAGTAAGTACCGATGCATTGTTTGAAGTTATTGATGAACAAAATCGATAACAAAGAGCCTAAAATGGAATTCAAAATTTGTTTTGTATTGCTTTTTGCAAAATGACCTGCTATGTAATTGTTTTTGTTCTTCAATTTTGCAGGTCAATCGATTGCAAGCATTTCAATTTTGGCAATGGGAACTGTCCTTTTGGCACTAGTTGTTTCTACAAGGTATTGCCAAACTGATTTCTCCTCTCTTTTTTTTTCCTGCTTGTTGAAGTTACATTTGGAGATTGTACTTTGATACTTTGCCTTTTGTGTGGAGGTGTGTGTTTGTTTGTTTGTTTCGTGTTGCCATTCTGTGGATTGGCCCATCTTTGTACCTTGGTGGAGAGATTTGATAATGACCTTGGATTGGATGAATCTGTGTGACTTTTTGGTAGTTCTTTGATAGGCAAAATTGGGTCGGTATTACCAATCCTATGGAAGCTTGGAATTTGTGCTTGGTTTAAGACCTAATTATTGTCTTCCTTTTTCTCAATCTTTTTGTATATATATTTTTTAATGTACAACCCCTGGCAGCCTTTCTCTCCTGAGCTGGCATTTTAATTCTCCCTTTTCGTTCATGTTGCAAGCGAGGGTCAATTCCATGTAATATGCTTTGGCCAATGCCAATAACATAGCTGGAAAATATGATTGTGTTAAGCCAAATGACTTTTGGTTAGGAGGGACGGTAGGATAATAATCTTGCAGGTGTTAAATTGTTGTTAGACTTTTTCACTTTTTGTGTTAAAGATTTTTTTTTTTTTTTTTTAATTCTATCGTAGTGAAAGATGCACCTGCCTGCAAAGGAGGGTGTCACGGTTATTTTGCCTTCATGTGTTTGGGCAATTGCAGCGCCATTTTGTTGTCTATTTACCATTGCTGTTGACAAATATCATGTGCTTCTGTATGTTAACCGTGTTATATATTGTCATGAGCATAGATGCATTTAATGAACCCAAATAGCTACTAACTTATAAGGAACTCGACATCTATGTTAAGATCCTAATGTTGGTTGCACCTACCTGGATTCTTTTCAATTTTTTTACCACTTGATATTGGAAAATGTCGCTGTCCACCATTTCCTCTAGTTCCAAAGCTCTAGCTTGGCCAATGTTCATTCCATGTGGTCCATTTGCCATTCATCTTGGGATACTTATCTCTTTCAACCACCTCACCTTTGGTTCTCTCTTAAATAGTTGTAGAGATCCTACACTGATGTCCCCTTTATTAAACTGCTTCGTTGCTGATGTTCCTGAAGATGCTGTCAAAATGGTCTCTTCTGAGTAGTTTATGCATATCGTCCTCAGAATTGTACACTCTTGTGTTCATTTACTTTCATGGTGTCGAGGTTAGCATTATGACTCCTTTAATGGATGGAATATTGTGTTGTGTTCCAGCATACTGTCAAGCCAGGCTCATATACATGGAGACATCACAGACCCCCTCCACGGAGGCGACCTGCTCGCAGATCCAATGTTCTGGATATGGATGCATTTTATGATGTGTTCGAACAGTTAGTTGGAGAAGATGAACTAGACATCTTTGATGCCGAGGATTTTTTTTCTGAAGATTTAACACCGATGGATATGGCTTTATTGCTAATGGAAATGAATTTTGGATCAAGTGACGAATCTGGCGATGAGGACAATTATCTATTTTGAGCTATTATAGTGATTAAGACAATTGCTTCTTTCAAGTTGGTCTACTCGTATTGCAATGCTTGGAGCTCTGAAATGTAGTAAAAGCCTACTATAAGAATTTAGGAAAAATTGTGACTCTAGTGCTTTGCTTGTTATAATAATATAAATCTAGGTTTATCTTTTGGGGTTCCGGTTTCTTCCGTCGATTTTCTAGTGCTTCTTACAATTATTGCATATTGATTTTCGTGCAGTTGCAAATAACTAAGAATTGCTGGTGTGTGAATAAAGGTGATAAGAGGAGACGTGCTTCTTTTGTATGACGGTGAAAAATTGCAAAAACTTCCTGGAGTTTCAACTGTTTGTGCGTGCTCGTTGCAGTAGTGTTTATCACCATAATCCTTTGCATGGATTGCTGTTTAGCATGTTAGTTATTAGAAGTAAGTTTCACTGTTAAACGAAGTCATCCACTTGCTGAAATCCTTTGTTACTCCTTTTGGGGTTGAGCACAGCTGCTGGATATCTGTACTTTATCCCAGGGCGGCATGGCTTACAAGGCCAGAGGGTTATATAGCATATAAATTCCATTAAATGTACGGTAAGAACAGATTTCTTAAGGCCTGTTCAGTTGTGCACCTTCTGCAATGTTTTTCATTTTTAAGTAAAAAACAGAAAAGGAAAGTGCACCGAACAATTTTTTTTTTTTTTTTTTTTGGTTAAAAAAGTGGAAAACGTTAAATTACAACCTTACTAAATGTGCCCTTAATTGGTATAAAGTGAAAATAATTAGAGGTTTGCAGGGCATAGAACAAGGAGGAGTAACATTCTGACGTTGTGTGTTTAAAGGATGGGCTGTTTAAATGTTGCAGTGGTTCTCATGGAGACACCTGTGTTTGTAGCATTATTGGTGTGTGTGCATCCTTTCTATTTAGATTACCTTGTTTGTTCTTGCATGATTTGTTAGCAAATTTGTGAAGAGCTTGGAAGCTTTGTGATGAATAGTGCTGTAACTTTGCAGCATGCGTATTCTGATGGCCGTTTGGAGGAGGTTGTTCTGCGTCATCTTGGTGCTGAAGATGGAAATACTGTGATAGCTAAAGATATCAGGTTCATTTTAAGTAGTTCTTATTTTTTTGATGTCGGACATTTGTTTTGTCACTATTGTGTTTTGATTTTTGCATTTACATGCTTCATGCTTGCAGGCTTTCAGATTTCCTTGGCAGTTTGCAACTTGGCTGACAAGTGCTGTCGAACAATTTCGGATTGTAAGTTTGAATCTGTTAGTTGATTCTGCTTGTGCAATCTTCCCTAAGTTGTTGATGTGCAGAATTTATTACCATGGTACCTGGAAGCCAGCTTGGCCCTTCCTATTTGCCCTATATTCCTGTACATGGTGATGCTATCGGTTTTTGGTTGTTGTATATTACTATTAGAAATACAAAATTTTTCAGTCCATGAAAAAGCAAAACATTGATGTAAGTGATTACACTGTAAGGAAATGAATTTCACCAGTGGGTGATAGGCCGTACAGTGCTTTCCTGAAGTGGAAGCCCGACGAAAGTGTGCCTGGCTTTCTTTTTTAAGTGCTTGTAACATTTTGTTCCCGTTTGGAATCCATATTATCCAAGGAGACATTGCATTTGCTAATTCAAATTGAAGGGTGATAGAAAATGGTCAGTTTCCGGCATCATATCCATAGTTAGCATACTCAGAATAGCATGTAATGGAAGAACATAATCTCAAAGAGGTGCATATAATTGAGATTCATCTCAAGTATACATTGCATCACTTATTATTCACTTGCCAATGCGAAGTTCTGGGTATGTAGACGCTGCAAGTCTTTAGACACCATATCCGCTTTGAGTTTTTAAAGGGTGTGACCCAGACACATCTTCATGTTTGAAAAAGTAAGGAAGCTACAAGATGCTAAAGCTCCAGTGAAACTTTCTTTTTAGAGAAGCTACCGCCATTGGCTTCCAAATAAAATGTGAATGACAGCACAAACAGCCGCCTTAGATTACTTAATTGAAAGGCATAGCCTTGCCTTAATTGTTGTTCAGATTGGACAAACAGGACTTGGAATTAATAAGAAATGCATAAATTGTGGCGTCATACTCGTCTATTATGAATTGAAGAGTAACGTAACAGTCGAACTCTCTTTTCTTACTGTTGGCCCGATCTTTATTAAAGTAATGATGTGAATGAGTGATTTAGCAATATCTTACCATCTGACACTCGCTTGTAACTTGTTATCATCCGTACATATCTTGTAATTTATACAGTATTTAGATAAAATTTTAGGAAAAAAGAAATGTGAAGCAGAAGAAAGTGAGAGAAAGGATTATTTGATGAGAGGAAAATTTTTCATTCTCTCCTATTTGAGAAGAGGTAATAGGAGAGAGGAAAATTAAAAAATTTTTATTTAGAAAAAGGTTGAAAGTGAGATAGAGAAAAATAATATATATTCAAATCTCAATTTTACTCTCTAAAGAAAAAAATATTATATATTATAAAAAAATATTTAATTTGTAAATTATATATGAATACTTATATAATTTTAGTTTAATAAATTTATAATATTTGTATAATTTTTTATTAAAATTTTAAAAAATATAAAGTTTTTTTTTGTTTTAAGTAAAATTATAATTATTAATACACAGTAAATGTGATATAGTCTTTTAATAAAAATGGAGGAGAATTAATAATTTTTTTTTCGAATCTACTTAATTTTAAGAGAAATGATTTTGATGAGTAGGAACAAAAGTTAATTTTTCTCTCTTTTACTTTCCTCCCTCCCAAAAAAATTTTTCCAAATATGTTTAACATTTTCCCCTTACTTTCTTACTTTTCTCGCCCTCCCCTCATTTTTCCCCTTTTTCAAACCCAACGTTAGAGGTCATCTGTGCACATTATCTTGGGACAAGTCGGGAAACAATAGTCGGACTATTTATCACTATATGTAGTTTAATATTGGTTTGCAAGAAACAATCTTAACGTCAGTAAATTAAATAGCTGTGACAAACAATAAAATAGCTTTAATCACATTGGGCAACGATCAAATTATTTTATTTTAAGAAATCTAAACATAATGTTTAGAAGATGGTGATGTACCAATATTCAAGTTATCCAAATAGTAATGTGTACCCTCTTACCGGATAGGTACCAAATTATTGCAAGAGATCTCAATAGAATTTGTTAATTAGTTATGTTAGAAAAGTTTTTATAACATTCATGCAATTGTCTAGGCAAAGATGAGTAACAAAATAGTTTCTCGGCAGCAGCTTCTTTATGGAGAGTGTTTGCGCTGTTGTGTGCCGGTCGCGAGGTTTGGTCGTCTACTTCTCTCACCGGCAGTTTTGGTTGGCGTGGCTGCTTCCTTAGTGAAACTTTGTCCCGTTTTTCCTGCTTTGGTAGCTGATCTTTGAACTTGTTTGGTTTATCTGCTCAATATTATTGTTATTGGTTGTTACTATTGATTTCTGTTATATTTTGTTAATTATTAAAAAAAATTAATGAAGTGTTTAGTTAATTTTGTACTTATTGTTACTGTTAAATAACTAAATGACTAATTTAAATATTTAATTTATATTAATATATTATATTAACAAAATTATCTTTATATTTTAAAATTTTTATTTTTAGAATAAATATTTTATAAATAATATTATGAATTTTCTCACTTAATTTTTATTTTTTCAAAAAAATATTAATATTTACTAGATAATAAAAAATATAATGTTTAAAATATTTTTTTAAATATTAATATTAATAAAAATTTGAAGTAAAAAAATATTCACAAATTATTAAAAAATAAAAGTGTTACGTTTATATAAATATTGATGAAATTTAATAACTATTAATAAATCATATTCAAATAGTAAATAAAAAAAATTATGAATTTATATAAATATTATTTGAATGTATTTTAATCTATATAAATTATTATTATATTAAAAATTAAAAAATAATTCAAAAAATAGTAAAAAGTAATATTAACCTACTTTCCAATCAGTTACTTTTAAAATATTATATAAAGAAATAAGTATAATCAAATAGCAGTTTAAAAATATTAATTAAACACTCATTTTTTAATTTTTTAAAAATAAAATATAAATGTACGTTTTTAAAAGTTAACTCGAATACTCTCTTTGTCTCCCTGTCGTGGGGTAGGTGCCTCTCTGCTCTTCCCTTAATGACGATCATTTGCTTATCTCTTGGCTTTCGATTCGGGGTTTCTGTTTTCGCTCCCCTACCCTTCCCCATCGCTCTGATGGGTGGGGGAGGCAGTCCTTTTGGTGGTAAGGGCGACTTTGTACAAAAGCTTTTGTGCCTGCTTTGCTTGAAGGATATGGCTACCAATTTTTGGGTGCTCTTCTCCACTTTGACTCTAGCTAATCTACAGCGTTGGTCCATTTCAACGCCTTTCATTTGCGCGTGCTTCTAGCCTAAAGTTATCATCCGACCGCTGCTTGCCCCTCCGTTTCTAGCCAGTCCCAGTGGCCAGTGTTGCCGGCATGTGTTTGGTGGAGATCCAGTTTCTTAGTCCTAGTGTGTGTGGGCCTTTGGGCTCTGACACATTTTCCAGCGGGTCAGTTTCTTCCCTAAGTTTTGGGCCTGAGCTTGATTTCAGTTTCAGCCTGTTTGATTAGCTGTAGGATCTGGTGCGCTATACTTGTATGATATAGTGATTTATTGCCATCTACCTTGTAGTAGACTGTATAATTTGAATTATAATTGTCAAAATCACGATCCACATATTGTAAACCTATATTTAGCTAACGATCCGTATTACTTAAAAAGTCGTTCATACATGAGATCGCTGTATGGTTGAAATTTTAGTCGTGAGATTGGTAGGATATATATATATATATTTTTGTTCAATTGCAAAACGGAGAAACACGCATCACGAAGCTATTTCACAAATCACAGCCATCATCAGATGCTTCTTCCTTCTTCTTTTCTTTTCACTTTCGTTCTTCCAAAGCTAAAATCTAAACATTATTGCAGCTTGCCATCAAACGCATTACGCATCACAGATCAATTTCGCCTTCATCTCTAGATTGATTTTCGTCTTCGAATCTTCGTTCTTCTTTTCTTTTTATTTTTTTAGTTTCTCCTCAACCCAATTAAAGGAGAGTACAAACAGGCTTATGGATCTTTCCAACTGAACATAAAGTACAGGGTGTTGTGTTTTTCCCTTTCTTTCTATGGGTTTTTAATTTCCAACTTTCAATTTGAATTTTATATTTTTCTTGCTAATTTTCATTGTATTTTGGTTGATTCTTGATGCTTGTAGTTTTTATTGAATGAGCCGTTGCTTACATAAATTGGAGATCTGCTCTGTCATTAAAGAGGTTAGTTGATTTTATGTTTGTTTACTTTCCTCGTTGGGTATATTTGTCTTCCCTGTCAAATGAGAAGCTCCTTGTTTACTTGACCTTTTGGTAAAGGACCAGAAAACATGAACATTTTGTGGAAAAGAGCTAAATTTTAGTTGCCAAATCATAGAAAAAAACGAGTAACTATAGTCTCAAATTTACTGAAGTACTAAGCATTTGCAATTTTTTTCCTGTTTCAGTCTTGTCTTGCAGACTCGGAACGAGGGCAGGTGTTGTGGATTTTGGGCACAGCTACAATATAGAAAATGTTGGATTTTGAGTACAACTATAATATAGAAAATGTTAAAGAAGTGCTACGAACCTATGAGAATTATAATAACCTTGATTTACAAAGAGATAATGATTCAAATTAAGTTGTTAATTATGAATGATGATATATTATTTTGTATATTATTGAATATTAATAGTGATCAAAATAATTTAGATATGAATTATCTTGAGTATGAATTATTTTAACGGGTTGGTGAGTAATTGATGTTTTGATTGTTATTTTAATAGATATATATATATGAGATTGTTTATATTTAAATTTTAATATAAAAAATTTTATAGTATGCATAAAAAATTAATTTTAATATAATCTTACAATTCTATGATTTAATTTTATGATTCGATTCTGACATCTCTAAAATAATTTTAAGTAAAATCTTAATTTTAACAACCTTAGTTTGGACGGCCTTTAGTGTTATGAGTTTGTTTTATTAACGAAGCTCGCTCTTATGTTTAAAGAAATAAAAAGATGAGAGAGCAGACACACACAAAGACGTATAAAAGGAAGGCCGCTTGAAAAGAAATAGGGAAAATCTTTTCTGCGGGTGTATCTTACCGTGAAAAAAAAAATGATAAAAATGCTTGCTAAAGTTACTTACAAAATTGTCTATCATCTCATCTCATTATATGTTTAATGTTTTACTACTCCCACTCAATATATTTACTCTTCTTTTTTATTGTAATAAACACTCAGATTTTAATCCTCACAAAACTAAATTAAATTTAACTTCTTTTTAACGTTAAAGAACCACTAAAAACAAAAATATAAAGTAAACGATTAAAACTTTTCATATTTTTCTAAAATAATTAATTAAAAATACAAAAATATAACTATTTTCACTTGTTTTTCTCTGGGTGATAGTTATTAAAACCGGCTCGGACACTGACCCGGTCAAGCGACTGAGTCAGTGGGTCATTGGTTCAACCAGTAGGTCATTAATTCAACCAATAGGTCATTAATTCTTTAAGAAAATGAATATATCAAATAATATATATAAATTTTTTGTACAATTTAGTACAATAACTATATTTTCACAAATTAAAAAGTAGTTTATACTAATCAAAATTTTGATAAAAATTATTTAAAAATTATTTTTTAAAGTCAATTGTAACATATTATTTGATATATGAATAATGTTAAATTATTGCATACAGAAAAATAGATTATAAAAAGTAAAAAATTATTAAATTGTACAAAAAAAATATTGTGTAATATTGTTTAGTATTATGAAAATATTATTTTTATCATTCACACAGTAAAAAGTTAAAAAAAATAAATTTTAGTGTATAAATATTATACAAATATTATTGTTCAAGTAGTAAAAAATGAAAAAAATTTATAATTTTTACTGTTTGAAGTTTATTATTAAAAAATATTATTTCTACTGTTTATACAGTAAAAAGTGAAAAAATTATAATTTTTTTACTATTTGACCACTGTTTATCATTAAAAAAATATTAGTTTTACTGTTTTTACAGTAAAAAAGTGAAAAAAAATAATTTTTTATTATTCAAATGACCCAATTACTGTTCACGTGAACCGAATCGGCCCAATACTCAGGTCACCGAGTTACCGATCCGATCGACCAGGCTGGACCGAATTTAATAATTATGCTCTGGGTTACACTACACCCGCGTAAAATTGAGTTTTATTTATTTATTTATTTATTTTTATTTTCATGCTATTTAATTATTTAATAAACTTCACTGCTTTTTGCAACCAATAGCATTCCGCCATGTAATTTGCCGTCCTGTCTCCTGGTCCATTTCCCGCTGCAAGAGTAGTCATGCCCAGTCACCGATATCCACTGTTTCTCTATCCATTTGCGAAAATCCACTGTAACAACATGAAAATAAACGAATAAAAAGACATAGGAACAAAGGTATGCTTATTGGTACTCCTCCCATTTCATCCATTTTGTTCAGTTTCTGATTAGCTAGGAGTGCCTTGTCTCTCAATCCACGTTCTGGGTGTTTCTTGTCTTCGTTTCTTTTCAATTGGTTTCTTGTCTGAATTCACGTTCTGGGCATCTTTCGTTTTCGTTGGTCTCACTGTTTGAACTCAATATGGCAACAAAGCTTGAATCTTTGTTATCTTTTTTTTTTTTTTATCCCTTGCGTTTTGACGATTATTCTAAATCAATATGTTGCGTGTTCTCTATATTCACGTTGAGTTTTTCTTGTTTTTATATTTTATAATTGTTTGAACTCAAAACGGTGAGCAATATCGAGAATTTCTTTATTTTTCTTTTCTTTCCTGTGTTTTGGCAACATTTATTCACCAATGGTTAATGGTTTGGTGATAGGCTTTTGCACTAGATGGTGTTCTTTTTTGGGTCTAGAGCACAAGACGGTGTCGTGGACTTAGCAATAACTAAAGTAGTTGAACACAATGACCTCCAATTGGGGAAATTGGGTTCGAACCCCAGTCCTTCCCTCATCTGCCCAATCCCCGAACCAAAAAAAATAGTACAAGATGGTGTTCTTCTTGGTGCCTGAATGTGAATTTTGTTTTATCCCTTCCCTTTTCTTGTACAGAAAGCGCATTCAGAAAAATCGTTTATTAAAAGGTCGCATGGTATGGCGAAAAACCCAATTTACTGGCCTAGAGGAACCAGACAAATGCACTGGCAAAATAATGATGCTAATTTTTTAAAACCTTTAGTGGGCCATTACCAGAAAAGGCAAAACATGAAACTAACAGAGGAACACTGTTGTGTAGTATGCAAATTTGTATTTATAAACTGTACATACCTAATGAATACTTTATTTCAATATTTGTTTTAACATGGTGGGGTTGTGTCTTACAGCAAAGACCATTTATTTGATACTGCCGTCTTGGCTTTTGGTAACGGTGAGCAGGATATGAATTTTACCTGAGTTTTAGAATTTATTTGTCGTCTTCCTTTTCTTATGCACAAAGCAAATAACTGTTATTGTTTCTTTTCTTTGGGAGTTGCCGTACCTAGCTAGCTGCATCTTTGATGTAAAGTGACACTTGTATGACATTCCTGTCTATGATGGCCGCTACAATAGTGGCATCTGCTCCTTGGCCTTCCCATCATCCTGAATTTATATGTTTTTGTTAATCACATTAACATAACATGCTTGCATTTCTATCTCATATACACATGAGATGGTATGCAAAGCTTGATCCATAAAGCATCTTTTTTGGTTGCTGGCTAAGTTTACATTTAGCCCATTTACGCTTGTTTGTATCCCTGTTGTGTTGTAATATTTGTAATAGTATGCAAGATGCTTTGCTACCTCTGAGAGCATACTAAATCTCGCTTGTTCAAGTTTTTGGCTTCTTGTAGAATAGAGGAGGAAGGGAAACAGTATAATTTTTCAAATGGCTCAAGATACTTCTCATGGTGCTGATTCACCTACGCAGCGTTCTGGTCTCTTGAGAGATCAGTTGCAATTGGTTAAGAAGAAAGACTCTGATCGTTATGAGATTGTTCGTGTCGAAGATATGTTGTCATTTAAGAAGGGTTTCTTTATAGTAATTCGTGCATGCCAGTTGTTGGCTCAAAAGAATGATGGACTAATATTGGTAGGGATAGCAGGTCCCTCCGGGGCTGGAAAGACTGTGTTTACTGAGAAGGTTCTCAACTTTATGCCCAGCGCCATTGTCATTTCAATGGACAACTACAATGATTCTAGTCGGATCGTTGATGGCAACTACGATGGTAAAATATCAATTTCATTTGTTTTTCCAGACACTTATTGGAAAAGGGTCCTTTAATACTGATGCTATTGATACTTTTTGGGACCCAAAATCGTCAAAATCATTCCCAGGATTATGTTGCTAATATTTCTACTTCTGCTTCGGGTTTGCATGATGCCTCCAAGCCTAGCTCTGAGCAAATTTGCTACACTTGGTCCTTCTAGAATTTGGGGAGCACCTGTGTAGTTTGAGATCATGGTGCCATTGTTTTAACATGGGATATGTGAACCATAGCCACATTTTCCTTGTATCTGATGATCATAAACATGTTTATATTATCAATCATATTCTAAAATGATTCAGTATGTATTGTCTAATAATTTTACATGATCAGTGTCGTGATATTTGATTTGTTATAATATTGAAATAGTTTACACTCATTCTTAAATTCTGTTCATGAAGTTGATCACAGTGTTTGGGAACTAAAAATGAGAGAACAATGCATGGAAGAATTCTAATGGTATAATATTTTACTGCAGACCCACGAGTGACGGATTATGAAACTCTCCTTGATAATATACATGGCTTCAAAGCTGGAAAATCTGTCCAGGTTCCTGTATATGATTTCAAGACTAGCTCTCGAACAGGTTACAGGTTGTGTGTCTCTTTAATCTTTACTTTTGGACAAATTGAATTTCCTATACTAGCCTTAATGTCCTGTCCACATATTCTATTAGCATAATGAACAGGAGGCCGCAGATGAAATGAATTAAAGAAAAAGAATTGCGAGTCTCTCATTATGTCCCTCCTTGTTTGAAAATGTTATCACGATGACCTGAAATCCTGCTGTTTCAACTTCCTATTTGATCCATACTCTTGTCTTAAATGTTCATGCACTTATGCATTCTTGGCCTGCTTGTAATCTTTCTGTGTGTTGGTTAGTATTTATGTTTTCATCACTATTGACAGAAAAATGTATTTCTTATCTAGCATTAATTGTTCTTAGTTGTTGGTCATACTGATGCTCCTAACAGGACTGTTGATGTCCCTAGCTCCTGCATTGTGATTATTGAGGGAATTTATGCTTTGAGTGAGAAACTGAGGCCTTTGCTCGATCTTCGTGTGTCTATCACTGGTGGAGTTCATTTTGACCTTGTCAAACGGGTTTTACGGGATATTCAACGTGCTGGACAAGATCCTGAAGAGATAATTCACCAAATCTCTGAAACGGTGCTTGTCTAATCCCATGTTAGAAAAGTTTCCTCAGCTCTCCTTTAACTGTCGAAAGAACCCAAAGAAAAGGGAATGGAGAGCGTATAGTAGTTCTCATCATTGATCTTTCAATTCATTTTCTTCTTGGTGCAGGTTTATCCCATGTACAAGGCTTTTATTGAGCCAGATCTCCAAACAGCACACATTAAAATCATTAACAAATTTAACCCTTTCAGTGGATTTCAGGATCCCACATATATTTTGAAGGTACCTATGACTTTCCAATTCAAAACTGGTGCATGTTCTGTCATTATTGGTCATGGTAGTTTCTTCTTATAAATGTTTGACTAACTGGCTCTTTTCCTGCAGTCAACAAGATCCGTTACAGATGAGCAAATCAAGGCCATTCTTTCTGAACAATTGAGAGAAACCAAGGAGGAGACTTATGACATATATCTTTTGCCACCTGGTGAAGATCCTGAAGCATGCCAGTCTTATCTGAGGATGAGGAACAGGGATGGAAAATACAATCTCATGTTTGAGGTTGGATATTTTAGGCCTCTTCTTTAAGTGGAGTATGTATTTGAAAGTGCCTCCTAGCATGAGATTATTTTATTTCTTTTTAGTCATCCCTGCAAATTGATTTTCTCTCCTGTGCCATCCCCCCTCTCTCTCCCTTTGTGTGTGTGTGCTCATGCTCCCATGTTTGTCACATTACGACTTGTTTCTAACATTAAAACATTATTCACACATGCATCTGTGTGTGCATATGCACAAAAGTGTTATTACCAACCTGGATCTACCCAACAGAGAATGCAAAATTGGGCAATGGATCTTAGACCAATTCCATTTCTTTTGTTCATTCAGTGTTAGAGTTTGATCCTTGCTTGCTAGGCTTAAGAGTCTAGTTGCTTTACCACCTAACCAGTTGGCCAGTGGCAGACTATGGACAAAAGTGTTATTACCAACCTGGATCTGCCCAACAGAGAATGAAAAATCAGGCAATGGTTCTTAGACCAATTCAATTTCTTTGTTTAACTATTGGTTGCTAGAACTAAGAGTCTAGTTGCTTTGCTGCCAGACAATGTGGCTGGTGGCAGACTAATTCAACTTTGAGCAACACAGCTCTTTCTATTTTTGCACTGGCATTTTTTTTTTTTTTTCATCGAAGAAGTTGCTTGCTTGGTTATATAAAGTGTTTTAGGGTATATCCCTTATGCTTGGGGCTATTAATATTTGTCTTATCTCCTTTGAGAGAGTTTGAGATATCTTCCCTGGATTTGGGTGAAAACTTATTGTCAAGAAACCAATTGCATTAAGAATGGTTATGCATTCTATGAATGGAAAGACTGTATTATGATTTAGTTGTATATATACTTGCTGAAGTCTCAAAAGCACATAAACAGCCTGGTTGGTTGTTTGAAAATATAGTGAATGAACACGTGCAGTTATATCTGAGATGTGATTGAATAATTTTGCTTCAATGTTTTCATGAACTTGTTGAGATATTCATTTTGTATTAGAACGCCTGTTTAATAAATGAGTTGATGACAAGCAAGAGAGAATTATGCCATTTCTGATGTCTTTTACCTCTATGATCAGGAATGGGTTACAGATAGTCCATTCATCATATCACCCAGAATAACTTTTGAAGTTACCGTGCGCCTTTTGGGAGGGCTGATGGCTTTGGGATACACGATTGCAAGCATTCTGAAAAGAAGCAGCCATATCTTTTGTGATGACAGGGTGTGCGTGAAAACTGACTTGTTAGAACAACTTAATCGCCATTATGTTCAGGTACTTAAAACCTTACATAAATGTACTCTTTCAAAATTTTAGGGTGGTCGGTTGACCTTCTTCTGAACTAAAGTTGACTCAGTCTTATTGAGAATCAGAGCTCATTCTCAGATTTTTCATGGGATACTTGAATTGGGGCAATGATCTCATATGGGGTATTCATATGAAATTTTGTATGGCATTTGATCTAGATTTTTAGATGTGGTTTAATGTTATTATAGCATATAAAATCACTGTATTGGTTGCAAATAGTTGTAATTCATAGCAATGTAAACTGTCTTTTCTTGCTTGCAACAACCTGATCGATCCTATTTATTCAATTATCAATACCCCTGGATACTTCTGTGCTGCATTTTAGTTGATTGCTTTTCTATTGTTGTTTGCTGCAAATTTTGTCTGTTAGTTTCATCCTATTCCGATTTGCTGGTGCCTTATCCCTTATATTTGGGGTCTTTTTCTCTGTTTGTGTCCTGGTAGTGACCTATGGATGGCTGAAAGCCTGAAACAGCAATGCCAATCATATTAAATATGTGTCCTTATGCCTTCCACATCTCTCATCACTTCTGAAGTAAAATTCTTTTGACAACTAATTGTTGGAAGTTTGGTGCGTCATATGCAAAACTGCAGCACCTTGCTAGGGAGTTGGCAGAGTTGGTTTGTGCTGAAAGAACTACACAATCTAAGCCATCAGTGTCAGTTAAATTGTAGAATCGTTCAAAGCTTATTTTCAGCTAACTACATGTTTTTCCTGGAATGAAGGTTCAAGGTAAAGACCGACTATATGTTAAGTATGTAGCAGAGCAGCTAGGCTTGGATGGTTCATATGTTCCTCGTACTTACATAGAGCAGATTCAACTGGAGAAGCTTGTAAATGATGTCATGGTATGATTTGTCCAGCTGATTGTGCTTCTCATGTCATGCATGGTCCTTATCTGGTCAACTTGTAGGCGCTGCCTGAGGATTTGAAGACGAAGCTCAGCATAGATGATGACTTGGTTTTAAGCCCCAAAGAAGCCCTTTCCCGAGCCTCTGCTGACAGGAGAAATAAATATCTGGGCCGGTACTCTCTATTTCTTGCCACAACATGATATATCTTCCACATTAGAGAAAAGGATATGAAGAGGAAAAAAAATAGACGGTATTGAGAATTGAATTGAATTGAATAGCCCGGTTTAATAATACAACTCTTGGATGTTGGGTGACTTTTTGAGGATAGAATTTTCTAGCCATTGCAATCACTTGAAATTCAATTTCCAAAAATTCGAAGAGTTCTCCAAAAGTAATATTTCTTTTCTATTTATTTGATAAAAAGAAACAGCAATGTGGTTTCACAAATTTAGTAATTGAAATGCCTTTCAATGCGTTCATTAGTTTTATTATCAATAGCTTAGAAATTCTACAAACTAACTCATTTCTTCTGATGGTGGCCTGTACCATTTTGCAGCAGTTTGTCACATTCATATGCACATCAACAGGAGAAGAACCTGTCCAAGCTGACAAGACTCGCTGTTAACAATAGAAGGCTTGATGGAAGGCTAGAGTCACTTGCCACACTTGCAAACCAGGTTTTTCTACCCACCGGCATAACAAATTTCCTAGACTGAAATCGATGTGAAAATGGCAGTGTTGATGTTTATTATCTGTTTAATTGTATTATTTAGAACGAGCAAATTTTTTTTTTTTTTTTAACTATACGTTGTACATTTTTAAATTTGTTCCTTTCCTTTGAATATTTGTGTTCATGTGGTGGAGGTGATGAATGCATGCCTAGTCTAATACAGCTTGCCACCAGATGAACATCAAAGTTATTACCTTTCCTTTATCTCTGAAAAAAAAAAAGAATATATATATATTCCATTGTTTTCTTCTGTAAAGAAATGGTTGTTCTTTCCTCTTCTGTTGTTTTGTCTTTTACCATGCGTATGTTGCTTCCAACAGTAGAATTAGTCTTCACCATAGTTTTTCTTGGGGAGTGTTGCAGGGTGTTATTACTCAACTCTCTGAACAGATTTCCACATTAAATGAAAGAATGGATGAATTTATGTCTCGCATTGAGGAGCTGAATTCCAAGTTTGCTACCAGGAATGTTTCAGCTAGCCAACAAAACTTGGCTTTGCAGGCTGGAGCCTGCAATGGCTCAGCACCCACTTCTCTTTTGGTAACTGGGCTGGGCAATGGTTCGTTGGCGGGGTCTCTACTACCTACTTCTTCATCTTCATCTCAATTGGCTAGGGAAAACCCACTGATGGAAGAGGTAACACAAACAATATCTTATGCATCATGAGTATTGAAATGATAAGGAGAAGGAAAGAGCCAATGAAATGATATATTAAAACATCTAACGTAAGGTTGCACAATAAAGTAAATTCAGATGATTACTAACTGCTTTCAGGTTAAAAATAGTTGAAAGTAATATTTGGACCAATCTGTTGGAGGAATTGGAACCCAGTTTCTTCCTTACATGCTTTCCTTACTATTGCAAGAGAAATTTTCGCATGCAATTTATCTGGGTAATTTTGCAGTTTGCCTCCATGTATAAATGCCCTTATTGCCTCGTATAAAAAGGAGCAACTGGCCTAGTTCTCAAATATATAGTGAAAGCCTAGTGAGGCTGTGGAAGTAGGAGAAAATTCCCTGTATGTGATTTCCTGTTCTATTGCTTTTATTCTCTATCTGCTATTTTGTTCCCTAACACTAACAGCACTGTTGAGTTGGAAGAAATGGTGCATCATAGAGAATGATGATATGCAGATTAATTTTGTTGCAAGATGCTTTCACGATCAAGATGCGTTTAAGCCTGTTCTATATCATGTGCTATTGGAGTTGGTTATCTAACATGTAATGCATTCTAGATTTCATATGTAATTTTGTTGGTTATCGTCTATTGGAGTTAATTAATTTTGTTTGCAGAGTAGTAGCATGCTAGATCTCATATGTAATGCATCCTCTAATTAGCAAAACCATATGTTGATCAGATTGTATTGCTTGCACGTGGACAACATCAAATCATGCACCAACTGGATACCCTGAGTAATCTTCTCCATGACTACCTGGCGGAGAGGTCTCACCAAAAGAGAGCAGATGGGATCAGCAACGCAGTTAGCCTAGACTCCTTTACTGTTCCTCTTATACTGACTTTAGCAGTTGGGGGATTAGGAGTCCTCCTGCTGAGATGTCTGTCATCCCAAAAATGATTTTATGCCAAGCTACCGACTTTATTTCTCCTTCCATACATGTGCTTCCTTGTTTTGTTGTTGTGGTTGTTCATATTAGTTGGGAGTATCAGAGAGAGAGAAGATCCTTCAGTTTAGGCCTACAAAGTTTTAATCCTCAACAAAAGTGTATAATCTTCTAAGACATACAACTAGTCCGAATGTAATAGATCAGGGGATGAGCGTTCAAATTTTCAGTCCAGTTACAGTAAAGGTAGTAAAGGTACATTCATCTTTGCTATTATTAAGAATCCTGCACCAAAAGAGTGATCATAAAATCTTTGCCAGGGCTTTAACTTAGGAGAAAGTACGTCTATAATTTTCTGCCTCTTTTTTTATTTTGTGGTTTTATTGGAAGACTATGATCTTCTAACTTAAAATTGTATTTCTCTTGTAACTGATTTGATAAATGTTTATCCAAACAGAATTTGGCAGTAATAGTTTTGGTTCTGCTGAGTTTCTGTGGGGTTGCCTTTGCACAGTTATGGATCTCATCAGGGAATTTAATTCATGTACTCCATCTGGGCAATGTGGACATTGTGCGCTTGCCTACCTAAGTCAGTACGTGTGAATACTTAATTTTGCTGAAGTAAAGTAGAATAATAGCTAGCTAAACTTGTAAAAATTCTACTTTTCTCAATCAGACTAATTATTTGTTGTGCTTGCAATCGCAACACAACATCTTCACCTCAGTGACTTCGTTTAAGTTACTTCTATGAGTGGATAATATATCTAGATCAACTTTAGACAAGACGAAAAATGAAGAATGCTAAACCCCTCCGCCTCAACCTTCTTCCCAGTCTGTCTCATCCTTGTCATCTCCTGAAGCTTCTGCTTCAGCATTCAAGTCACTGACCTTGTAACTTTCACTTGCGTTCCCTGCAGTAGTGGGGGGGCGAAACATGTAATAAATAAGCAGCGAATGACATCAGGCAATCAAAAGCACAGGCAAGTTTTAATAGTAACTTTTGGGTTGTGAGGTTTGAAATTCACCGCATGCAAACCCAGTTAGTCATTTTGTAATTTTAGCCGCATCCAATTGATTTGAGAAAAATTTTGGTTATAAGTGCCAAAATGGGTTATCGGGTGGGGTTCGAGTTGGGTCGCTTGGGGTCGAGTTACTTATAAGTCAAGTTATTTTCAGGTCATTTCGGATTGGATCACTTTGGGTTGGAATCACTTCGAGTTGGAATCAACTCATGGGTTGACGACGTCATAAAAAATGATAATGTGACATTTTTTATTAAAAATTTTGATAATTTAAAAAATTTCAAAAATTTTGTTAAAAATTTTTAAAAATTAAAGAAAATTATATGATCAAAAAATTATTGAAGAAGTTTTTTTTAAAACATTCAAAAAAATTAAAATAAAATTTAAAATTATATAAAAAATCTCAAAATATTTTAAAAAAATTATAATTAAAGTTTATATTGAAAATACTAGAATTTATACTTTTTATAATATAAAATATGCTAAGTTTTTTTATTTTATTTTTTTGTTCCCTTAAGAAAAAAAAAGTTTGGGTTAGACGAGTTGGGTTAGGGTTGAATTCAAATTTGACCCACGATTTTTAGGTCATTTTAAGTTAAGTCATTCTTCACGTAGGGTTTAGATCATAATTTTTTAGACAGTTCATATCAACTTATCGGATCGGGTCAGATTTTGACACCTCTAATTTTAGTAGTTTGAGCCTAAATTGGATTGGTTCAGCTAGTTTCAGCAGCGCGGGCAGGAGAGAATTTTTAAGTTTGCTTTAATGCATTTAATTATTGCACTCATGAGTCAGTGGAATAAGACTGTTCTACTCGTCACATCGAGTTCATTCTGCTTCCAAATCTTAAGAACAAAAACTAGGAAATATTTATTTCTAAAAAAGTTATGAAGGGTTTTTGCAAAGGAACCCTAGTCATTGGTGCCAATTTATGCTGAAAAGAAACCTGAAAATAGTTTAGAAGCAGTTTACAAAAAATACGAAAAAAGAGGAACAGGAAATGAAAAATTTCTTGGTAGCCAGACTTTGCAATGCCAACAGAAGCCTTTGGAAATTACACTACCAAAATTGTAATAAATAACTTGACAGCGCAGTATAATTTTGAGTACGAAACAATAAAAGCTAAGATGACCCATAAAGGCTAGAAAGAGGAGGACTAAATCACCACCTCCAGTTAGGGTAGAAGAGAGGGGGAGGGGGGAGTGACGGATGCTATTTTCAATTTAGAAAAATATGCACAGCCAAATCATAATTTTGTCGAAAAATCATGCGCTATAAATCGACTACTCCAAAGGAGTGGATTCCTGGGTCTTGTCACCACGTTTGAACTCAATTCCTACTGTTACAATCTTAAACGTGTGGCCCATCATTCAACATATATAATTTATCAATATACAAAAGATGCAGTGCAAATATTAATGAGTGTAATTTGTGTAGGGATGCATGTAGAGATGCTCAGAGCACACTACAGCGCACCAACAAGAAACCAAGTTATGCTCTTATGAGAAAAGATGGGGTGCTAAGAACCACCTTTCATCAATTTAATAAGATATAAAAGATGCAGCCCATATTAATGAGAACAACTTATTTAGAACCTAGGATGCATGTAACGAAGCTCAGAACATGCGGCAGCACATAAATAACAAACCAAGTTATGCTATGAGAAGAAAGGGATAATGGGTTTAGAATGATATTACCTTTGTTTATGCAAGAAATGGCAATTGTGTTCTACCATACCCTAGCCCCTGAGAAGATTTAGAGGCATCAATGGAGGAAGAATCACGGTTTCCTGCACGGCTAGCGGCACTCTATCGAGCTTCCCATGCTTGAGGATTTCCAAATTCAGGTACAGGTAAATCTTTGACTTTGCTTAATTGTTCCATTAATGGCTTAAGTTGTCCCTCAGCCATTTCATTCTGTCCATTCTTAAAGGAATGAAATATGGCAAAATGCATTGAAGAACAGTCAATACGGTAAGAGTTCAAATGTTGAAACAAGTTTTACAACTGCATTCAACCACATTTACTTATCTGCATCTAAAGATCAAATAGGCATTCCGCATAAACAGATGAATTAATGTCTCGATAAACATAAAGATGCCATCACATCCATTTTCACAAAGTTAAATAAGAGTGATGTACAATGCCAAGGTGAAACAACTTTTAAAAATTTCATTGGATATCACGTAAAAGTAATGAGCACTTAACACCAAATAGTTTATTGATGAAAATGCCAAGCAGGCAAGATTTGAAGAAAAGAAAATTCCTGTAGCAGAAACATAAGGATTAAAACTGGCCAAAAAATTTGCCATTAGAAAGGGTTCCTTTACCAGCCTCCCTCGTAGCCTGCTTGTTTCAGTTGAGGCCAATACTCTTCAGGTCAAGGATTCAAGGGCTGGAGTGTAGGGATAGAGAAGGAATGAAGAAAAAAGAAAGTATTCCCTCATCTCAAACAAAAGCAGCGAAGATAAATTCGATATTGCGGCAACTTTAAGGCATTGGCACAGATGTCTATTTGGTATCTTTTATAGATAATTTGCTAAAAGAGAAGACAAACTCACCAGGGAACCACAATGCAAATGTATATTAGGTACTTTATTCAGCTCTGTTGCATAAAGCGTATATGATTTCTAGGAGAAGTAACACCTAGCAAGTAAAATGACTCAACTGTACAAGAGTATAATGGAGGCTAAAATTCAAACTTGGACAATATAATAAGAAACACTATGCTCAAAGGGGCTTTTAGCACTTCAAAGGAGAAAGGACAGAAGCATCTTAAATGTATTTAACTTCTCAAAAGTGTTGAAAATAATTTTTGTATTGAAATTAGAAATTTGTGTTAACATGGATGCTCTGTTCAAACTTAAATTAGCTTAAATAATTCGTTAAAATAAAAGAAAATGACTTATTTGTAAGAAATAAAGTGATTTAGTCTCGTTATTCATATAATAAACGGTTCTTTGCAATTAATAATTACTAATCAAGATCAATTACTCACTTATTAGATGAAATTAAGTGCATTTAACTCCTCAAAACTTGTTAAAAATGCATTTTGCATTAAAATTAATGATTTGTGTAAATATTGATATTTTGTCTAAATTCAATTTGGGTTAAAGAACTCATTAAAATGAAAGTAAATGACTTAATTGTAAGAAATGATGTGATTTAGTCTCATTATTTATGCGATAAACTATTTTTTACAACTAACAAAAGTTAATTAGGATCAATTACTTACTTATTAGATGGAATTAAATGCATTTAACTTCTTAAAACTTGTTAAAAATGCATTTTGCATTAAAATTAACGATTTGTGTAAGTACGAATGCTTTGTTTAGGTTCAATTTTGGGTTAAATAACTCATTAAAATAAAAGGAAATGACTTATTTGTAAAAAATGATATGATTTAATCTCGTTATTCATGCGATAAACGGTTTTTTGCAAGTAATATATGCTAATCATGATTAATTACTCACTTATTAGAGAGAATTCAATGCATTTAACTTCTCAAATCGTGTTGGAAATGCATTTTATATTGAAATTTACAATTTGTATAAGCATGTTTGGCCAGTTATCTCCCAAGGTCCTAAAAAAATCACCAAAATCGAAAATGGAATCATTGTCAACAAACTCGAAAGCGAGTACATCCTCAAAAAAGCCAAAATTAAATACACTAATTTAAAAGTCAAATACTTATTTTATTGTGCTCTGACTTTTGAGGAATATAGTCATATCTCTCGTGTCAGTCAACAAAAGAAATATAGGATACCCTTATTGTGATGTATGAGGGAACTACCTAAGTCAAGGACAGTATGATTAATATTTTTATGCGTGAATATGAATTATTTGAAATGAGTAATGATGAAAACCTTACCGATATATATTCTAAATTTACTGCAATGGGTAATTTTTTTAGAAATCTTGGAACAAATATTAATAATGCAGAACTCGTCAAAAAATTGCTAAGGTCCATTTTAGAATTATGGGATACAAAAACTGTTGCAATCTTAGAGTCAAAGGATCTAAATACCTTGCAGTTGAACAAGTTGGTGGGTTCACTGCTCACCTATAAGATGACATACAAAAAGAGAACTGCGGAGAAAGAGAAAGGCGTGACATTTAAATCCTCCAACTTGACTAAAAGAGAAGTCAAAAATGATGAAGATGAGGATGACGATGATGATCGCTCATTCAATGAGTGAGACCAAGAAGAGTTCGTAATGCTTGCTCGGTTTATTACAAATGTAACAAACTCATACATATTTCAATCAATTGTCCAAACAAAAGAAAGCAAAAAAAGAAAACAACCAAGAAAACTTATAAAGCTACTTAGGATGATTCTAGTGACTCAAATGACGAGTCCTCTGATGGCAAAGTTAGCTACATCTGCTTCATGGGAAAAGTAGTTAGGTAAATTCAAATTATCACTTGTGTGATGATGATATGATAAATATGCTTGAATGTATGAATAAAGAAGTGTTCAAGTAAGTAGCCAAATTTAATGATCTCAATACTTGCTTAAAAGCAATAGAAATCAAGAGTGAGATCCTAAAACACTAATATGAATTACTTAAAAAAAAAGTAAAGATTCGCAAAAAGCACACAATGTTGTTTTAAACAAGTTAAAAGAAGAAAAGCTTTACCTTAACAAAGAAAATGAAGATCTCCTAACTTCCCTTTTAAAGTTCGTTAAGGGGAAAGAAAAGTTTAATTCATTGATTGGATATCAAAAGCCACTTAATGATAAAACTGGATTGAGTTTTCAGTCACATAAAATTCAAACCAAGGCTGCTAACACAAATGCACAAGCATCCACTTCTAAGAACAATAATCATGTATTTATGTATGCTCATGTATCACGGCGCCATAATATACCTCACTAATCAATTAGACAATCATCACAGCATGATCATTCATCACAAAAAACACTAATTTATGATTCATGTAGACCATCTTTCCATACATATAGGCCTCATAGGCATAACTTCATTTGAGCATCTCATGGACATTCATTCTCTCAAAACAAATATCATGTTCAATGTCATTATTGCAGTGATTTTGGTTGTATGATTTATGCTTGTAACATTAGAAAAAGCATACATAATATGAGGAATTCTTATAAGGGTGTGAAACACACTGAAACTATCCAAAAAGAATCTAAAGAAATTTGGGTACCTAAAATTAGATAAATTTTATGTAGGTATATTTGAAAAGTCAGTTAAAGAAAAACAAGTGATACTTGGATAGTGGATGTTCAAGACATATGACTGGCAATGCTGAACATTTTCATTCACTTAAAACTATTGATGGGCAGAAGATAACATTTGGAAATAATTTCAAAGGTAAAATAATCAACATTAGAAAATTCGGTAAGGAAAATTCTCCAATCATTGATAATGTTTTTCTAGACGATAGTCTAAAGTATAAGTTGTTCAGTATTAATTAACTTTGTGATAGCAGATACAAAGTCTCATTTGAACTTAATACTTGTGTTATTTCAAATTCCAAAACAAATGAGACCTTATTTGTTGCCAATAGCTGTAAGAATGCATATGCTATTGATTTTACTCTCTTTTTAATCAAAATGTCAAGTGTTTTGCCTCTATGAGTGAAGAATCGTGGATATGGCATAGACGCTTGGGGCACGCAATTATGGAATAGTTGTCCAAATTGAACAAACACGACCTCGTGGATAGACTACCCAAACTTAAATTCCAAATAAACAAACTATGTGATGCTTACCAAATGGGAAAATAGGTAAAAAGTTCTTTTAAGTGTAAAGAGATATTTTCCACCTCTAAACATCTTCAATTATCACATATAGATATTTTTGGCCCACCTAAAGTCTCTACGTTAGGTGGTAAGCATTATGTATTTGTCATAGTAGATGATTATACTAGATTTGCATGGGTGTTGTTCCTCGCTTACTACGACGAGACATTTAAAGCCTTTGAAAGGCTTTACAAGCAATTGCAATTTAAGAAAAGATGTTTCATCACTTCAATTAGAAGTGATCATGGAGGAGAGTTTGAGAATGAGCGTTTCAAAAAATTTTGCATCGCTCAAAGAACCTCTTATAATTTTTTAGCTCCGAGAACTCCTCAACAAAATGGGGTAGCTGAACGCAAAAACAGAACCTTACAAGAGATAACTCGGACTATGCTCAACAAGTTTAGTTTGCCTAAATATTTTTGGGCCAAAATTACCCATACGGCATATCATGTGTCAAACCAGGTTCTAATCCATCCGTTACTCAAAAAGAATCCCTACGAACTTTGAAATGGGAGAAAGCCACAAATCAATTATTTCAAGGTGTTTGGATGCAAGTGTTTCATTTTAAACTAAAGACAATCTTGAAAATTTTGATTTGAAGGCCAATGAAGGCATCTTTCTAAGATATTCTTTTACTAACAAAACATATAGAGTTTTCAATAAAAACCCAATAAAAAAGGATTCTTTAGATGATGCAGGTATCAACAAGGAAGTGAATTTAAATGATACAACAAGGAAACACAAAAAATGTCCCTAACATTGAAACTGAGCAACCCAAAGCTAGCATTTTTAATTTGGAGAATTCAGAAAGTTTGGAAAATATTGTTCATAAATTGCTAAGAGCATGGAAACATACCGGTAAATCATTTTATGATCAAATTATTGGTAATGTTTCTGATTTCCTTAGAATTAGATCATCATCTAAGAACATGAATACTAAGTTTGCACTCATTTCTTAAATAGAGCCAAAAAAATGTAGAAGATGCAATGAGTGATGAACATTAGGTGCATGCCATGGAGGTTGAGTTAAAACAATTTTTAAAAAATCAAGTGTAGACTCTAGTTCCAAGACCTAGCAACCATCCTATCATAGGCACTAAGTAGGTGTTTTGAGACAAACTAAATGAAAGTGGAAAAACAGTGAGAAACAAAGTAAGATTAGTGGCCAAATGATACAATTAAGAAGAAGGGATAGATTACAATGAGACATTTGCAATTATAGCTAGATTCTAAACCATTCGCATCCTATATGAATTTTACTTTATATCAAATGGATGTAAAAATTGTTTTTTTTTATGGCTATATTGTTGAAAAATTGTACGTTGAGCAATTCCCAGGTTTTGAAGGTTTGAAAGCATGAAATTCTCAGATCATGTTTTTAAGCTTTCTAAAGCCTTATACAATCTAAAACAAGCTCCTCGAGCTTGGTACGACCGACTCAAGTCATTTTTTATGGACAAAGGATTCTCAAAAAGTAAGGTGGATACCACGTTATTCACAAAGAAAAAGATAAAAAATTTATTAATTGTGCAAATTTACGTTGATAATATTATTTTTGGTGCCACTAACGACTCTTTGTGCAAGGAATTTGCTTCTCAAATGGAGAAAGAATTCAAAATGAGCATAATAGGAGAACTTAGTTTCTTCCTAGGTTTACAAATCAAGGAAAGTAAGATGAAATTTTCATTAACTAAACTAAGTACGCGAAAGAAATTTTAAAGAAGTTTGGAATGGAGAATTCAAACTCTTGCGGAACTCCGATGCCAACCTCCATTAAGCTTGATAAGGATGAAAACGGTAAGAAGGTAGGATAAAAAAAATATCGAGGTATGATCGAAAACCTTCTTTACTTTATTGCTAGTAGGATTGATATTATGTTTACAGTATGCTTGTGTGTGCATTTTTAATCATTACCTAGAGAGTCTCATTTAGTTGCATTAAAAAAGATGCTCCACTATATCAAAAATTCTACCTGTTCAGGATGATATCCTAAAAGTGAGTCATTTAATCTTGTTGGTTATTTGGACTCGAATTGATCTAGTGATAGACTTGACAAAAAAAAGTACCACCAATACTTGCCAATTTTTAGGAAATGCATTAGTCTTATGGTCAAGTAGAAAAAAAAAATTTCGTAGCACTTTTCACAGCTGAAGCTGAATACCTTGTTGCAGGTAGTTGTTGTTCGCAAATTATTTAGATGAAACAAACTCTTATGGATTTGAAATTGCATTTTTCTCAAATTTTCATTTGCTATGACAACACTAATGCTATAAATCTCACTAAAAATCTCATTCATCCTTCTAGAACCAAGCATATAGATCTTAAACATCATTTTATCCGTGATCATGTGCTCAAAAGGGATATTACTCCTGAGTTTGTTGGGACTAATGACCAATTTGTGGACAATTTTACAAAAACCATTGAGTGAGGATAGGTTCATCAGCATTAGAGAGCATTTGTGAATGGTAGAAGCATCTTAGGCTTTCACTCATGCATTTGTGAACCTATATTCTATAAGTCCCCTAAGGTTTCATTTTTTTTATACTTACCTTGAATTGAAATGCATTTTTTGTTGCTTGGTTGGTTTTTTTTAGTAGAATTGATATTTGTTTTATTCAGCTATAGCTTCCTGAAAGGGGAATAATATTTTGAGGCATTTAGGGGGAGAAGCATAACACCTTTTTTTAAATTAGATATCATTTTTGACTATGACCAAAAAGGGGAGAGACATGACATGTTTTCTTATTGATGCATATGAGCTTTATATTTGACTATATTATTAATTGCATCAATGTTTTGTCATCATCAAACAGGGAGAGAGTGTTAGACCCTAAGATTTTATTATTCAGTTTTGATTGATTACAAAACATTGATAATTACTAATATGTTTATTTAAGTTTGTGTAGTTACAAATTTTATATTAATGCTTTCATGCTAGCAAAGCTTCAATTTTTTGGAGTATGAAAAAAGTGAACAATGGTCTATAAATAAGGATTTTTGTAGCAACATTATTGGTCCAAATTTGAAGGCCCAATAGAACAATAGATTGACCCAATATGGAGGCACACGTGGTCCAAATTTGAGGCCCCAAACTTGCTGGAACTTACTTGCAACTTTGAAAATCACTGCAGATAGTTGGAGAAGACTCATGTGATGAATCTTATATGGATGGAACGATAATTCTGTCTAGTTTCGAAATCCTGAATAATCATCTCAATTAGATATTTGTGGAGAAAGTTATGGTCCATCAACTAAAAGATGCTCAATCTGTTAAGGCAGACAAGATTAGTCAAATTTAAGAGATGATTGCGACCAAATAGGAAAGAATTTACTGTTAATTCTTATATGCATACAAAGATAATTCTGTTTAGTTTTCAAATTGACAATAATTGCGGCAATTGAATATCTATAGAAGGAGATATTGCCAAAAAACTAAAGAGTGTATAGTCTGTCCATTCCAACTGGATCAATCAACTTCTAGAAGGTACCATGGCTAGCTAGAGTGGAATCAAGCTATGATATAGGATGGAAAGCTCTGGATGTCTACTTTCAAACACAAGAATCCAGACACAATTTGGAGCTATATACAGAGAGATATGAATGATTTTCTGAATAGTTGTCAAATCTATCAAGACAATCATCGAACAATCATCATCATTCAATGCCACGATTTTGGCAATCAAGAGAGCTTTTGAAATAAAAGAGAGGGTATTTGTGTTGAAAGAAAATGAGTGTTTCTTTGATTAAGAAGACTAGTGTGTGCATTCTTTAGTTATACAAGTGTTTGAAGTTGGAATAGTGATTAGAGATCACAAAGTTGTTGCTATTTTCCTCACGATTGGGGAGTTATTTTGTTAGTGGAGTTAAAACTTCCAAGATGGAATGTCTTGAGGAGAGGACGTAATAACAAGAGTTCCGAATGTTTATAAATCGCTTGTGTCCCGCTTCTTCTCCTTGTACTCTTTAATATTTGTTCTTACGCAGACACTTAACAAGTTCTTTGTTCACTTGTTTATTTTCTTTTATTGGCATAGATCATTTCAATTCTCTTATCTAAAAATTGTTATCATTTGTTATGTACTTATTCGTTTTATATGTCATAATCTATTTTTTAAGGTTTATTATTCGGCTGATTCATTATAGATATTTTTATGGCTCAATTTACATTTAAGTTTTTATTTTTAATAATACTTGATTTTTAGTAACATGTCCTTCGATTATTTAGTTTACCCCCCTCTTGGGTACCTTTTAGGACCAATATGTTCTTTCTGTTCGGGGATGATATCCCTCACAAGAGGAAAGAGGGCTTTTTGTTTAGTTAGGGTCAAAGATGCACGGACACTCTAAATTTGGAGTCGTACAAGTATCAGACATGTGTTGGATACAGACACGTGCCTAACATGTCTTGGACACGCCAAGAAGTTTCCAATAAAAAAATTTTGAAAAAAAAAAAATTGGACATGCGTGTCGGATACGGTAAAGAGGTGTGTCGGAAGCACCTAGAATACGTTCATAAACACACTCATATCCAATTGAATAAATTTCAACAAAAACCATGAGATTTCAAGGTCCAAACCTAGATACAGAAAACCCAGAATTTGAAAGAAAAAAACGAACCAAGAAAAAAAAGAGTGAAAATTTTAGGACCCGAGAAATGCAAATCTTGGGAAAAAGAAGAGTAATTTACTTACCTGAGATTGTGGAAAGGTTCAATCTTGTTGGCATATAGAGGAACATCATCCCCTAATTTGTGGCAGTGATCAAATGCATCCAATCTCACCTGCTCTACAAAGCCGCAGAGGAACACCACTACCACTGCCAAATAAGCCATTAGCCTTTTCTTCTTCTCCACAATTCCCCCAACAACATATCACAGACAGATAAGTAACGCCACAGAGAGAGAGAGAGAGAGAGAGAGAGAGAGAGATAAAATTGTGTTGTTTAGTGGGGGAGGGGTAAATCAGCTCAAGGGCCTAGTTAAAACTCATAAAGCTGAAAGCTCAAAACGCATTATTTTTTAGTTTTTCTTTTTTTATTGAATTGATGTAAATAAAGGGTGAGTTTGTGATATGATGTAGTGTAGTATGATATAAATAGTGCATTTGATATGTGGTATAGATAAAAGGAAAATGCTTTGTTCAATTAGATTCTAACATTTTAAAATTTTAAAATTCATAGTTTAGTTTATTTATAGAATTCGTACTTAGTATAATGTGTGGCTTTTGATATATATTATCTATTTAGATATATATATATATATATATATATATATATATATATATATATATATATATATAGTAGTATTGGACTCGTATCCATATCTATGTTTTTTTAAAAATTGACGTGTTCCCATAACTATATCCACTATATCTGTGTCCGTGTCCGTGTAACTTAGGTTAGAAAGTTGCTCTAAAGAGATGAAAAAAGAGGTTCAGGCAAGGCTTACTGCAAAAATTAGTTAATGACTTCCGTGGGAATTGAAGTTTGAAAATTTTCCCATATTTATCGCATTCTATTGTTGTCTTTTTGCTGATTAATTATTTACTCCGAAGAAATAGTTTGTAATGTAACACAAATTTATGGGAAGGAGTTCAGAAGTGGAAAATATAAACGGTTTTTCATATATTTTTAGAGGAAATGGAAGCATTTTGGGCAGCACTTGGGCCTTATAAGTAGCTTTAACGTTGGATTCACACGTTCTCATGTATCTCACTTCAAGATCGAAATTGTTGTCGTGCATCTTTAAGCTTCTTGCAGTCCATAATGTTTTTTCCAGCAAAAGGATTGGGAAGCTGAGGCGCTAACTTGGATAACATTGTTTTCCCTCTACTTATAGCTTATGCTGGCATTTTCATCTTGTTTACTCCACGACAAAGTAATCATAATTGATTCACATTGTTGAAAGTAATCGAACCAGAATTTGGATGGCAGAAAGTGGGTCGACTTAGTTAGATTATAGGAAATGACATGGGTACACTGTCTGAAATTTTTGATCTAAATTTGGCTTGAATTGTAACAAATTTTTAATTTTTTACAACAATAATTTTTTTTTGTAATAAAAAAAAAAGTAATTTATACTTTTTTGTTACAAAAAATATTACTGTAATTATAAAAAATTAAAAATCAATTATAATTCAAGCAAACCTCAAGCAAAAAAAAGCTTCGGGCAATGTACTTTTTCCCTATAAAAAAAATGATTTTGGTAATGGTCTGCAAGATAAAGGAAAGTTATAGAGTATCGAAGTAAGACTTGACATTAGCATTTTAATACTTAAGTTAGTAATGGGTAATAGTATAAAGACTATGGAATTACAGGGAATGTGGCGATTATCTTGGAAATAATATCCTCTGAAGTATATAAAAGCCCAGATTGAGAAATGCAGCAATACCATTTCTTTTTTTGGTTTTCTAAAGTTGCTCAATAATGACTTATTTTACTCAACTGGAAAGTTTTTTAACACCTTTGGACTTTTGAGCAACGAGGTATCCAAATTTGAGTAAAATAGCTTGAACTTGAGTAATCATTCAAGAAACTCGTTTTACTTAATTTAGAAGCGTTTTACTCAATTTTTTACTTTTGTCTAATTAATACTTTGGGATTTTTGAGTAACTAATTATTTAAAATTTCAAAATTGAGTAAACTAGCTTAAAATTGAATAATTACTCAGAAACAGTTTGCAATAGTTACTCAAAAACAATTCGTTCTACTCAATATATATGAGGGCACTTTGCTCAAAATGATCCAAAATTTCAAAATAGTAAAAGCTAAAGTCATTTTATTCGATCTTAGATTTGTTAGTAACAAGTCGCCAAAAGAAAAAAAAATACAAAATATAAAGTGAAATTTAGTAGTAGTTACTCATTTCCACAAGTGTTTTATTCAATCTGAAAGTGTTTTCTCGGTCTCTTTATATTTTTGAGTAACACGTTACATAATATCAAAATACAAAAATTAAAAAAATAAAAGCAGAAAGCATCTTCCTTGATTAGGTTTCGGAATCTTCGAAATATTGTCTATTGATGAAAAGGTAATCCTATTATCAAGTAAACCTGACCCAGTGCCAAATTGATTATGGTCCTAAGTTCAAAACACCTATTACGGTTAATTCCATGAGGCTTTGAACCATTAGCAGGCTGATTATTGTTCCAATACAAGCACTTTCTGTTATAGTTTCAATTCCAACTTTGGTTTAGGTTCGGCTTTAATACAAATTGAAACCTTTTTTTAAAATTTTAAAAACTTTTAGAAAATTTTCATTAAACAAGCAAATATGGATGTCAGTAATGTTGTGAGTGAGACTATAACAAATTCATTAGCAAATATATGAAAATAAAGAAAAAAATTTATATAAATAAAAGGTTGAAGGTTAATTCTTAACTGAAGTTGTCTACATATCCTTTCGAGATTTATCGAAATCAAATTTCATATAGTTTTTTTTTTTTTTTTTTATCTGTCATAACTAAAAAAATTACAAAAAATTCACAAAATTTTCTGCCTGCACCACAATTATCAGGTTATAAAATAATCATGAATATTAGTAACAATAAAACTACACAACCAATTAAAATATTTTAAGAAGTCATATAACATTTATATATGCTGAATATCAATAGGTATGAACGTCCATTGAAAATCTTTTGACACGTCGATCATTGCCTTGCTAAAAAATTGTCGTTCTTTCATTATTTGTGGTTATGAACACAAGTAAAGATCTCTGGTCCCAGGAAAAAAAAAAAAAGCACAAGTAAAGATCTAATCTGATATGAGTATGCTAGGGGAAGTCAACGTATCTTACATGCAGAATTCAATAGATGACAGAGACGTACGGTGTGATAAATTTTGTTGTCCATATACGTATACTTGGTTTTTTCAAATCGTCTATTCTTTTTGTACTCACGTATAGTTGCATTATCAAACCCAATTGCAAAATATTTTGTAAGTAAATTAAATTCTTGCAAAATATAATGTATAATGGCATGAATATTATAGGAAACATGTTTTTTATCGAATAATTTAAATGCAATAATACATTTTTGCAAATTCCATTCAATGACATTCCAATAACATATAATACTCATATAATAATCACTCTGCCAATTGTCACTCCAGGTGTCACAATATCCATCAAAGTAAGGCAAAAAAATTTGATGTTGTTGAATAACTTGTTTATTTAAAAAAATTTGAGATAAGGCAAGGCAATATTATTAATGAATAACTTGTTTTTTCTTTTTTGAAATTAATAATGTTATATATATATATATATATACTGTTTTAGTTAAAATTAACAGTCCAAATGTCTCAATTTAATGGAATTGTTGTCTTGCCCATAAAAAGACCGCTAACAAAAGACGAGCTATATTTACTTCAAGAGAGAATCAATGAATCAAATGGATATATCTTGTCGATTACTTAACTCTTAAGCAATTTGTGTGAACTTAAGTTCATGAAATAAGATCCATTAAATCCATCCAATACAAGGGATTCCCTTGTATTTTATCCTATGCGCACTGGGTTTTCAGATGCGCCTTTTTAACAACCACCTCTTGCGTGGTTAGAGTGGCTAAAGGACTTGCCCTCCTGCGCAGTCACAAATGCGGCTCCTTGACATGACAAACGGTAGGGTTAACCATGCAAGGGTTCTACCCAGTCTCAAAAGACCGGCGACACTTATTAATTTCTTAGAGTTCGTTCTCTCAAAAATTTAATGTAAATAATCCGATCTATTTAGTATTAAATGTTTTACACAGTCTTCTTTAAGGGGTCTATAGGAACAATCGTGTTTACCCATTTTCAACAACCAAAAGGCATCTTTGACACATGCCAAGTTGTGAAGGGATTAAACGAGTATATGCTGTCAAAAAACGGTATTTAACAAGGTAGAACTCCATAATATTCAATTTTTTTTTTTGGGTGAGACACTCAATTTAATTTATGTCTCCGGGTTCCAAATTAGACGATCTCAATTTATAATATAGTCAAGTGAACAAACCATATAGGCCCATGTGCAGAATCCTTTAGTTTCATTTCGTATGGATAACCTGTTTATGATTAATATACCACGGCTGAGGGTTCTAGGTAAAGAATTACATAAATTATTAGCACAAGAGCTCTACTACATAATTGTATTTTAGATAGCACTAAAATAACTATATAATTTATATAATTGAATCTATAAGCTTATCTGTTTTTTCTTTTTTTCAAATTCAACAATTTAATAACTTATATCACTTTAATTCTACCTAAAAAATCTCACCAAATATTTTTCGTTAACAAAAACAAAAAAAGTTAATCCTGTCCCATAGATTGAATCACCTAAACCTAATTATATGCCATAACGTGTACGTGGCATGACAAAGAGACAAGGGCCAAACAAAAAAAAAGGCAACTTCGCGGAAGTTGCATGAAAGTGTTTCTGATTGGCTAAATGTTTCTTCTGACTTATGTCTTTCTGCATGCTTCCTACGATAACGTTGACAAGCCTTTTTTTAATCCATTTTTAGAGTGTCCAACAGCTTTACTTAATGATTCCTTCAGTAGGAATTTTGCAGGAGGGCATTGCTAAATCTTCTTTATATGGGGCCTCGCAGATGCATCACGCTTTCCATCTCCCACTATAATAAGTCAAAAATTGTCATCCATAAACAATAATTTGTTTCCCCTTTCCCTATTTATATACATGTATATATAAAGCACATGCACCTCCTTTTTGTAACAAACATCACATCCTTTTCAGTTTTCCTTGTGTCAATTGCAAACACTTGAAAATCTGTAATGGGATTGGTGATATGTAATCTGTAAAGGGTTTTTGTTCTGTGTTTCGTAATTTGGTAAATGTTGCCAAGATGTTCTTTTTAATCATTTGCGCTTGCAGCTTGATGTTCTACGTTGGTTTCATGTGTGTATCTCTTTTGTTGTCAACAAAGATGGTGTTTGTACTTCTCTGCTTCTTCGGTCCAAGGCTGTGTCGGGTTGTTGCCATGTTCTTGTGTTTTCTGTGTTCCTTGTTCTTTTTATTGGCCCAGAATATAGACAAATCCAAATCGGCCATCTTCTGATCGTGAACAGCTTGCAATCAAGCTTAATTAGTCGCCAACCGCGCAAGTTCCTTGCGGAGACAGACACTTCGCAATTGAAGCTGGACTTGCATGTCGACTGTGCAGATCAAAGGGAGAAGGTCTACGACAATGCGACTCGACCCATCCTATTTTTACTTTCTTTCTTTTCTATTTTTTTTTCTTCCTTTTTTGTAAAAATTGCATTGGGGTTTGAGATTCAGATTCAGTCTGGAGACGATTCGAGTATCAGTGAGAAACTTGAGACATCTTTTTGCTTGAAAACCATCCATGTTCATTAGCATGTCGTCAATCAAAAGTACAAATATCTATCTAGGATTTTGAACATATATACAACTGATTATATTCTCACCCAAAATTTATTTTATTTTTATGTATATTTATTGCTCTCTTACTTTTGATTTTCTTTTGTCTTCCGAGCAGAATTAATGCTTCATTATATACAAGTTGTGGTTTTATTCCAATTGACTATTTATATAGAGATTTTCATTAGTGGGGAGGAGAAGGGAGATTACTTGAGAAAGAATTGGGCTGTGCAACTACTCTATTTCGACCTTGGGAAGGAAAAGTAATTCATTTCCCAGGGGAGCATGAACCTAAGGTTTTTTTTTTTTTTTTTTTTAAATGTCTCATCATTTTTTTGTTCTTATATTCGATCCATTAGTTTTAATCTCCGTGGGCTGAAGAATATGTGGCGGCTTGTGCACTGTTACGAGGAATGGATATCTATGGTTGTTACAATTAATTGTTTAAACCAGTTAAATCACTTATCTCTCTGATTTTTCAGTTTAATGTCCAATTTCGTCGAGTCAACAATGGCCCAAACCAAAATGATGTAATAAATACCAATTAACTATACTATTGATCAATTAGAGTCGTTGCTAAAATTGAAATTTTTGAATTTGAGTCTGAATTAAAGTCAATTAACAAACAAACAAAAAAAAAAACACAATGAATATATATAAGGAATCCAAAATAATTAATGAATTATTCGCCTTTCTCATTGTCCATCCAAACTTGTCACCGGCCAAACCAAAATCTCTCTAATCTCAACAGCTCCCCGCCCACCGAAAGACATCGTGCCCAAGCCAACTTCCTCAAGCCGTCACCTTCCACGATTAAGCCACCTGCTGCTCAAAGCCCCACAAATTTCCATGCGTTGCCGCCTCAAACAACCTTCTCCACCCCAACATGGATCTACCTTTTTGAAGTTTTAAAATTATAAACGCATTGATTGGACTATTTGTTGTCGTTTGTGGCCAAAATTCGTGAAGATAAGACCATAAATATTCGGTGGTTGAGCTGGTACTATCAATACCGACTTGCAATAAGAGAAGATAAGCCGGTTTATGGCACTAACTTGCATGACAAAAATATGTTTTTTTTTTTTTTCTTAAAGACAGTCAAAATCCATAAATAAGAGAGAAGAGATGGAGGAGGCCGGATTCAAACCCCTCCTCTTCCTTGGTCAAAAGCTGATGGCAGCTGCCCTAGAGCAGTTAAAAATATCTTCAACCGTGCAGTCAGCCAAATTAATGAAGTCAATTAATTGCACAGAAGAAAATAAACAAAGGGATTATTTTTTAATGGATTTGGAGCATAGTTCAATTTCTAGCCCTAATAATACCCAAGTGCTTTCATCATTTACATATCATGTTTTCGATGATTTTTGAGTGATTTATAGATTTGTGAGGATAAGTGAGAGGATAGAATTAGTAGGATACTTGAATTGAGAGATTTTGGACTTAAAAATATATGAGTGCAACTTATAAATTCTCTTTTACTTAGAAAAAGAAATATGCTTTGATATGTGTTTGCCATATAATTAAAGTCAATGAACGGAAATTATTGTGTCTTTGTTTTTTGTTTGTACTAATATTTTACCATTATTAAATATTTTACTTAGATAATTAATGAAAAATATTCTGTGAGATTTTTATTAACTGTTATATGCCTAAATTTTAAAAAAATAAATAAATAAATTATTAAATATTATCAAATTGATTATATTGTCACTTTAATTCTACTTAAAGTACAACTATAATTAATTTAGATCACAAGTCTTGTAAATTAAGGAATTATACTAGAAAGGGTAGTTGATTTTGTATTATATTTTGTGTCGGCGGCAAAATTGACATCGACAACGAAATACATGGTGGAGAAATGGTAAAATAATTTCAATTGGTGACATATTCAATCTGTGACATATTAAAAAGCGAATCTTGTTAGTTGAATAAGGACAAGCAACTATGTTAAAGAGGAGAAAAACAATTCCGAGAGGCTTTGATAAAACAAGAGTACTTATGAGTAACGTACATGATGCAACACTGTTTTGCTTAGTCGATAAGATAGTCTACACTACGTAAAGTAGTAATTTAACAAATTTTTCTTTATATTAGCTCGAATTTGAGTTTTTACAGCGTAAATTTTTTACCAACGTAAATTGTGTGCGTACGTTATGTGCGGTTTACGACTCATTAATACCGAAATTAAGAATAGGAGAGATCCATTCGGCCTGAACAATTCCCAGATGCTAAGTCTACCCTTATAAAAATAGTTGAACAAAGTATTTAAAAACAAAAATAACTTCAATCTTCTCCCCCGCAAATATTATAATCGAGATATCCACAAATCTTTTTCTTTTTACGTCCAAGAAAAAAAGGTAGTATGACAAATTACAGATCAAAACATATCAGCCAAGTTTTTGTTCAAATTGGAATCACTGCACATGCATGACTCATTTCGTTTTTAAAAAATGGTAATCATTTCGAAATCTGTACGGCGAAACATTGGACTGTTAAGTCTATAACATTTTTTTTTTTTCTATTACGTATCATTACTCTTATTTTCAAATTACTTGTATTTAAAACATCATCCATAAACTCTTCAGATCAAAGAAGCACTTTATCATTTTTTTTTTTCTTTTTTAGAACAACAGAAAAAGCTTCATTGTATAATAAGATAGATTACACAATCAGGACCAAAAAAAATCCACTACATACAGGACCCTGCAACCCAAACCCATCCTAAAGACCCAATAGTTGAAAGACTGGAAACAAGATACAAACAGGCTTGACAAACTTCCAGGCATAAAACCCACATCCAACCTGATCCATAGGCCATCTAAAAACCCACAGCTCCACAACCTCCCACCAAATGGAAGACGATTGGCACCGACAGTCACCCCGATGAGCAGCACGTTGTCAAAATGACACTTGCCATCAAACCTACCAAACGATCACCATTTGCCACCAGAACCCAGCACCAAAAGTAGAAGAACCATAGGGGGTGGGTAGTGAGACCAAGCCATCGAAGTGTCCTGAACCGAAAACCCCGCCATAGCAGCCAAAGGAGACACAGAGCCACCGCCTCACCAAGGGGAAACCGCCCACTCATGCTATACAAGGCTCGACCGTCAAGCAAAATGGAAACCTCCCTCATCCCAACGTCGACTAAAAAAACGATTGCGTGGGGTAGGGGAGAAGAGACACCAAATCTGAAGTCTACCGGACGGAGAATACTGACGAAACCACTGAAACCCAGAGGATGAAACCTCACTGCGTCCACAAGAGACAACCAAGACCAGATAAAAACAACCAACAACAGCCACGAAATGGACCGACGAAACGTTACCCTGATGCACACAGCCAAAACAAACTCTCGGTGCAGAATAGCACATTCCGGTGCACGATAACCTTGTTTGACACTCTGATTTCTTTGCTCTTATCATATCTTAATTAATTTCTAACACCATCTATAAATTCTTGAGACCAAAGAAGATGGATACAACCAATATACAATCATAAAAAAATACAAAAGCAGCATTAAATGCAATCTGCACATCAAATGAAATATCAATTCAAATCATGTTTTGTACTGTATCTTTTTATACGGTGTGTATAACTCTTGTCCGTCAACCTTTTTTCCAATGAGAAATATTTGGTAAAAGTTTTGTTGGTTGGCTAAAATTATTAGATAAATTGTATAATTATTTTAATATTAGTTATTATTAAATCATGTAGTATAAGCCTTTCCTTTTTTTTTTTTTTTGACCAAAGGAAACCGTTGAGGCATAAGCCTTTCTTAAATTGAAAATTTGTTTGAACAATATAGCAAAAATGGTTGCTTAAGCAAACAGTAAAAAGTTTCATAAATATGAGTTTTTTTTTTTTAATGGGAATTTCGTAATTGATGCCGTAACATATCTAATAGTAACGAGCATGCTGGTGGTTTTTTATTTTTTTATTTTTTTATTTTTATATTAGAGTTTCATAGGTGATGTCGGAACATATGTGGTAACGGTCATGGATTTAACGGGTATAAAAATGCAATATACAAATAAAAAAGTAAATAGTTTACTTCCTTAAAAAGTGCAGAATCATTTAACACACTGGAAATACTTCCAAACTTGTAAATTTTAAAATAATTTAAAATATAAATATAATATTGCAAAAATTTCTAAAATAAATTTTTTAACTTTAAAATTCAAGAGCTATAACAAAAGAAAAGAAAAAAGAAAAAAATGCATGCCCTTCAATCATAATTATTGCAATACTCTTCATTTTCTACTACGTTTGTAATTATGACATATAATTTCATATAATGTCAATTAAAAGAGTAATTGGTTAAATCATAATAACTAAATAACTTTTCATCTTTTCCAAAATAATATTTGTAGTTATGATATAATTTCACATGATGCTAACTTAAACGATATAATTAATTGATAGGTTAACTATTGTAAAGAAGAAATATAAAAGTTTCATGTCGAAATGGGGCAAAAACTTACAAGAAGGTAGTTATGTGCCAATCTTTTGTCATAGGCTTAACAAGATGAGCAACATAAAATTTTTAAGTTTATTATATTCAAAATTTGCAAACATAATTTCTTTAAAAGTCACTTACATTAAGAGTCTAACTATTTGAGAAACTACACAGTTTCGAGTATTATATTATTTGGAATAGCATAATAATTATAGCACATCTAATTGAACGAAGATTAGTTTAATTTTAATTATAAAACCGCGTAACACATGGGTCCAACACTAGTGCAATATATACACTTTGTTGGACAAACATATCTTTGCCCTCCTTGTAACCAAAAAAAACAACCATAAAATATATATCGTCTATTCCATTGTTTTCTATTATTAACCTAGGCTGTTTTTGCTATTAACCAATCAAGTTCAACTGAAGACTCGTTCAAAACAAGAAGCCTGTCCATCAAAAATAAATCACTCCTTGATAACCGTTTGACACGTTTCTAACAAACCTCAAACAATGCCAACCATTGTCAGCCCTTAAAGATAGCTTCAAAAAACAGTGTTGTCTTTCCAAAAAAAAAAAAGCTCAACACATGCCCTATAAATACCCATCCCAGTTCCAAGGATTTTTCTCTCAGGCTGCAAGCAAACTCCATTTCCCGATCAAAGGCAGGTTCGGCAATATTAGTGCTTCCAATTAATCAAGGTTTCATATTGTCCGATCCCTGCTTAATCCAAAAGAAACAATGGAGATGAAGAAGGTTGCTTTTGCTGTCCTTTTTGCTGCCGCCTCCATGAGCGCAGTGATGGCCGATAAGATTAAGGCTGCTCCGGCCCCAGCACCTACAAGCGATGCCTCCTCTGCCGTTGTTGGGTCATTGGTGGGTGCCTCCCTTGCTTCATTCATTGCCCTCTTCTTGCAATAAATTAAAAAAGGAAAAAGAAAAAGAATGAGAAAGAGAATGGGAAAGCTTCAGAAGGATGACATCGTGGAGGAGACCAAGATTTCTTGAGATGCTCTACAGCTTCATTAGTTGAATTTCTTTTATTGTAAATGGTATAAGCCTGTCATGATGAAATAAAAAAGTCTTCTTTTGGAGTTATTAATTTGAGTTACCTATGTCTTTTTTTTTTTTTTTTAATCAAGGCAAACGCAAACACACATCCAATACCCACTTACGAAGGCATATATCAAAATCGTTAATTTGGACTAATGCAAACTTTCTTCCTCATCATAGTCTAGTAAGAAGACATCTTTAATCGGTCGTTCATATACACAAAAAGATGGGTGAACCTCGGTCTGAGCCCATATGTTTGATGAACAGCATTTTTACTGTACACTTTTTTTCTATCCAAGAAAAGACGATTGCACTAAGAATTGTTTTTAGCTAATTTTAATTAGAGCTATGTATGTTTAATAACTGTAGCACATGATTAGAATGATCAATTAATTAAACAACTACCAAAACAATTGCGCCAAGATTTTTTTTTTCTTATTTGCATTGTTGCTTTTTTTTTTTTTTCTTTGAACATCAGAAACCTTTTATTCATGGCATCCGAGAATGAACAAGTTGTCCAATAAGAGAAGAGACACCTAAAAAAGGACTAAAGAGGACAACATGTTGCTATACAAACAACTTTCCCAGCTGCCCACCCAAAAAAAAAAAAAAACCCGAAGCAGCAAAGGATGTAGCTACTATTTGCAAGTCCAAAAGAAAAAGTTCCTACAAAAATGCGGATGGAGCTACATAACAGATCATTCCACAGAATGAATACCCAAAAAGGGAAGCAGCGCAAACTCCATCGTGAAATGCAACCACCAAAAAAAATGCTACATCATGCTGTCAGCATAAGTCAAAAAATCCCACAACCTAAAGCTATGTACTCCAAAAAATCAAGCATACTCCCATGTAAACCAAAAAGGATCCAACACCAGTGAGTTCCACAGGAGCCACTGCAAATCTGTCACGAGAGTCCCATGTCCTCAAACTTCATCCATTATACTGTCAATTGTGATCTGCTACAAAAGAAACAGGCTTCCAGCAAAACTGGACAGCTTGGGGGAGCTTCTTAATAAGAAAAAAAAAAACCAAAAGTGTCGTCATTCAATGCAATGTAATTTGTTTAAGTTCAATGCAATGCAACGAGATGGTACACATTATATGCTTAATTCAGTTCGTACTTTTCAGTAATGAGTAAGTAACTTCTGTTTTCTAATTATTTGCCAATCAGTCGACTAAATTTTAATTCCGTCCACTGAGAATAATTTTGTTAATTGTTCAGGTGAGAAAACTGTTATAAATTTCCAATGGCATGTAACTCTTCGGCAAGACATACTTGCAAAGTACATACGTATGAAAGAACTAGACGAAGTTCGCGCTTTGTATTAAATTATTTTCATATTAATTTGATATATTTTGAACAACCATATTAATTTGATATAGGACATAGAGAAAAGTTCAAAAATAATTAACAAATATATACCATATATGTGTAGCTGTTTTAAATTTTTACATATATTGACACTAAATAAATTAAATTGCTTACAATGAAAATTGAAGATTTCATCATTTAAATTCTCTGATGTTAGTGAATAGCTTTATATTTTCTATTGCATATTGATAGAGACATCGAATAGCTTTATAGTAAAATATAAATTAAAAGAAAATCCTAGCTTAATTAAAGAATAATGTAACTAAATTTCTTATGTCGCAACGTAGGTAAAAAAAAATAATTAATTTAAAGTAACATAAATTGTTTGTAATCACACTAGTTATTTTTTCATAAATAGAATAATGTTTGATACCTATTTTAGAAATGTAATATCAATTATAATTATCATTACAATTTATTAATCTATTTGCCCATTAAGTGCTCTCTCTCAAATATACACCCCGTAGAGGCATTACATTATATGATTTTTTGCCATTTATATGTTTTTTGGCAACTTTCCTCCTTTCCAATATAGGACTTTGGCTTCCTTTAAGTCATTACTTGATCTTCGACATATCACACACCACACACACATTTGGTTGCTTGATTTGATTTGTTCAAAACAACAAGCCTGTCCATCAAACATACATCACTACTCGATAACCGTTGAAACATTTCTAACAAACCAACCACCTAAAAGCAATGCCATTGTCAACCCTTAAAGATAGCTTTAAAAAACAGCTGTCGTCTTTTCCAAAAACAGCTCAACACGTGCCCTATAAATGCCCATCCCAGTTCCAAGGATATGTCTCTCACGCTGCAAGCAAACTCCATTTCTCGATCAAAGGCAGGTTCGGCAATATTAGTGCTTCCAATTAATCGAGGTTTCATATTGTCCGATCCCTGCTTAATCCAAAAGAAACAATGGAGATGAAGAAGGTTGCTTTTGCTGTCCTTTTTGCTGCTGCCTCCATGAGCGCAGTGATGGCCGATAAGGCAAAGGCTGCTCCGGCCCCAGCACCTACAAGCGATGCCTCCTCTGCCGTTGTTGGGTCATTGGTGGGTGCCTCCCTTGCATCATTCATTGCCCTATTCTTGCAATAATTCTATTAAAAAAAAAAAAAAGAAGAGGCATAAGAAAGTGAATCGAAAAGCTTCAAAAGGATGACATTGTGGAGGAGAATAAGGGTTTGTCGGGATGTTCTATAGCTTCATTAGTTGAATTTCTTTTATTGTAAATGTTATAAGCTTGCCATGATGAAATAAAAGAGTATTCTTTTGGAGTTATTAGTTTGAGTTACCTATCTCTCTCTCTCTCTCTCTCTCTCTTAATTTAAGGCAAACGCAAACACACATCCAATACTCACTTACAAAGATATACACCAAAATCGTTAATTTGGGCTCATGCAAAATTTCTTGTACAGCATCGTATGGTAAATGTATTACAGGATTAGAAAGATCAATTTAATTAAAAAATTACCCGAACAATTGCGCCAAGAACTCTTTTTTTTTTTCCTTATTTGCTTAGTTGTTCCGTGATTTTTAATTTAACTTCAATAAAATGCAATGAGATGGCACACATTTTCTGCTTAATTCAGTTCGTACTTTTCAGTATACGATGTAATTTTTTTTTCTAATTATTTGCCGATCAGTTGGGTAAACATTAATTCCTGAGAATAATTTTGTTAATTGTTCATGTGAAAAAATGTTAAAAATTTCCAATGGCATATAACTCTTCCGCAACACATGTTGCAAAGTACGCACGAATGAGAGAACTAGACGAAGTTCTTGCTTTGCATTTAAATTATTTTCATATTTGATATGGGATATAGAGAAAAGTTCAAAAATAAATAACAAATATAGACCATATGCGTGTAGCTGTTTTAAATTCTTAAAAATATCTTGACTAAATAAATTTAATTTGCTTATAATGAAAATGGAAGATTTCATCATTTAAATTCTCTAATGTTAGTAAATAGCTTTATAATTTCTATTACCTATCGATCGAGACATCTAACAGTTTTACAGTGAAATATAAAATAAAAGAAACACCTAGCTTAATTGATTAATAATAATGTGACTAAATTTCTTATGTCACAACTTACATTTTTTAAAAAATAAATTAATTTAAAGAAACATAATTGTAAATAATCACACTGGGAATTTTTTATAATAGAATATTATTTGATCCCTATTTTAGAAATGTAATATCAATTATAATTACCATTGCAATTAAGGGTGTGTTTGTTTCCTGTAAAACATTTTACAGGAAAAAATTTTACAGGTTTTCCGGCGTTTATTTCACGGAAAATATTTTACATAAGCAAAATTTGGAGAAAATTTTCAGATTTTCAGGTAAAATAACTTCTTCTTTTGCAGAACTGAAGTTATTTTCAGGGAAAACACAAACTGTGTTATAAGTAAGTAATAAAGGAAAATCATTATTTTCACTGCAAATATTTTTCCCTACAAATATTTTACAAATGTAAGTTATTTTACAGCAAACAAACGGACCCTAATTCATCTATTCAATTCATTAAGTGGTCTCTCTCACATACACAACCCAAAAGGGCATCACATGTTATGATTTTTTTGCCATTTGCACTTTTTTTTTTTTGGTACTTTCTTTCTTTCCAATATAAGTTTTTGGCCTCCCTTTTTCTCATTACTTATCTTAGACCGACCACACTCCCCCTTTATCACACCCACACACACTTTTGCTTACTTGATTTGACTTGTTAATTATAATCGTCCCTCCAGTGGGTGCAGGAATATAAGTAACGAGATTCTCGAAACACTAGTGAAAAAAAAAAAAAAAAATCCTTGATTGACCAAATGTAAAGAAAAGAGCATAGCCGTGTAAACCAAGAAAAGAAAAAAAAATGAAGAGTCGCCAAAAACTTTTTTTACTAATTTTTTTTACATGTGTTTATGGAATTTTTGCATTGTGATTCCATATTGTTAATCTAAAATCATAAATCAATTATAAATAGGTGCTCCATTTCTTTTAAAGTTGATAATTTTTTTAATCTTTTTTTATTAGTATAAACATAAATTTTAATTTTGTACTAAATATAATTATTTAATAAAAAAATTTCGCATAAATTTTGCTTAAAAAAACAAAAGTATTTAGACACAAATGTAGGGCAGGTTGGAAAAAAAATATAAGAGAAAAAGTCGCAAAACAATCGATTGATTGAATTGTTTAACTAAATGTTTATTATTTGTAATAAAAATTTAATAAATAAATATATTTTTTTATTAATTTTTATTACAAATAATAATTATTTAATTATACAATTTAATCAATCAATTGCTTTACAACTCTTTCCCATTTATTTTTTTCCAATCCGTGTGGCCGCTCTCATATAATAACAGTTATGAGAGAGAGGGAGCGAGATGGTAACAAATTATGTTTGTCGATAGTATAATTTTTCGATAATAGCAAATTATGTTTGTTTGAGACCGTGAAGACTTAGAGAAACCTATATTTTTATCGAGAGGTATCTTGATATTCTTGTAGACCGTATTTTCAAGCATACCAATAAGAGTATCAATTAATTCACTTGTTAAGATGAATGTTAATAAGACTTTTGACTTTTTGGTATGGCTTTGAATTTCTCTTTGAAATTTTTCCTTCTCCGTCTTTCCTTTTGGCCCCCTGGTACTATAATTTTCCTATTAATATAATTTTTTCAGCTGATTTATCAAAAAGAAAAAACAGAGAGAGGGGCAAGAACATAGGCAAGATTTTCAACATTTTCAGCCATAAATATTATGTATTTGTATTATATTGATGAATATATACCTATTAATTTTCCATAATAATGATATATACTAGTGAAAAGAATAATAAATTTTATTTTTTTATTTTTGTAAATGAGACAATGAGAGTGGTGCCCAGGAGTCCCGCTAAGGAGCAACCATACAACTGATAACTAGCATCCAACTCTCTATTATTTAATATTTTTGACAAATATTAATATGCATTTAGCGAATTTTATGGTTAAAATAATTAAGGGCATCATGATAACATGATCCTCAAGAGCTATTAAAAAGCTTTTTGTAAAGAAAATTGAAAATAATTTAGGGTGTTCGTGGAATTTAAGAGAGAGATAAAGGCTTAAAACCAACTAAAGTTTTTCTAATTTGTAGAGAAACGAAACTTATATCCAGTATTTCATTCACTACATATAATTGATAACATATATGTACCATGGCCTAATGCGAAATAAAATGATGGGAAATTAAACTTGGCAATATCTAAAAAAATTTTTATTTTTGTTTGATTTGAACTTTTTCTATTTAGTTTAGGAAATAGGACAGAAGTAAAAGGTCCACATAGAAATTTTAGCATAGGGATAGTTTCTTAACATTTTAGGATAGAAATAGAAAATAAATCTGATTTTATGGTTTTAACTTCATATTTCACAGAAGAACAATCATGTTGTTGACAATTTATTTTATAAAAGATGTTTTTATTCAAAGACTCAATAATAAATACGGTGATTGGAAACAGTAATCTTCAAATAATAATAATAATAATAAAGAATATTTTTATTTCCAAATTCTGAAGTTTGTCTTGGGCACCCCACCTTCCACACTTTGGTTTTTGCATTCTTGTGAGTTTGTCAAAGAAAAACAAAAGGAATCTTGGGCCACAACATTTCATGAAACAATGTGACGCCCCTCTCTACAACGTGGCATCACAAGCTTCCTACTTGAACGGCTGCCTGCAGGCCCGTGGCGAACACCGGACGCCACATGTAACTCATGCACTTGTACTGGGAGCCGCACCCGTTCTCCAAACTATATATATAAATAGTTGGATTTAGGTGGCTGCCATTAGGTGGCTGTCTTATAGTTGGATTTTGCTATATATATTTATATATATGGCAATCATCGTACACAATACTCTAATTTCTCAATATTTAAGTTAAAATCGACGTTTGCATTTGCACTTAGTCACAATAGTGCAGTTTGAATAGATATAGATAAATTTGCAATTTGCATGGCTATAGTTATGATGGCCATGGCATCCTCGAAGCTAACCCTGTTATTCGCTGCTATACTGTTGCTTCTTGCAATGCCGCAGTGCTCGGTGGTCTTCAGGGTGTCGGCTTATCACGAGGAGTTGGCACCTACACCGGCGGCTATGGGTACCGGATCGGCTTTTGCCCATTTTGCTTTGCCTATTGCTGTTCCTGTGGGGGTCTCGGTTGTAGTATTTTCTGCAGTAGGAATTCCCGTGTAACTAACGTTTGTGTAGTGTGTCTTGTGAGAGAGTGTACATGCGTGTGTGGGTGGGTGTGAGGGTAGGAATTGGCACTAGCTTCTCCTTGTGCAAACGGGTTAATTCTTGGCTGGTTTTCTTTTGCCTTATTGTTGTCTCCTACTGTTTTCTCCAAATAGTACTCTTTAAATTCCTTTTTGCACAATTTCAAATTTCGAAGGCAGGAAATCAAAAGGAAAATGATACTGAGATGCAGTTTTCAGCCAGGTCTCAGCGTAACCCATCCACACTAAATATATAAATTTTTGATTTTTTTTTTAAATTGGTATATTTCAAAAAAAAAAATTTGCATGATGGGAAAGAGGACAAACGAACTGTTTCTCCAATAAGCAGAAGAAGATATGGATGAGCTCATGAATTTTGAATGTTATTATTTTAGGTAGTATTTTGATTAAAATTAAAATTTTTATTTTTAAAATAAAATTAATAATTTTTAAAATATAAAAATAATAAATATTTTAAAAATTATTAATTTTATTTTTAAAATATCAATTCTAATTTTAATCGAAATACTTTCTGAAATATCATGCCGGTAGACACTAACATTTTAATACGGATAGGCGAAAAGTGCAATGGTGTTGTACTCCTCGTCAATGTTCACGTGCATTATGCACATTTTATTTTGCTTTTTGCACATCTTCTCGCATATCTTCATGTGAAGATTGTGCCATTTTGGTCGAAAAATACCAGAATAATGGAACTAAAATAAAAATCAGCTAACCACTTCCAACATATTAAGGCACTCATTCTTGTATGTAATGTTTCTTTTTTAAAAAATATATATATAATTATAAAAACACTTTTTTTTATTTTTTTACAAAATTAAAACTTAAATTTAGATAAATATTATTTTAAAGTGTAAAGTATAGAACTTATATAAGATTTGTTACAAAAAAAAATTTTTGAATTTTTTCCTAAATAATACAAAAAATAATATTTGAATGAGTATGTATATTTCTTAATAAAAAAAATAATATCTTATTTAATTTATATACTCGATGCACCTATTATTTTCCATATTTTAAATGAACAAAGGATTTGAAATTGATTAATCGAATTTGGTAGGATTGAGTTCTGTTTCAAACCAGAACCGAGTCATCCCTATTTGCAGCCTAACCCATCTTGTTTAATTCTTTTCCTCTGTCGCCTTTTTGTTTATGTAGCCTTTGCATAAAACCCATCAGGGTTCTACTTATACAGAATGCACTGCAGAGAGAATGCCCGTATTGATAGAACAGGCAAATGGAGTCGAGGGCGATATTGCCTGAACTCCTTTCTAAGTTTGCAAACCCTTCTCGTTCGCTCCAAAAGATCCAAAACCCCAGCTCTCAACCTTTTAGATGTTACGGCAATGTTACAAAATGTAAAATGCTTACAGGCTTACGGTTTAAATTTTAGCCAAACATTCATTTAATTTTGAAATAATGTAATGTTTTTTTAGATTGGGTTCAAACAAATTCGATTTAGATCACTTCAGGTCAAACTATTTCAAATCGGATTATTTATAGATCACGTCACTTTCAAATTGTGTTTGGATGATTTTTTTTCTGAACAAATTCAAGACTGCTATGTAACAGATTAAGAAAAAAAAAAAAAGAAAAGAAAACAGCGAAAACGATCAAATAACCGTAGCACTCCTGAAGCCCTGATACTCCGTACGTGTATTAGGGCTCTTTTGGTTATGCAACAATCAAATGCAATGTTAATGCTAAACAGGCAGGCATCTTCAGTGCGTTTTTAGCGCAAGCCTCTGAACCAGAAAGGAAAATATAAAGAACAGGTTTCGCGTGACAAACATCAAAAAAAGATTATTCAACTGGTTTGAATGGTGTTCCTCCAACTCATTCACAAGCTAACTTAATTGTTGCTTGTACAGAGTTAATGCAAAAGAACTGATTGGTAAAATTAGTGCATGTCTATAAAGAAGAAAATCGAACTACAGATTGACTCGCTTTCCACACTATTTCTCAAGATTTGAAACTCTCTATTCTCTATCGTCCATCTCCTGAGTTATTTAGAATCTTTGTTGAGGATCAAATTAGTATTTCTTAAAATTGGTATTTCTTATTATAGGAATATTATTACTTAATTTAAGTTTTGTCCTCCTTATAAACCAAAAAAAAAAAAAGATTATTCAACCATCAAACAAACCCACAAGGCACATCACTGAAGGGCCAAGATCGGAAAATTTGATAAGCAACAAACATTATATTACGAACCAAAATGATCAAATAAATCAGTATGTTTCTGAACAGACCTAAATGATCTCCAAATATCAAGTAAAGGAACCACTAGACACGACAGATATCGCACAAACGTCCAAATTTGGAAAATTGAATGAAGAGGATTATTACAAGCAGTGATAATTAACTCTAATAAGATGCATGCTGCTTACTGTTACCGAGGCATTTGCTCAGACAAAAATATAGCTTTTCAGTTCTCTCTCTCTGTTTCCTTTTTCAAATTTTTGTTCTCTCTTTTTTTGTCCAAAAACTGGAAACTAATAAAATTTCTCAAAAAAAAAAAAAAAATCAACTGCACGTCCACCTATTCACAAACTTCCATTCCAAAGCCATATATGATTCCAGGGTAAGAGAACTCCGATTCAGCAAAACCCCAACCATAGAAAAGGCCTGAGATATTTGCCACGCGAAAAACATGTTCACATTAACTTCTCTTCTTTTGTGTTCAGCAATGATGGCAAGCATCTCCCCAAAAAAATTATAAGAATCATAACCCAAGCCTGCTCTAGGATGAATCCTTCGATGACATCATGATCCAGCCATTCCAATATAATCATCCTCCAGATATGTGGGCAAAAACATAAGTTGTTAACCTAAGTGATACTAGAATTCCCATCAGGTTTAGACGCTGTCCGGACATAGGTGAGACTGCGAACAGTGGGGGAGAGGAGAGGACGCACAGAGCCTGATGTGCCACTTTCAGCAGCAGTGCTTTGAGCACCTCTCTTCCACTGTAAGCTTCTGGCTCCAGGTTTCATAGGAAGCCGAGGCCTAAATATACCAGAGATTCCCCTTGGGAAAGGAGCTCTAGAAAACCTAGCTGCTGCATATAAAGAGCCGCGAGCAATGTGTGGCCATGTCATGCTAGCGCCGCCTTCTTGGTTTGCAGAGCTTCTCTTCACAACCTACATTGAGGAAAACAATATTTGGAAGCCATGGTATGTCTAAACAGGAGGAACCAAACAAAATAAGAGATCGCCATCATTCTCAAGTAAGTTGTGTGAAGCAAGCCAGTACATCCAACATCAATACGCTTATTACCTTGAGAATTCTTGACATGAAAGACGTGCCATCAAGGGCTAATGCATTGTCTGCTGATTCTTTTAGCATGAATTCTACATAAGCCGACCTGCGCACAGATTATTAATTCATCAAAAGGAAGATTAAGACAAAAAAGCTACAAATGTCTGCAGAAAAAAAGCAGAAAGTGTAGTGATCAGGTTACCCTTTAGGTTGGCCGGTTGCTGCGTCAGTAATTATAACCACTTTCAGTAGTTCGCCAAATTTATTAAAATGTCGAGAAAGACTGTCCTTAGTGGCAGCAAAATGAACCTGCAAAAATGACAATGAAAGTAATCAGCAACATGAGAATTACCAATTCTGAACTAGGGGCTAGGGGGAATGCATGTAGGCAATTACATTGCTAACAAAAATGGTTCGAGAATCAGCATCCTCCAAAGGACGACCAGCTGTAAATGAACCTGCAAGTATCATGCATGAAAAGCCATTAGAAAAATAAAGACAGCAGCAGCTGCTCTAGAACGAAAAAAAAAAAAAATCCAGAATACCAACCAAAATGTTATGCCAGCATTTTGATAAGGCAATCAACACACAATAGATGAAGAAACAACACAACTAGGTATGATGTGGTTGTACATGCTATCGTATCACCTGGCTTATAATATTGAAAGTTGAAATTTTAATGATTCGGAAGATAGTAGAATTACCCGGAACATGTGGTAGCGTCTTTTGAGATTCTCTCTCGCTATCAGCAGCAGGTCTCACCTGTTCATCATCATCACCACAAAATCAGAGTAGCCAATAAGAATTGATTCAGAGATAAATGGTGAAATAAACCACCCAGTCATTCAAGTACTTACATTTCCATTACTAACCATGACAGGGTTGCTATTTTCTTTCCTTGGTCTAGCACCAGATTTGCCAGGCTCAGCCGCATTCTCATAAACAGGTTTCTGAGTATCCATTGCTGCAGATGCAAGAAAATGAGGTGGTTTCCAAGTATTTACATTCACAGAAATGTTTACAATCTTATGAGGAGTGTTTGCAGCTGAAACATGCAGATCCTGTTCTTTATTTTGTGCTGCTTGCATAATATCAGTCGGATTCTTAGCTACACCATGTTGGAAGAATGAATCTTCGCTCCTGTTTCCACCAGATGGGCCGACATTCATAACCCTATTGCCCGAAACATGGACATCATAACTCTCATTATCAGACATTGAATCAGAGGTCAACCCAGTTCCAGTTTCCATTTTGCTCACTTTCCCCACATGCCCACTACCATATTCACTTCTTTGGAGATATCTTGAATGGGCTTCCTCCTGAAATCGACTAATCTCACCATATTCTTCATTCTCAACACAAGAATCTCTATATTCAATAGCTTGTTCAGTGGGCTCTGAAGCATTCACATTGCGACCAAGTCGATCAAACACACTGCCTCCAGATTTAACTTTCATTACATCTTCCGCAGCTTCTTGCATGGCTTTAAGAACAGTGGCCATTGGATTTGGAACCATTGCAGTTGACTGAATTCTCCTAGGTTGACCAACTAGTAATGAGTCACCAGTGGATGTGGCCACTACAGATCGAAGGCGTTTTACCGAGGACTCTTTTGCTGCACCAGATGGTCTTAAAGGTGCTATAGCATCTCGCACTGCAAATTGAAGTAATCTTCGAGGAGCATCAATAGTTGCCTGAGAAACTTGCTCCCTCTACAGAAAGGATTTTTGATGCATGAGAAGTTTGAAAAACAATAAAAGTGAAAATTCTTTACGCTTCTCTCCGTAAATAAATGACTAATCTCATCACACAGCCACAAAATCACTTGCACCACAAAAATTTAATCCATCTAGCAAACTCCTGATTAACAACGCAATAAATAAAGCCTCTACATCTCACAAAAGGCAAAGAAAAACTCCTTTTGGTCACCATGTAAAACATTGGAAGTTCTTCAACGCAAGAAAAACACAATTCACCTTAAGATTTTCTTAAAAATATGGGATCACGAAATATTGACTAACATGAAAATTTGCAAACGGTTGAAAGCCCAATGCAAATGAATCTAAATAAAAATGAAAAATCAAAAGCAGCACCTTCAGTATAATCAGAGCATTACAATCAGTTCTTTTACTGTGGCTATCAATCATCGGCTCCAACATTAGTAACATATGGAACACACACAATGCTTTCATGATCTTTTTACCTTTGCAATATGTGTCTAGGAAACATTTTGGTCTACAGCTTATAGGCACTTCAATAATTTCACAACCCCAACCAAAATGAATGGGAAGTCTCATTTCTTTTCTTTTCTTTTTTTTTGGACAAAGTATGAGGAATAATGAAGAAGAAGAAAGAACTACCCAAACCTTAATTTGTTGTCTCTCATCATCTCGCCTTCTTTTCTTCTGTTGTTGAGGTTGGGGAGATGGAGATCTTCCCACGTGATTCACTTTGCGAGAAGATTTTTCCTCCACATGACTGACATCAACTTCAGAGCTCCGAAGAGGTGGTGGATCAGTTCCATCCCTTGCCAAACCTTTCCATGCTCTCTTGTGCCGAATTCTAGATAAATTAGCAGACTTTCCTTTTTCTGATTCAGAAAATATGTGATGAGCTCCATTTCTGCTAGCCTGCTCCTCTAATGAAGGTTTTTCTTGGGCTGCTTCACCTTTATTAGGCTCCTGGGGTTGTACATAAAGACCCAGGTTGGTGGCAAGATGGTCCCACAGCCTGTTCCAATGATAATTAGAAAATAAGACTGTCCCCAAGGGAACAAAACATGCCACACGTTTCCTAAAACTGCAGGTCAATAAGTGAAATAAAAAAAAAATCATATTACCAAGAAACAAAAGAATCACTGTCATCCCCCAGGAAAACATTCAATTCATTCCTCGCTTCTTCTTTACGTCTTCCGTTTCTCAGCAGCACAATCACATATTCCTGCCAATGCAAATCAGCAGTCGGAATATTTTAAATGCCAAATCTCCAGCGAATGGAAAGTATTTGCCATTTCATATTATAGTACTACAAAAAAGGGAAATGATAACGCACCCATCTTGAAAATCCAAATCTGGTAAAGTTAGATTCTAAACTGTCAGAATTAGCGGAACGGACTATTGGGACCGATAACAACATCAGTGCATTATCACAAACCCAGGGCATGCCTACCAGTTACAGGTTACATTCTCACAAACTCGAGACAACAGACTGCACTTACAAACAATGGCTGGCAATACATATACCCGTACAAATTCACAGCAAATTTCAGACTTAATTTTGCTCAAACAGAGCATGCTGAGATACTACTACTAAACCACAAAGTTGCGTCTAAATCATCCATCTACTCAGGCCTTGCCACGGACTTACATTCATAGTAATTTCAAGTAATTATTTATAAATTATTACTAGCCCTAGAGAAAGTAAATAAAAAAAAAAGTTTCAAATTACACGGCAAGGCATGGAATTAAGATTCAAGGACCAAATAAACAAATAAAATGGCGTATAAACAAACACAAAATATACCACGAGAGTGTCGTCAGTATAGTCGCCCATGAACTCTTTGAGCTTATCCATCACTGTATCTCTGAGCTTGGCGACTCCATCTCCGCTGAAATTAACCCTAAACGTTCGATCCTCAACCCGATCAGCGCTTGCCATCGTCTCTCTCTCTCTCTCTCTCTCTCTCTCTCTCTCAATTTCTCAATCAAAACCCTCCCTCCCCCCACCCACCCAACCTAGGTGCTGGCGGAAAGAGATGAGTTGGAAGAATGCAGGGAGAAGGTTCCGGATTCTCTCGGTAAAGTGACGGAAAACTTACTGAGATTTTTGTTTTTTTTCTTTTTCCAATCTGCTGAAGATGTACATGTATAGTAGTATTGATGATTTACCGGGCTTGGGGGGGGGGGGGGGGGGGAGGGCTGCGGGTTGGGAGAGGGCTGGGGCCTTCTTGAAAACCACAGTATTTTTAGATCCTAAATAATACGTAATATTTGGGTTTGGAATCAACTAATATATCCATATTTGTGTTTTTAGTAATTTAGGACATTAGTCATTGAAAATTGTTGTTTAACGATAAAAATATCAAACGTTATTAAATTAAATTTCAAGTTTAAGTATTTGTCGTGATAATATGTAGGACCAAACTTACATTAAAATTTGTAGTGAATTATGACGTAATTTTTTAAATTATTTATACTCGTCTTAAATTTTGATACAATATTTCTTAATAAAACGAATTGAAACATTATTTTTATCTTCTCATTTTATTTTAAAAAATAATTTAGAATATCAAACTAATGGGGGTAAAGTTAACTAAATAAAAAAGACAGATAAGAAATATAATTGAAGACCCGTCCCATGTAAATTGAAGACCCGTCCCATGTAAATGATTGACAATTAAAATTTTTAATTGAAAAATATAATTTTCAGTTCTTTTCTTAACAGCCACTTCACTACGATGATAGATTATTTTTCATTAAAACTTAAAAAACATATAAAAGATAATTTCAATTGAATCAATAATAAATGTCAATAAAAATTAATAAAATAGACTCCTCCTCAATCTAACGGTATATATTCATTAATATTGCTGGATAAACATCAATTTGGATTTAAATTTTGAAGATTTTTTTAATGCAATCCTAAACTGTTTTTTTGTTTCATTTTAGTCCTAAATCCTAACAGTTTGTTTCAATTCAGTCTTTTTTGGAAGGAAAATATATCTTAAAACACACATATTTCATTATATATTTAACGTGTGTTCATATTTTTCTGTCTAGAAAGCATTGAATTAAAATGAAATGTTAAAGTTTATTACTAAAACGAAAACAAAAAACATTTTAGTAGTATATCAAAAACATCTCTAGAAGTTTAGGACCAAATTGATGTTTAGTGATTTTTTTTTTTTTTTGGTCCTCGTTCGGAATTTGTCTATAGAAACTTATTCTATAACATCCACATCGTCTCTATTTATTTTTTTAATACCTTTTTGAAGAGTTTTCAATACCAAAAAGAGGTTTTATACAACTTGATTATAACAATAAATACATAATTATTCTAGTAATAAATGCATAATTTATGTTTAATTAATTCATGACTTACTTTCTTTTCTCAAGGATTCTGAAGTTCTTTGTTATAATTTTGATATTTTGTTACCTTCTTCGGCTCCCTCTCATCCTAAAACTTATTTTTGTTTGTTTGGTTACCATAAAAGCTCAAACACTAAATAATAAAAATATAATTACTAAAACTCGAATGTAAGTTTAAGAAGTCTCAAGATACCGTCCCAATTCTAACAACTAAAAACTATCTTTCTAAAAATTTGGATAAAATATATTTGCAATAAATTCTCCACTAAATTCCAAACATTTATATCCCACTTAATAAATTCATTAGCGATCACCCGACTTTCCGGTCCTACCGATCGGGTAGGACAGCATTTGATAATTATGCTCTTTATTATGATTTCATTAATTTTAATACTTTTTATTAAGATCTAATAAATTTGACAAAGGCATTTTGCTTCTAGAGCACACAAACGGCAATAAAATCATTCAATGAACACTGTCCATTTTGTATATAATGACGATTAGCAACACGTCAAGACCGATGTGGAAACAGAACGAACAGTTATTTCAGGGAAATCGTAGGGGCATTTCAGACAAATCAGAATTACCGCATAAAAGACTAGTTGTGTGTTTCAACTTTCAACTTTCAACTTTCAACTAATAAAAAGAAACGAATGCTTTTGAAAAGCCATAAATTCAAATCTCATCCATGTCAAATGATTAAATTAAATTTATAATCTATTATTTAATAAATAAAATATTGTAATTATACAATTTATTCACACATTTCCCAAACTTGAGATTAATGTTGTGTTTGGTTTGATAGAATTTAGATTAAAAAAAGAATGAAAAATTTAAAGTAAAAAAATATCATTATTATTAAATTATTTTTTAAATTTTTTTTATTATCTATTAATTTTAAATAATTAATTTTTATTTTTTATAAATTACTATTTATTTCTTTTAACTCATCTTTCTAATTATTTTTTTTATCATATTTTATTAATCTAAACACATTATAAGAATCAATAGTCTTATTTCTTATTTTATATATATACAATAGAGAGTTATTAACTTATTCAAAAGAAATGTTTTGATACGCATATTTAATCAGTGAAAGAGAGAGGCCCATATTCCATCGCACTTACCGACCTCTCAATCCCCTTCTTAATTCCTAAAACCCACCCGTTCCTTCGCACCTTGCACCACCAAAGTCTCTCTCTCTCTCTCTAGCTAGAAAAATATCACAGAACAGGAAACTTGTTTTTCTTTCTTTTTTTCTTTTTTTTTTTTTTTGTGGGTTAGGTTTCTCTTTTGTTCTTTCTTCTCTAAAGGGTTAAATCAAAACCAGTTTCTGTTTTGTTCTGAGCATAAAATCTAAAAAATGGCTCAGAAGACAGGGAAAGAAGAGACCGAGTTCAAGGTACCAGAGACATTGACTTTATGCATCAACAATTGTGGGGTTACAGGAAATCCAGCTTTTAACAACATGTGCGAGAATTGTTTCAGCGCTTCTACCACCACCACCTCTAACCCCTCCACCACCACCACCACCACCACCACCACCGTCATCAGCAGCAGCAGCGTCGTCTCCGGCGGCCGGATCTTGAAATTCTCCGCCGGCCAGAAATCTCTGAGATCCAGTGGGGCTCGCTTGCGTCTGAAAGATGCGTTCCTGGATACCAGTCAGAAGGCGGCTTCAGATCATCAGAAAAGGTCGTCAGATAGGGCGGCGGCGGCGGTATCGGCTAAAAGGGAGGTGAGTAGGTGCTCAGGATGCAGAAGAAAGGTGGGGTTGACCGGATTCCGGTGTCGTTGCGGAGATCTCTTCTGCTGGGAACACCGGTACACCGACCGACACGACTGCAGCTACGACTACAAGACCACAGGACGCGAGACGATCGCCAGAGAAAACCCCGTCGTCAAAGCTGCTAAGATCCTTAAAGTCTGATTCATTCAGCCAAAAAAACAAAATCCAATCGAAACTTTTCGCAAAGATCGATCGATCGATCCTCTCGATCTTTGTAAGCGGCATCTTCGAACCATCAATCATGGCTTCCGAGGAAGATATTGAATATCATGATCAAATTCTTCGGGTCCAGAAAATCCGTTAAAATCCACCTTTAATTATTTTTTTTTTTTGGATTTTTGATGAGAAATGAAAAAATATTATTAATGAATATAATATCGGGTGGTTGTTGTTGCGTGTGCTTTATGTAGTTTTTCCGATATTTAATTTAAAATTATCGATTGATAAATTTGGCATGCGACTTCATGGGGCAGAGCCACTTGCAGGCTGCAAGGCACGGGGCCGAAAAAACAAAAACAAAAAAAAAAAAAGAAATTTACTTAAAATTTATGTTGCAGTTTTTAAAGATAGTTATGTTTACGTTGTTTAAAGATGCAAAATTTATGGAATTTGAATTAATTATTGAATCTCAAATTATTTGCTGAGTTTATGTTTACTAAAATTTTGTGTTTACTAAAATTTTGTCCGTGAAAAATTTTTCTTGGGTTCAAGTTTATGTGAAAAGGTCGTTTCTGTAGGCCCACTATTTTCATGTGACATTTTGAAGTTTAAATTTCTTGCTTCAACTTTATTTGCGACGTAATGGCGATATATATAAATAATTATTAATATAAACAAAAAAAGTGTAATATGTGTTGGATTTTTATTGATTAAACTAAGTTATTTATTATTATTATTATATTAAGTAATATGCTTAGAAGTTTAAAATTTTTATTAAGTTCATTTTTACAAGGAGTTAACAGTTTTTTTTTTTGGTAACCCGAATTAAAATTAACATTAATTTCATGAGAAAAATACTATCTTAATATTATTGAATAACTTTAAACACAAATATAAATAACAATGATCTATAAAAATATCTATTTCAAAGTTAAAAGGCCAAAAAAAAAAAAATCTTTTTTTAAATTTAAAAAGTATTAAGTATATAGCTTGGTGAGTATTATCTAAGGGAAATACACACATGTGTCTTTCACTTATTGGAAAAAAGGAAAAATTACATGTCTGCGGTACATGAGCAAATTGCATAAATCAAGATGCAATGAAATAATTAAAATATCAAAGGATTAACTATTAATTGAAATAACAAAAGATAAGAAAAAAATATAAGAATAATGATACATAACATGTTGGAAATTTGTCATTAATACAAAAATAAGTTAAGATATCAAAACACAAAATAATAATAATAATAATAATAATAATAATTGAGTCAATGAAAACAAACAAAAGAAAATTGATTACTTGGTCAAATAAATCACCCATTCTCCTTATTTTTGATTTTGTTTCCCTATACTCGTGTCTGTGTCCAAACCACAAAATATACGCATATGTTGTCTATTATGATTAGGAATTTCTTTAAGATAATACAACTTTATAAACAAACTAGAAAGAAGAAAAAAGGAAAAGGAATGACTATGAGAAAGGCCCACCGAACAAAGGACATTCGTTTTTTTTTTGTTATTTGCAGTGCCATAACCCATCGTTTTAGAAAGCTGGTACGTATGTTTATGTTTAATGATATTTTCTTAAATTTGATCGAGCGTCCTAGATCACACCTAAGATAAAAGCTACCTCATAACAGCAACACAAGAGATTGAGAAAACAAATATGTCGGCCAACATTGATTGAGGGAATAATTTACAGTATTGAAAAGTTTATGAGACATAAACAATCTTGCGGGGGAGGGAATAGAGGAAATGTAAAGATGTTTAACTTCCTTTTATGGATTTTTTTTCCTTCTCCTTCCAAATATGGTTGTGAGAACTTAAGTCAATTCAATGATGGTTCTCATCCAATTTACATAAATTTTTAAAAAAAAAAAAAAACTCATAGCCACGTGGAATAATAAGATGCGAAGTCGATACATAACAATCAATCTCCTTTTTTCTTGCACTCATATGTTTTTTTGAATAAAAATAAAAATAATTTTTTTAACTTTTTTTTATAAAAAAAAGTAATTGATTGCAATATATATATTCTATATCTCATATTTCTCATGACTATATAATTGTACTCTAAATAAAATATATGGACCAGTGTTGATTGAGGAAAGAACTTAAAGTCTTGAGAACTCTAAGGGACCTTAAAAAAAAAAAAACTGGTTGGTAGAGGAAACAAAAAAAAAAAAAATTAAAGCTGTCTAACTTCATTTTTTTATTTTTTCCTCTTTTACTAAATATACTTTTGAACACGCCGTACGTTAAATCAATTTAATAAACCACCTGAATACAACCATTAACTAAAGTAAATGATTGTCAATAGTGAATTTATACCAAAGAGTTTTTGAAAAGTATGATTAATTGCTTTACTTTCTTCAAATGTCATGCCAAGTGAAGATGATAAGTCTCCATGAAAAACTCATGAAATGAAGATGAGACATGTTACCGGGTATGCTCATGTCACAAAATTACTATATATAGAGACAAATTGTGAGGTGTTTTTTTTATTGAAAAAAAAGTTGTATTAATATAATTTAAAATTGTATGCAAATTGGATGTAAAGGTATCAAATAGAACTACACAAAATAAAAGTATAAAATAATCAAAAGCAGTTTATAATTAATTTGGTCAAAATGACCATTACCTTAATTGACAAAAAATTCGTTTTGACAAATCCCTCTGACAAAAAAAAAAGATATATAACTAAAATTAAACATACTTCAAACCAAAATTTTAAACAGATTTATTTTATGCTAATAAAGTTGATCAGAAATCGACTAAGTATAACTAACAAAAATTTCACAAAATTGTAAACTACAAACAGGCATAGCAAAATATAAGCACAACCAAACATCAATTGCAAACACCCAAATACACCAGAACACCCATCCCAATATAAGGTTGCAATAGCCAATCCCATCAAATCCCAAGGCAGTGGTGGCCAACGGAGGAGGCGGTGACGGCAGTGAGGGCAACGCAGGCTGTGGTAGTGGGAGCATCGGCAGTGCCATCAATAGTGAGATGAGCAGCAACAGTACCAGAAGTGGAGGTTGCGTCACGGGCGTCATCTTCCACTGCAATAGTGACACGAGCAGAAAAAGCACCAGTAATGGAGGTTGCATCATATGCACCATCTTCAACTGTAACAGAGGGGTGCAGGGCGGCGATGGTAGTGACGGTTGGTATGGCAGTGCTGGAGAAGATGGCAAAGGAGGTGAAAATGATGACAGTCATGAGATGAGCTTGGATTCACCGACAGAAAAATCATGAGTGTCTTTATTAAAATCATGGAATTGAAAACCGGACCGGACCGGCCGGTTCAACCGGAAAAATCGGGAACCGGTCCTAGGTCCGGTCCGGTTCAAGTCTAAAAATAGAATTCGGACCGAACCGAAAAAAACCGGTCAAGAACTGGGAAAACCGGAAAAATCGGGACCGGTTGAACCGGGTGAACCGGTTCAATTTAAATTAAAAAATTTTAAATTATAATTTAACCCAAAACTTTATCTAAATTATACTTAAAACTCTAATTTTAACTAAAAATTCTAATTTAGTCCTCAATTGATTAAAATTTTCAATTTAATCTTTAAAATTTAAAAATTAATATTTAATCACTATTTATAAATATTATTTTTTAAATTAATTTTTATAAATTATATTTTGTTAAATATACTAATTGTAATATCTTTAATGTATGTAAATATTAGTATAATTCTTAAAATACACTTTATTTTAAATATTTATTATCATTCTTATATAATATAACATTTTATATAATTATATAAGTTATATAAAAATTTAATTTTTATATATTTAATATTAAATACCGGTTTTACCGGTTTAACCGCGGTTTTACCGGTCGAACCGGTTGAACCTTGAACCTCTCAGCTTTCCGGTTCAATGACCGGTTCGGTTCTGAGAACCTTGATTAAAATTAGATCTAGAAAAGAAACAAACTAAAAAAACCATAATAGTGGGAAAGGAGAACAGGAAGAAGAGAAGAGGGCTGGAGGGGGGCAAAGGTCACCCGAGAGAGGGCTGAAGGAAAAGAGAGAGAGAGACAAGGAAGGTGGCTAGAAGAAGGCATTGACTAATCATCACCGCCGTCCAAAAGAGGGGTGGTTTTTTATTGAGTGGCTTGAGAGAGTTTAGAGTGAAAAGTGGGTTAGAGAGAGGTCTTAGTTAGGTTATTAACAAAAGCCAAAATCATGATGACGGGAAGGTATGGTGGGGTTTAAGTGACAACTCGATTTGCTCTCGGTGTAGTTCAAGCACTAAGATATTCTCCATGTGTTGCGTGAGTATACGGGGGCTCCTGACGTGTATAAAGGATTATAAACCGATGGTGTTCCGGCTCACAGGCCATGTTTTTCTCCTGTGGTCTTACAGATTGGCTAAGCAACTTCTTACATTCAAATATAGGGATATGTATTTTTTAAGTCTTACATTTTTATATTTTTTTTGTTGATATTCAAATCATAATTTTTTTTGAGATTTAATTAGGTCTTAAATGTTTGAATTCTTTGTTAAATTAGTCCATTTATTGATAGAAAGTGGTCAATCTGTTAGCCAATGAACTTGACCTTATCAAAATTATTTTAAAAAATATTAAATTCGAGAATTTAATGTTTTTTTCAATAAATATTTGAATTAAATATTTTTTATCAATAAATACACAAATTAAGTTATATATTTATTAATGAAAAAATATTTAATTCGTGAGTTTAACATTTTTTAAATAATTTTAGTTAGGTTAAACTTATTGACTGCTTTTTTACTGTTTTCTATTAAGGGATGGACTAATTTGCAAGAAATTTAAAGATATAAAATTCAAATAAAATTTTAAAAAAATTTAAAATTTAAATATAAAAATTAAAAATTAAAAATATATATATCCCTCCAAATATAGCATCAAGCCAACTTGAACAACGAAGGTTGTCTCTTCCTTTGTACTTGGTGGAAAATTTGGACAGCTCGCAATGAGCATATATAATTCGTGGTCGTACTCCTAGTGTTGGATTTTAGCTAGGTGCACTAAATTCGATCCCTTTCCTTGGATGCGTGCTCTGATTTCATGCATCCAAGGGGACATGCTCCCTTGGCTCCTCGCGTAGTCGGGTGGTTGCAGCTTCCATCTAGTTTTATTAAAAAGGAAATTGTTAGTGTCCAAATTGTTTAGTGATCAAATATGTTTTAAATTCTTAATTTATGCAATAAGTAATATATTTTATGTAATTATAATAATAAAAAGTGATAAAAAAATATTAATATTTTTTTATTTATTTTTTTAATTATAATTATACAAAATATATTATTCGTTATACAAATTACTCAGTATTTGAATGTAATATGGCCACCTATATAGCACATGTAATAAAGCCTTTTTATTAAAATAGGGAGCCACTACGTAGCCGTTAAATAGTAAGCACCCAAAGGGCTATAACGAAGCAACAGCTGGTGATTGAAGGAAAAAGCGAGGGGTTAATTGGTAAATTCAATCCTTTTGGGCGTCTTTTGTTATTTTAGTTAAGGTTTCAAATGTAAATAGTTGAATATGTTTTTACTTTTTAATTTTTATTTTGAAAAAAAAAAATTACCTTTTTGAAATAAGAGAGCCACTATGTAGCCGTTAGATAATAAGCACTCAAAGGGCTATAACGAAGTGGCAACCGCTGGTTGGAGGAATAAGTGAGGGGTTAATTGGTAAATTCAAGCGGGTGTCTTTTTTCATTTTAGTGAGAAGGTTACAAATGTAAATAGTCGAATATGTTTTCACTTTTTAACTTTTGTTTTGAAAAAGAAATAACCGCCTTTTTTAAACGTAAATCTCCACTTATAAAGTACGGATATAGATACGATAATATTGACACGGTATAACACAGAGACGACGACACATTATCTTTAAAAATATTAGAATATAGACACGGCTTGAATACAATTATATATATATATATATATATATCTAATTGAATTTATAAAATTTTTGTATATTATATATATATTTTTAAGTAATTTTATAAATTTTATTCACTTTAAAATATTCAAAAATATATTTTTATATTTATTATAAATTTTATAAATTTTTTATTTAAAGAATATATTGTAAAATCTTTTATTCTTTATTGTAAAGTATCAAAATAGAGGTATAAGATTTTATAATTAATTTAACTTTTTCTTTTAAATTAAAAATAACATGAAATCCAAAATGTTTAAAATTTATAAATAAGTAAAAATATTAAATTATAATTTTTAAATTTTTTTTATTTATTAAAAATAATCATAAAATATTTAGACATGTCCGTGACGTGCCAGACACATATACTTCATATACTCAATACGCGTGTTCGAATTTTTCTTAAAAAAAGTTTTTGACAAACATCTCTAACCATATTGGATACGTCTCTGTCGCATATCTATCGTATACTTATATCCGACATGTGTCCGACACACATTACCTTTTATTTTCAGAGTGTCTGTGCTTCCAAGATCTCCACGAATCATTCTGCGCCGTTTTCGGTATCTGCAAGTCTCTATATCGCGGGTGATGTCACCAGAGGAACTTGAGTTTTATTTATTTCTTCATTTATTTATAAAAATCGCTCCCTTTTTTTTAGGAAAATCGATTTCGTTTGTTAATGTTGTCCTCCCAACCTCCCCAAAAATCCATCTTTGTTCTCTATTCCACCTCTATTTGTTGGTTCTTGGGCAAAGGTAAGGTGAGAGCTTTAGTATCTGGACAAAAGTGCCATGGCCAGGCTGTGAAGAACGTGGTTTGATCGCATCTTGCCGGTGCAGAACTCGTTGATTCAGATACTGTTGTTTTGGGGTTATGGATTTCGGTCGGAAGGTACCATTCGATTTTGTTTTTTTCTGGATATAGTAGCATGGGCGAGATGGGTGTTGCGTATGAATTGTTTGACGCAATGCTCGAAAGAAATGCAGTTTTTTTGAGCAGAAGTGTGCTTAGCACTTGTGGAAGCCAATGTGTCCAATGGCTTCTTTTTTTAAAAGAAAAAAATTGTAATCCTGCATTAATGTTGAGTTTTTTTTTTTTTTTTTAAAATGAAATACCCTAGAATCAGGATCCATAATTTAAAAGGATAAATGTTTTGTTGAGATACTGGTAAAATATATATATATATATATAGTTCACCTTTAATTACAACTACGTTAGATACCAACATTTTTTTTGTCCAAATAAAAGATACCAACGAACTTAGTTTCAAAATCCAAAAGTTGCTAAATTGAGGACGACTAACATGCCAAGCAAAATAGATAGAAAGCTTGAGACAGTAAAACATTCTGCTTGACTTATTAGTTTTTAGTATTTTCAACCAAAATTGACAAAAAGTTCTGCTTTGCTTATGTTTACACAGAGGTTATTACAAGTGCAGCACTGTTAGAGGTTACCAAGCACGCAAGGATGTGGAGAGAGCTTTGGATGATCCATCCATGGTGATGGTCACTTATGAAGGGGAACAAAACCACCGTCTATCTATTTCGGAGACAACAAATATTATACTAGAATTCTCATAGATCATGCCAATCATTATTGATAATGGGGCAGGCAAACCAGATAAGTTGTTATAGGCTTAAATTTAAAGGACAATTACGCAATATAACTAAAAAAAACAGAAAGGAAAATCGAAGGAGATGATTGGTGGGGTTGGTCCAACTCCTGTATAAATACGGTGATTTCCTCAGGCTCAGGCTTTTCATTTCTTCTTTTGGTGAACCTATGAACTCACTTGTTGCATTAAGGAAAGGAAAGGCGGGGGGGGTTTGTATTTAGACCTGGAATTCAAACAAAAGGAAAGTCTCCACTTTGTTTTATTTTTTATTTTTACTTTTATTAACTTTGTCCTTGGATGCTTTTGTTGTTTTTTTTTTTTTTCTTTCTTTTCCAATAGATGTTTGTGCCTATACGGTCTCTTGGTAAACCTTTGCAAAATGTTACTGAAACACGAAATTATGCATTTAGATGACTTTATTATATGAAACTAATGAGAAAATAATATGACACATTCTGAATAATATACGATATTATTGAAAAAATTATACAACAATTTTAAAATAACATATGACACTACTGATGAGATTGTATTAACGATATATGACACACTTTTAAAAACAAGATACTAGTAAAGAAATTTTTTTCTAAAGGATTACATCAATTATTATTTTATTCAGGTCATCTCTAATATGGAAACAACTGACCTTGGTTGATCTATTTAAAATCTTGACATATATCTAATAAAAAAAAGGCTTTTTTTTTTGAAATAAAAGTCATTTTATTTTGAAACTTTGTTAAAGAATATAAAATAATTTATTTTTTAAGAGTGATAGTTTTGGTTCCTCTATAATTTTTCTTTTCTTTTTTTTTTTTTATGAAGTTTAACTATTCGGAATGAAAAAAAAAATATATGTATATATAATAGGATTTGAACCTATACTATTGGTTTTAAAAGACTTTTAGTATACTTACAATTGAGGAAATTAAACAACACTTTTGTATAATATAAGACACTTTAGTAAAAATTATACAACAATTTCATGATAATATATGACACTATTAATGAGAAGTTGCAGATAATATACGACACAAGTGTAAAAATGAGACATCACTAGAGGTAATTTTTTCAATTATAACTTAATAGTAGAATATAATTTATCTTATCAGAAATAAACATACAAAAATAAAAAAATAAAAAGCGAATTCTATAAAACACTTTACTTACGATACTCTTTCTAATAATTAATTTAGATGTGATTAATGACTTCTAATACTTTAAGCCCCTTAGGTTTGATTTATCTTTACGATACTATGTATCGTAATTCTTACTATTATACTCAGTCTTTTTGCTGACTTCGCTTATGGTGATCTTTATAGCTATGGTTTGAGATATTTGTCACATATTATACTAGCACTCAAAACATTTATCTTACACTAACCTTGAAATAAAGTAATAATAACCCAATACTAGTTACATAATCGAAAGTTCACTGTATTCACAATCATCTCCTGTTATACACTAGTATTTAGTTATATTAATTTACTTCAAATTGTGTAAAAATTTAAATTCTTAGGTGAAGATTCCTTAAATCCTACCAACCTCGGGAACTCCCACTCGGAATAGACCCTTTTTAATAATTTCATGTTATGTATGTTATCTATGTGTAACAAATATTCTATAGAATAAATACACAAATTAACATGACAATTATGCAAAAATTGCAATTAACAGATAATTAAATACATAACGTTGAATATGTAACAACATTTGCAATCAAAAGTATTCATTATGAACATTATGTGAGAGGAATATTAAATTATTATTTCATAAAATTACATGAGCACACACGTAGTGTCTCAACGATAATTTCATAAATGACCCATGTTTGTATCTCATAAACTATTATAGTGTCTCTAATTTTGCAACGACTCACATGTCTTGCATATTTTGAGACTTGAGATCGACAAGTGTTTTACATACTAACGTATCAATTATGATACTTTTTTGCCTCTCTAATGTGAGTTTAATAATTTGAAAATAACTCAAGCATCGTCCACGTTATGTCCTCTCATTAGTCATGTACTCATATTTTTTGTACATTAATTAGTGAACACTTGATTTCAAATAAGTTTCAACATTTACTGATGAAACTCATTTCACATTTTGGAAATTATCAAAAAAATACTTTCTTTTAAAAATTAAGCGCTCTTTTAGTCTTCAATTTTGTTATTTAATGCGCTCAATTTTAATCATTTGGTCAAACAATTTTAAGACCACAATAAGATATTAGAAATACTATAATAGAAAGTAATTATTTATAATCTCAAAAATATGATTTTATGGTAAGATCTTATAGAACATAAGATTAGAAAAATTTTGGTGCAAACCTCATATTTTTCTGATATTTCTATAATTTATTATAAATTTTCAAATATATAATTCTTTTCAGAAAAATCAGAATTGAGTGCCACATGGCGCAATCTTATTCGCAGTAGCCATTGTCCTCGCCACATGTCAGCCTCTTATTCACAGGAGAAATTTATTAAATAGAATACTTGACTATGAGTGGACACGTGTCAACTTTTCATTGGTTGAAGAATTCAACATCTTTTGTCTCATGGGGCACGTGTCATCTAGTGAATGGCTAGTATATTCAGCAGAGAGAAAAAACTAAAGACAAGTGATGAATGTCAATTAAAATGATGCAGAAGCAAAAGGAGAAAAAAAAAACTTATCTCTTGTAGACCTTCTGTGAAACTAAAGACTGATTACTGATATCAAGAACGACCTTCATCTCGCTTGACCGGGGTGATACTACAGTATATCGGGTATCACCCAATTTTCACAGTACAAAAGCCGAAAGTTTAGGAATCAATAGAGAATTTACTGTTGATATTTTGAGAGGAAAAGGTTCGGTCACTTTTTGATATCGTTTAATTTCCATATTTTTAATTTATAAGTCTGTATTTATATAGATTGGAGGGAGTGGAGAAGTTATATTCAGTTTTTTACGTAAAGAGAGTTGTAACTCCCTCAACTGCTCCCTCATCTTTTCTCATTGGGTCGGATTTGACCATAGACGGATCAACCTGACCTAAAATTCTACAAAAAATTTTTCAGAACATTTTCCTTTTCCTTTATTACAAAGAATTCATGGAAACAGACATCTAGGAGTAAGTTTATCTGAATATTTATTTAATTAGTATAAAATAGAAGTTTAGACAAAACTTCTCCTTAATCTTAGGTGCCACTTGGCAATCAAACAACAAATTTTTCTTTTTTATTTTTTAAAATTTAATTATTATTATCTAATCATCAAATTTAATTTCCTAATTCTAACATCCATCACGAAATTCTTATTTGTAACAGAAGGAGCATTAAATAATAACAATAAGTGAACAATTAAATAAATAAATAAAAACGATAACTTTTGACCTATCATCCTTCTAATATTCCTCTCTTATTAAGAGAGTAATGGACAATTAATTAAATAATAATTAGTATAAAAGAGAAGTTTAGACAAAATTTCTCCTTAATCTTAGGTGCCACTTGGCAATTAAACAACAATTTTTTCTTTTTTATTTTTTAAAATTTAATTATTATTATCTAATCATCAAATTTAATTTCTTAATTCTAACATCCATCACGAAATTCTTATTTGTAACAGAAGGAGCATTAAATAATAACAATAATAACAATAAGTGAACAATTAAATAAATAAATAAAAACGGAAACTTTTGACCTACTATCCTTCTAATATTCTTTTCTCATTAAGAGAGTAATGGACAATTAATTAAATAATAATTCTTCTTTTTTCCCCTAACGTCCCTCTCTCTCATTATCAAATTTTTCCCATTTTTTTATTTGGGTGGTATGTGTTGTACCAAAAATAATAAATAAATTAAATAAATTAAATACATCGCTATCCTCATTCATTAGCTTATTAAACGTTATAATGTTCATTCCTTAATGAGTCGTTATAAATAAAAATAAAAAAATGGAACTTTTTACCTAATTACGTTTCCATCTATTTATCTCCTTCTTCTTCTTCTAGCAAGATCTGAAAATCCTTGCCAGTGACCACCTCCACCAAAAGCTGCTTTTATTTATTCCAATAAGCTTCTCAAGTGCCATGCATTTTGCCAATCATGTACTCCGATTCCATCAATTTCCATGAAAAATTATGGATTTCATGAAGACCATTGACCAAACTGTCTGAAAAAAGTGATAGCCTAGGACGATATTAGTAACATTATTTGCATAATTATTAACTATTATGTTAAAATTTAAATATATTTCGTTTTTTTTGTCTTTTTTTTTCTTCTTGGTTCCAGATTTTAACAAGAGGAAGGGAATGAGGTTAATCTCAAGGTCTTGAAGGTTCTTGATATCAAACAGCAGATATTAAATTTGTTTTCTTTTTTTTATTTTTTTGGTTCTTAATTGATTTTAGAATAATTGTTGTATGTACAATTTTTCATTCTAGAATTATTGATTTTTGTTCGTTGAAAAATTTGTTTTGCATTATGATGAAATGCCTCTTCTTCCTTCAAGATCTAGATTCGAATTAATTGATCCTAATTATTAGTGAGATTATATTTGTGGTTTTATGATATTATATTCTTTTATTTTTGAATGACATAAACGTGATATTGTTATACACGTGAGGCTCGTGACTCGATCTTTCGATTTTGAGTCATGGTGTTTGTCAAATCCAAACAATTAAGTTAGTAAGTGGAAAATTAATGATGTAGTTGCTGGATACAATGCAAAAGCTTGGGGTACTCGTGACACTGTATCGGCAAAAATTGCATTAGCTACTAAGAAATTGTAAATTCTAATTGTTTTCCTCTTTTACTTATTTATTTTTTATTCTACAATCTTTTTGTTGGTATGATTTCTTATCGGTAACTTCTCCTTCTTTGTGTTTTTTTTTTCTCTATTTTGTCCTTTTAGAAATAAATTAGTTCTCCTAAATAGCTAAATAGTTAGATTATCTACTTATTTAATACTCATTAATTTCTAAATTAAAGTCATTTATTTTTTAAAATGTTATTATAACATGATTAATTTTTATCATGATTATTTATTTTCAATCATAATTTAATTTCCCTTTAATTTTTAATTATGATTTAATTTTTTAAATTTTCATTGTAGTTAGAAGTTTATATTTAAATTCTTAATTAATTTCAACTATAGCCGTTATTTTTTATTTTAACTCATCGGTTTGTTTTTATTATAGTCATTATATTTTATTTAAATTTTTAATTGTATTTGTTTTATGACAGATACTCTAAGAAAAATCTAATTCCGCAATATTTTGAACAATTCTCTCTACATAACACTAAATAAATTTATATATGCATAAAAAAATATATATTAATTTATTTTAAATTTATAAAAAAAAATAATCAAACTACGCAACGCACGGACTAATTCTTAATACTGCAATAAATCAATCACAGACAAGTAGGCGGCTCATGGTTTGACTTGCTTGACCAGCCTATCAAAGTTAGTGTAAGAAGACCCACCATAGTTTATGGATACTTCAGCTTTCTTCTTCCAGCCTGAAGCCTTCTCCCTCATTTCTTGTCCCTTCTCTCTTTCCATTACATCCTTGATAACTTTCTCAACTTTGTTCCTCTTTACATCAGCATCAATCTCGACTCCTATCCCCCACCTGGCACATGAATAAAAACAATTCATATGCTGTTCAGCAAAAAAAGGCCAGCAAATCAATGGCATTTCTTGGCCGACACTCTCCATTGTAGAGTTCCATCCACAATGTGTCAAAAATCCCCCAACTGAAGGATGGCCAAGAACTTTCTCCTGAGGACACCATCCCACAATTAAAGCTCTATCCTTTATCTCTTCCATGAACTCACTAGATAAAATCTTCTCTCCCCCATTAACAAGGTCAGGCCTAATCACCCACAAAAATGGGTGCTTGCTATTTGCAAGTCCCCAAGCAAACTCCACCAGCTGCTCCGGAGTGATCGTTACTAAGCTCCCGTAGTTTACGTACACAACTGTTTTCGGTTCCTTTCCATCTAACCAGGTCAAGCATTCAGCATCTTCTGTCCATAAATTTGATCCAATGAATTCTAAGTATGCTGTACAAAGGTGCTCGTTTAGCATGGAGAGCGGCCCAATGGTGTACAGCACGGGGTATTTAGTTTTGATAGCATCTAAAACATCTCGTTCCAGATCATCCAATGTGTTCAGGATAACCCCTTTAGCCTTTGTGCAACCTTTCACTGATTGCCGGATGGAATCAAAAGTTATTATGTCATGGGGAGCCGTGCTGCGGACGCAGGACGGGAAATCTTTTAGTCGGACCCCCTGGCATTGCCGGTATCCAATCAATTGCATTTTCGAGGAAACGGCTATCTGCACTTAGCAATGGAAAAAAAATCTAAATATATCATATAAAGTTTGAATTCTTTTGGATGAAACAGACTATAAATTGTGCAAGCGTACCCTTGAGTGGAATGTAACCTCTTTCCTTGAACTCCTCATAGTGCAGACAGCTCAACAAGCCGCAAGCACTAAAAGGGAAGAAAACCAACTCTGGAATGTCAAGTTCCTGAGCAACCTCTAAAGTGAAGCTCATGAAGCCATCAGAAACTATGCAAGAAACTGAAGGAATATCTTGGGAATCATTGAGCTTAGTTACGAGTTCTCGAAATGAAAGCAAGCCATGTTTGGGCATTGTAATGCACATATCTTGTATGGAGTCGATACCTCTTTGGCTTGTCAGAGGCAAACCGTCGGAGATGTTCTCAAACCGGAAATCATCTAAGCCCCTGAAGGCATCAGAGCCTCTTGACCTTAGTATGCATTGGTGGTTGAATTCGGTGTGCACAAAGGTGATATGGAAGCCTCTGAAATGAAGGAGTTTTGCAAGTTTTAGCATGGGGTTAATGTGGCCTTGGGCTGGAAGTGGCACGCAAATAACATGAGGTTTCACAGATTCCATTTGGCTCTGTTTCGGGGTTTGAACAAAAACAGACGTTCAGCGGAATTCGGAAGAAGAGTTATCAAATTTGATAGGACAATGAGTCTCAACCTTGAAGAAAGTATGTTAAATAATGAGGGATTGTACAGTAGACGGAATAGGGACCAATTAGGCAAACCGAGTATGGTAAACCAAAGGGTAAACTCATCGACGTGGATGCACTGCTGTCAAGGGTTCGTTGGAGTTAAACAAGACACATCAGTTATCCTATGCGTAAAACTGGGTCCGATTATTGAAATATAATCAAACCAGTGTTCTCTGTTACAATCAAAGAAAAGCTTTCAAAGGTATTTGAGCTCCGAATTGGAATTAAAATGCCAAAAAAGAATTGATGTTGCCTTGGTTCGGGTAGTTATTTCGACGGATGGAGTGGGCATTTACGTTGGCCGTCCTCATCGGTTGTGGTTGGTTAGATGAATTAGTAGAACCAGTTCATCTTATGGGGGAAGATACTTGGAAATTTGCAATCTTCTATTAATGTCCCCACTTCGCAAAGGCCATGATTTTTGCCAGCATCTCTTCAATGCTATTGACGTCTGGGTTAGATCTGCATCTTTCAGGCCCACCCTCTTCTACTCAACCACTTCCGCGGCTCCTTCCTTTTTCTTCCGAATTTTCGAGGTGCTCGTACTTGCAAGAACAGCCAACACAACCGAACAGTGCCGTTTTCCAAATCAATTCGGCCTTCTTCCGTACTTTTTTGCTAAGGTTTCTTTCGGTGCGAGAATGAAAATATCTTCAAATCAACCGAAGTTTTTGGAGATAAAACTAATGGAAAAGAAAAAAATTGTCGATTGCCACGTTTCATCCTCCATTCCACGTCAACATTTTTTTTATTTCGTCCACGTCATATGTGTGCACGCCTCGGTGGTGCACGACTTGTGTATCCCAAACTTTTTCTATGTATATGGCTCTGCGTGAAGGTCAATGGTGTGAGACTGAGGCTGGCGATTGATGCTCTATCTTGCATTTATTGTCTTTGATTTTAATTAAGTAATTGCCATTAAGAGGCCACCTTGATCTAAACTACGTAATCTTAGTTTTATCTTTCTTATTATATTTATGAGTATCGCTGTTTCTAGTACCTAAAATGATGTCAAGTAGATAATTACTTTAGGGATTAAAGTACTATAAATTATCTTTTTTTTGAAAAAGTGCATTTTATAAGTTTTGAATTCTTGAATATTAGTTAGTGAATACATTTAGAGTCCACTATACTAACTAATGGTATTTATGTTGTCACTGTGTAATTTTAAATAAGTAGGAAAATAATAAATAAAAACATAATTTCATTTAATAAGATTTATAATTTTTTAACTTTTTTTCATAAATTCAATCATATGACGGTATACATTATTTTGTTATTACTTTCGAGTTACTTTAACCTAAATTTTTGTTACAAATGTTTTTTTTAGTTTCATGTCATTAAGCTATATAATATATTTTGCGTTTGACTACTCAAGCAGCCTGAATATATTTTGATTTTTGAAAAAAAAAATTGAATCTCTACATAATTATGGGAGAGACTCACTATTAGACACCATAAAATTCACTGTATTACTACTATAATACTTTCTTACAAGACTATATGGTGTAATTATGTTCTTTTTTTTTTATCAAAAATAATAACTAATAGATTTCGGTGAATCATTTTTTTTTTATCCTTTTTTTATCTTCAGTGGAAATAAACAAGATGTTTGTTAGGCACATTCCGGTTGTTAAGGCTTATACTTTCATTTTAGAAATCATAGACCTAATTTTTGGTAGAGGGTACATAGTTTATATAAAGAAAAATTACTTCCTCACAGCCCAGCGAATTTTTAATAGACAAAAAATTAAAAAAAAAAAAAAACACACTGAAAAATGGGATCAAAACTATATTCTCTGATTGTATTCTATACGACAGACTTATATATGGCAAACAAATCGATGTAAAGTATAGACTGGCTAGGAGAAGAGGGAGCTAAATTTATGTATAATGATAATTTCAGTATGAAGTTGTCATCTTCTTTGCGTAACATTACTTCCAATATAACTTAAACTTCCGTTGTTTGGATTAACTGGAACATAAATTCTTTAGAGAAGAATAAATTGCCGCGCAATACTTGATCCCACATTTTGTTCTCTTTGCCAATTACTCTCAATGACTTTTGACCATTATGTCCTCCACCTTTTTAGTGCATATAAAGGAAAACTTGATATTTGAGTGTCACAAAACTACGATTTTGTGAGATAGTAGGCCACAGAAATAATCATTCTCTTTCTACCTCTCCTTTCTCTCTACCGCTTTTGCCCCTCTATTTCCTTTCATATATATATATATATATAATAAATACAATATAAGATGTTAAATAAAAAATATATTAATTATTCTGAATAATGAATATTATAATTATTTCTTATGAATCTTAATATTTTAAAGTCATATTTTTTATTTTTATATAATCAAATATAGTTTTTTTTTATGTAAGTAACCATATAATTATTTAATTATTTATCTTTTATGCGATTGTGTAATTGATATTTTATGATATTTATTTTTTATACAGAAAGTTTTTTCTTTCATTGTAAATATTGTGACCAATAAAACTAACCTCAATTTCACAAACAAAAATATATTTAGATTACAATATGCTTCTATATATGTTTTCTTTTTTAATATTATTCATTAGTAGTAATTTGCTTTTTAGAAGATACAATACTTTTAAAAGGAGTGTTGGTGACATTTCAAACGAAATCTATTTATTGATAACAATTGCATTCTAATAATGTTTTGTGTATGATACATCAACACTTGTATTTCAAAAATGTTTGTATATCTTACAAAATTTTAAAAAGGCTTCGTACTTACTCCTACTTAATTACTTTGAAAACTGGCTTAGTACTTGTGGTGAGGCTTTCTACTTGTGGTGACTTGTGATGAGGCTTTGTACCTGTGGTGACATTCGCAAATATAAAACACCAAAAGTCTCTGCCAAAGCTCAAACCATGGTGTAGAGTTGGGGGGCTATTGGGGCAAGAGCAACAGCCACGGGAATAAACTATTTTCTGTATAACCTTTAACATAAGCTAATAATAAATAAATTAGGAGCATTTGGGGAGGGGGCAATTGCCTCCTTCTCCCGTGTAGATTTGTTATATATATATATATATATATATATATATATATATATATATATATATATTTTTTTTTTTTTTTTTTCACTTTCTTTCTCTTTTTTTTTTTGTCTATTCTCTCTCTACTCTCAGTCAATCTCTCTGTCTTTCCCTCTCTCTTCTTTTTTTCTGTCTCCTCTATTCTCTCTCTCTCTCTCTGGTCGCTAGAAAATGACTCATTGAATGGAAGTCATTTTTTGTAAATTGTCGATATTTTTTATGTTGAGCAGTAAATATTTTTTGTTGACCATATATTCTTAATGTCCCAAAAGTCAAAAAATAAGGACATTGTAAAATAAAATGTAACCATATATTATTTATTCATCTTTGCTAATTTGATCTAAATCTATTTTTTACATGCATATATATGTTCCTCTTTCTTTCTTTGTGTACTTTTTTTTCAAAAAAAATTTTGGTGGTGACCAACTTGTTAAGATTGAATTGTAGTAGTATTTCATCATACTACGTATAGTTTTATCAATATGTAATTTATACTCAATATGGTACTTGTTATAACATAATAACTTTCATTTATGATCAAAATGATATAACATCTTTTATCCCCTTACGTGACCAACACTTCACTTTTTTTTTAATTACCCAATCCTTTTTTTTTTTTTTTAATTTCAAACTTAACCTTGCAACAACAGTGCTGGGTCAGACCATCAAAATAAGGCATGATTAGACCTAGTCCCAAACGTCAGTGATATATAAAAATAGAATGCAATTACATATTCTAGATAAAATGTCCTTATTTTTGTCATAAGATAAACTGTGCATATTATTTTTGAAACGAATAATAATATTTTTAAAATATAAAAATAACAAATGTTTTAAAAATATCAATTTTCGTTTTAATAATAACAATTTTAATTTCAACCAGGACAAAATTCAGCACACTAATTACCGAGAGACTAACTTCTTTTCATAAAAGTATTAACTTTTGGTTTTTCTCTCTTGATTGAACTCCTTTCCAACCCCTTTTCCCCTTCGATAGAGGGAAAAACCTACCCGCCTGCTGTCTGATAAAGAAGTGGATTTACTAATTCGTTGTAAGAAGAAAAAGAATGTTGAAGAAGGTGTTGAACCTTTGGATGAAACAATTTGGAGTGTCTTGAGGCCATCCAGCCTTTAGCGACTCCAACTTTTAAGGACAAGATTGTGGGGACTACTTTAAACCCAACTCCGTCTCAGCAAGGGTATGATTCACATTGTAATACGGCCATGCTAAATACCTCTACTGATAATTATTTGGTATCTTTTGTTGATGAAATTCCATATATTACCCTTGCTAAGCAAAGGAAGAAAACTCTTTGCGAGCGTTGGAGGGGTTCGTTAATAATGAAATTATGGAGCAGATCTACTGGCTATAATCTTTTTTGTAGTCGCCTCAAATCTTTATGGAAGCCAAAGGGTGAGTTTAGAGAGTAATGGACTTGGGAAATGAATATTTCAATGTCAAATTTTCTTATTCGGAAGATCTAAGGCTAGGTTTATGTGGTGGTCCTCGAATGATCTTGGGTCACTACTTCGTTGTCAAATAGTGGTTTCCCCACTTTTGTCCCTCTAATGTAACGATTAATTCGGCCATTGTTTGGGCTCGTTTCTCAGAGATGCCAGTCAAATATTATGACAATGATTTGTTAAAAGTTATAGGGGAACTTCTTGGTCACATAATTGAGGTTGATGCATCAACTTTATCAACGTCTAGGGGGGAAGTTTGCTCGCTTTGAATTGAAATTGACCTCCGAATGTCATTACTATCAAACATTTGTTTAGAAGTGCTTTTCCTTGCTATTGAGTATGAGGGTCTCCCACATATCTGTGTTAAATGTGGGAAGGAAGATCACTGTAACCTTATACAACCAGCGAAGGTGAATGAACTAATGCCTGTTGCACAACCATCTAAGGTGGTGACGGTAAAGGATCCTATGGTTGATAGGTTTGGGCCATGAATGCATGCTCAGAGGAAGGGGAGAAGGACAGGGCAGAGGGCGACAGTCAAAAAAACTTCAAATAAGAAAAGAAATTCAAATTCAGTTCCTATAGCTAAAGGATCGTGATTTGTGGTCCTCAATGGCGTTAATGTGGTCAATGAGGAGCATGATCTAAGGAGGATAGGCTGAAGTGGGAAAATCACAATATGATCTTATTAATTTGCAGAAGAATATTACAAATTAGACTTTCCGTGATGCTAGGCGCGATGAAGCCTCCTCTCAAACATCTCTCGAGGTGCAAGAAAATGAAACAAATACTAATGTGAGGGATGATGGCGGCTAAAAAATTGGGGCTAAAAATTGGGGTCTGTTAGTGCCGAAACCTCTTTAGCCAAAAAACAGCATAGTAATAATAAGGAGAGCCAGCCCACCGGTCAACTTGGGTTTGATTCATTCTCTAGCTGTTCAAGAGTTAAAGAATATTTTTACTAAAACCTTTTAAGTTCAGGAGAAGATTATAGAGGTCAATACTACGAAATTCAAATATAATTCTTCATTCGCTACCTCAATATTGCTTCCCAACAGAAAGGCACTGGAAGCCTTTCCAGTCATCTTTGGTGGCTGAATTATTTTTTTCATCTGCTTTAGTTATTTTTTTAAAAAATTTTCTTTTGTCTTTTAATTATTCAGTCATCAAAAGTAGTGATATATATTTATTTTTAGATAAATATAGGTTTTTTTTTTCTTTTGTTCATTAGACAATGAATTGTAGTGATCTCATTCTTATAAATTTCATATTTACTAAACAAAATTAGAATCTAAGACCTCTATGACCCAAAGGGACTAAAAATAAATATTTAATTGTAAGTGTTTATGCACAAAAGTCTAATAGGGTGTGTTTACTGTACAGTTAATGTATAATAGTATATGATATGTTAGTTTTATTCTATTATACCTACAATAGAATAAAACTAATATTATCTACACAATCCTACACTATTTCATGTATTAAAATTAACATTGTCAGAATCAGATCAGATATCGAACTTGAAACATTAATGGGTCAAAATTCAACCAGTTGAACCGGTCGAATCGGTATTTAATAATATATATATGTATAAAAGTAATTTGAATAAATAATATATATATATAGTAATTAAATATTAATTTTTTTAGTTTTAAGGATTAAATTAAAAGTTTTGATAAATTTAGGACTAAATTAAAAATTTTAATAAATTTAGAGTTTAAATTATAATTTAAACAAACTTTTGGATCGGTTGGACCGGTCCGGTTTTGACCGGTTCTGACTGGTCTGAACATCATTTAATTTTTGTCTTGAACCAAATCGAACCACTGACCGATTATCAGTTCAACCGGTTAGACCAACCGATCCGGTCTGATCCGGTTTTCACAACCATGATCAAAACGCATCCATAAGTTCTGGACTTAGCTAGGATAATGACATTTTTTTTGGTCTTATAAGAGCTGGAGTCCAGCTGGTTGGGGGAGGAGGATATAGGGCTTTAGGTCTGGGGTTCGAACCCCAGACCTTATGGTCGGAGGAAGTTTCCTCCAACCATTGCAGTTAATGCTGCCACCCAACTAGGACAATGACATTAAGGAACAAGCTCAAGCCGAGCACTTTGCCTTAGGCCCAAGGTTCGACATAGGCCTGCATAGGCCTGTACTGAACCGGACCATCTCACAGGCCCAATTACAGCAGCATTGTTGTTATGTCTTTCGTTTACTTGTTTTTGGGTTTTTATCTTGGGTCATCTTGAGCAATTGCATATGATACACGCTCGATTGGACAAGAAAAATTCCATAATCTCTAAAGAGGTCGCCTCCAGTCCCCAGCCCAGGCCAACTACGAGGCTGGCGGCGCATTTCACCATTTCAAAAATTCTGCCTCCGCCGCACTGCTGAATTTTTCCCGCCAAGCATTTTCATTTTCGGGCCTTTCTCGGTCAATCGAACGCTGCCCTTCATCGCCGCCGCCTGGCTCCCACGGCCATACCCACCAAAAAGCCACAGATACACCCAAAACACAGAGTTGAGTGCGAGACCGAGAGCGAAAGATATGCAGAGAGAGGCAAAGGAAGAGGAGATGCTTGATCGGTGAATGCGTCGGTTCTGTGCGGCTGATCCAAAGGGCTCGGGGCATAAGGTCATTTCTTTATCAGTGATTTTGTTTCGGTTATCTTCCCCCTTTTCCCGCTCTGAATGTTGCTGTAGTGCTCATATCAAATTATCATTTGGCCTTCAATTTTCTTTTAAATTTTTGAATTAAAAAGTGATATTGGATAGTGTTCTGGCTTTCAATGATTATAGTTCATTAGGGGTTTTTTTCCCCTTTTTTTCTTCCAAATTGATTGCTGATGAGTAATACTGAAAAATTTTGAGTGTTTTTTAGCCTTCCATTTCCGCGTAGTTGTCAACTGCGAGCTGCATTGCGTGAATTGGATCTTGCTTTGTTACTGAATTTCCGCAACGATTACTATGACAGTGTGTTAGTCATTGGCTCTGCTGATGGAGGGGAAACTTAAATGTATGCCGGAATTAGGATGTTCTTTGGATGGTGAAGACGCGAAGTACGTTTCGGGGCTTAGTACCATACTAGTTGCCACAATTCAGGATGCAAAGGACAGGATTTCTCAGATAGAGTACATATTCTGCAACCAGCTGTATCCTAATTTCCAATGTACATCCAAGAGCTTGCAAAAGAGTTATTCCGAGGGCAAGAAAGATGCAGAAGATGCGTGGAAAGTGAAAGAACGGGACCTTTTGCTCCAAATTGATCAGCTTCGACTTGAAAAGCAAGAAGTTGTTGAGGAGAACCACCGGCTTAAGCTTGAGAAGGAAAAGTCAGTGGGAGAAGTGTGCGATGAGCGAGTCAACTCGCTGCAGGACAAGATAAAAGGCCACGAAATCAGAATCGAGGAGTTAGAGCAGGAGGTTTTGCAGAAGTCTCAGGAAGTTGACGAGGGAATGAAATTGCAGAAAAAGTTGCTTGAAATTATCCAAACAAATGCCTCGACCGTGTTGGATAGGGAGAAACGGCTGAAAGAGCATGAAGATTGTAAAAATGAGTTACTTATCAAAATGAAGAGGTTAGAGGAGAAAATTGAAAAGCTCCGAGGAGATAATGAGCGAAAGACACGGAGTTTAGAGTGGGAAAAAGCACAGGAAAAAAACTTGCTGAGGAATATTGACTCTCTGATATCACGGGTAGCGGACAGTGCAACAAAGGCAGAAAAGCTTGAAAAAGAGAATGAAGAACTTAATTTTAAACTGGAACTTATGGAAGATGATGTTTGCAAACTCAGAGAGGAGGACAGAAACAAGACAGAAGAAATTAAGAGGGCAAGAGAATTGCGGGAACAATTAATTAAACGAATTGATGGGAACCGGGTGGAAATGCTGAAGCAAAAGCAGCAGCTGGGGGAGTCTGAGAAGAATAGGAAGCTGCTTGCAGACAAAGTACATGATTTGGAGAAGAAAGTTAATGAGCTGCAGGACAATCTTGATAGCATCAGTAAGGAGGCTGAAGGAAAGCATTCACATGAGAAGTTACTTCAGGAAGTTGAATTGAAATCCACGGAATTATTGGCTGAAAGAAAGAAAAAAGGGGATCTTGTTGATGCTTACAAGAAGCTGAAGTCTCAGTACAACTATCTCTGTTCAAAGTTTGGCCTTACAACGGATAATATGATTCGAAAAAATAAATTTGAAGATGAAAGTGCTGCACTGAAACTTCAAAGAAGCAACACAAATTCAACTGGTAAGAGTTCGATATGCATTTTTTCTAAATATGTTCGTAAAGAAAATAGGGATTGCATGATCAACATTCTACACTAATGCATTGATTAATAATTAGCTTTGTTAGAGAAGACTAAAAATGGTGATTGTTCCTGATAGTCCGAATGAGTCCTTGTTTTTTTCTATGTTCTGCCTACTGCCATAAGGGCAGGCATACCTATTGCATAGGGACTGCACTTTCTTCTCTCACATATTTTATCCTTCACAGCTGCTTGTGAGGTGAACAAGATTGATAAAGTCTCTGTGGATATCTTGGAGGATAAAACAGTACAACCCTTGCCAGTATCAGCCATCAACTCTGCTACTTCTAATCATACGGCACCATATTGCCCTCCCAGTGTAAAATCTGCCCCAATAATTGGTACAAAGCGGCCCGCATCTTGTTGGATAGGGACAAGGTCTCGTCCACCCAGCGAAGGGCACGACCCTCATGATGATTTTCTTGATACCCCGCTTGAGAATCTCAGGAGAAACTTGAATAAGACCACAAAGGAGGAAGTTCATGATCTTTACATCCCACAAGAAAAGGCCATAAATTCTGATAGTTCAGATGACATAACGCAGGATGCAAATGCTAATCCTAGCCCAGAAAAGGAGCAGATGCCATTTCCAGTGGCTGGAGAAAAGGGCTTCAAGTACGTTGAACCAGTTAGAAAGAAAAATGAGCGAGAAAATTTGAAAGGAATTGAATGCAAGCAATGCAAGAAATTTTATGATGCGGTTCTCCCTGATAATGGAGGCAGGGATGCAGATGGCAATAAACATGATTTACGCTGTGAGCATCATGATGGTGTTTCTAGGCATCGGTACAAGTACGTCCCTCCTATGACTCCTGAAGGTTTTTGGAATATTGGATTTGAATCTGAAATGTGATTCTTTTCTTGAATATGAGACAGCCTGCTAGCTTTCATCTTTATGACAATCTTTCGGGTCCTTGAAAATTTTTATTTTCTGAACTTATTTCTTTTTACAAATTCTGAGAAATACAACAGCTATCAGTGGCAAGACAAGTTGCATGATAGCCAAAGCTATGTGATGATTGGTAGCACCTACAAAATTTTCCCATCTTATAACTTGCGTTTCGTTTTAGCTTTAAGAATCATTTTTTGTTCATGACACCTTGCATTCTATTCCCAACATGTCATTTGTTCTATGGAAATGACATTGTTCCGTAGTCACTTTATTACCAACTCGAGGTTGTGCTTGTTATGCCATCAAGCCTGCGTTGAGGTTCATCACTAGTTGGTCACATTGCTTCCTGAGATGACAAGGATGATTTGGAAAAACGTTTTTAGCTTGGATGCCTCAAGTTTTTATATCACAATTCCACTAGGGTAGCGACTAGGGAAACTGTCCGATAACTCTGTTATTTGCAATTTGTTAGTGTTTCATGCTGTGTGGTTGGAAGTCGTCTCCGTGAGCATATTCAGGAAAGACCATTGACAGAGGGGAATCATCTCATATCATGATTAAGAAACTGAATTTCCACTTCTTACTAGTAGAACTAGCAGCACGAGGTGCGGCAGGTTAGTCCACATTTATTTTAGGACATGCATTGTCCCGTTTAGTAGCTTGCCCCCGTTCTTGCCCGACGACTGCATAAATGCTATCCCAAGGGAAAATTTTTAGTGCTATCCAAAGGGAAAATTTCAGGTGTTGGTCCCTTGAGCAAGAGCATGCTAGAGTTGGTAGCACTGTATGATTGATGCACCATCTTTTCATAATCGCTATTCGCTATGAGGCTTATGAACAAGAGAATTCATACGTCAATCGCAACTGATACGATTGCCCAAGAACATTTACCTTAATTGAGTGATATACAACACACCACCTTTAATATTCTCCCATTCTTATCAGGCAAATCAATGATCAACCATGAGAAACAGAAATTGAGACCAAAACACCCTAGCTCAGTTCATTATGGGCGAAGTTACATGGCCGCGCGCTGCCCGACGCACGGAGCAGATCCGCGGCCATGTTGCTTTTTTTTTTTTTCTTTTTTTGAAATAGTCAAATGCAAATTAGGCTAAATAATGTTGAAATTATAATGATCATTGTATTTTGTGTAATTATAATAATAAAATGTGTAAAAAAAATATTTTTTTAGTTCATATTTTTTTATTATTGTTGCACAAGATATACTGTTACTTGTAATATAGACACCGTTTGATTACAAATTAGTCTGATCATGTAATAGGTTCTTTTTTTTTCAAAAAAAATTTTTTTGAAAAAAAATCCTGTTACATGGATAGATTAATTTGTAATTAAACAGTGTCTATATTATAACTAATAATATATTTTGTGCAACAACAATCAAAATTTATACGTATTTAGTGTTACTTTGAATGTACTTAATGTTGTTGTAAAATTTATTTTTTAAAATAAAATTAAAAAAAACTTAAACTCTAAATTTTAAAATATTCTTATTATTACTTTAAATATATTTATTATTATTTTAAAATTTATTTCTCAAAAAACAAACGAACTGAAAATAAAAAAAAATAAACCAAAAGGAGGCGCGTCTGTTCCGCGTCGGACAGTGCGCGGCCATGTAGTTTTTTCGTTCATTAAGGGCACAACAAATAGATGCAAGTCTGTGGACTCGGGAACAGACGTGGGATCATGTTATGACGGCTTCTTTTCGCATTTATGGTCCACTTTCTTAATTGTGATCATGTATCCAGAGAGTGAAAACGTATTACAAATGGTGATGATTGTATAATGTGTAGGTTGGCGTTTGTCATATGTCTATTCATTTTCCCAATAAGCTATATATAATACTAAAAATCTGCAGCTCAATTGATAATTGAGTTAATGGGCTCGAGAACAAACGTTGGTTCTTGTTATGACCCTTCGGTTCTCATTTGTGGTGCGATTTTTTAATTGCGATCAAGCATCAACAGAGAAAAATATATAACAAAGTTACAAACAATAATAACTGTGTAATATATACATTTGTGTCTGTCATACTAACGAGTATTCATTTATCTTTTTTCAATAAATTGTACATAATATTAAAAATCATTAGACTCAATTGATAATTGGTTTAATTACTCTAAATTTACATGCCATTTGTACCAACTGTAGCAATAGGAAGAGAAAAAGAAATACAGCAACGAAGGGAGGTGATTGTCATCCACAATTAACGATACTTGTTAACATACTCGATGACCACGTTATAATTCACCATTAACGATAGATATAAGAATCACTGTTTGAAACACAGCTATCACTCGGAATCTCGGACGGAAAACGGAATGGAACCGATATTTTGCACCATTAAACCTGCGATACCTTAGCAAGTCCTGGGTAGGTTTCCGCAGATGTAATTTTTTTATGTCATCTAAATTCTAAACCATAGTTATTAAAATCGAAGTGTGTTGCTAGTCGCACTGGTGGATCCATTCATTGGTGAGCGGAGGCATTCACTCAACTGTAGATTTTAGGAAGGATATTATATACATTTATTTATTTGCCCTCGCTTACAATTAATTTTTGCCACATTCACTTGAAAAATTAACCACTTTCATTTGAACAATTAAATAAGGAAAAAAAATATTTTATCAATTGATTCCTTACGAATTTTACAAATATTTTTTAATTATAGTTTACTTGTGGATATATAGTGTTTTGTGATATTTTCTTTTTATTTATTTTCTTTGAATTTTTATATATTTTTTAATCTGATATTGTAAAATAAAATGTTCACTTAAAATTGAGATCCTTTTCATGTTTTTTTGTGAAAAATATAGAAAAAACAATGACGGTCCATAATATAACGTTTATGTAAATTGAAAATATTTAGTCAATATTTTTTGTTTATTTTTTTATTAATTAAAATTACAAAAATACCTAAACGTGTCCAACACTCTAAGCTCTCGTGTCCGACACGCGTGTCTGATTTTTTTTTTTAAATTTTTGGCGGACACTTTTAGGCGTGTCCGACTAGTGTCCAAGACGTGTCGGGAGCGTGTCCGTATCCGACACGTGTCTGACACACCACTTCCTTAAATAGGCGTGTCCATGCTTCCCAGATCAGGACCTAAGTTGCACTTTTATCTTAGAAGAATGAGGCACTATTGGCCAACCATGGTACGCGATGCAATAGAATTTGCTAAAATCTGTTAAACTTGTCAATTCCATGCGAATTACATTCATCAACCATTGGAATCGCTATATCTAACTGTCTCATCCTGACCCTTTGAATCTTAGGAACTCGATTTAGTGGGGCCTTTACCAAAGTCATCATTGGGTCACTTTTACGTTCTCGCAGCAACAAACTACTTCTCGAAATGAATAGAAGCTATTTCACTTAGAGAAGTAAAGAAGAAACATGTTGTCAACTTCTTTCGGACTCATATGATCTATCGCTATAGAGCCCCTCGGTTCATCATCACTGATAGTAGCAAGCAATTCTACAACAATTTGATGGACAAGCTGTGCGAAAAATTCAAGTTTAAGCAATACAAGTCATCGATGTATAATGCATCGGCTAATGGCTTGGCTGAAGCATTCAACAAAACTTTGTGTAACCTATTGTGGAAGGTGGTCTCTAAATCTAAGAGAGATTGACATGATAGAATTCTCGAGACATTGTGGGCGTATCACACGACTTATCGGACTCCAACACAAGCGAGACCCTACGCACTTGTTTATAGTGTCGAAGCCATACTACCTCTAGAGACACAGATACCTTCTCTCCGCATGGCTGTTCTAGACGGGCTCACACAGGAAGAAAATGTCTGACTACGTTTGGATGAGTTAGAAGCCTTCGATGAAAGAAGACTTAAAGCATAACAGCAACTCGAGTGCTACCAAACTCGACTCGCCAACGCATTTAATTGCAGGGTTCGCCTTTGATCATTTCAAGTTGGAGACTTTATTCTTGCAGTACGACGACCTATCAACTTGAAACATTGGTTTGGTGACAAGCTTACTTCTAAATGGGATGAACCATACTTAGTGTAGGAAGCCTATACGCACAACGCTTACATACTTTTAGACCAAGAAAGCGTCCGAATTGGCCCGATTAATGAAAAATTTCTGAAACAGTATTTTGTATAGATATGTAAAAAAAAAAAATCAAAATAAAAGAAGAAAAATAAAAAAAATTCAAAAGAAAAGAAAAAAAAAAAAAATCCAGAAGTCAAGCCTAAACAAAAGTCCAAACCCAAACACTTGAGCCCAAATCCGAAAACCCATGCCCAATTCCAAAGCCTGAAAGCCTAGGACCAAATTCAAAAGTCCAAATCCATATCCAAAACTCAAACACTCGAACTCAAATCCAGAAGCCAAACACAAAACCTAAGCCCAAAAAGTCAAGTCCAATGCAGAACTCAAACATTTGATCACAAATCTGGAAACTCAAGCCCAAATTCAAAGCCTGAAAACTTAAGTTCAAATTCAAAATCCAAACATTCAAAATCCAGTCCAAAACTTCTAATTCGTATGAGTATAAACTGTGAACGGCTCAACATCCAGTCCAACTTCTGGCCAGTATGAGTATAAACTGTGAATAGCCAAAAAATATAAAAGCGATGGAGGGTCTAAGTCTCCGCTTCAATCTCAACTTATCTCCACCGCATACTAAACCTTTTCTCCTTTGCAGCAAAAAAATGGAACCACCTGCAGAACAATAGGTTAAGAAAGAAGAAAGGTCATCCCGTATTACATGACACCCAACTTTGACGTAACTGCAAATTTTGGAGGAGTTCTTTCACAATAATTGAGGTACTATTCCTAATACATTACAGATTCTCCAATTTGCCTCACAACTGTACCCGCTAGGGGTGGTCGAAGGAAAAAATGTATATATTTATTCTAGACTCGAAGGAACATGGAGAGGACGGCGTTAAAAGATGTTATTTCTAAAGTACAGTCTGTCGTTCCCATAATAGATATCATCGGTACAGTTTCGCCCTCAAATGAAGTAGATCCGAGTTCTACTACTGCAATGATCCTTCTAGGATATTTCGATCAAAGCCGTAGCATATGGGAGCATACGTACTGGTTCTAGTGATCTTACAGAGTCAGCTAAGGGTTCATCCTTTACGGGTACTTAAGTCCAAGAGAAACTTTTCTAGCAGGAAGAAGTAATTCTGACGAAACTTTATCTCTCTTTCTTATACCTATTTTTCTTCCATAGCTCGCAAATATTTTTTTATATGTCTTGAAGTTCCCGAGTTTTTTCAAAATTTTTTCTCTTTTTCCTACGCTTTACTACCATGTGATATACTCTCTTAACTTCTTTGAGAGAGATATCTTAGATATAAAGTCCAAAAAATTTGTTGTATTTATTTCCAAGTATATTTTTAATTTATACTCTCCGATCGTATCAGATCTAAATTTTGAGGGTATAGATCTTAAATATTAAAATATTATAAATCTAACTTAGATCAAATCTCATATGACTCTCAGGAAAGTATAGGCAACTCACTCGAGAACAAACCCTATCGGCCCTCGCTGAAATCAAGTTAAATCGAGCTAGATCAAGTCTTTATGAGTCTTTATCATAGTCCAAGTGTCCACATCAGATCCAGTTTTAGTTTTCAGCAGGAACTATACACTTCAAGATAAAATTATGGAATTTATTTCTGTTAAAATCAAACTCGTGTAGCTCTTGACGGAGTCACAAAAGAATACTAATCGGAGGATCCACGAAAATCGACCTTATATAAATTTTATTTTATTTTAATTTTTTTATGTGTAATTTTTATTTATATTTTCGAATGTAACTGTTACAGAATTAAAATTTACTCCCGTTATAAATCCATATTTGGAAAGTTAATTAACAAATTATTGGAATATAAATGAAATAAAAACTATATACATATATATGATCTGGTCATATACTTTAATTTTATGTCAATTGAGTAGTAAACTTTGCCAAACACATCAAGTCATTATAATAATTCTTTCATGAAAAGAAACACTAAAACAAAACTAAGAAAAATTACTGGAAACAAGGTCATTTGATTTAAAACTAATATTTGCTTACATAAAGTAAATATTGTATACATTTATTTTCATAAAAGTATTTTAGGAAAAAATGATTCTTCTAGTAAATTTATTCTTAGTAACGAAATACACCCACATTACGAGAAAAAAAATATTCAAGCTATCAAAATAACAAAAAAAAAACAAATATAAAAATTTGCATATTTTATTGACAGTTTTTATTTGAATACATTTGGTTTCTCAACATTAAATGATAAGAAAGTGTGGGATTTCCTACATGTAAAACATTTTTAACAAAAATAAAAATGTGAAACTTAGTTTAGGTAAAGGAAGCAAAATCCTATTGGACAACCAACTGACATAAATTTTTTTGTCGGTTTTCTTTATTCTATTGAACGTATTTTAATAGCTTTAACATCTCGTGGTCCATAAATAGACGCTTTGAAGAAAAAAAATTGTTTAAAAATAATATATATGGGACAGGATAGGGGGGCGAGATGATTATCCTGATTCATGCATTCAATTATTACTTTCACCTCGTTCTTGTCCCTGTTTACATTCATTGTGAATTTGGGATCCTAATTTTGTCTTGGCACGAATCAAGAGTTCCATCTCGTTCCTAAATTTTAATAAAAAATAAATTTAATAATTATTAGAAAAATAAATTGACTAAATTATCTTTCTGAAAATGTTATATAATTATTATAAAAAGATAAAAAGATAAATTATTTTTTTGATCAATAAAATGGTAAATTACTAAATAGTATAAAATTAATAATTATTATAAAAATGTAATTATTCAGATTATTCTTTTAAAAAATATATAATTATTATATAAAATGTAAAATAGTAAATTTTAATTGGATAGTAGGATTTTAGTTGGAAAGAATATAATGAGAAAAGAAAATAATTAGAAAAAAATTATGAGAAAGAAAAATAAATAAATTATTGTTTAGATACATGAAAAAAATATGAGAAAAAAATGAATAAAAAATAAATAGATACTTTTTTTTTTTTTTTGTTAATTTCTAAACTTTTCTTCCTCAAAGTACTGTGTTATAGACACCGGCACTTTACCTTGCAACTTTTCTTACGATTTCCTTTCATTTTTTCTAAACAATAAAAAAAGCATTGATACGTGTGTTTTCTTTTCTTTTTTCTTTGTCAATTAGAGTATAATGACTCGAATGATTACTTATTATTTTCACTATTTTTTAAAAATAAATATAATGTATTTATAATATTATATTATATAAATTTATTTTTTTATATTTTTTATTTTAAATAGATTTTATAATATAATATGTAAGTTGAATGAAAGAAAAAGTAAAATTAGAAACCCCCGTTAAATTGAGATAATTTGGAAAAAAAAAAAGGGGTAAAAACAATCCTAACCCCTTAAAAACACAAAAAGAAGAATACAAAAAAGAACAGAAAAGAAAAATAGAAGATGGTGTCGTCGGTGTCGTGTACATAGGAAGAAAAAAACACAAAACAATTTGGCTTAGTTCATTCTTTCTTCTCAAGGTCTCTAAAAGTTGCTCAAAAATTCTCGTCGATTCTGAAAGATTCGCCGGAGGCATCTACGGCGGAGATCGTCTTCTTTCTTTGGTCAAACACCTGTCAGGTACCCATGTGGAAATCGGAATTTGTAGGGATTATTTGTTTTTGTTGTTTTTTTTGGGATTGCTGTCAATTTAATTTTAAGATTAGGGTTTTTGCATCTTTTGTTTCACGTGATCGTTTAGGGTTTGATTTCATGTGTTCTGTTGGATCTATTCGTTTGCAGATGCGAATTAGAAATTTAATTTTAGATTTAGGTTTGTTATAGTCTTTTTTGTTTGTGGCTATGCCAATTCCCAAAAGTAGGAAAATTGATATCATCATTGGTTCTGCGTCTATTTAAGAGCTTGGCTTCTTGTTCGAGGCTGGGAGCTTCTTTCAGGAAGCTTGGTCCAGTTTCGTGGGGGAGAAAAATACAAAAAAAAAAAAAAAAAAACAAAAAGAACTGCCTCACATTTTGCTGCTTTTAAAGGCTTAAAGATGACTTTATGGTTCATTGGTAATTTTTCTCCCATTGGGATGATGCTACGGTTGTTTGTTGGGAAAAAGGGTTTTTAAAATTTTAGGAAGACAGCGAAGTCTGTACGTGTTCAGTTTCCCAGTTTCCTGTGTATGATGGATGGTAAAACTTGCTGGATTATTTGCGAGTAATTGCGTCTTTTAAGTTCTGTCACTTATGTCTAATAAAGTTTAATATCAAGTGCACAAGAACAGAAGCTTGAGGTCATACCATACACTGAATCTGTGTCTAAATAGCTTTGAAGTTTTCTTGTCAAGCAGTGTATTCCAGTAACTCAGCGTGTGCATATTGGGCTCTTTGGCAATGGATAAAAGAACGCCTTCTAGTCTTTTTGTTAATGATGGATCTTTCATGGAGAGGTTCAAACAGCTTCAGCAAGACAAGGGCAAGGACCAAGAGAATAACAATGAGAAGGATAAGGGTGCTTTGGAAAAGGATTCTAAACCTAAAACAATTGTTTCAGGCAGTGTGACGCCTAAACTTTCAATTGGAAAAATTTCTACGCAATCGAAACCCAGTGACGCTCGCGGGACACCACAGGCTCCTTCAGGGGGGAAACTTGCATTCAGCTTGAAACAGAAGTCAAAGATTTTAGCACCTGTGGTGAGGTTGGGTGCTGATGAGGAAGATGAAGATGAAGCTGATGCTGGAAATGCTTCATTCGATGCATCATCAAAAAGGCAGAAATTAGATCAACCAGATGCCTCTAAACAGTTTGCAAGACCAGTGGATGTTGGTAATTACTGCTTATATTGATATCCTCTGATCTGGTTGGGTTGCAATGGACGTCCCTTCTTGATCTTTTGGTATTTGACATCTTGAGGCACAAAATACCGATTGAAACGTATTTTACCTGTGCATGCAGCTTTAGATTAACATTCTGCTTGCATAGTGTCAAACATGACCCCAGTTGTACTCTCATACAGACAGAAAAACTTCATAATGTGTGTTTTCATAAGCCATACCTCATTACCTGCTACAGATGTTATAGCAACTATGTTTACTTTCTTGATGCCTATATTTTTGAATATGTCCTAGTAGTGCTTATATCACATGTTTTTGATTTTTCAACTTCTCCGCATTGATTTCTCACAATGGGAAACAGATGGCTGTCCACCAGAGTCAATGCAAATGATTTTTCTTGTCCTACTTTTCCCTCTTAGTGGTCCGTGTTATTAGTATGTGTTGTTTGTCACCCTGGTATTATGTAGGTTTTCTTGTAGGTGCATTACTTGCAAGAACATTTAATTGTTACATATAACATTTGTCGCCTTCATTCGAGAATGTGTGATTGGAAACCATTTTGGTTTGCATGCTGTGATCTTGATCTTGAAATTAAAGGGGACAAAACATTCTTGAATATTTCTTGTCTCATGAATGCAGCTTATACCTTAGTAGAAACCAACATCTGCTGGAAAGAGATGTTCAATGAAAGATTTGGCATATGTGGCACGCCTGCTACAAGAGTAATTTGCATTCCATTGTTCATAGTCTCAGTATTAATCAATTTTATAAGTGATGTGCAGCACCGCCTTCCCCAAGTGATCCTACAGTGATGAAAGTTGCAGACAAACTAGCAAGCTTTGTTGCCAAAAATGGAAGGCAGTTTGAGGATGTTACACGCCAGAAGAATCCTGGGGACACACCTTTTAAGTATGTCCTCTGTAATCAATCTTTCTGCAGATCAGTGTTATGTTTTAAGCCTGCAAAATGCTTTTTGTTAGCCTCTACAGGTGCCTTTGGATCTTAGTCTTTTACTCATATGGTCTTTTACTCTGTCTGTTAGATTCCTGTTTGACAAAACGTGCTCAGACTACAAATATTATGAATATCGGCTTGCTGAAGAGGAAAAGCTTCTTTCACAGACAACGGATTCACATGTCTCCTCAAGTGGTTAGTAGTTGGATCCCTACTTTTATGTTTGAGTTAAGTTCTGATGGAGCTGTTGGAGGTTCACATTCATCTTAAAGAGATGCAGCTTGACATCAATTTGATTATTCTTATGGTTGTGTTTGTTCAGATTTTTTATTTTTATTTTTTTACTTTTCAATGTTTTCAGTTTCTAGAATATCTGTGATTGCCAACATTTATTTCTGGTGTTGTGTGGCAGCATAGCTGTACATATCTTTTACCATTTTAATGTTTATCCAGCATGTTTTAAGATATTTTTAAATTCAGTTTTCACAGAAAGTTCTCTACATTAAACTTTTCATGAGCACTATGATTTTTTATGTTGCTAATGGAGTTCTAATTTTGCCTTGCACTTCCCTGCCTTTTGTTTCTTTGCTCGTTCTTATGATAGATCCATGTTCATGAATGTCTATTGGAGAGGTGTTTACGCTTTACACGTGATTGTGAGATATTGTTCTTGTGGTTTTAGTATCTGGAGGCAGCATGGATGTGCATGTGTGTCTGAAGGTGTATTGGATAGGTGTTTACAGTGTGATTGTGAAACTTAAAAGTCTTTTTGTTGTCAATGTAACTCTTAAAAAAAAGTATCATTCATCGCAACATCCATTTTTCAATGATATTTATAATGAGTTATCATTGTAAACGTCTGCATAGGTGCTACAGGTGCCTCTGCTTCCAAATCTGCACGAAGTTCCCAAAGACAGCAGCAATCAAATTACCAAATTCCTGCCGCAGCTTTATATGAAGCTAGTGAAGAACCTGGGAGTTTTGAGACTTCTGCACAAACTGCTTCAGTGGGAATAACTGGTAATTGTATATAGCAACATTATCAATTCATGGATAAGTTTGCTTTGTAGGAAAAGTGTTACCAGCTGAATTTAATGTGAACAGTTTATAAGAATTAGTTAAGTGGATCCTAAGATATTTTCCTTTTTGTTTTTCTATTTTTTGGCCTCTGCATGTAAAACTCCAGTAAGAATCTAGCAGAATGCGATCCCCCTCCCCTTCCCAGGGCCACAAGAAAACTATATCAATCCCATATAGGAATTAGACTGAAAGAGACTTTGCTCTGCTACTTCAATTGAAGCGTTAACTGCTGGAATGAAGTTAATTATTGATCATTAGTAGTGGGAGCTTAAGTTATTAGATGGTTTTCAAAGAATTTTCTGCCTTCCAACTGTGCTGTGGAAACTTTGCAACATGACAGTTATCATACATGCCACGAGATATGTGATTGGGAAACAAATTCTTCATGCAATGGGCTATGTTTGCAATTAAATTAACTAATGTATATGCAGCTGAATCTGGTGAACTGGCGGGAACAGATCCTATAGCTATGATGGAGTTCTACATGAAAAAGGCTGCGCAGGAAGAGAGGATGAGACAGCCTAAACAGTCCAAGAATGAGATGCCTCCGCCTACTTCTCTTCAAGGTGAATAACATCGCTTGCTTTGTTTGCAAGACAATCTGGTTCCATGTTACTCATAAAAATTAATCTAATTTTTGTCTGCTAATGCAGCTTCTTCAAAAAGAGGGCATCACATGGGTGACTACATTCCACCAGAAGAGCTTGAAAAATTTTTAGCTACCTGCAATGATGTGGTTGCACAGAAATCTGCGAAAGAGGCTGCAGAGAGGGCTAGAATCCAGGCTGATAATGTTGGACATAAGCTTTTGTCAAAAATGGGCTGGAAAGAAGGTTCTTTCTCCATCTAAAGTGATTCTAGGACATTTCCCCACCCTAGCTCTTGCATGCACTCAAGCTTACTGATTCATTAATAGCACATCAAGTGTGTGCATACAGCTAAATTCCTCCTCATAGCCATGCAGAGATGTAACTTGCGTGGTTATGCTAATAGCTTGATTGGGGAAACATTTGCAACTTCATAGGATGTGGGCATCGCTAGGAATTTGAACATATCTTTTTCTTCAAAAGCATTTTTTGCATATTTTTTCTTTTCACATGCGTCAGGCAGAAACCTTGTAACATGGGGTCTGTGTGGCTTGCAGGAGAGGGTTTGGGGAGCTCCAGGAGTGGTATCTCTGATCCAATCATGGCTGGTAACGTAAAGAAAGACAACTTGGGTGTTGGTGCACACAATCCTGGAGAGGTAACCTCCGAGGATGATATATACGAGCAGTATAAGAAGCGGATGATGCTTGGTTACCGCTACAGACCTAATCCCTTGGTACTTTCTTACTCTCTCTTCCATATGTTGATATAACGATGCCTAGTTCTTTAGCCTGATTATGATGGTGTTTGTTCGTCATCTACAGAACAATCCTCGAAAAGCATACTATTGAGCAGCATTTTGCGCAAGCCACATATCTGTTGGCAATGTCTTGAAGAAACAGTTGCGTTTGAACCTGCTTACCATTTGTGTTGGGCGAGCAGGATGGTATAGGGGTTTGTATCCTGATAAAGGAACAAATTTGTCTGGAGTTTGTGACATTTGAAGCTGATGTTGAGAACATTCTTTTCCTTGTTTATTTTGGGGATTCGTTTAATTGAATCAGTATAAGCGAGGCTATTATTTTCTGAATGGCGTGTTAAGTGAGCTTGTCTCCAGTCTTTGGGCATCAGAATGTTCGTATCAAAATTACTGGGACATCTACGAAAAGCAAGTGTTTTGGGCAGTACATTTCTGGCACAGGAAAACTACAGACATATCACTTTTGAGTTAATGGCGATTAAAAACCTAGGCTAATTACGGGGTAGGAGTGGATGGAATTGCCACCCCCACCCCGAAATCTGTCCTTTTTACGAACTGCATATGGCTAACACGGTCCGTTATGATCTAGTGTAGAAGATCAGCTGAGCTGTTGATTATGTTGCTGCTAGTTCTAGCATATTCCTTTCCCTCCCCCCCCCTCCCCCCCGAGGCTTGGAACAAGAAGGGACTGGAAAAAAAAAAGTGCAAACTAACAAGCCAAAAAATAAAATAAAAGAAAATAAAACTATTAAAACCACGTATTAAGATAATATTCGGTCAGTAGGCTGTAATTTTGCAACGATCTCCATGTGAAATTCTAAATAACAACGAAATTGACAGAATGAGGAGTTTTCATTATCATCAAATAAAATATGTTATAATTGTAAAACTTATATAACAATTGGAAGGAAAGTGACATAATTTGCATCCAAACATCCAAATTTCAGAATTTAGTGTCATATAGGATCCAACTACTGAAGTGATAGCTTTATAGTAAGTCGGCATATTTTAACGTAAGGGACTTGAGTTCGAATCTCTGCGACTGTATTTTCCCTAAACACAAATAAGTTAGATGAGTTGAAGTACGATATTAAGTTTAAGATTCGGTAATCGGGTGGTTGCTTGCGGCAGAATCTTGCTCGACCTGACTGTTACTTAGATATTGAGGCTGCCTTATAAGGAATGATTGAATGAGAATAATAATGAATAATTCTTGACGTCAATTAACAGGTGCGATAACTAATATAATTACAATGCAACACTTTTTGTTTGACAAAAAAAGAAAAGGAAACAGTCCAAATGACCCCGCCAAACTGTTGGGGATTCCCGAAAACATTGGTTATAAATGAAAATTGGCATAACCTTAACATTGTATTAGACTTGACCCTGGTCCAGTTATCGATTCAAACTGGTGATTTCTAATTTTCGTTCCATCAAGGTTTTAAGGTCTGGTAATAGTTCTCATGATTTATTCATTTATTAAAATATATAATCTCATGTAACGAAGTAAATTTATTTTAGTCACGTATGTTTTCTTTTTTATTAATACATGCGACAAGCATCAATAGTTGTTTCCATTTAAAGCAGAATTATTTGCAAAAAATGGAAATTGTGTATTAGAAAGGCATACAATAAATGATGATTCAGATCCAGAGGAGCTTTGAGATTTATAAAAACATAGAGAGTTGTAAATACTGTATAGCTCACTGTATAATCTAAAAAACAACAGTCATGTACATTTTGCCATGGAAATAAAATAGTATACTTGGCAATTGAGGGTTCTTATTGTTTCCCAAGCGTTAATTTTGATTACAACGGTGCCAACCACATAACTATACTCTCTCTCTGGCTTATTTCATCAGACCCTTCACGCAATAGTATTTTTGTGTTTGGAAGTTCAAGGACACTTGTGTCTGCCACCATGGGTTTTCATGTTGGCATAGCAAGGACAGACACCATAGTTGCCTGAAGTTCCTGGAGGGACACAGTTGCAGCGGGCACAACATGTCCCACATGCTCTCTTGCACAGTCGTGGCCTCGATGACAATTTGCATCTCACATCACAAGCTTCTTTGCAATCTGATTAATTAATTAATCATCCAGTAATATTCAATTATTATTCAAGTAATTAATAGTAACCCAAAAGGATTAACTAGCCAGAAACAACCAATCAAGCCAAATAATGTAGAACCTCTCTAAAATTAGCGAATTTACTAGTGTTATGGTGTCCATATTTACCTATTTTCGATGGCAGCGGACTGGGACTTGGACTCTGCACCACTCTTTCGATCAGCTGAAGCAGATTAAATAGCCAACTCGTGTAGGAGAGAAATTAAATCAAAATGAAAAAATTGTGGAATAGGATGTTAAAATGAAATTAATTGACTTACCATTTGATCAGAATAAACCAGGTGGAAAAATACTAGAACAAATGCCAAAGTCTTCAAGATGGCCATTGCTTGGAGAGTACCGGATGACCTCAGCTATCTTTCCTACTCAGTGTGCAGGAGTTGTGATGTGGGGTGGTATTTATAACAAAGAAATCTTTTGTAATGACCTGTTTTTTTTTTTTTTTTTATGAGTAATGACCCTTTATTAAAAGCTAGTTATTGGTAGACAAAATTTCGATAAGTGCCATACTAATCGCAACAGTGAAATTCTAGAGAGTTGGTGAGCCATATATATACGGACGGACTCGCTTCCTATTCATTCTTTTATTAAAGCGGAAAGTTACCGAGAGACAGGGAAAAGGAGGCATAGAATTTATATATTACAAATTGATCTTTTTTTTTGTTTAACCAGACTCTTAATGTTTAAGTATTTTTTGTTGCCAATATTAAACATCAAATTATAGAAAAAAGCAACCGATTATAATACGTGAATTTCTTATCTCACTCTGTCATGTCTATGTAATTGGACTCCCGATGAGAAGGTAGTCACGTGAAAGGAGAGACAGGGACAGAGGAGGGACGGCGTTTGGGTTCCATAGGGCTCATCAGTTGTGTTTTTTTTTTTTTTTAAGTTAAAAAAAAGGTTCAAGGATTAGGGGGGTAATTTTAGTTTAAAATTAGGAAAATACTTACATATCATTTAAAAATTTATGACATAATTTACGTATTATTTATTTATTTATAAAAAATTTTAACTACGATAATTCATACTAAAAATGTAACACAGGAAAAATCAAACCCGTAATAGTTGAATCCACCTCAACAGACTTCGACCCTCATGGTTCTCTTCTCGCTTTGTGTATGCTTCGTCAAGAGTTGGTTTTAACAAGGTACAACCTAGGACTAGGAGCCTTAGGATCACCGAGGCATAGCATCCTTTTCAAGAATACCATGAAATATACCCATAAACGTTCACGCCTAAATGACTGGATGCTGGATTTCACAAAAACTCTAGGAACTACATATGCCTACGCAATCCAACATGGTCTATGAGAAAGATGAACTGTTGAAAATGTGGGACTGCATTTTAGCATTTTCTTTTCAGTCGGGACAGGATGTGAACAACAAGGGATTGGGAGAGAAAATTTCAAACCATATATCAAGTTAATATCAGATCTTGAGGTCACTAATTTGCAATGATCTCGTTGTGACTTCTTAAATGAATTGACAAGCTAGGAACTTCAATGTGATTTTGTAAAAATAAATTGTACTTACTGTTTTTTTATTTTTTTTTGCACTTGAAAAAAAAAAATTTATTGTAAGTATATTAGTCGTCGGATTTATAAACCGAGACAGAAGTTACTTCCATTTCATGTGTCTTATTCAACTCAACTTACAGGAAGATACCTTCCACCCGAACACTATTTGGTTTGGACGGGCCTTTCTAAACTGACTACGGCGATTGCTAAGTCTAAAACTAATATTAATCGCGCACGAGTCAATTAACAGTTAAAAGAAAAATATTGCTTTCAAACGCAGATGCTAGGACTTGAACCCTAGTTAAATGTGGGGGAGATCCGTCGGATTACCATCAGACTATTATTTCGAGTAATAAATAAAACTTCCTTTATCTTGTAATTAAATGGCAAGTAACATATAACTTTTTCAAAATTAAAGCATTGTATTTTAGAGTAAAACTAAATGACTTTATTTAAATAGTAAAGCAATCTTAACGGGATAATACTCTTTTTAGTTTTAAATTTTTATAAGTTTTTTCAATTAAGTCTTAAAAATTTTAATTTTTTTAATGGAGTCCTAAACCTTTTAAATTCTTTACAATTGATTTTTTTTTACCGACTGTTATTAGTCAAACTATTTAAAATATGCTTTGACCAAATGTATATGAATAAAAAAAAGTGTAAATAACATATCTTTCGTATTTATTTGTTATAACATTTTTTAAAAATAATTAAAAAACGTATTTAAGATTTTTTTAATTCACTTCTATTTAATTAAAGTACGTTTTAAATAATTTGACTAACGACGTTTGATGGAAAAGATTGGATTATAAAAAAGCTGAAACGTATAAAATTCAATTAAAAAAGTTAAAAGGTTTGACACTTAATTAAAAAAATCCACTAATATTTAAGACTAAAATTAATATTTTCCCAAATGATATATCACAATTTATCTAATCTATATATATTTATGAATTCAACCATATCTAATAACACACATGTGACTTTGTCGTTACTTTTAAACTACTTTCCTAAACCTATAAGTTTTTCTCTATAATTAATATATGCATTTAACAATTAATGTTCAAGGCGACATTAATCAAGAAGGATAGCAATTCCAATAAGAGAAGGAAAGTGAAATCCCTTGTGTCATAATCATCCAAATTAAAGCATCTAATGGCATATACGACCCCGCTGGACTTATGCAATACAGAAAAGAAAAGGTCATAAATGAAAATTGACGCAACTTTGGGAATTGAGACCCGATCTCATAAAACTCTCTATAAAAAATAGCGCCAGACCTATAAATATTATGATAAATATATTTACAAATATGTATATATATTTTTTAGTTAAAATTAAACTAGGAAAATGAAATCCCTTGTGTCATAATCGTCCAAATTAATGCATCTAATTGCATGTACAACGCCGCTAGACTTATGCCAGGTAGAAGATAGGTCATAAAGGAAAATTGACACAACTTTGGGAATTGAGACCTGAGCACATAAAGCTCGGTATAAAAAGTCAGTGTCAGGTTTATAAATATTATGATCTATATATTTGAGAATACATTCTTAAAATTAAATTAGACTTCAGTTGAGATAATTATTTAATAATAATTTAATTTATTTTTTTTACTTATAACTTAAATTCAAGTCTCAACAATTGTGTTTGGAATTAATGTCTTCTTTTAATTATTAGATTGCACTGTATTTATATATTGTTAGTTTAAAATTTAATAATTACCGTAATCAATTTGAGGAAAGTTCTTAAGACTCATTAATACTTAAATGATAAATTTCTTTTTCTGAATTAGATCAAATGAGACATATACATAAAAATTACTTCAACTTTAGTTCAGAGATTTGATAGTTTATATACACACAATACATTTTTTTTTTAAAAACAAAATAAAACCTAGCCACATAAAAGCCTGTAGATAACGACATAAGCCTGTAGAAAATAAGCATTTAAGATTCGTAAAAAGTGCAATATCATGAATTACTATCTTAATAAAAAAAAATTACCATCTTGTTACACTCTTCACAAATGCACATATTGCTCAGTTTTTTCTTTTTTTTTTTTTCCACATATTATATGTCCTCATACTTATCACAATTTTTACATCAATTACTAAAAAAAATAATAATTATCATTTTACTGCGTGGTTCAAGCCACGTGCCAATAATGATCTCCAACTTTAATTTTGAAGTCCAAAACTATCAAACAGGAGAAAAAGTTGCTGGATTGAGGAGTGTAAAGTAAGTGTTGAACTAATTTAAATATGATATTTATTGTTTACAAATTTATTGTAAGTTAATTTTAATTATAATTTTTTACATATTTTTATTTTTAAAAATTTATAATATATGAAATTATTAAAATTAATAAAGAACAATTTTATGAAAAATACGTATAGCAAATCAATTCCATCAATCTCTTGATCTCCCTATTCCTCCCTCTCTCCATGCACCTCGTACATCAAATAAATTCGACACGCAAGTTCGCCGGAAAGCACAGACACAACTTGGAAGAGAGAGAAAGAGATAGAGATGCCCTGTCTCATACGTGTCAGGCATAAACATGCGTTAGATACATAACTGACATGGCTAAACACGTCCGAGGAATAAAGGTATAAATAAAAATAGACTTTTTATAAATATGATAAATCAGCACCACTTTTTATACGTTCATAATATACCTTTATATATATGTATACATATTAATATTACCGAAGTCAGTGACTTTAATTAATTATTGAGAATAAAATAGGTCATGTGACTGTTTTTGCTTATTTTTAAGATATTAAGAACCTCAATATTAACTATAAAATCTCTCCCTTAATTCTAGGATTATGGATATCTAAAAACTTTTATAATATTTAGGCTTTAAAAGAAAAACCTTAATCAAATAGCATCTTATCTATCCAATTAATTACTATCAAAAGTTTTATATAATGACAAAAACTTTAAAAACTTTTGACATATATATTATTGTTATTTATAATTGTTTAGTTTAGTTTATTATTATTACACATTTATTCCAAACTTTTGTGGAACTATAATTTAAATTTTATGAATATTAATAAATCTGATTATCTTATCAGATTTTTATATTATTTATAATAATAACAATAATAGTGGAAACCAAAATTTTTCAATTATGATAATCAGATTTATTAATAATAGTTAAAATTTTTTTCTCAATTAATGTTCACGACTATTCATATGTTTAAAATAATAGTTAAAATTCAGGTCTAATTTTCCCTTTTAAATAAAGTATAAGCACAAATATAGATTTCACAAATATGATAAATCTGCATGTCACGGCGATTTAATACTAGTTTGTATTGAAATGTGCACATGCTTTTGATTGTTAGAGATACTAAAATTTACATTAACCATATTTCTTTTAGCTATATAATGTAACACAATAACATAGCAGAGTGTAGGATTACAAAGCATGATTGGGATTTAGATTTTTACCGGCCTATTATTGCAGACTGTAAGACCTATATTCGGAGGTAATGGGAATGTGGGCTAATGCACACCCTTAGAGAAAGGAATTATCGTGTTGATTATCTTGCGAATGTGGGTCAGTTATCATCGGTGCACTTAGCTATTTGTGAAAATCCTTTGCCAGACATGCTATGTCAAAAAAAAAATCTGCTGTGGAGGGATAGTGTAGAAGTTGCTTCTTCAAGGGGAAGTTAGCACACTTGTTGGCTTAATTAGCATGCAGGGTTAAGTTCTTTTTCAGTTCTATTTTCTTCCTTTGACCAAAAAAAAAAAAAAAAAAAACATAGCATATTAAATACATGCCATGAGATAGACTTTGCAAAGTAAAAAAAAAAATAAAATGATTGAACTATATCACATACAATACGAAATTCTCACTACTTCTAGCATTACCCAACTTCTTCATTATAACACACGAAACGCATGTACAAAAAATGTGGAGAAAAAAACTTAAAATCACTTACATGTATGTATTTCATTATTTAGTATTCAGGGCAGACAGATAAGACAAAATGAAGGAGGCCCAGCTTCGATTCAATATATGAATTCGATGAAGGACACTTGCGTCTGCCACCATGGGTGGTGAGGCCGGCGTAGCAGGGGCAGGCCTCTTGGTTACCGGCCGTGCCGGGAGGAACGCAGTTGCAACGTGCATAACATGTCCCACATGCCCTCCTACACATTCGTTGTCCAGACACTAGCCGGCACCTAGCAATGCAGGCGCTGCCACAATCTAAGCGAATATGTATGCACAGTTATGAGAATTAATAGCACTGTATTACAATTGAATTTCAAGTACATTTATAGTTACCATTCGAAGCGGTAGTTTAATGGTAAGTTGTCGTACTTTCACGCTGTAAGTCTTGGATTCGACTTTCTACGCCTGCGCTTCCTCCTGACTGACTCATGCTAAAAATCTTTTAGTGTAAACAACGATGCGCAATGTTGAATTTAGAGTTGTCTACTAAGACTTTAGTGGCAGAATCACGTTTGACCCCATCAGTGTTCGGGAGGTGGGTCGGATCCTTTGAATTTGTTGAACGAGACTCAAACAAACGAGAATTATGTCGATTTTGACCTAAGAATCCACTAACTGACACGTCTAGTAGACCTTTTTTTCTAAAAAAAAGTATATTTATAGTTGAGAATATAAGACGCCTAGCTATACCTATTTTCGTAGGAAACGAATTGCTAACATTTGCGTTCTCCTGCTACAAAGGAAGATTAATCAGTTAAAGGGAATAATATGATCAAAAGTTCAGGAAAAAATAAAAGACCTCACCATCTGATCCCCTTCAACGAGAAGGTAATTATTTCAATTGAAAATGGCCATCAGAAAGCACTCAACTGAAGATCATACGAACTCGACTAAAATACAACTTGGTAATTGATAAGGATAATTCTATCCCATGATAAATATTGTATTGCAAGATAGATACGCTAGAAGACAAAGACAACGAGATGTATATCCTCTTCAATTTTCATCATTGCATGTTGCCCGTGTACTGGAGGGGTTTCAAAGCGTGGTACACGGTTGCAAATGACTTGGGTCAAGATGAACCTGTGGGTTGCCAACATAATATAATATGAATACAAATTGTGCACCTCACAGTGGCCACATATGAGGAAAAAAAGTGCAACTTATTTTTAAAAAGAATATAATTATATCGGTAATTTGTGTAAAAATTATTTCTTTTTTCGAAGTTAAAAAATTTTATATTGTTTAGCGTATACTATATGTGATTTATATTTTTAAATTTTAAAATAACACTTATCTAATTTTAAATTGTAACTTTAATTTTTCACATTTTATAAATATAATTACACTAAACTAATAACTAGTTACACTTTATTTATTAAGTGTGTATGCACTGTACGGCTCCTAAACCACACTCATATAATATATGGTTTGGAAAATTACACATAGACGCCATAAAAGTAATATGTAGAATCAATATATTGTAATTGACTAATTTTTTTATGTAACTAATATTAAAAAAATAAAAAAATAAATTAAAAATACTTTCATTTTTTATTACAATTGATTAAAAAAAATTAATTATAATACATCGATTCTGCATTTCACTTTTTCTGCCTACATCTAACTCATATGGTTTTTAGATGGCTCTCAGTGATCTCCGTCCCTATGTCCCAAAGCACCGGTCAAAAATTAAACACCGAGTAAAATTAGGGGGAAAAAAAAAAAAGAAGAAGAAAACAAAGTCTTTGTCCAAACGGACATTCCCTCTGAGGTAGGGCGCTTGATAACGGTTGTCCCACTTCCTCGACATGCTTTGAATCATGATTGGATGGCTAGTTCCAATGGTGCTTCTACTTCTAAGGACGGCTATGCATGGTTGTGACATAGGCATCAATCGAGAGGTAGGCTCTATGATTGGCTATGGATATGGAAATTAAAAGTGCCTACTAAATTTAAGACGTTCCTATGGTTAGTTCTAAAAGGTAGTTTGTTGACAAATTTAGAACGCATGAAGAGAGGTCTTCGTGAATCTTTAGTTGTCAAAGGTGCAATGCTGCTCCTGAAGATATCTTACACCTCCTTCATGATTGTGGGTCATTTCGTCGGGTGCAAGAAGAATTGCTTGTTGATCGCCTCTTTTTTGGTGCTTTTTTCTTTTCGCTTCATTTGGAGGCTTGGATTCACACATTCTCAAAAAATCATTCTTCCTCTGACTATCTAAAGGAACCAGTTTTTTTTTTTTTGATAAGCATCTAAAGGAACCAGTTAATAGTGTTTATTTGTATATGTTACTCTATCTGGAAAAATAGAAATGAAGAGTTTATTGGTAGGACCCAGTTATCACATTTCAAACTTGTTAGGCTAATCAAACATTTGGTGAATGATTGCTTCACTAGCTTTTCTTTTCATGAAGTTCATAATTGCAAGGTGACACGCTTAGTTGGGTGAGAAGCTCCTCCTCTGTGGTGGGTTAAAATTATTAATATAGATGGCAACGCTCGTAGTAATCCGAGTCAGACTAATTATGGGGGATTTTTGCGGGATGATCTTGGAGTTTGGTGGGGTGGATTTATAGCTCCGGCAGGCATGACCACTAATATAGTAGCAAGTTTTGGGTATTCGACATGATTTAGAACTTGTTTGAAATCTTAGTTTTTGATATGTTATTTTTGAGGCTAACTCTCTTGAAGTCTTGCACTTTATTTCTTCTAAAGGTATAGCCTCCCACCGGTTAGTTGTGTTACTTATGGACATTAGTTCACTTTCTGGGCGTGAATGAGATATTCATCTTCAGCATATATTTTGAAAAAGAAATTTTTACGCTGATGTCCTTGCTAAAATGGGCACGAATAAGAAATGTTTTTTGCTGCTCCTTATGGCTTTGTGTAGCTTTTTAGCTGTTGATAGAGCTGATGTGATGTTTGCAAGATTGTGACTTTTTTTAATTTATTTTACTAGTTTTCTTGGCACAAAAAAAAAAAAAATTTGTGATCGAATTAATGGAAGACAAAATGATACTATTTGGTTAATCCGATCTTTTCATTTTGACATTTGCTAAGTAGTTAACCATTAATAAAAATTAAGAAACTATATTGTATTTCTAACACAATTAATTAAGACTTTGTTGAGATATTTTAGTCTTGGACTCGATTAGTGTAGGTTATCGGTTATCTTGCTTTGCTAATCCTTTTAGGTAATCCATAAAGTGATGATTGATTTCTATAGTGCTTGCTCAAGGGTTACTTTCCTGCTATGCTTTTCTATGTTGGGTCAACCAAGTCATTCAATAGTCCAACAAGCTTGCTGGCGCGGGCACATAGAGAAATAGTTCTACTCTATTCAGTATCATAAGTACCGGATATTACTAAAAGGGGTATGAAGTGGTTTTATTATCTTTTCATAAATTTTCAGCATCCCTTGTACCAAAAAAAGGTAAGAAACTATGTAAGTTCGTGAAACACCGGACAAAACATTACAAATCTTTGTGAAAAAGGGTCACCTCTCACTCGCAAATGCCTTTTAATAATAATTTTTGTTTAATCTATACACTATATTTTCCTAATTTGTATAAAAAAAGTGATTAGTTTCTGATGGTGATAGTGATTATGTATCCTATTTTATTTACCAATTTGGCATTTCAAAGATTAAATGTCAATGCATGCATCTAATTGCGCAATGTGGTCCGTCGGACTAGTGGAGGAGGAAAAGAGACATGGGACATGGTCAAGGTTAATCTTTTTTCAAAACCGTTTTTCTTTTTTTTTTTTGTGGAAAAAATAAAGACTATCATTATAATATTGGATCAGAAACGAATGACCAGGTACAATGGAGGAGCAATAGCAACAGCAATATCATGAAAACGACATATTGTTGATTAATTTAAATTCATAATGGGAGAAGCTATATAATAGCATGCTACTTAATTGGAATAAAAAAAATAGGCTTAGGTACCCGTTTTAGTGTGGTCTCTATATATCTCATTCAACACAAAAAAAAGTTAAACTCCCGGAGTAAAATTGTTTAAAAAAAAATCACATATTCACACATTTTCATGTGCAAAACAATTGAGTTAGAAATGCAAAGAAAGCACAGTTCCTCTTTAGTTACAGAAATTTAAAATTAAATTTAGAAATTGAGTGAAATATGTAGTTTGAACTCATGTCCCTGAACAAACATTAATGTTTTTGGTGAGACCCAAGGATAGATATATACTTCATTCTAACGTTTGAATTGAAGGATGAAACAACAAAAAAAAAAAAAAAAAAATCCAATATACGGTTACCATTGAACGAATTGGGCTTGGTTTAGAGGTAATTTTTGTGGTAGGACCACAAACTAATCGCAGCCCAAATGATAGCTATTCTATTGTGGTACTGTTTCCTTTAGCACATGATTTTGAACCTCCTCCACAAATTGTTAATCGAAAAATATTCGGGGCAGAACATTTTTTCAGTTGTTTGTATATGTAGTAGAAAGTTCATTATTTCACTATCAATCAATCCATCGTAAGGAGCTGTTTTGTGTGGTTTCCCAACCCATCAATTGATGGTATCCAGCGAGACAATTTCATAAGCTATTTTTCAAAGATTTGTTGTTGTTTTTTTTTTTTGGCCGTTCCAAATACTCGATGGTGACCGCTGGGGGGACTGTTTTTGATTGTTTTACGCATGCAAGCTCAATTCCAAGATGTTGAACTATTGGATCCTCCTAGTATGAATGAAAAAGTGCAAGATGGATAAGCCTCCATTTTCCAGGTGGGCCTTTAGATATTATTGCTATTTGGACTCATCCAGCAAAGACAGGTGAGCAAATTGTTATTTTTACTCTTTTTTAGTATAATTTATTAATAATTTTATATTATATAAATTTATTTTTATTTTTAATTTTAAGTATATCTTATTTATTGTATAGTGTAAAATTATGAGTAAATTATATTTATTAAAAAAAAATATGAGTCAAGTTAAAAATTTTAAAAATAAGAAATATGATGAGTTAAAATACAGATAGAGTATCTCTAAATAAATAAATTATTTATTAAAAATATATATTTTACTTGTTCCATATATATATAAACATAGGCGTAGCGCATAACACAAGACATATACAATCCAGGAATCGTAAAGTAAAAAACGTCATCCTTGTTAATTACACGGTAATGTAACTTATTTATATATAAAATCTGCTTTCTCCAGTAAACTATTTATTTGCCATAACAGTGGGGAAATTTGGTGAAATTTGGTTCAAGGGCACTTGCGTCTGCCGCCGTGGGTGGTGAGGCTGGCGTAGCAGGGGCAGACTTCTTGGTTACCGGAAGTGCCGGGAGGAACGCAGTTGCAACGTGCACAGCAAGTCCCGCATGCCCTTTTGCACATGTTCTGCCTGGATGCTAACCGGCACCTGGCGATGCAGGCGCTACCACAATCTAGCAAAATTATATAACAACATGTGCACGAATAAGCATACTGATTGCTTAATATGCTGTTAACTAAATATGATGAATTAAATAAAGTTCATTATTTTGACCAATTGGTGACTTAATTTGTTGCAGAAGTTGGAATTTACCAATTTTCTGCTGAGAAGCATAAGTGGCTGCAGAATTAGAGTTCACCTGCATCGCTCAAATATGATGGGGGGTTAGCTAATTAATTGGTAGATATTAAAGAAAACGAAAAGGACGTCAGATGCAATATCTTTACCAACTGATCATCAGCAGCCGCAACAAAATGGAGAAGGAGAAGACAGAGGAGCAATGCTGCAAACAGAAACTTAGAGAAGGCCATTCCGAATTCTTGAAAGCTGAGAGACTTTTGTTTCAAAAAGCCAATAATTGAAACCTAAGACTTAGACACAAAAAATAAGAGGATGAATGTTGGTATTTGTAGCCCAAAACCTCGAGTATAGTTAATAAAGAGGGGGTAGGTCCACGCAAGGATAAGTATTGGAGCTGCAAAAGGAGGTTTTGTTTTTGTTTTATTGATAATTAGTATTGGGAATGAAAGGAGAAGGTTAGGTAACGCAATGAGTTGTCAAGCATATTTGCATATCAGGTGGCAAAGGGCTTTAGCTTTAGAACAATTTGGAATGACCTGGTGAAGGTCTGAAGCACAATTAATCGGTGGATGGCCTTTTAAGCAAAGGGCCCTCGCATGATGGATTCATTTTCACTTCCTCTTCGTACAGGGGAAAAGAAGATTGATCTTTGACACCTCCTTCGGTTATGACCATTTTACACTATGCTTCTAGTATCCAAACACTGGAAAAAACCGTCAATAATTCCCCTCGGAAAGCAAGAGGGTGATTAGTTTGTTAAATATTAGCAAAGAGAAAATATGTCTCTAAATATCGCAAAGAGTATTGTGTATTAAAAAAAAAAAAAACCTAAAATCCTACAAATTGTGACTATTTTAAAAAATTAAAAATCAAATTCCAATCTCTCCAACTACAAAATCCGGATGGCTATGCCATCTTGGCTGGGCAGAGATTGTTGGAAAGCAAGAGCGCTTGGTTGGCATGTTTTGACCATGCAGCTTATTAGAGCTCATATTTTTATCGCAGCAATCAGTCCCCATTTTGTTAATTAAAAATTTGGCATAAGTAGAAAACACTCGGTCTAGGAATGACCTAATATGAGCTAGCAGTGGGCTCGTTGAATAAACAATTACTATTTTGAAAAAAATAATTTTTTTAAAAAATTAAAATTTTCTTATGAGAAAGGTATAAGATTTTTTTTATAAAAAAATTACTTCTTTTAACATGTGGAGCCTACATGTTAGTTTAAGGGAAATTCTTATTTTAACTTATATTTTATTTTGAGAATAACTTAGTTATTACATTATCTCGTACAATAAATAAAATTTATTAAAAAAATATAAAATAAAATTATGTATTATTAAATTATAAATAATTTATTTTAAAAAATATAAATAAAAATAACAAAAACCCCTATCTTTGACCTTTTTCGTCCACCAAATTTTTTCTTTAAAAAGTTGGGTCTTCGTGAACAAACTTCAGAGGCGAAATGGAATTTTTTTTTAGTTGAAAAAATTTTAAAATGGGGCGATATTCCATGTCGAGAGCATCGTGCCTGTGTGCGCTTAATCTAGATTGTTTACTCAAAAGGAGTGCGCTTAATCTAGATCACTATAGTACAGAAAATAGCAAGTTAAATATGAATTTAATTTCATTAGATATTTTAATAACATTTTTAAATTCAAAACTTTTGACAGGATATTGACCAATGTTAAAAAATAGAAGTATATTTAAAAAAAACTAAAATCTCACATTTTTTCATAAATTAAATTTTATTTATTTATAAACTAATATATTCTTTATACTTTATAAAATAAAACAATCATAAAAAATTTCGTGTAAACTAAATTTAGATGCGCTAAAAGTTGGTCCATGTGACTTTATACAGTAAACTCTTGGCTGGTCCAATTCTTTGCACGTGTCAGACGTTTATATGTTTCTTTAATTTTTATTTTTATTTATTTTACTTTATTGTTTCTTTTTTAATTATTTTATTAATTTCTAACAACCCGTCGTATCGAAACAAAAAGGAAATTATTTCGAGTGAACACTTGCGTGTATATATATGCGGACAAGACAACCACAGTGGTCATGGATCATGACCGTACAGTACGGTCATGCAATCAAACGGCGCCAGTGAGTGTACACTATGTACATGTCTGCATCAGATGGCAATACAAGGGGCAAATGCTAGCGCAAGTTGTGCGCCACGCGGAGTGGATGCACAGGGCAAAAATTTTGCATTGCCACGTATAGTTGAAGACTTGAAGCGTAATGGGTGGATGGATGGTCAATCAACTCGTCTTGACAAAGTTATTAAATCCAACCCAACGAACGAGCCGGACATAGGATTGAATCAATGGATCATTAATTCAATTAATAGATTAATAGTTAGTTTGATTAGTTAGTTTAATTGAATTAATGTTTTAAATAATTTTTAATTTTTCTCCTTTATATGTTAGAATAATCTCTTATTTTTATAATTTTTTTCTTTTAAACCCAAATAAAGAAAAAGATCTTCATTAAATCTTCATTTTTTTCTTTTAGGACGTTAAAATATATTAAAATCTTTTATTTTTTAAAATTTTTTTACTTAAAAGAGTGACCAATCTGATTCAACCGAATCACTGAATTTCAAAAATCTGATCAGGCCGATTAGGATTTCTTGGGTCAAATTTCCAAATTATTTTTTGACTAACCCAGCCTGGTCCAATGACTGAGTTATTAGATCACCGGTCTGACCAGTCGGACCGAGTCAGATTTTATAATTATGCGTCTTATTTATGCATAGGGATCTAAATTACAAACTCATTTTTTTTTATTTAAAAACTAAATCTTAAATATAATTAATGTTACTTTAAATATATTTAGTATTGTTCTAAATTATAATTTTTTTAAAAAAATATTTTTTAATTTTCTTTGCTAATGCAGTATGACTCCTGTTTGGCCCCTTGTTTGGCCACTAACTTTTTCCTTAATCCAAACTCAACGAGCTGCTTATTTAATTTGTATGGAGGAATGAAAGTGCCTAAATTTTTGTTGTCTTTTAATATGTCGAACCATTTGCCTTAAGTCACACCCACCGCTCTGGTACTCAATTAGTGAGCAAGATTCGCTTCCAGCCACGACATATGCTTTCACTTTGCCAAAATAAGGTTCATTGTGCATATACGTTTCAGGTTTAAATTACAATTATTGGCTAAACAGATCACACTTTGGTGTTAATGCACACCAAATCAATGTACAATACATCGCATATTAAACTCTTAAACACTTTCTCATACACAAGTTTATTATGCTAGGATATGAATAAAGTACTTCAGATAATCTTTATCAAAAAATTCACAATTAAATGACAAAAATGAGTGCAGCATTATTTGAATTCATGATTTTTTTTTTAACTCATAGAAACTTTGATGCCATATTAGAAAAAAAATTCAATCCAAAAAAAAAAAAAACTATTAAGTGAGGCTAACAAAATGAATCATATATACATCAATGTAATTGTAATGGAAAATCATTTGACTGCTCGCGGATTTTGGCTAGAGAAAGTAATTTATGGTGCATGCTTATGATACGCAGAACATATATATACCATGGACCGATCGAGCCTGATGTTTTTCGTCAGAGATTATTCAATAAACAAAAGGCATTATTATTTATGTTTATTATTTGCCATGATCCATGATTCAGTGATACAGTGGACAATCCACTTGATTGGTATATAGCAGCAACAGCCCATAGTTTCTTTTTTTTTTTTTTTTTTTGGATAAATCAATTCAGTTTCATTAAAAGCAACTGCCCATAGTTAGTTTAGGTATAAGAGTAACTCTGAAATTGTATGGATTAAACAAATGTTTTCAGATTTGAATTACCTTAAATGCATTTTTTGTTTCGAGTGTGATGACATGACTTGTGGATTCAATTAATTTCAGTTGGGAGACAATTGATGGTTAGGATTTGTCATAAATAAACATATGAGTTCAATTCAAGCATACGAACAAGAATGCCAACTGGGTTCAGACACCCCCAGACAAGAAGCCCTTAACAAGTAACAATCATTCAAAATCCCGTCAAATCCACGGGAAGCGGGACGGGATCGAGGGTCTGACTCCAACGTTCTTCTTGATGAAGGAAATAAAAAGTTTTTGAACAATCAAATTTGGTTCGCATTATACAAACCTGAAACAACTAGGCTAGATATCAATTATATCAATAATTAGTGAGCGATATGTACGTAAGAGTTACATCCTTTAGCATATGCATGTTTCTACCTCAGTTTCGTCAAAGCATTTTTCATAAATTTTTTGAGATTTAAGTGTAATATTCAAGTCGTCATCCTTTTTTTTATTGTGCATATAATGACAAAGTAGAAGTACTGACCTACAATTTCATTAATAAATATTGTGATTTTTTTTTTTATAATTTAAGTATGACTGAATTTTATAATATGACATAGATATAGTGGAAGGAAGCGTCTGGAGTTCTGCAACTTGCAACGTGATTGTGGGTGGTGCCTTCTTCAATGCATTGTGGACTGATAGACAATGATTGTTTTTCCTTGTTTTAATTTGAGTATAGAGGAGTTGTGTTGTCTTTTGTACATGGGGTGATGGCAGACATCTTTTTGTATAGGGGCTGATGACAGGTGTTTTAAAATTGGGTACTTATAGCTGTAGGTACCATGAATGAAATATACTGAAATTTTCTGTTCAACAAAAAATTGAATATACAAAAAATACAATAGTCTTGTTCAGCTACTTAAAGACAATAAGTGACTCTGAAACAGTACACAAACCCAAATTATAATCAAGAGAAGGAAAAAATAGATACAACTTCTAGTACTATGAGGCAAATAAAATGGGCCTTTGATCCTTGCGTTGCATCAGCCGAAAGGAGAAGGGATAAGCTTAAAATGGAAGGTCCAATTTTGTTATCTTGAGGTAAATGCAAGTGCGAGCGTCTATAATGGCTGGTACAATAGATCACATTGTGATTCTGTTTTTGATTAATAGGGATACAAAATGATCAAATAATTACAAATTTTAGTATATAAGACAATAAATCAAACTATAAATTTAATTCTAACACTTAATTTTAATAAGATTTAATATCAAAATCTTTCATTTGAAATCAAATTGTTTAAACAGAAAATCTTAGTAGTTGTAAGTGACTGTTATATACAATACAATAAAAAAATATACGATATTTTTTTATACTTATAAAAAAATATACAATATATTTAATAGAAGTATACGATTCATATAAACAGACGAAATATATGACGTGGTAGAAAAATTATAAAAAAATTATATAATGTATCAAAGAGAATTATTATTAAAAATTAAAATTTTTTAATTAAAAAAATATATAATTATTTATACAAATCATATATATTTTTTTTGATATGATTTTCTTTGTAAATAAAATAAATTTTATATATTTTATCGGTTATATTGTGCATTACAATTATTGGTAACCACTAAATGTTACAGTTGGCCTTTTTGTTTAAATTAGTAATGCTGACGAAGGACCACCTTCTTATGGGCCACGTTATGTATTCTTCGTACAGACGGCAGCACACGCAATTAACCCTTTTGACTTTTGAGTCATTTGACTGACAAGCAAAACCAAACTACGCTTTTGCTTCTTTGCTCCAATTGGATTTGGATAACGCCTTCTTCTCAGTCTGACAACTCTTTGTTCAGGAAATTTTTATTTGGGTTCTTTTTTTTTAAAATATATATAACTTATTTATAATTTTATATTATATAATAAATAAAATTTATTTAAATAAAAAATTAAAAATAATATTTAAATATTATTAAATTATAAATTAATTTTATTCACTAAAAAAATTAGTAAATACTTTTTATTTAATAGAAGAGTTTGACTATATAACCTAATGAGAAGTTATATAATTTATTAAATGATTTATTTGATATTTAATTTTAAATTCAATGATTTATTTTGACTTAAATTAAATACCCTACATCTCTATGCATCTATTACATTGTTACTAAATTTTTCTTTAAATGAAAACGATACATAGCGCAAACAAAGGAAGGGGTGTGTAATTTTTTTTGTGAGTTCCGTACATTTGTTTTCGGTTTTTGATTTTTGAAAAACATATAATATGTAAATAAGTAAGAAAAATGTTATTACAATCCAACAAAAGTTTTATACATGCATAAAATGTTGTGTTGAATCCCAATCTTGCTTTACTCTTTGAGTGTATGGAGCTTTTCTAGGGTGTAAATATCAATTTCTAGTACGTAAAATAGAAATGATAAAATGTGCAATCACTATGATTACGTATTGCATGATATTTGGTTGCATATTATAACGTACGTTATATGTTTTTCTTCGAAAAACTTCAAAAATTTTAAAAGATTAGTCTTGGGGTCCACTGCCATCTTATCCCATAATCCCATTCCCAATTGTCTATTTTCATCCCTATAATAATTGAACTCTTGTTTATGTCTGAAAAGGGCACCATTACATGGACTAGTGCATTCGCTATGTTGGCAATTTTTTTTTTCTAATTAAAATTTAAATAATATTTAATATTATTTTAAATATACTTGATGCTCTTCTAAAATTGGTGTATTTTGAAAAAAAAAATTATTTGAAAATTTTCTTTTTTTCCGCTAATTCCGAGTTGAGGGCTGAAAACATTTATTCGTATGAAAAAATGGAATTCCACTGAAGTTTTTTTATCATATTTGATATTGTTTTAGCTTAGTCCCATAATCGTGGGGGCCACTGCCGCCTTAGTCCCATAATCCCATTCCCGCTTGTCTGTTTCCATATAATTGAAATTTTTTTTTTTCTTTTTATATATAACTGATATCGATTTAACTTAATTTCCAATAAAGTAGTCAAATTAAAAAATCTATGTAATACATTGACTCTCAAAAGTCAAAACAGGGAAAGGCTGAAAGCCTAAGTTGAGTGTCTTTCAAAGTTTAGCTCGTGAAGATCATGCATGGAACTAGGAAGAACAACTTTGAGACGTTTAAAAATACGAAAACGGAAACAGTTGGGTAAAAAATGGGAGGTGCCAGCGTTCAAGAGGTCAAGGACTCCACAAACTATTGTGAATTTAAGAATCTGTAGTTTGGAAACGCGTATTTTCTCCATCTCTTTCCTTTTCCGTAGGGTGCTGGTGTTTTAAAACTGAATCGGACTAACTAATAGCACAAGTTTAATTGTGAACTAGTCTGTCACTAGTTTGGTTCAACTTAAAAATCAAACTAAAGATAAATTGGTTAAAATCAATTAAAAATTAGTTGAACCAGTTAAAATCAGTTGAAAATATGCTTGATTTGTAGTTAGACCAGTTTTCACTTAACATTGAAATTTACAACTTAGGGTGTATTTGTTTCATATAACATATTTTACATAAAAAATTTTACAGGTTTTCCGGCGTTTGTTTCACGAAAAATATTTTATATTAGCAAAATTTAGGAAAAATTTTCAGATTTTTAGGTAAAATAACTTCTCCTTTTGCAGAACTGAAGTTATTTTCAGGGAAAACACAAACTGTACTATAAGTAAGTGATAAAGGTAAATCATTATTTTCATTGTAAATATTTTTTCCTGCAAATATTTTACAAATATAAGTTATTTTACAGTAAACAAACGGACCCTAAGCTCAAAACTTTTTTTAGATTATAATTGAGTCTAAAATTTTATTCAAATTTATAATCTAAATTTTAATTTTAGTCATTAAAACTAAAATTTCAATCATTGAAATTGATTGGTAGACAAAATATATCATATTTAATTACTATTTTTATTTTTTTATTAATGATATGATAAACTTATGTTTATTATTAAATATCGATTAAATGTTGAATATCCAAATTTTTCATTTTAACGGCTGGTTCGGATCATAAAACATTGGGATGTTGTAGTCTTGAAAATAATTAAAATTTAATTTCCAAAGGGACATAAAGAAACACAAGAAAGAATCCAAGCTGAGGCAGTCCTAATCGGTTCTCTATAATTATATTGTAATGTAAACTTGAGTAAGAGCCTCTTTTATTTAACTGTTATTAATTATTTTTATTTTTGATAATTATTTATTACTCTCGGTGATTGTTAATTGTTGTTGTTGATGAATAATATATAAGGGTGCGTTTGTTTCATAAGATAAGACATGATAGTATAGAATAGAAGCCAATTATCTTACTTTATCTCATATGTAGTTAGTTAATAAGATAAATATAAAATAAATTAATATGGACTTACTATATTATAAATATGAGATAATACTATCTTTTTAACCTTAAAGGCTAGTGTATTTTACCTGATGAGTTAGTATTGACAAATTATATATTTACTAAAATATCTTTTTAATTAAAAAAATTTTTAAATATTTTTTAAAATTAACATAAAATAAAAAAAATTTTCTCACCTCCTTCTTCTCTCTCTCCTCCCACATCTCTCTCTCTCATCCTCTCTCTTTCTTTCTTTTCTCCTTCCTCCTTCCTCTCTCTTTCTCCTCCCACCTTTCTCTCCCTTTTCATCTCTCTCTCTTTCTTTTCTCTCTCCTCCTTCCTCTCTCTTCGCCCTCCTCTTTCTCTCTCTCTCACTTCTCCTCTCTCTTTCCTCCCACCTCTCTCTCTCTCTCTCTCTCGCTCCTCATCTATCTCTCTTTCTTTTCTCCCTCCTCCTTCCTTTCTCTCTCCCCCTCCTCCCTCTCTCCACCTTCCTCCTTTCCTACCTCTTTCCTCTCTCCAAATAACTATTACTTAATTTTTATTATTTTTAATAAATATGTTAAAATTAACAACAAATGTAAGTCAATTATTTTTAAGAGTAAAAAAATCAATTTTGATATACTATACTATTCTATTCCATACCATCTAAACATTAGATATGATAGTTATTTTATGCTATTTGATGTTATTCAAATGTACTATAGGTTAATGGTTTAGACTATCTTATACTATATTGACTTATATTATTCTATACTATCATATTTAATTTATGTACCAAACGCACCCCAAATGTATAATGTTTAGTTAAACTTGTGTTACCTATTCTTATTAAATAATTGAAATGACTTTTGAGGGCTACTAAAACTTCCATGGTACAAAATACAAAAATACCACTTTAGTCTATATTCCATATCCAGTGGAACAATCCGATTCTCAAAGCCACATAGAACCATCCGTGATTGACCAGCCTTCCAATTAAAATACAAAGAGTAGTTTGATTAACATTTACCTTTAGATCCTCTTTTAATTCCACTGCAGCCTTTGGAAACTCCAGTGAATTCCAGAAATCAATTCTAAAAAAGAACAAAAAAAAAAAAAAAGCAATGGGAGCTAGAGCAAAGCAGCATCATGAACTTGAAACATGATGTGATCAGCAAGCTTAACATGGTCAATTATCTGGTTTTTTTACTCTTTTTCTTTGATTTTCTCTTTATTTTTCTTTTTTTGCTTTCAATTTCGTCATCTTAGTTCAATGAGCTTCGGGAGGATAACAACTAGAAGAAAAAAAAAAAAAAAAGGAAGAAAGCCCAAAAGAAGCAGAGGTAAAAAGAGACCAAGAGGAAGTAAGATACCCATCGACAGTGGTCTACAGATAGCGTGGTGAAGGAGACGACGTACCAGTGCAAGTGCAGAGATGTGTGGGACTAGGTAAATAATATTAGAGATATTTTGGTCTTCAAAATATGAATCACTTGCTGTTGGATTAGAAAAGTGGTTATAAGTTGCTTTTTCTATGAGCTGCTGATAGGATACTTATCAGCAACAGCAGCAAGAAAAAAAAAATTACTAAACACCATCATACCTATTTTTTGGACCTGAAAAGCTATCAGCATGCTCAAAAAGCTAAAACAAACACCCCCTAAGGCTCGTTTGAGACCATTGAATAACAGTTTCTCTCAATCTAAATGCCAGCTGTTTGTTAATTACATGCTTGCTTCTCTCTCTTCTAACCCCTTTTGTAGCGTTTTGGAATGGATTCATCACCTTTAAAAAAGGAATAACCTCAAGCTCATCCTTTCCATCTTTCATCTTTCTTGGCTTAGTTACTCTTGTAAGGTGTATTAAAGAACAAGCAAAAACTAAAGTTGACTCAAAGCTTATTGCAATATTACGAGTCAAAATTATCAAGCCTATGAGTTTCGGACATATAGTTTACAATTCGTTTAATGCGGCTAGCGGAAATGGTGAATAACTTCCCGAGTTTTAGCTTCTATACAAAATGAAAGAAGTAGCGCATTGATTGTTTATGGTGTTTGTTGGAGATTTTCGGGCATCAATTTCCCACAAGTAGAAATGAGCTTAATGTATAGTTGTTGATGGAATTAATTTCATGATTTTCCAACTTAATTCTGTAGCTTAGAAGATGAAGTGAAGAGGACAACAAGCTTGCTGGAGAAGAAAGTAGCAGCTGCTCCTTTTCGTCCTAGTTTAATTGTAATTCTTTTAATTTGAATGAAATTCGTGATTGGCTAGAATTGACATGCGTCATTCTTTTTGTAAAGCTGAAACACCAACCCCATTGTTGGTGAGAGTAGGTAGGAAGTTTATCTTATTAAATTAGGATAAGCAATTCCAAAATCCTAAATTTTTGACAATTTTTGTAATTGAATCTTAATTTTTTTAAAAAATTTACAAACTAGTACTAAAATTATAATTTTCATTCTATTTGAATTTTTCTTTTTCTTTTGTTTTTTTTAATAGGAATTTTCAATCAAGCTGGTAAGTTGTTTGAGCGAATTGAGATAATATAAACAACATTTAAGTATATTTTAAAAGTATAGAAATACGCTTTATGCATTTTATTCAATATTTACTTTCCAGGACATAGTTGATAAGACACAAAATGAGGGAGCCCGAGCCTCGATATCAATTCCATCAAGGACAATTGCGTTTGCCATCGTGGGCGGTGAGGCTGGCGTAGCGGGAGCAGGCCTTTTGGTTACCGGAAGTGCCGGGAGGAACGCAGTTGCAACGTGCACAACATGTCCTACAGGCCCTCCTACACATTCGTTGTCTAGAACCGACAATCTAAATGAATATATATATGCACACCAAAGAGAATTAACAGCACCGAATTAAAGTTGAATTTTAATTATGTATATAGTTGAGACAATAAGACGCCTAGCTATACCCATTTTCGTTGGAAAAGAATTGCTAACGTTTGCATTTTCTACTCTGGAAGACGAGAACGACGAGATGTGTGTCCTCTTCAATTTTCAAATCCTGCATGTTGTTATGTCAAAAAAAAAAAAAATGCCTGCATGTTGCACGTGGACTTGGGGGAATTCAACGCGTGGCATAATGTTGCGAATGACTTGTGTCACGATAAACCTGTCGGTTTGCCAATATATGGCTCTCAGTAATTTATGTCACTATATCGGTATGTCCCAAAGCACCGGAAAAAAAATTAAACACCGATTGACATTAAAAAAAAAGAGAAAAGAACGAAGATTTGAATTAACGGAAGACAAAAGAATGCTATTTGGCTAACCCAATCTCTTAATTTTTACAGTTTGGTGTTGATAAAAATTAAGAAAGTATCTCGTACTTTCAACATAATTAGTTAGAATATTTTTAAATATTTTTGTCTGATACTCAAGTCTTAATAATTATGATTTTCTTTCTTATTCTGTCCATCTCTTTTATATTAAAAAAAAAAAAAAAAAAGGAATACGTGAGTTCTTGAAACACCGGACAAAACATCACAATTTCTCTATGAAAAGAGGGTCACCTCTTACGTTCAAACGCCTGTTAATAATAATTTTTGTTTAAACTATATACTATATTTTACTGATTTGTATCGAGAAAAAAAAAAGGATGATAATTTCCGAACGTTATAACGATTATGTATCCCTTTTTATTTAGCAAGTTGGCATTTCAAAATTAAATATCGATGCATGCATGATTGCGTAATGTGGTCTGCTGGACCAGTGGAGTAGGAAAAGAGACATGGGACATGGTCAAGGTTAACTAATTTTTAAAAGTTCTCTTTGTTTTTTTTTTTTTTAAATTAATGAGGAGCGGATAAAAACCATCATTATAATATTGGATCAGACACGAATGACCAGCTGCAAAGGGGGAGCAATAGCATGAAAATGACATATTGTTGATTAATGTAATTCATAATGGGAGAAGATATATAATACGCATGCCACTTAATTAGAATGAAAAACTAGGCTTAAGTACCTGTTTCGGTGAGGTCCTTATATATATCATTCAACACAAAAAAAAAAAAAAGCCTTAAACTCTTGAAGTAAAATACAAAAATGAATCAAATATTTGCATGTTGTCATGTGCAAAATCTTTGAGTAAGAAATGTAAACGAAGCACATTGTCTCTTTAGTTACAGAAACTTAAAAGTTAAAATGTAAAAATTGAGTGAATTATGACATGGACGAAAGAAAGAATCGGAAGGCGGGGAGAGGGACGGAGTTATATTTTGTGCACATTTTTTTTTAATTCTGTTGCGTATTAATTTTAACAATTTTTCTTATCATAAGTTATAAAAAATAAAACATATAAAAATTTAAAACACTAATAGTTAAGGTTAATATGTACCAAACTTATAAATAATGTGTACAACAACTAACTCTGTTCTCACTCCATCTATCCCCACATCGTCCGTCTATCACTTTCTTATAAGATTATGAGTTCAAAATCAAGTTAAAGTATTCAGTGAGGTTAAATTTATATTTTGTCCTAATCCCCTCTAAAAGAACTGTAGATTGCCCGAGAATTTCATCAGCTATTTTTCAACAGATTTTGTTGTTTTTTTTCGCGGTTCCAAATACTTGATGGTGACTGCGCTTCCCCGAGGGGGTGGGGGGGGGGGGGGGAACCGTTCTTTGATTGTTTTACTTATGCAAGGTCAATTCCAAAATGTTGAACCATAGGATCCTCCCAGGAAAAAGGAAAAAAAAAAGAAGTGCAGGATGGACAAGCCTCCGTTTTCCAGGTGGGCCTTTAAATAGTATTGCTATGCGGACTCATCCAGCAGAACACGCCCACCACGCACATAACTCGCAAGCGAAACAAGGAACTGTGATGTGCTAAAACACAGTTTCAGATAGGGAATCTCCGAACAGGCAAATTATTTATTTAAACTATATATACTTCTTCAAATATATAAAAATAATAATAAATTAAGCGTAGTACATAACTAAATACAATCCAGGAATCTTAAGAAGTAAAGAACGTTACCCTTATTAATTACACGGCAATATAACTTTATTTATATATAAAATCTGCTTTCACCAGTAAGTTATTTATTTGCCATGAAAGTGGGACAATTTGGTTCAAGGGCACTTGCGTCTGCCACCGTGGGTGGTGAGGCTGGCGTAGCAGGGGCAGACTTCTTGGTTACCGGAAGTACCGGGAGGAACGCATTTGCAACGTGCACAGCAAGTCCCACATGCCCTTTTGCAGAGGTTCTGCCTGGATGCTAACCGGCACCTCGCGATGCAGGCGCTACCACAATCTGACAAAATTATATAAAGTGTGCACGAATAAGCATACTTATACAATTAATTGAATAACTATAATTTTTTTGACCAATTGGTGAGTTAATTTGTTGCAGAAGTTGGAATTTACCAATTTTCTTTTGAGAAGGATAAGTGGTTGCTGAATTAAAGTTCACCTGCATCTCTCAAACATGATCGGTCAGGTTAGCTAATTAATTGTTAAAAAGGAAAAGGAAAAGGGCATCAGATGAAATTTCTTTACCAACTGATCATCAGCGGCCGCAGCAAAATAGAGAAGGAGAAGACAGAGGAGCAATGCTGCAAACAGAAACTTAGAGAAGGCCATTCCGAATTATTAACTTTTGTTTCAAAAAGCCAATTATTGAAACCTAAGACTTAGACACACAAAATAAGAGGATGAATGTTGATCTTTATAGCTCAAAATCTCAAGCATAATAAAGAGGGGTAGGTCCATGTTAAGGATAAGTATTGGAGCTACGAAGGGGGTTTTGTTATTGTTTTACAGATAATTATTGGAAATGAAAGAAAAGGTTAGGTACTGACAATGAGTTGTCAAGCATATATGTACATCTGGTGGCGACGGCCTTTAGAACAATTTGGAATGACGTGGTTAAGGTCTGAAGCACAATTGGTGGATGGTCTTTTAAGCAAAGGGCTCTCGCATGATGTAATCATTTTTACTTCCTCTTCGTACACGGGATAGAAGAAGATTGATCTTTGCCACTCCCTTCTGACCATTATACACCATGCTTCTACTATCCAAACACCAGGACAAACCATTTTACACTATGCAAGAGGCATTTTTACTTTTAAACACAGGAATAATTAGTGATTAGCTTATTAGATATTAGTAGATAAGAGACAACAAGTTGAAAGATATTACGGAGAGTACCATCCTAAAAAAAATGTGTTAAATTTCTAAAAATTGTGAACATTTGAATATGTTTGGGATCAAACCCCCAACTTCTCCTAACTACAAAAACCGAATGGTTAGGCCATCTTGCCTACGCTGAGATGGCTGGAACTTAAAAAACAAGGGACTTGGCTGGCCTGTTTTGACCTGTATTCATAGAGCTCATACTTTTATCCAAGCAATCAATTCTCTTTGTCTTTTTTTTTTGTAATAAAGAAAATCATTATATTAATCATGCAAAATCTGTACATAAGCCAACACAAAGTGTCAGAATAACTTACATAAAGCAAGCATAAACGATCACAAAGGCTTATAACGAATATAGTCAAAAGACCACCTGTTAACTAGGTTTAAAACCCATTTTAAAAAAATCCTATAATGAGAGTGCATACTAGACTAGCGGTAATGAGCTGCACATAGCAGCAAACTCTGTACTTCACTGGACTTATGACAGAAATATATCGAATACGCTCGGCAACGATTTTCAATAATTTTAACCTATATACACACATGACAAACCCTAAACACAACAATAAGACACATAATTTGAAAAACAACAATCAAAAACACCATAGGACCCCATCCCAAAATACAACGACAGTGTGATCCAGAGGCAGTAGCGGGCAACGGCCACGATGAGAGAATGATCAGAGGCTCACCATAGGAGGGCGACGGTGTTGGCAGCGGCGGCGAGGGAATGACTAGTGGACGTGGAGTGATGGGTGCTAGAGGCGGCGACACTAGTATAGGGCAGCAGTGGGGGCGGCACCGATGGCTCTCGTTTCAGTTACAGCAGAATTGGCTCCTGTGTAGTCGCTAGCAACCGGTACGGTGGCGTTGGCAACTAAGGAGGTGTCTGAGACGGTGGTGCTGATAGTCAGTATGGTGGTGACGGTGGAAGAGAAGGCAGCAAAAACGGCAAAATCATTAAACATTACGCCGAGACACCCATCGATACAAATATAGTGTTGGGAAGGTTGTGAGATTCTTTATTTGGGTCAGATTTAAGAGAAGTTGAAGTACAAATACCATAATAGTGGAGGGAGAAAGTGAGGAGGAGAGGGAGTGGCGAGGGAAGATACGATAGAGAGAGGATGGGCAGGAGGAAGGAAAGAGGGCTTGAGGTTGCTTGGCCAGCAGTAGTGGTTGACCACTATCGCTAGCCAAGGATGGGGGGAGTTGTGTTGTGATAAGCAAAAAGAGAGAATTAAGAGAGAAGGAGTTTTAAAGAGAGGTCCTTTCGACAAAATATGGAGTTTATACAATCATTTCTTATCTTTTTTATTAAAAATTGGACCTGAGTAGAAAACATTCGGTCTAGGAAAGACTTAAAATGAGCTAGCAATGAGCTCGTGAAATAAAAAATTATCTTTTTTTAATAATAAAAAAATTTATCACGGGTATATTGATTATCAGATCTGTGGGTCGAAATCAGAGTAACTCTCATTTGTTAATGTCTCATTCGATCACCCCTATAGGGGCAGACCCACCATCCGAGTATCAATAGGGCCAAGCATGGTTTTGCCACTTGAAATCACGACGATTACCGAGTTGCACACCAAACACCACGGTACAAACTTTTGTTGATCTGTTTGGGGCCACACAACATTTGACAGGGGGAGCACAAGTGCGGGGGCTTGAATTTGAATTGTCAGTATGAAAACACGCCAACTTATTATTGAACTATTATTTCGGGTGACAAAAATTAATCTTTTTTGGTGGAAGTATAAGATTATTATTTAATATGTGAAGCATGCTTGTTACTTTTGCGCGGAATTCTATTTGAACTAACATTTTATTATAAGTATAATTTATTCGTGATCAATATTATATAATAAGTAAGAGTTACAATAAAAAAATAAAATAAAATAAATAATAAATATATTATATTCATAAAAATATAACAAAAAATATCAAACATTTTTTTAAACTACTTTCTCAACTTATTTCTGCCCCCCCCCAAACGTTTTTTCTTCAAAAATTTGGGCCTTAGCAAGAAAACTTGCAACCCGAAATGGAGTTTTTTTTTTTTTCTAGTTGAAAAAATAAGAAAGTGGGAGGTAGTGCAATATCAGTCTTGCTACAAACCATAACGTTTATTTTTAGGAAGAGTCCTGTTACATGGCCAGGGAAATTGACCAAAAAAATTTACAGAATGCAATTCGTTGAATTCATTGTACAACTGTCTTAATTACAAACTCAACTAAACGGGAAAAAAAAAATCATTATCTTTTCATTACACAATGAATCCAACTAGTTGCATAATAAATTTAGCTGGTTGCACTTCCGAAAGATCTTCTGATAACTTCTTATCCAGCCATACAACTTTTTCCTTTCAGGAAAAGTGCACTTAATCCAAACAGTCACCGAATCCAAAGTGCCAGAATAAGCGTACATTTAATCTGTTATATAATTTGATGCACTCGAACTTAAAAACTATTAGTTGACACTTTAGCGCTTGCAACTATAGGTGCTTGTTAATTGTATTCATTTTTTTAGTGAGTAAAATTAACTCATGATCTAATACCATTTAAATATTATTTTTAATTTTTTTATTTAAGTGGACCTCACTTATTATGCGGTATAAAGTCATGAGTTAGTTACATTCACTTAAAAAAAAGAATCAAAATAGAAATCCCCGCAACTATAATATGCGATGGCACATATAAAAATTATTTAGTGTGGACACTTGCATGGGTGTATGTATGTGCAGACCATGGGATCAAAGGCATACAGTACGGTCACACTATCTAACGGTGGTAGTAATTATGCACTATGTACACGTGTGCATCAGACTGCAATACAAGGAGCAAATGCTAGCGCAAATTATACACTACTCAAAGTGGATGAAAAGGGGCAAATGTTTATAAAAGCTGCAAACACAAAGCTTTTGTAAACATATCTCTAACATTGCTTCTCTGTGCAGCCCCCTCAACCTAGTTTCCACTTTTTTGGTCAGTGGCAGTAGGTAGCTACTACTGCCGGCTAGCTACCACCGCCAGCTAGCCAACCTTCTGCTCTTACTCTCCTTTTTCTTTCATCACCACCCCCCCATGGTACCAGTGTTTTAATCTCCGCCCTCCTCTCTTCTTTCACTTCATGGAGTTTTAGGTAGCTTTTTTCATAGATCTATGCTCAATAAAGATATCGATGGCCATCTTAATGCCAAATCTAGGACTTTCTTACATTTGCCTTCAGTTTGCCTTTTCAGCCTTCGTCTCCAACAACATCATCGCCGTGCCTACCGTCGTTGCAGCGCTAGACCTTCGCATCGCAATAGAAGATGATGCTGCCGGAGTTGCCGATGCAGTCCATCTACAGATCTTACTGCCACTACTGTCGGGGCTAGTGTTGTTTACAAGGCTGTTGTACTGGCCTACGCCGTTGTCATTGGCCATCCCCACATTATCGCCGGCACAGCCACCATTACCGGTTTTGTTGTTGCCAGCACCACCAATGTCCCCACTATCGTGCCTTGCGTTGATGCCACCGCCCTTGCTGCTGCTGCCCTTGCCGCTACTGCCGCTGTTGTTGCCACCTCCTTCTCCTCCTGCTGTCGCCACAGTTTTTTATTTCTGATGGGAATGGTTTTTGTTGAATTATTTTGAAGATGAGTGTTAGGATATATTTAGATGAGGTATTTTGGGAAGCGTGATTTTAGTGTGTTTGTATGTAACTGTGTCTATGTGTAGGTTAGGATTGTGAGAAATCGTTGCCGAGTATACTCAGTTGATTTTCGTTATAGGTTTGCTAATGTGGGGGATTTGCTGTTTTGTACAGTCTAGTCTAATTAGTTTGGTAGGTACCTTCAGTTAAGAAATTTATCAAAATAAGTTTCAAGCCTAGTTAGAAAGTGGTCGTTTTGACCACGTTTATTGTAAACCATTGTTGTCATTCTTATCCTTGCTTTATTTAGATTGTTTCAATGCCTTCTTATCGGACTTATGTACAAATTTTGATTGAGTTAATACAATGATTTCCTTGGATGAAGAAAAATAAAAAATAGAGTGGATGCATGGGACTAAAGCGGATGTTTTGCCAAAAAGTTATCACATGTAGTGGAAGTGTAAACAGGTGGTGGTCCTGGTGGATGGCCTAATCAAGTTTGCAACTAGTCTCCTAGATAACGATGGTTTTTTTTTTTTGTTTTGAACAATCCTAGACAACGATGTTGTGGACAATCAATTCGTCCTGTTTATACATACATAACGACCTGTTTATTTACATTGTACGGTGGAATCAAAGTGCCTAAAATTTTGTACGGTCTTTTAATATGTTTATATGGCTTCAGGCTGTTTTGTTTTGCTATTACTGATTACTGTTGTTATTATTTATTAATTATTATTAATAATTACTGTTATTTATGAATAAAATAAAGTCATAATATTTGGTTAAATTAATATCAGTAATTTTTTATTAAATGATAAAATAATAATTTTAGATATTCTATTTTATTTTATTATTATAATAGATAATCTCTTTATTTCTAATTAATCTAAAAATATCTTATTAAAATCTATCTTATGTATTTAAAAATATAAATTTATTAAATATTAGACTAATGGACTTAAAGATTAACTATAATTTATAATAAATATATCAATTTTACAAATATTATCTTTACCATGTAGATTAGTGTATTTGGAAAAATATTATTATATTTCTCGTATAGGTTGTTTTTTGTATAGGTTGGAAAAATATTATTACTATTTATTATTTTATTTTTATTTTATTGTGTACATAGAAAAAGTTAAATAATATATATATATATATATATATATATATATATATAAAGCAGAAGCTGAAGAAAATCTCAATTTTTCTCTCTCTACCATTTGGCGACTTCTCATAAATTCATAGATTAAAAATACTAAAATATATTATAAATATAAAAATTCTATTACAATCAAAATTAAGATTTTATAAATCAATAATATAAATTTAATTGTAATAAAATAAGAATTCTATTGATTTATATATTTCTACTTTTACTCTAATTAACTATCTATAATTATAAAATTTTCTAATAAAAGAAAATTAAAAAAAGAAGAAATTTTTTTTTCTCCAATCCAAAGAAAATAGATTCAAAAAATTTCTAAGATTTACCTATTTTATCTTTAAAAGAAAAAATAAATTACGTTAAAATTTCCTCAAAAGAGGAACAAAAAAACTTACTTCCAAATCTTTCCTTTTTTTTCCTTGAAAAAAATAGCGTTATTTTCTCAAAAAAATTTAAAACTTCTTAAAAAATAATGCTCAAAATTAGAATGTCTTTTAATATTTTTAAAATAAAATAAAATAAATTTATTAATAAATATGATTAAATCTGTGCATCAGAAGATAAAACTTCCATAAAATTACAGTGTATAGAAGTATTTCTAACAACGAAAAAGTTTATTACTTTTTGTTTTTTTAAATAAATTTGGGTAGTAATTTTAGGGTTTTTTTTGCTGCCATTTATTTGTAATAAATGTTGTTTATTTGGTGCTCGATTAATTTTTCAAATAGTTATTTTTTTTAATAACTATTTGGCCCAACTAATTTAGTATTTCTTAGTATTCTATCAAGATTAGAGTTTTAACTTTAATAGATTTTAGAATTCTAATATACATGCAATCTTATTTTTCACCCTATAAAAGCACAAGTATCTTTTGCTTATATTGTTATTCTTTTTTATTTCCTCTCATCTATATTTTACAACTTTAGATATTAATTTTCTCACTCGAGCTTTTTTTTTTTTTTGAAAGTTAGTGCCTATACTTAATTATTTTGATAAGTTTTTTTTGGTACATATTATTTTGATAAGTTGAATTTTCTCTTTCGTTGATCCTTTTTTTTTTTAGTGTTGTTATGTACAAAAATTTTTATTTTGTTTATTCTTACTTTATTGTTTTGGTTGTTGTTTTACTTTGATAGGTTGAATTCCAAATTCATGGGCTAAATTTGGGACATAAATTTGATTGGAATGGTATTAGCCCATAATTTTTTTTATTAGATCAAAAGCATCTGGAAGGCTAACGTAATCAAGGTAATTTACTACCATCCTTTTTTCTTTTTTTTTTTTGGGATAAAAATTTACTACTATCTAAAATTACTTCCCCCAACTAATTAAAAATTTTTAATTCAGTTTTTTTAATATTTTTTATTTTCATTACTAATTTATTATTTGATAATTTATTATGTGAGAATTTCTATTAACATAATGAGGTTCGTTATTTTTTATATTACAAAATAAACTTAATTTAAATCATATTTAAAAAAAAAAAGTAATCATAGACATTAATTTCTTTTGTTTTTCTACTTTAAACAAAATACAAACAAAAATAAAATTTATAAACTCGTGTATCGCACGGGTCCAATACTAATATATGTATATATATAGTCTTGTTAAAAGCTGCTGCAAAGGGGGCAAAGGGGTAATTGCAGAAGAAAAGTTCCCATGTGTACTGTACGTGTGCTTTTCAGCTTTACAACGAAGGTTAAATTAGTAATTTTCATTTTCATCAACAGCTAATAAAGACAAAAATTAACTTGACTTAACTTTTTGCACCAAATTACTTTTAAAACTTTTATCAATAATTAATTATTAATTTTGATACTTAACCAAACATCACAATTCCCAACTTTTTAGAGCAACATCAATAACCACTCAAAAAGTAAAACTAAACACGCCTAAGTCGTACCCACTGCTCCTGTACTCAATTAGTGAGCAATGCTTTCACTTTGCCAAAATAAGGTTTATTGTGCATATACGTCTGAGGTTTAAAGTACAATCGTTGGCTAAACAGATCACACTTTGGTATTAATGCACACCAATTCAATGCAGAACATATAGCATATTAAACAATTAAATGACAAAAATGAGTGCACCATTATCTGAATTCATGATTTGTTTTTTCATTTATAAAATCTTCATTGCCATATTAAAAAAAAAATCAATCCAAAAGCAAAAATATATTAGGTGAGGTCAAAAAAATTAATCATATATTAAATGTTAAGAGATTAAGGTAATTGACATCGAAAATCATGACTATGTTTGACTGCTCGTGAGTTTTGGCTGGAAAAAGTAATTTACCGGTGCATGCATACGAAACACAGAATATATGTGTACCACCTACTGATCGAGCTCAGTCAAATAAAATAAAAAATAAAAAAAAAGACACTCATCGAGAGCAAGGTTATCAGAATCGGACCGGTCATCGAACCAGAAATATTAGTTGGTCAAGGTTCAACTGGTTCAACCGGTCGAACCGGTATTTATTAATATATATATTTATAAAAATAATTTAAAAAAAATACTTATACATGATTATTAAATATTACTTTTTTAATTTTTAAGGATTGAATTGAAAATTTTGATAAATTTAGGACTAAATTGAAAGTTTTGATAAATTTAGGACTAAATTAAAAATTTTAATTAAATTTAAAACTCAAATTATAATTTAAATAAATATTGGGATCAAATTATAATTTATAAAACTTTTATACCCGGTCTGAACCGGTTGAACCGGGTCCAGTTTTTGACCGATTTTCACCGATTTTGACCGATTTTTGACCGGTTCAAACCAGTTTTGACCGGTCCGAGTTAAGGGGTAACTGTAGCCATAAACCGGCCCAAACCTTTGGCCGGTCACCGGTTGAACCGGTCGGACCGGCCGGTCCGAGCCGGTTTTAACAACATTAATCGAGAGTGATGTTTTTCGTGAGAGATTATCAATGGAAAAAAATTATGTAAATATATAATAGTAAATATAAAATTAATATAAAAAAATTTAAATCGTTAAATTATAAAAAATATATAAAATTATTTTAAAAAAATAAGTAAATTTTAAATTAATTAAATACTTTTTTTTATGACAGACTGTATGATTATATAATATTTTTTTATCTAATAAACAAAAGTCGTAATTATTTTTTGTTGGTTATTCGCCATGATTCATGATTCAGTGACGTCAGTGAATAAACTTATAGTCCACTTGATTGATAGCAGATGAGGGGCAACAGCCCATGGTTTTTTTTTTCAAATAAATTAATTTAGTTTCTCTCAAACCAACTGGCCATAGCTAGTCTATAGCTAGTCTAGCAATAAAAATAAATTTCAAATTGTATATTTTAAACTCCTGATTCCAATTTTGAATTATCTTAAGGGTGCTGTTAAAAAAATGTGAAAAGTAAACAGATTAGATATATGATTTTTTATTATAAAAAATAAAATTATCTCTCTAGAATAAAAATAAAAATAAAAAATTATATTTCTCGTTGTATTCTTTTTTTTTTTTTTTTTTTTTTTGTCTTTTAAACTTCTCTATTGTCTTTAATGCATTTTATATTTGGCGTGTGATGACATGACTAGTTGATTCAATCAACTTCCTTAGACAAACAATTGATGGTTAAGTTTCGTCATAAATTAGCGGATGAGGTCGACACAAGCATGCCAACATGTATGCCAACTGGTTTCAGACACTTCCACCCCAGACAAGAAGCCCCTAACAAGTAACAATAATTCCCATTATACATTATAGAGGGTTCTGAAACCAACGAAGTTAGATTCAACATTATACATCATTTCTTATATTCAAAGGAGTCCTCAAATAAATCAATAAGAAAAGAAGACAAACATAAAAATTTAAATTTAAAACTCACAATATAAAAATGTATCAATTTTCCACACGGAGCCACCGTCTCATATAATGATGACTCCAACGTTTAGAATATTCAAATTTGGTTCTAATTACACGAACCTCAAAACAACTAAGGTGTTCCGTGTTTCTAGTATGTTGGTTGGCAGGTACCTTATTGACGTTTATTGGTCTCATGTTTGAGTAAGATTGTTTGAGTTTATTGTATAATAACAAAATCAAAAATCTATAATATAGTTACATGGTTAATATCCAATTTAAAAACGAACTAGTGACATTTTAATACATAGAATGTCATGAAATTAATATTATCAGTGAAATGTAGCTAATAATTAAAATGAAGTCAAATCAAAGGATTGGACGAATTTTTATCACCCTTATTAACTTGATTTTCTTTCTATCTATCGGCAATAAGGAGATGAGAATGTAAATGTCAAGTATGGAGTTTGAACTTCCACTTTACAGGTTGGAGGTATAAAAGCTCAACCTTATTAACTTCAATTTTAATAGCTTACTTTATTAAATGTCCACATAAATTTTCTTATAAATTAAATGCAAAACAACTACATTCAACTTAATTTTCTTGATAAACTCAAAATTTTTTTTATCTATGTCTGCATTTTTTTTAGTTGTGATTAGATGTACAGAATATTATAATATTTGCAATTCAGGCATGTCACTTTTAAATGTTTAGGTCTCATATCCTTAGCATATATTCTGAGTTTTTATAAAAATAAACTAGCCAATTTTATTTTTATGCTAAATATATTAGTTTTAAACTGAAGATGTCACTTTTCATAGCATGACAAAACTTAAAACAGATATTTTGAACAAAATTTAAAATTCATAAAAGGAATATACGAAGTTTTGTACTATAAAAAAGATGAAATAATACTTGATGATTATAAATACACATATTTAATATTTTTGGTATGATATACAATGTGATATGCTCATTTGTTTTTGACATGCCACATCAATATAGCATAACGTTCAAAAACGATTAAATAATCACGCTAATATTTAATCTCCTTTAAAGCAGTAGCTCCCTTTTTGCGCAATAAAATATATAAGTATTGTAGTATAAAAACCTCAATTTCTAGCATCATGCATCAACATATTTATTTATTCATTTTTGGTTAACTGCATCAACATATTTACTACATCACTATTATATATAGGATTGAAGAACAAGCAAACATTGAAGTTGAAGCAAAGCTTTCTGCGATAATACGGGTCAAAACCTGAAGAAGATCGAACATGAACATTGCAGCTTTACCAATTTTGTACGTATAGTTTTCATTTTTCAATTTGCTTAAGGCAGCTAGGAAAAAAAGCGAATAAGATTTATTTGTTTTAGCTTCTAAAGAGAATGAAAGAATTAGCAGCGGATCGAATGATTTATGGTGCTTGTTGGTCACTTTCAGGCATTCCCAGGAGAAGAAATGAGCTTAATGTATCGTCCTAGGTTGAGCACAGTAGAAGGAGAATTCAATAACAAGCAAGAATTCATGGACCTCAGTCACCAGCTTTACCATCAGCAACAACACCAACAGCAGTAGAATTCAGTTCTAATGAGTTTCCGGTCTGCTCCAAGCTCATTCCTGGACAGTCTCATCAGTGACACTGCTTGTGGCCCTGCTGGTTGTGGGATAGTGGTGGCAGAGTCTTTGGAGGGGACGAGGTTCGCTATTCCCAAACACCAAGCCCCGACATGGACACCATGCTGGCAAGATTTACTTCATCATGTAACGATTCCGGCTACTCTAATTTTAATGGTGGAAGAATTTGGAGATCAGGGACCAGCAATCAAGCAAGAAATCGCAGGTTCACATGAGGTTGAAGATGATGAAAAGACTCGCATTTGAGGGAAGTGTTGAAGTTGAGAGTATAGATGCATACAAAGTGTTGAAAGGTGTGTGAAGTTGAGCTTGAGCAACTTACCTGTCCAACAGAAGCAGCTCCAGCAGGTTGTAGCAGCAAGGTTTCAACCAATCAGAAGATGGCAGCTCAAGCAGAAGGGAAATTCCAACAGCAGCTCACTTAGCCATCTCTTGCAGCTTGCAGCCTAAATTCTGCAATGAGGGCTGCTAGCAATCCAATCAAATCAATCACAACCTCGTCAATGGACCCATGGCAGCAAAGACAACCAATGCAGCAGCACAAGGACTTTAACAGCAGCAAATCCTGCAAATGAGAAAGGAGCATGTAGAAACAGCCTCCAAATCAACCAATTGTAGCCAAAAGTAGCTGCAGAGCATGTTTATGCGTTGCAATCATCAATTGTGTGCTGTGTTGTTATTTACTTGACTAAAGGATCAAGTTTTGTAGCCATATATAAGCAATGTAAGAAATTGAAAAAGATAAGAGAGGAGAATTGCTGCCATTTAAAGTGCAATCTGTTTTACAACTTCCGTTCATTCACTTCACCATAGCCAACAACACAAATTAAACCTGAAAACCATTAGAAGCATTTTAACAAACACTTACCAGGCACAACTCAGAGGACAAAAACTCTGATGCCACAACAATTCTGCACTCGACTCCTTACATGAAGCCGGAATATCTAACTACAGTTCCAGAAGGCCGTCATATTTACCAAGTTCAAAGCCTATTTACACCAGCAAGCAGACCAGGCTGCTGAGAACGGCTTGCATAAATTTGTTGCGGTGGCAAACCAATCTTGCAAAAACAACTCAGCATTTGCAGATTGAGTGTGAGCAATTGTCTGATCTATTGTCTTCTATCCAACATGAATGAAATTTACCAGTTTTCATATAAAAAGCCAAATTTATCTTGGCATAGCCCATAAGTTTCCTTTATTGCAGAGGGAAAAACTAAGAGAACATAAAATATAGCCATAGAGTAGAATTTTTCTTTTTTTTTGGTTCAACCACAGCAAAAGTTTTCATTGAAACATTAAAAAGGGTACAGAAACCTCAGTTAAGATTGGCAAACTTGTACTCATCTCCCTAGTCAAAAGGACGAAATACGCTGTACAAGAACACCCAAAATTGCTGTTCAAAAAAGAGAACACCCAAAATTGCTGTTCAAAAAAGCCAAAATTGCTCTAGTTAATGTAACTATCCCCAGCATAAAAGAGCACTAAAACTGTCATTCCCAACTTCTTTCGAAGACCAAAAAACCAGATATCAGAGCAAAGATACCGGCCAAAACTGCAGCACCAGACTTGTAAAGTCATAGAATCCTTTTAGACAAACTTCTGTTGCTTGCACGATCCGCATTTACATGTTTGCCTTATTGAATGATGACGGATTAGTGTAAGATTCTTTTGCTGCCCGTTTTCTATAATTTTAACTAACACATTTTCACATTTTATTATGGTGATTATATAAAATATTTTAGTTGTTATAGTATGAGTATAGTATGATAATTTTTTATATATTCATATGATAAAACTCAATTTTAAATTTACTTGTTATTACTAGACTAACTTTGAGGACACAAACAATGTCAATTTATTCATAAACACACACATTGATGGATCATGTACTTCACAATGTTCTTTAAAGGACAGCATAAGCTTTGTAAAAAGTCTAACAATAATCAAAGGCATTTATCATATTGATACATTCCACCAATTATTTTCTTAAAATCTTAGGCAGCAAGTGGTTGCTTGGCAAAATACTATTCCATCGCAAGGACGTCGGCCTTGGATGTGCGGCCAAATACATGTGTGCGGTAAGCAGCAAGAGCCCACAGTGGGAAGAGATTCCTGTATGTTCCATAATGCAATGCACAATTGCCATTAAGCATGCCTGCACTTTCCTGCAAATGGTTCAAGAAGACATCTGCATCAGTGGATATTAGAATAGACATACCTATACATTTTTGTGGATTCTTTCAAAGGGAGAAATAGCAATCAAATATTTAGTTTTTGCAACAACTATGTTGGTCTATATTTTATTATAGATGTATTAGATAATTCAATTATGTAAAAAAGAAATAAGGAATTCTATATTATGTCTCTATTCGAATGACACAAGGCCGTAATGTGGCATTCCTTTCTTTCTATTTTAGCTCATTTTGAATAAAAATCATTCATCTTTCAAATGTTATGTTGAAACAAAATAAAGAATTGTGTAGTGATAATGATACATTTAATTAGATATTTAGCTAATATTTTATAACCATAAACATTATAGAAGACGAAGAGTTGTGTGATAATTACTGTTAAAACTCTCTCTCTCTCTCTCTCTCTCTCTCTGTGTATATATAATCGCTGAAGATTTTAGGTTAATCACTGTTCTATTCCTAACCATGGCTCTCAATTACAAAGAGAAATTTGTGTTTTTCTCAATTTTTCCATTCCAGCAAACAATTATAAAAAAAATGAAACTTTTTTTTGTCTGCAATTTATTTTCAAAATATCAAATATTTTGATAGAAAGCAATTCTTTAATTTCGAAATCCTAATTTTAAGTGGCTCTTTTAGGCATTCAACGGCAAAAGGGAATTGCTTCGAATTTGAGTAATTCAGAGAGAATGGCCTCAAAATCCTTCCCTTGAATGGTCATGGAGCTCTCAACTGAATTGTTTAGTTTTTTTTTTTTAAAAAAAAAAAAATTTATGCATAGGACAATCAGAAAAGCAAATAGAGTCTGATGTCAACCAGGACATCAAAAGCCAATTTCAATAAAGAACCAATATAACAAAGATGCATTTTATTCAATAAAGAACCATGCGAATTAAAATTTCTTCTAAATATATTCCTTAACACAAAACAATAACTTGAGAACATTCAGGCACATAGTGGGTGCAATATAGCTTGTAGTTTAGTACTTAATTTTATTGTCCTCTTTCTCCTTCCTAAGTAGACCAACTCTAAGAAAATGTAATATTGGTCTTCATCCTCGGATTTTCCAAAACAGGCTTTAAAACAAAGACATAAATCTTAATTACAAATTGAAAATCAAATTATTGCATACTTAGAACATTTTTAATTATGTGTTAGGTACCACGCATTCCACAAATCTATGCAAAAAGTTTATCTAGGTGTGAAATAATTTCTTCGAAATAATCTTTTTGCATAAGAAAAGGTACATATGATTTCAAAGCGATGCGTATGTATGCATAAGAAAATACCTGTTGTGGGAAATCGCCATTACTCATTTGAGAATTGATGAGTAGCTTAGCCGAACGATGCAGAGGATTAGGATCTCTCTCCGCCTAATTTTTCAAAACAAGAACTAAAATGAGATTTTACCATAATGTATATGGTAGCAAGCAATATTTGAACTAACCTGCCCCGAGTAGATCAAACCCATAAGTGCCCAAGCAGTTTGCACCAAATTTGATCTGTTTCCTTCAAGCGGTGTATACACCTACATTGCATTGCCAACCATAATAAAAATGAAAATTGATTAATTTATGGACCATATAGTTTACTTCAAATCATGAAACTAATGACGTGCCGAACGTTTGCTTTCTTTGAGATGATTTTCACGAGAGAGGCCTAATTTGTTTTTAATTACTTTGGTTGGGCAAGAAAGGTAGCTCTCTCCCCATCCACCGTCTTGACCTTGTGTTTTTAGTAAAAATTCAACAGCTTTGGAAATGGCAGGACAATTGGTATAAGTATAACCAGCACCGGTCAGTCCCTTGAGAGCAAAATATGTACCATACACGAAACAAATTCCCCAATTTCCGTACCTGCAAAATTTATATATATTATCCAGATTTATATATTCATTATTTATTACTCCTTTAGAAAGGAATATAACGATAATTGAACATATATTTATCTATTCGGATATATATATATACCATGAGCCATTGGGCAGCTGTGACTGGATGATATAATCTACAGCCCTTGTGATGAAATTTTCGATCTCTGTGCTTCTGTGCCCAGGGTGCCTCTTCTTGAACATAACTAAAGCTTCGATTGCCGATGCAGTGACCTCAACATATCTATACCTCAGAATTAATGAATTGTTTATCTCATCATTAGTTAAGGGTATGTGAGGTCAGTTTTAGAGTCAATAAAAAAAGAACGTGTTAAGACTTTTAACACTTTTTCTCAAAAAAAAAAAAAAAAACATAGGAAAGAGGAAAATGAGAGGAATGAGAATGTGAGAATGAATGTTTAGAGAGAGGAAGTTTTTTTATTCTTCTTGTGAGAATGAAATATGAGTAAACAAAATTAAAAATATTTTATTTAAAAACGAGTAAAAAGTAAAAGAAAAAAATAAGTGTTATAATACCCATTTTACTTATAAAAAATAAAGATAAAAAAAATAAAAAAAAGACAAATTTGTAATTTTAACTTAAAAAAAGAACAGGGGTGGGCGGAGCCAGCTGCCGGTCCCCTCAAATTTGAGGGAAATGGGTTTTGATGGGACTGGGAAAAAATTGCCCCTAGACCCACGCCTTTTTCCCTCTAAATCCGTCATTCTAAACACAATCAGTTTTAGTTTTTTATCCAAGTTAAATTCATTCTTTCCTCCCTTTTTCCAGTCTCCTCAATAAAGGATTGGTATCAATAGAAATTTTAATCCTTAATTAGTTACAATGAACCCAATGAAGGAAAAAAAAAAGAAAAGATACTTACTCGTGCTCAACGACGATATTCTCTAAAAATTCAACTGGATTAAGGACCTAAAATTTGAAAGATTACATATTAAATTACTTAACGTAAAGTGCGCATCCATTCCACTAAAAAGAAAAATGCAAAGTGTGAAGCCATTGCACTAAAATATGCATCCATTGGTTAAATGAAAGTACCTATAAATAAAAATAGCATTGTAAAATATGATAACATCCACGTAAAATATGCATCCTAGTAAAATATGAAAGTATCTGTCAAAATTTTCGTATGCATATAACAGAGCTTTTAATTTTAAATAACATTGTTAGTGGTACAGTACCTCTAGCCATGATCCACCTCTAGCTGGCTCCCAACCCGTTAAACCACCGTTTTTGCTCTGCGATGAAACAAAAAAATTAACTTGATGCATAAGCCGCCAGGAGAGCAAGCAGAATTAGCATTCGAAATATAAGAGAAGATATATGTATAAAACATCACTACAAAAGTTAGAAATTAATTCCTTCGTTGTTGGTAGTTGATATCTGTATGATAATGAAATCATATGTAATCTGAAGCAATTAATTCTAGTATTATTATCCCTACATGTGAGCATAATTGAAATGATAAAAGAAATACACAATGTTAAATTTTCTTTTGTTTTTTTTTGGTCAATTGATACTGAAGCTTGAACAACATTGAAATTTTTGTCGATGTGCACCATAAGGCCAAGCTTTACCTGTAGAGAGAGAATGAAATTTACAGCTTCATATAACTTCTCAGGTTCCAATTTCTCTCCGACGATTTCAGGTGGCATGGTTGAGAAATGGAGGCAGCACTACGCAATGAAACCAACAGTGTTAGCTAGGCGTTAACAAAATCCATATGGAACTAATGAGCTGTATATATAGATAATTATTGGCTTAAGATCTTGAGTTTGAGTCCAGTCAAACCAAAAAAAAAAAAAAATCCCTATGCTAATTACCTCCTAATTGAGGTATTTGCGCAAAATTAATTTGTTCTTCTCTTTTCTTTTTCTCTCTTGAAGTGAACAAATGACCCAACAAACTATTACCGTCAAGCTTTCTGCAGTAACGTCCAATGCTATCCAACCGTAATCTTGATCGGAGAAAGACCATCCACCTTTGGCAAAGTGGCGATACATTCTCTCAAAGTCACCCAGAGGATTATCCTTGGCCTTCATTTTATTTCAAATTGTTTAACCTCATGAGGAGCAATGCTTGGCAATTATACACTAAATAAACGCAATAAAATTAAAGAACAAAATGCACTACTTTGCCACCAACTTGGAGATGAATTGAGAGAGTATTAATTCTTATATATACCTTATTTTTTAAAACTTAATTATATATATATATATATATATATATATATATATATATATCACCCGGGATTTTTTTAGAAATTCATATCCTTTCTTTAACGTCGGTCCAGTTTCTTCTATGAGATCGCAAGCAATCAGAGCCTGAATGGAAAGAGCTGCATCCCATATCTGACTACCAATACCCTGCATATAATTACAAGTGAAATATTTCAGTTCAAATGTCCTTGTGTAGAAGCATAACGAAATTTGAAGAGTAGAGTTTTTTTTTTTTTTTCCTTTCCCAAAAAAAATTGCGTATGAAGATGTACATACTAATATTCTCATTCCATCTTCTGCAATCCATATGTAATCAGGGATTCTTGCAAGATGCCTCTTAAATGGTTCCCCACTTGGGTTTTCCACCCAACAAGCAAGCATGCATATCACCTAATAGTCAAAATCAAATACATGTCCAAAAACCAATGTCATGAGCTGGCTTTCTCAAGCACGTATACACATGTTAGTATGTGCCCTAGTAGTTAGTGATATCTCTACGATTCCTAATAGCAGACACATATACACGCACCAAAATGGCATGCATTACCTTCTCTACACTCCCAAGGTTAATGTAATGGCTGGTCTCGTCTTCATAATGAATATGCTTCATAGCTGTTTCAAGCGCCTTATCTCTTATCAACTTGTTAAGCGGCCATCTGGTGAGAAGTGGCTCAGCAAACGTGTAAAGATAATCCCATAGCAAATTTTGTAACAAGGGACGGCGATGGAAAAGGTCCTCCTGCAATGTCAAAATTGCATATGTCTATGTTGAATCAAAATGACTAAGCTAATTTTTATTATTTGTTTATTTTCATCTCAATTTTTATTGTTCTTAAATTATACTGCAAGGAGGAGTGAATTTAGTCCTAAGTTCAGGGGTTTAAATGTTTAGTTTATTTGTTTTTGATTAGTTAATGTTTCCTAGGGGTTACAAACTAGTACAAATTAGGACTCAAAAAATATCAGTATAGGCAATACATAATATATGAATTATCAATCAAACAAAGTTCTCTTCCTCATAATCCGGTGTTAATAATCCTCTTTTTTTTTTTTTAATTTTTTTTAGGATTTGGGTCCAGGTCACAACCTCTAATGATCTTATGCTTAAATTATGCTATGCAAACCATTAGGAAGAGCAAAAGATGAACTCGCCTTTGCACATAGGTGGCGGGCTTTGCTCCATTCAATCTCCTGAAAAGGCTGAGTGTGAAGTTCTTCTCTCAACTGTTGAACCAGAGGAGTTATTGGGCCCACAAACCTTTTCCCGTACAAATAACTCATTGGCACGTAAACCATCCGACAATAGCACCACATTTTTGCTATGTGTCAACAAAAATAATAATAATAATAATTATTATTAGTAAAATCCGATCAAGAACGCCATAAATGTATTCGTTAATAAATTGGAGTCACCATGGGCTCCCAGAGAGTTATAAAAATAAAAATAAAAATAAAGGAAACTAGGGATTGTTTGTTAATCTCTCCAACTTTACATGGTACATAGGGCATACATATAATTAGCAATGGGCAAACCTGGATGCATCGGAACGAAGGAAGGCAACATCCAGAATTCTGGGGGCATTGGATTACATCCAGACCAGTCGAAAACCCCTAGAATCTACACAATAAAATCAAAAAATAGTGAGTGTGTATATATGTTTGTGTCCATAATTACATGATTAATTGCCAAAAAAAAAAAAAAAAAGGTGTGCCTACCGAGAGCCATGTTTTACCCCACGAAGGTATGTACGTGACACCGCCATGGTCAAGAATCCACTTCCTGGCCCTTGCGCAAGCATTTTCTTGACCACCATCGGGCCCCTCTCCCAGTATACGCATAGAAATATAGTTAAAAGCTGTGCCAAACATTGTGCTTTCGCCATCATAATGTAATCCCCACCCTCCATCTTCGTTCTGCAACATATAATTAATGGGGAGTGGGTCTAAAAACATGATTGTTACATATATGCATATACACATATGTGTATATATATTTTGTAATTACCTGATGACAATATAAATGACGAAGGAGTTCTTTGCGATACTCTGAGGGGAATACAACATTGAGATGCCCAATGACGTACAAGCAAATGATCTGAGGAATTCGGCACTAGTTTATTTAGTTTAGTAAATTCACAAAGTGTGCATTTTTTTGTGTTAATTAAATATATAACCCGAATTGTTATTATTTATCAGCGGTTTACTAAGTTCAAAAATTAATTGAATTGATGATCACAGAGGAATTTCATTTTTTAAGTAACCAGAGAATAAGATACGGTAGTCATTAAAAAGGGTCAAAAAAAAAAA